>OY783221.1:8078311-8703311 GCA_963678705.1 Panorpa germanica
GCCCTACAAACACTAAACATAAGCGCGATAGAAATTTATTATTAGACTAATTGTTTACAGACTTGTAATAATTCGGTACTTATCACAATTATTGTTTTAGGTACTTTGGATATGTATGTGCTAAGTCCGTCCAAAGATGCAAAAGAAATAAAAGAATTCTTGCAGAAGTGGAACAACAATGATCCCAAACTATTTCAGAAGAAAGAATCCAAAGAATTTACCTTCCCAATACAGAATTTAGTATCAGTTTGTGCACTGCTTGTTTGGCAACCAGCAAATCCAGCCGATACAATTACGAGAATTCTGTTCCCTGGTAGCACACCGGAAAGTAAAATATTTGAAGGATTGGATAAAATTAAGCATCTTGAATTTATGAAACACCCCGTTTGCAGTGCCAAAACTCTTACTCCAAGTGGATCCATTGTAGCCTTAGCAAAACATAAACTTAAAACTTCTCCTGCTATGATTGATAAAATAATGTCAGATCCGCAGTTACCACGTCAGAAAATGATGGAAAAAGAGAAGGATAATAAAATCTTGGATAATAAAATCAAATCTGCACTAGCCGATAAATCGAAATCAGAGGATAAAACTGATGAGAATAAACAATTGGAAGAATCGAAACCGTCGGAACAAAAAATAGAAGTTAGAGCAGCTAAAGTGGCTCCAATATCTGCCGCTCCTCAGGTGAAGACTAAACCTATCAAGGAGAAAAAAGTGGAACCTAAGAAGACTGAAAATATTAAAGCATCTGAAACTGTTGATATTAAAATCGAAGATGCTTTAAAAAAAGATAATAAGATTGAGTCCGAGAAAAGTAAGAAGACTGATAACAAAGATGATGTCGATGCAAAACCTCCAAAACCAAAATCTAAGCCTGAACATAAATCAAAAATAGATTCCAAATCCACAACTGCCAAACCACGTAGTGATTCCAAACCTGCCAAATCTACTGACAGAAAAACTGCTAAAACAATAACTGAAAAGAAAACTGAATCAATAAGGTCAACACCAACGACGCCGAAAAAAACCCCGGCTGTGAATGGCGTCGCAAAAGACAAAGAATTAGCGAGAGTTAAACTAGTAAGTAAAACCGCAACTAAACCTAGTCCTAGTAATACTCCAGCCAAGAGCACGAAAGAGGCAAACAATCGCAAAGTATTTGAATCAAAATACAAAAGTCCTGCAGCTAAGAAGGAACCTGTTAAAGCAGCAGAGAAGAAAGAACCTGTCAAAGTTGAACGCAAACCGATATCTCGGCGTCCCAAAGGAACATCTCCATCAAGAATTGGCAAAACACCTGGTAGTCCAATTAAATCAGCCAAATCTACACCAACGGCTTCTGTCAAGTCTGACAAAGATGGTGTAATTAAAAAAGTTAAACATGATAAAGAGGGAACAACTGACTCTAGTACAGTGTCCACTCCAAGTGCTGACCCAGAGACAGCTACTCTTAAGAAAATAGTTGAGGTAACGCAGGCAACGCCAACGAAAGAAGATTTAGATGAAGCAAAGCTTCAGGAACTTGAAGATTTACAAGAAGAACAAGAAGTAGTGCGGGAAATTGAAGCAGTGTTTAATAGAGAAAATGGAGTTGAGGATAAGGTGGAATCAGATGCCGAGGTAAGCAAAGTAGCTGATGATTCAAAACAAGAAAGTACAGCTGAAGGCGAAGAAGATGATGAATATTTAATTATCGAAAAAGAAGAAGTTGAACAATTTACAGAAGATTCTATAAACGAGCAAGAAAGTGTGACAAAAGAGGAAGAAATACAGAAGCATCAACGCGATTCTGAAGAATCTGAAAAGAAACGTAAAGAAAGTCTTGAAGCTGTTACATCTGAAGAAGCAGAACAAAAAGAAACGGAGCCTGTGATTGATCCGGAAGAAAAACCAGAACAAATTATCTGTGATAAAGTGACAGTAGATGATGAAATGGATAAAGATTCTTTGGCCGATGGTGATCAAGAACAGGCGGAAGAAAGTGCCGTTGAAACAGATATTTTAGAAAAGGATATAGATGAACTACAAGATGTTGAAGTCGAAAGCAAAGAAGAGAAAGTAACGCTAGAAAACTTAGGTGATCTTTCCCGAAAAAGTAGTAAAGTCGAATCGTTGTTATCTCCAGAACATAAAGAACAATTGCAAGAAGAAGTACAAGAAATTATTTGTTCTGCTACAGAAATTGCAAAAACTAAGACAGAGATTAAAGAAGATGTTCAACAAAAAGCAGAAGAAGTATCAAAGGAAGTATCTACTACAAGCCCTGAAGAAAAGCAAGATGCGAGCAGTGGAAAGAAAACTGACACTCGAGAAGATCTTGATATAGAAGGGGATCAAGATATGGCCAAGGAGGCTGCTGAACAAAATCTACAAGAGAGTCATCCCGACGAGAAGTTCTCTACTACTATTGAATCGGGTGCGACAACAGCTCCCACGCTACCAGAAGATGAGCGAATTCCGTTAGATGAAATAAAGGAGGATCAGATAATAGAGGAGAAATATGTCAAAGAAGAGACAAAAGAAAATGAAATTGTAACTAGTGTATTGCCTACTCGCTTCGAGCCGTTGCAAGGATCTGGAGTTGGAGGAATGCAATTTGATCATCATCAGTCGCATTTAAGAGATATTGTAAAAACTCCTGATGAAGTTGCTGATTTACCTGTTCATGAGGAAGCCGATTATCATGGCTATGACGATTTTCCGGGTGCATGCAAAAAGGATGACAAGGTTACAAAGAAAAAAGATGACGTCAAGGTAGAGGAAAAAGTCTCAAAATCTAAAGACATTGAAGATGAGAAAGATAAAGATGATATGGAAGTTGATAAAGATAGGAAACCTGTCATATTAGAGAAAGAAACACCCGAAAAACATGTTATTGAGACTACTGCGAAAGATGATGAGAAACCTGAATTACCAATAAATGTGGTTGATGAAGGTGATAAGATTACTCTTGAGAGGAAAGAGGAACTAAACGAAGAACAAATTTATGACAAAGCAATACCTAAAGAAGCTACTATTGAACTTGAAGATGAATCAGATGATAAAGTTATTGACATTAAACATGAGGAAAAAACAGACGACAATAAATTAGTAAGTGCTGATCTTTCTAAAGACGATAATCAAGATGAGCTTGCCGATGAGATAAAGGAAGAGGTTGAAAAAGTATCTGAAGCTACCAAGGAAGTTATTAAAGCTGAATCTGTTATTGAGACTGTTGTGGATGCAAAAGAAGTAAAACCGATCACTGCATCTGTTCCTACGGATATTTTGACAGAGGAGTTAATAACAAAAGAGAAAGAAAATGTGGAAGAAAAAGAAAAGGCAGATGATTATGATCAGGAGGACGATTTTTCAACTGAATCTGTTAAACCTGATATTAAAATGTTAGAATCAAAGGATAAAATTGATCAAAAAGAACAAATTGTCGAAGAAGAAGAAGTTACTTCTAAGCTGGCTCAAGTTCCTGACATGCGTACTCCTTTAGATGAAATTCATATTTCTCCAAAAATAGAATCGGAAATAGAAAGTAAGCATCAAGACTCCATCTTTGAGAGTGTAGTTAAAGATATGGAAAAAGTAGGTGATATAATTGTTGAAGCGTTTGATCATGCAACGAAAGATATCAGTGAAGTCACTGAAGAAATATTAGGTAAAGTAAATGATAAATCTCCGAAGAATGAAGAAGAAGAAAAGCTTACTGTAACTTCTGAAATAAAAGTTGCTGAAAAAATGACAGAAGTTCTTCCAGATATGAAAACTCCTCCTGATCTGGAGGCTGAATATATTAAGGATAAAGCACTCACTGGTTTAGATCAAAAGATGGAAAAACATGAAATAAAAGAGGACAAAGAAGAGAAAACAATTTTTGGTAGTATACTTGGTAACATAGAAACTATTGGAGAAAAGATATTAGAGGCTGTCGAAGATACTACTCAAAATGTAATTGAAACAACTAGTGATATTCTTGATAAAGTAGGTGATTCATTATCAAAACCAGAAGAACAGAAAAAAGAAGACACGCGAACATTAGAGGAAGTGCAGAAAGATTTAGGTATTCAGATTGAACAAGAGTTAGATGAAATTAAAAGTTCTATTGAAGAACCAGTGGCATTGGCTAAAAAAACAGTTGAACTAACAACAGAACAAGGTCTAGATGAAATATCATCTCTAAAAAGTGATGTAACTAACATAATTAAAGAAGAAACTTGTGAAATTCAAACTAAAGTGGAAGACAAATTAACAAAAGCTGAAAATGTTGTTCAAGATTTAAAAGATAATATTCAAAGCGTAGAGGAAAGAGCAGATAAAACTCAAGATCAAATTGTTCAAGACGTTAAAGAAGTTTGTGAAATTCAAACTAAACTTGATGACATTAAGAAAGAAATTAGTGAAGTGTCTGATGATAAATTAACAAAAGCTGAAGTAGTCCAAGATTTAAAAGAAAATATTCAAAGTGTAAAGGACAGTGCTGATAAGATCCAAGAAGAAATTGTTCATGACATTCAGGAGACTGTTGAAGATGCAAAACATAAAGCTCAATTCGATGTAGAAAAAATTGTTACTGGAGTTGCAAATGTATTAAAATCTGAAGAATCTTTAGAAGAAATGGCTGAGAAGTATGATTATGTACAAAATCAACCTTCTTTAGATTTTGCTCCCTATGAAATTAAAAGTTATACAACTGAGCTTCGGGAAACTCATATAACTACATTGGATTCACCTATTCGAGATGATATGACAATTCACGAGGTTCCAGAAGAAGCAATAGGTGCGGAAGATGAGGGAGAAGCCGAGGTTTGCCCCAAAAAGTATTCCATGTCTTTCCTCAACGAGGAACGTAAACTTGCCTCAATTGATAAGGATGATATACCAGAGAAACCTCAAGCTACAGATGGAGCAAAGGATTCGTCTCCAACAAACATTTCAGAGTTAATTAAAGATTCAAATGCTTTGTTGGAATCATCAAGCAAAATCATTTCTGACATAAAAACGTCAAAAATTGACTGCAAAGATGTAATTGAAGAAGATAGTTCTTCTGAGCAATCTGTAAAACGTTCAGAAGAAGAAGTTTTCAAAATCGTAGCCAATGTTGCCGAGGTTCTGAAATCAGATAAACTATTGGAAGAAATCATTCCTGATGTAGATAGAAAATTTGCATCATCTCCATTTGAATCACTTTCTAGAGACAAAACACCAGAACCAACAGAAATAATTTCTAGAGAAAAATCTCCAGAGCCAACAGCAATTAAAGCAGAAATTACACAAGTAAAAGAATCAATTTCACGGGAGAAAACTCCGGAACCAATAGAATCTATCTCTAGAGAGAAAACACCTCAGCCAACAGCAATTCAAGATGAAATCACAGAGCTAAAAGAATCAATTTCACGGGAGAAAACACCAGAACCAATAGAATCTGTTTCTAGAGAAAAATCTCCAGAACCAAAAGCAATTAAAACTGAATTCACAGAATTAAAAGAATCGATTTCACGGGAGAAAACTCCGGAACCAATAGAATCTATCTCTAGAGAGAAAACACCTGAGCCAACAGCAATTAAAGGTGAAATCACAGAGCTAAAAGAATCGATTTCACGGGAGAAAACACCAGAACCAATTGAATCTATTTCTAGAGAAAAATCTCCAGAACCAACAGCAATTAAAGCTGAATTCACAGAATTAAAAGAATCGATTTCACGGGAGAAAACTCCGGAACCAATAGAATCTATCTCAAGAGAGAAAACACCTGAGCCCAAAGAAGCTACTTTTACGGAAAAAACACCTGAACCTGCACCAGCAGTACATGAAAGTAAAGAAGCAAAAGAACTAACACCTACAGAAAAAACTCCAGCTTTATCCAGAGAAGCATCACCAGAGCCAAAAGAAGAAATTACTAAAGATGGTATTGCAGTAGATAAAACATCTGAGCTGCCAACGACTATTGCTACAACTCCAGAGCCAACAGGTTCTGCCATTAGACATCAGATACCGGAACCAAAGGAAGTTATTTCTGAAGAAAGAACCAGTGACATTGTTTCATCTGAAGGAATAGGGAAAGAACAATCAACAGAACCTAAAGAATCAATTTCGAGAGATAAAACCCCAGAACCAAGTCAACCTATTCCTGCCGAAAGAAATGTAGAACCAAAGGAAAGCATTTCGCGTGAGAAAACTCCTGAGCCTGTTGACCTGAAAGAAACAATCTCTGAACAACGAATCGATACTCCAGAAATGAAGGAATCTCTTTCCAAAGAACAAACGCCTGAGCGCAGACAATCTATTTCTGAAGAAGGAACTCATGAGCCAAAAGAAACTATATCTAGAGATAAGACTCCTGAACCAATATGTGCTTCATCTGAGAAGGAAGAGAAACCAAGTGTTGAGAAAATATCAGAAGAAAAGGAGTCGATATCTAAAGACTCAAATATAACAAAAGAAGACGCTGTAAGAAAACCATCTCCTGAACCAGAAGGTAGCATTTCCGGTAAATCTTCACCTAAAAGTAAAGTAACAGATGTCTCAGATGCTGAAATATCTATTGATGTAGATGGAAAAACAGTGCAAAGAATGCTTGTAACAGCTAGTAGTGAGGATGGAGGAACTGAAACTGATATTTGTCCCAGAGGAAGCATTACATTTATCCAAGGAGACGCTTCTCTAACTACAGATGCAACGGATATCAATGAAATTCAAGTAATTGATGATAATATTAGTACTGATATAGTTTCTTCATTAAAAAGTACACCTGTTCAATCCGGAAAAGCTAGTCCAGAACAAATATTACAATCTGAAATTGACCTTTCAAAAATAGAAAAATCTTCTACAAATGAAGAAACAAGTAAAATAGATGAAGCAGTTAAAGCTACCGAAAAACGAAGTGATGATAAACCAAAATCTGAAGAATCTACACCTAAACTATTGTCTGGAAAAACAACTCCGGATAAATGTGATGAATCATCTAATGTTGAAAGAGAAGTATTGAGCGATATTAAATCTGGTAAAACTACTCCAGATACATTGGACCAATGTTCAATTCAAAGTCAAACTATTGTTACTATTACAGAAACAGAAGCCCCAAATGATAAGGTATCATCAACATCAGCTGCTGAAAGAGATGATGAAAAAATTGATGAAACGTCTTCAAAAACTTCTCCAACACAATTAACTGCCGAACATCTATCAGGAAAGTCAACACCAGATGCTAGGTCTGGTAAAACAACACCAGATATTCAGATAACTCAAGATTATGATGAAGAAGACATAGAATCTGCAGAACAACAAAATTTTAATATCAAAGATGATGTACGTTCAGGACGTTCAACACCAGAAATAAAAGTATCTGAAGACGGAATAGAAAAGCCACTGGAAAATGATGAATACGTATTACATTCAACTGTTGTAGAAGAAGAACTTAAGGATAGTAAGTCAGGAAAATCTTCCCCGGAAAGCAAATCAGTTGTAATCAGTGAAAAGGATTCTTTACAAGATAGTTCAGAATCTGTCAACACTGCTATCGATAAGGATTTATCTAAGGATAGTTTAGGAAGTGGTAAATCAACACCTGATAAACCTACAGAAGAACAAAATATTGTAGAACATAAGAAAGAAAATAAAATTTCAGACATAAAAGAAACAATTGCAGCAGTCACTAAGGAAATAATTGAGCAAGGTTTCATTGATAATGAACCCCATGTCAAAGAAGAACGTGTACAACAAGGAATTAGAGATGCAGATCCTATTTATGTAATAGATACTTTAAAAGATAGTGCGAATCTCGTAGAAATTTCCGAATCGTCTAAATTTATGGATGTTGTAAAAACTGATGGCACTACTAAAATATTGCCTGAAAATTTGCATCTTTCAGGTAAAAGTACACCTGATATTGTGGACATTGATAATCTAAAAGAAGTTAAAGAATATTTATCTCAGGAAAAGCAATTTAGTGGTCGTTCTACTCCCCCTACAGTTCCAGTGAGTCCCATTACTAAAGAAGTAACATCATTGCAGGATAATACTGTTGAATTGAAATCTGAGAAAGTTATAACTGAATTAAGAAAAGAATCGTTTAACGGAGAAGTAACCAAAATTCATGAAGATCGATTATCAGGAATATCAACACCTGATATTCCAGCACAATCTGGAAAATCTAGTCCTGGATTAGCATCACCTGGACAAGGCAGTTCAGAAAATATTACCAAGTCAGCAACATCTTCTTTGGAACAAGTATCAACAACAGGAATAGCAACCCCTGAATTAAGTTCTTCTCCAAAACCTACTTCACCATTTCCTAAAGGAATCGGAAGTATAAAAATGGATGAAGCGAAAACGTCTTCAGGAATGACAACTCCTGATTTAAGTGGTAAATTATCTGGCAAATCAACACCAGATATTTCGGAAACAATAACTAGAACTGAATGTGATATTAAAACTAATGGAGACGTAAATGAATTCGAAACTGTAACTACTATTACTAGTACTGTAACAGAAACAGTCGATGTAGATGGCAAGAAAGGTATTGTTACTACCACTACTACGGTGACGGAGAACGTAGTTGACGAAAATACAAGACAACCATCTCTAACAAATGATGTTCCTGATATTGCTTCTGGTAAAGATAAAATATTGTCTGACTTGAAAGACTCTGGAAAATCAACACCTGACATTAAGGCACTATCTGGTCATGCAACCCCTGATATAACTACATTAGACGCAGATAAAATACAATCTGGAAAAAGTTCGCCTTCACCATCAGAAGCTGAATCAATCATTACAAAAACTGAAGCAGTAGTAACATCTACAAAAACAACCGCAATCGACGATATATACATCGCACCCGAAGCTGTTAAAAGTGTATCTACTGAAATAGTAGATAGTGTAACGAGAAAAGAACAGAAAGAAGAAATTAAAGAAGTAGACACTGCTGTTGAATCTAAGGTTATTAAAAAGGAATTACCCGGTGAAATTACAACTGTAGTCACTACGATAAAAACAACTGAGCTCCGTAGTTCAACTCCAGCCAGTGAAGACAATGATTTGGGAGATGTGTCATCACCACGTTCAGACATTAGCTCAGGACAAGCTTCAAGAGTTGCAGCTAATATCTGGGGTGCAGAAAGCAGTGAAGAAAGACATTTTAGCGATGAAGAAGCACTCAGTTCTCCAAACTTTTCAGCAACTCAAGTAGGTCAATCATCATCTAAATTTAGATATGAGGAAACGGAAAACACTAAAAATAGTAAAATCGAAAGTCATGACGATATTCCACCACATTATGGGTCTGAAGAGGTAAGAGGAATTTCTTCAATAATCACGCACAAAGAAGATCCAATGAGTACTTCTTTCTACGGTGCTCTTCCTGATTCATTTGGTAAGCCAGACACTAAGAAGTCTGGATCTTCTGAACCAATACCAATAGCAACAAGCCATAAGACAGAGTCATTTACATCATATCCTACAGGTCCGACCGAATCATCATTTGAAGAATACACAAAAGGTGATCACAGATTTCTAGAGGAAGCTGATTTAGATTTTGAAAAGGCTCTTGAGGAGCATCGACAAACTCGTGGATCGGATTTAATGTCATCCATTACATCAAAATATGAATTTTCTCCTACAAAATATTCAAATGGTCAATCTGAATTAAAAGAATTTACAAATGGTAAGGATTCAGATTTTCAAGCACAAAAAACTGTTTCTTCTAAAATAAACGGATCTGACAATATAACTATTGTAACTGCATCATCAAAAATGACGGATTCTCCTTCTAAGGGAGAGTCCATTACAACCACAACTTCAACAACAACTGCTTCTTCTTCTTCTGCATCAACTTCACAACCAACTGACGCAAAGAAGGACTACGATAAATTAGCAGAATGGGAAAAACCATTAGGCCTACCAAGCCCGGCCCCTCCTGCACCAGCGCCGCCAACGATTAATGAAAATAATATGAAAACTACACCTAAAAAAGAAAGGAAAAATATTATATCTAAAGTAAAATTGAATAACGAAAAGAATTTAAATAAAGATACAAGAAGAAGGTCTGAATCTCCCCAAAAAGGTGGCAAGAAAATTACTCCAGTCTATGTCGATTTGACATACGTGCCTCATCACGGAAACTCTTATTACTGCCACGTTGATTTCTTCAAAAGAGTACGCGCTAGATATTATGTGTTTTCAGGAACCGAACCAAGCAAGGAAGTTTACAACGCCTTGTTGGAAGCCAAGCAAACATGGGAAGATAAAGATTTAGGTAAGTTTTAATTAGCTTACCTTATTACTATCAGAAGCCTTTTTCTTATTAATAGAATCATAATATTTGTTTTTAAATTATGAAGAAGAACTTTTAAAATACAGATAGTTTTTATTTCTTATGTTAAGATGAAATGAATCATTTATTTTAAACAATTTGCAGAAGTAACTATTATTCCCACATACGACACGGATGTGCTGGGCTACTGGGTGTCTGAGAACGAGGATCTTCTAGCTAAACACAGAATCGATTTGTCTCCATCAGCCTCTCGATGCACCATTAACTTACAGGATCATGAAACTTCCTGCTCCGCCTATAGATTGGAATTCTAGGTTCCAGGGATGTTTGTAGCCTTCTCAACACGTGTAGAATAAAATTATTTATTATTTTACATATGAAATTTAATAAAATTACATATATTATTTATTTGTTTTTAAAATTATTAGAAATCATTGAATGGTGTTTTTAGAAGACGACCAATTACTTTTAGAAAGCATATCAGCAAGTGCAATATAAGGAAAGAAAGGGTTTTTAAAAAAATAGAATGTTTTTATCATTTTAAATATTCACACATGTTGAGAAGGTTATAGATATCAAAATAATAACCACACAAGTCACAGAAAACAGTTTTTAACATTAAAAAAAGAACAAGTCACAAACTCAAAACTACAACAGATTCAATAAAATAAATACTTACCATCAAAATATATAAAAATTCATACTAATTGTTAATTTGACAGAATAACTATAATACGAGTATATATGCCATGTTATATGTCATAGAATAATATTAAAACCAGATTGTTTTAATGATACAATCTAATATAGTTAAACTTATTGTTACTAAAAATGGAATGACAAATAAATATGGCTCCCAGGTTTATTTTTAACTGGATAATAATATTTTTAATAAATAAAATTGATAAAACCCAGAAAACCATATTATTATAAACAGAAACGAGAATTATAAATAGAAACGGACATTTTGTCGAACTCAATTTCGTATAAACTTCGTAAGGTATTCAAATAATGAACTTAAGTTGATAATGCATTCATTATTAGTTCATGAAAAAACCCCAATTCTATTTTATATTATGATTTACTGGGCAAAGTAAACTGTATTTTAGAATAATGTTTTCCAATTAATATCTGTACTTATCAAAATCAATTCCATGCATTTCATTTCATTTAAAACGTTTTGACTTGAGATAACAACGGCAAATATGCAACACGTGTTTTTAATTATGTAATATTATGTGTTTAATAAAAATAAAACTCTGGATATAGATTTTGATAAATATATTAATTAATTGCAAACATAATTATAGTTACTTGTTAAAAGCATGGTGGATATTATTTACAAGTTCGCTGGACATCTGGTGACTATTTTTAGAACCTTTTTCTAAAAGAGCTTTGACCTGTTTATCAATTTTGTTATTAAAAGAATAAAACAAAGCATGTAAGAGTCATGAGCCGAAGATTTTAATAAAGTCGGAATTAAAATTTAAATAACCATATATCAAATGAATACGTTAAAATATAGAAAATTCTATATAATAAAATTAATTTAAAAAGATACATAGGGGTAATTTCAATCCAGTACCTAATTAATTCATCTAATTAGAAAAATGTTAACGTAATTAAAAAGTAACAGTTATATGAAGAAAAATATTTAAAAAAATATATATCTAAATGTGTTATGTTATACTAATTGATTAAAGTAGGCCGAATATTAGGCAAATTAATGTATCTGTAGTCATTTGGATAATTAATAAAAATAATTATACGGTACGCTTTGATCAGTTGTGAAAAACTTCGTTTAATGAGGATTGATTTAGTTTAAATCGAGGAATTGTATGTATTCAATGAATCTATGCCCTGTAAACACAGTATAGGTACCCTATATGTAAATGCTACATAACTGTATTAGGGGGAAGTTTGCTGAATAATGGTCTTATTTAAAAGTAAATCGTCTTTGTTTACGGCATTAAGAATGTGCTAAATATAATTAAAAAGCACAATTTTTATCCTTAAAAGCACAGTAATACCACATAACATTGTGTTAAACAATACATTGTTTTTACATATGTAACATATACGTTTATACGTAAATGCTACATAACTGTATTTAGCGGGTTCTTTGTAAGATCACTTAAAACAATCCTAAATAATTCCCGAAGCGGTGTTTGTCATCAAAATTAAAATATTTAAAAAAATAAAAAAATTATATATATTTAAATTTTCTTAGACTTTAGAATAGGTATATATAAAACTATATATAATGAGCGTCAGCTAAAAACATCAATAGCGTTTTATGTTAAACAGGTAAAAACATAAATAGTTCTATCGCAACAGAAAACTCCTATCTGAGAAAACAACCTTATGTAATACGTACTCCTATTATTTCCTGGGTTTGTTTCTTGGGCAAGTTTTTTAAAAAATATTAATAATGTGTTTTACTAATATTTTTAATTATAACTTACCCCTGTTGCGCTGGTAGGGTTAAGTAAGGGGAAAATTTCTATAGGCTCCTTCCACTCCCTATTAAATATGCAAATAGAATTTCAATAATAAATTGTGGGCTTTCTTTGTAATGAAGTACATCATTAATTACATATTATCAACCCCCACTCCCTGTGCGTCGGTATTTAATATCAGTAAAAATCGCGATTGTTTGCTTTATATGTTTATAATAAAGAAAAAATGTAACCCATCTATTTGTGATACCAAAGTAAATTAAAATTAGTCTCCAAAAAATTAACATCATTAGCGAACATCAAAATTCATTTAAATTGTACTTTTTTGCTGAGTACTTAATTTACAACTCTTAAAATTTTAATTAATACCAAAATCTATAAAAAATATATATTGTTATGTAAAATTTATTAATTTATGATATATTTGGATAATAGTCGTCCATTTTTTAATGTCTCTTAAACACAATAAAGTTGGAAATGTGTTAAATAAAATTTGATTTAATTTTAATCAAGCAAAAATCCTAATAATTTTATATCACTTGCATTTATTTTACACTTAATTAGTAATTAACTATAATTTTTTATAGAAGTGTGTTTTCTTTTTCTTTTTGTTGATTTTATCCTATTATTTATTACGTATGTAGGTAAGGTTTGTGTTTTTATAATATCCCTATAATATATAAAAATATAACTAATATTTTTCAAAATTATTGGTAGAATTGAAGTTTTGTAATTTTTTAAATGCATGGAAATATTGAAAAATAGTGTTCATATTTTTATATTTTCTTTTTTACAACATTTTACTATTTTATAAATAAAATACACCATTAAATAAGAAACGGCACTCAGCTCAATTTTCTAACGAAAAATTTACTTTTACAATTGTTATTTTATTTATAAAATTAGTAGTTAGAATCTTAATAATTTTATTTTTCTTTTTTTACAACATATTTAACCCATATTTTTCATAATAAGTAGCATAATATATTTAAAAAAAAATTGCATAGAGGACACATAAAAATATATGTGATTTACATTAAAATTAAAAAAAAAATTAAACTAATAATATAATAACATACATATATTAGGAACAAATTGTCGTTTAGCTGTGAAACAAAATATAATACATAATATTCCGTTTTTATTATTGTATTTATGGTAAAAAATATAATCAAACAGAATGAATTACATGCTCTACTTAATTGAATCAGATTTTTAAATTTAAAAGTTAAAATTATGTTATTTTAATTTAATTTAAAAATTTAAATTTTAAATTTACTGAAAAATTTAAATTATGATTAACTAAATACGTAATAATTTCAGTAACGGTTTTTTATCATAAATGCAGTAATACTTATTTAATAAAATTGTAATACTGAGCTTCTAAAAATGTATTACATGTACTTTCTTTAAAAAATATTATAGAACAAACTAAAAAAAAATAATACTATTATATAACAATTTTTGCTATTATAATCTCATGTGTATTGAAAACAGAATGAAAAATATAAAACGTGCTGATAGCGAAACAAATTTTAAAAAAATAGCGAATAAGAATTGTTACTTAAGTATGGTGCTAAACTAAGAATGCCTTTTCACGGTTTGAATATAAAAAGATACGAATTAGGAAAAAATCTAACGAATACGATCATGATTATAACGGAAATAGATATGGACACATCAACCGGAGTTGATTGTAAAGTTTGGTTTTATTTAAAATTAAAAATTATTAATGTTTGTGTAAGTAAAAAATTGTATTGTATTTCATCTGGTAATACTTCAATGAATATACATGAATGAATATAATTTAAATGAAGTAAAGTAAATCGCTTGTCTAGATGTGTCGGTAAAATAAATAAGACCTCCTGGGCATTAAGTTTTCATATAGTTTCAGTGACATTATGACAGCAATTTTCGTGTAATAATTCGTAGAGAATTCTGATTCGGTTTTTGCTGTTGATCTCAAACTCTAATGCGATTTTAGTAATAATTTTTTCATAATTCGTCCTGTTTACAGATATATTGAAAAATATTTTAAATAAAACCTAATTTTATATCAACAATCCACATAAAAATATATTGTATCAGCATTTCCTAATACTAGCAAATAATGATAAAATGACATTTTTAATGTATGACAGATCGGTTTTTATAATTTAACAATACATTTTATAAAAATGAAAACAAATTTTTGTTAAATTAGTTTCAATTTGGAAATTACACAACACGTTATATATAATTTTAAGATAAAATTTAGCACATCTAATTTTTTCTAAATTTTTTTTTTATTCTAAAAATATATGAAATAGTTCTTAAAAATTATAAATTGAAATTTGAAGAATAACTATAATCAGCGCAAATTTTTTGCCTCTACATATTTATATAATTATTGCTTCTTCTAGTCATATATATTATAACCATGGAATATGAAATCTGGTCCCCTTATGCTTAACAATTATTAACCCATCATTAAAAATAAATATATTATTAAAAACACACATAATAATAATAATATCCGCTATGTAATGTATGCATGGGTAAACAGTATGAGTACTTCAATAAAAATACATATTTAAAATGTTATCCGTTTTTGTAATTTTTTCCAAATCCAAATATTATTTATTTATAAATTAAAAACGGTTCCCAATCCCTGCATTCTAATTTGATAATTATATTTACATCTACATATATAGGATTATTTCTACTTCCTTAATGGATTTGAAAGACGCAGTATTTATTAAAGTAACACAAATTTCAATTAGTTCATATTTATGAACCTCGGCAAGCAATGTTAATTACTTAATTTTCTATTTAAACTGGAATTCAAGGCACATGACTAATTTTAAATTCCAGCAACTTCTTTCAGCTTTAGAAGTAACTGGCCGTATGTATTGAATGACGTCCGTAAAACAGTATTAATAATTGTCCTACGTCTATGAGTCATTCTTCTGGAACAACATGTTCTACTGCACCGTTCTATCATATGTTCTAGCGGTCTCTTGTCTTTGATAGGACCGTTAAATGAACGAACAAAAATATTTCGTAGTGACATTTTTTGACATAACACTGCAAATAAAATTCATTTGTTTTTATTGATAGTTATTTATTTAAAATTTGTTATTATTTTGATTTATCCAAATGTCTTTAAATACAGCCCACGCTAATAATGGTGTGCTAATACATGCTGGAGAATAGTAAGTATTGCGAATTATAAAATAATTTCGTAAGATTTTCATTTCATGACTATAACACTTTCTAAATATAGACGAAAATTACAATGGTTACTGTGTTTACACAAGATTTACATAGAATCGTGTTATAAAAATAGGTTACATACTAATTATATTAAATAATAAAAGCAACTTCTTAAACGTAATAGGTTAATCGATGAAAAAAGTTTTACAATGCATAATCAATCGAAGTTAATGTGATATATTTTTTAATGACACTTGATCTATAAAGTATGTTTTTTGTAATTAGATACATGCATATACTAGAGAGTCATGTAAAACTTATCACCTCCTTATCAATACTGATCGCAATAATAAAATATGCATTCATAATCTTCGACAGTTTTTTTTAACTACAACAGCACAGTAAATGATAGAAACTGATGATCTCATTCTTTTTAAGAACTGTAATTTGCATTGTTATAAATGTAATTATTTATTACTTCAGCATACTTGTATTCAGCGATAATGTCTCCTGCGAGTTCGACAACCAAACTGGAGCAGAATTTGAAGGAAGGAAAAATGGACGATTGTATTTGACAACACACCGAATGATTTTTAATAACAATGTTGACAGCGATCGACTTAAATCATTTAGTTTTCCATTTGTGGCTTTAAGAGAGGTACTGTATTTTTAAGTTGTAATTTATTGATGTATTAACTTTAATAACGTATATCGTTGTAGTGAATAATATAATTCAGTAGTTCAATAATATAATTCCTAATATACTCGTACATAGTAGTAGTTTTACAAAATATTCCTGCACTTTTCTTATCTACAAACGTTTAGATAATAATGCCTTAGGAAGTAATATTGATAAATTGTTTGAAAAATAAAATTCCCAAATTAGTATATAAAATTTAATAGCACATGAACAATATTTCGGTTTTGTATTAAACTGGTTTAAAGCAGTACATACTAATAATTTGTATATAGTCGTACCATATCTTATATGAATGTAAGAAATATTATTTTATAGGTTGAGCTAGAGCAGCCACTTTTCGGGGCTAATTATTTGAAAGGTAAAGTATTAGCACAACCGAATGGAAACTTTGAAGGGACAGCAAAATTTTTGTTAAAGTTTAAATCCGGTGGGTGCATTGAGTTCGGACAAGCTATGCTACGTGCTGCACACTTAGGTAATGGTAATTACATTTCATTGTGTTGGTAACATCAAAATGGTGAACATGTTTATGCTTCTAGCTACAAGGAATATTGACCGTACAGCTCCACCACCATACACTCCTCCAGTTGGCCCTTGGTATGCAGCACCTCCACCAGCTTATCATCCACCTGTGCAAGGTTATTATGGCTGGGTACCACCAGCAGATGTAAGTTAAATATTGTCATTATATTTTTTATATATGTGAAACATAAATAATAAAAATATATTTTCTTTTAGCATTTCCCAGATGCGCCACCCCCTAATTCTGTCTTTATGACAGATTTACCACCACCTTATCCTGGTTTAGTACCATCAGCACCACCTCCAGGTATGCCGCAACAAGGTAGTTTTACAGGATATGGACCCCAAACACCGCAAATGTATCCTGCACTTCATAACCAGTACGGTGTTATTGCTGGATACCCTCCAGGCTGTCCTCCTGGAGCTGATGGATCGACACCACCAGCAGCAGCTGCAAGACCAAGTATGTTACAAAACTATTTATAATAATGTTTATTCTTTATATCTAATGTCTTATTATTTACAGAGCAAAATAGCTGTGTGGTGTGAGAGTGCATGTATGTGGTTTCGAATTTTGTGTGAATGTTGTTTATTTTGAGTTGTTTCAAATTTATTTATACTGAAATATTTATTTTGATTCAGACCCTAAAGCTACTGAGGCTGCGCAAAGCGCGTATTACGACCCTAATCAACCACAAACAGCATACGTTCCACCACCTGCTTATTACGTGAGTTAAAAATGAAACAGTGCAAACAAATAAAATTGCTTTTCATAAATTATCGCATAGTTTCACATTTTAAAATCGATTTTATAGGAACAGCCGCCGAGTTACCAGAGCGCGATGAAGAAAAAGGACCAATAATTTTTACAATGATATAAAAACCAGCTACAAATATATAAAAACACTTGCTTACATCAGACAAATAATTAATTCGTAGTTATATATACTGATAAAAAAATCTGTTTTATTTAGAAATGCACTAAATTTTAACTGTTACTTTTAGCAACTGTTTGGGCATTCCAATATATTTTATGTTAAATATATATTTAAAAATAAAAATAACTATATCTAACAACGTTATAAAACTTTGCAAAACGATTTTGTATATATTATATAAATATAGTGATATTTTTTTTATATTTATTCAATCCAGTCTGTATAAATAATAAAAAATATTTTTTGTATATGATAAAAATTAGTCATTTACATAATAGAAAATCTTAAATTTATAAAAAGGTGGAAGATTATTCAGTTTTATCATTTTTCACTATATAGATTTAAAAGTTTATGGCTTAAATTGCATGTATTTATACAATTGTAAATGTTAGAAGTTAAATAAATTTATTCTACTGCTAAATATATATTTTCTTTAATAAAAAACTATAGTTATATACAATTTATTATATAAAAATGTTTTAAGATCCCATCCAGCGAATTGTTTGATACATTATTTCTCCATTTTCTTTAACAGTTGCATACATTGCCGTTTTCTTAACGCTTGTAGCAATACGACCGATGGAAATAATATTTGTCATTCGAAGTGGTTCATCTCTTGGGCATACGTAAACAATGTGTGAAGAATGAACTTGAAGTGGATCATCTAGAAGAATAGTTTTGCAAATAAACTGATCGTGTAGGTAATATATCGTTAATTACCAAAAACTTACCAGGATAAACAAGAAAGTCTCCTCCAAACTTTTCACCGCCTGTTATATAGTTTCCCTTTTCCCATAAATCTAAAAAAATCCTTCTTTTAATGGGACAAAGGTCTGATAGTTGATCCAGTGGTACTTCTTGTATATCTATGGTGTAAAGTTCAACAATTAACAATAATGTAAAGTATAGAATGAAGACGTTGGAAAGTGATCTACCTTCCGCTAATTTTAAGGGATTTTCGGTGAATAGTTCTACTAAACTATGTTCCTTAGTAAGTGTCTCCAACTTAGCCAGCTCGCTTTCGATTAGAATATCTCTATTGAAATTGGTTTCTAAAAAATGTAGTTTTATTAAACAATGACTTACACAGAGCACAACAATTCTGTTGCAAAAAGAGGGCAGTTTTGCCTAATAGAAAACAGCGTAAGTACAACATTACCATCTAAAGGAAGGCCTTGGGCCTCTATTTTCCTTCTTTTTCCAGCAATAATATTATCTATTCTATTTTCTATTTGTTTCTTACGTTCATTTCTCATTAATGTAATTTGCTCTGTATATGTAGACTCCTGTACATTTTTATACAGTTCTTGTATTTCTTCTGGTGGATTTTCAGGTTTGTGACGAACTAATCGAGCGATATTCTTATCCACTAAAAGACATGTCTCTTCGGCCATTAGTGCCATTGGTAAACCTAATAAATTTGTAAATAAAATATTTATTTAAGAAAGTTGACTAAGTGATGGGTAAAGAAAATTTCAGTAACCTGTATTATCACTTTTAGGTAAAGAAGGTGATGTTCCTACTAAATATCCAACTATCCTATATTCTTTTCGCAGTTTCAGCCAGTCTATAATACAAATAAAACAAATTTTGTGAGTAGACAGAAGGAAGAAGGCCCCCCTTAAGTTTATACATTTACCTTTTGCATTCCAGATATATGCTTTTCCATTGTTAAAATACAAGTTAATTTTATTGTTTCCATCCATTTCAATGAGTTAAAATATTCTTATTGTGAGAACGTACATTATAAGTAGAAATATATAATTAAATCTGTAATGTCATATTAACGTAAATATAATAAACATAGCCTAAAAATATAAGTAAATGTCAAAGCTGTGTTTTAAAATAAACACCAAAAGAGTAAAATTCAGTTCAGGCCATCTATTATTTCTTACCAATATTTTTATTAACACAATATTATCCAAGTTCATCTAATGGAAAAAAATTTAGAAGAGATAAAGTGTTAAAGATAAAAGTAAATAAAGTATTCAAAATAAAATTATAAATTGGTATACACCTAGGCCATATTTATATATCTAATCTAATAAAGTAATACAATTAAATAATTTTAAATAATTGTTCAAATAAATTTTACCTACAGCGACATCTATTAAAGAGTAGTTCAAAAAGGTGATTAACCATATGCTCAATAGATGGCACTTAAAATTCAGTACGCCTATACAACTTGCAACTAAACTTACACCTAAGTTATATCCTAGTAATCCTTTCTAAAATGGCATTTTAGTTTTTCCATCATTTCTAATAAAGTCTTCTGTAAATAAAACAAAACAAAACAAATTAATTTTTACAACAGGAAAAAAAATCTTACAGTTATCATTATCATTTTTAGGAAGGATATAATCTTCTTGCAATGGAGAAACTCACTTTTATTTAAATTGAAAGTATCTTCTTTTTATCAATGGAGAAAAATATTAAAACTGATTTTTATTTAACTTTAAACTATATTTTTTTATCAATTTTAAGAAGGTTATAGCCTTGTTGCGATGGAGAAAAATATTAAAAACTAATTTTTATTTAAATAGCAGATATGTTTTTTTTTATCAATGTTAAGAATGTTATTGCCTTGTTGCGATGGAGAAAAAGAGCATTGCAGTTATGTTCGTTATGCTCTAAAATAAAAAACTGCATCATTTGATTTTAAATATCTACGCGATTTTGGCTTTTATTCTACCTTTTTTAAATCCATGGACATTTTTTTCTAACAATTTTTTTTTGAATCTTTGTAATAATTTTATGCAGTTATGTTCCTTATGCTCTAAAATAAAAAAAATGCATCATTAGATTTTAAATATCTACGCGATTTTGGCTTTTAACCGACCTCTTTTATTTTCATGGACATTCTTTTCAGAAAGAAAAAATTACATTTTCTTCAATTTTTTTGATGCAGTTATGTTCGCTATACTTAAAAATTAAAAACTGCATCATTAGATTTTAAATATCTACGCAGAAACTCAAAAAATTGCATTGCTCTTAAACTCATAAAAGTGTACCTTTTCATCATTTTTAACAAGATTATTATAGTCTTCTTTCATTGAAGAAATTTAGAAAATTCTATTTTTGTTAAAATTAAAAATATTAACATTTTATAAATTTTAAGAAGGTTATATACACTTCTTTAAATCGCTAAAAACTGAGAAGATTGCATTGCTCTTAAAATCATAAAAGTGAACCTTTTCATCATTTTTAACAAGATTATAGTCTTCTTTCATTGATGAAATTTAGAAAATTCTATTTTTGTTAAAGTTAGAAATATTAACTTTTTATAAATTTTAAGAAGGTTATACACTTGTTTAAATCGCAAAAAACTGAGAAAATTGCATTGCTCTTAAAATCATAAATTTGAACCTTTTCATAATTTTTAACAAGATTATAGTCTTCTTTCATTGAAGAAATTTACCAAGAAAGCTACCTTGGCCATTTGATCAGCTTTTTCATTTCCCTTAATTCCCTTATGTGACGGTATCCAAATTAGTTTAATATTTCGGCCCTTATCTATTTCCCTATTTATTTTTTCTTTGACATAATAAATTTTGTTGTCTAATTTTGTATTGATTCCCTTACTGCTTAACGACTGTATGACTGATAACGAGTCGGATAATATTAAAGTGTTGTCTCTGTCATCAGTAATGATTTGATCCACAGCTAGATCTATGGCACATAACTCAGCTGTATATATGGATGCTTGATTATGAAGCTTGTAAATTCTGCTATTGTTAATATCTACTACTGCTGCACCCACTCCATCTGCTTCTTTTGAGCCGTCAGTATATAATTTTGTATAATTCGGGAATTGTTGCTCCAATTTTTGTTGTAAGTCTATAGTTATTAGCTCAGGTAATATGTTACTCATATTTAGCTCCTTGCCAATAGTTATATTTGCAGGAGTTCCTCTACCTGAGTAATTATAATCTAATTCGAAAATTGGTATTTCTACTGGGGTTCCTCTTTCTGTCCATTTCCTTTTTTCATTTATCCAAATTGCATTAAGCTCATGACTTCTTGAACCTGTTCTTGATAATTCGTTAAGTTCGTCCCTTATTAATGTGTTATTTGTCATTAAAGCGCTAGCCATAAAGTAAGACGTTTTCTTTATTCATCTTTCTTTTAATGGTGGCATACAAGCCTCTGGTAGTAATGAAAGGGTATGAGTTGTACAGATAGCTCCTAATACTATTCTTAAAGCTTTATATTGCAATTTTTCAAGTGATTCTATTGTATTCTTTTTACACATTATTAGTACCTCTGCACCATACTCCAAATGAGGGCGGACTAATGATTTATATAAATTTAGTAGCGAAGATGTATTTAGTCCCCATCTTTGTCCAGCAAATATTTTGAGTATATTGATGTTTTTACACTTTATTATCTTTAAACTCCTTTATATTTATTAAATAAATGTATTTATTAAATAAATAATTTATATATAGTATAATAAATTTAATAAATTGAAAATAATTTCAGGAGCAAAATTAATACAACATAAATACACGATAGCTTTTTGTTTTCTTTGTAAGAATTTTTAGATTTTATGCGACTTTTTTAAAATTCATGGACTTTTTTTCTAACAAAAAATTTACGTTTCTTTGATATTTTTTGATGCAGTTATGTTCGTTATGCTTTCAAATATAGAACTGGGTCATTACATTTTAAATATCTACGATTTTCTGGAATTTATGCGACCTTTTATAAATTCATGGACTTTTTTTTCTAAAAAAAAAAATTGCGTTTCTTTGATATTTTTTGATGCAGTTATATTCGTTAAGATTTAAAATAAGGAACTACGTCATAACATTTTAAATATCTACGATTTTCTGGCATTTACTCAATATTTTATAAATAATTACACGTTTCAAAGCGCCTGATCCTCAAGCTAACACTATAACACTTCGATTTAATATTGTGACTTTATGGACATTTTTTCTAAACTTGATTTTGAGTTTCTTTGATATTTTTTGATGCAGTTATGTTCGTTATGATTTAAAATAAGGAACTGCGTCATTACATTTTAAATATCTACGATTTTCTGGAATTTATGCGACCTTTTATAAATTCATGGACTTTTTTTTCTAAAAAAAAAATTTGCGTTTCTTTGATATTTTTTGATGCAGTTATGTCCGTTATGATTTAAAATAAGGAACTGCTTCATTACATTTTAAATATCTACGATTTTCTGGAATTTATGCGACCTTTTATAAATTCATGGACTTTTTTTTCTAAAAAAAAAATTTGCGTTTCTTTGATATTTTTTTATGCAGTTATGTTCGTTATGCTTTAAAATAAGAAACTGCGTCATTACATTTGAAATATCTACGATTTTCTGGAATTTATGCGACCTTTTATAAATTCATGGACTTTTTTTCTAAAAAAAAAATTTGCGTTTCTTTGATATTTTTTGATGCAGTTATGTTCGTTATGATTTAAAATAAGGAACTGCTTCATCACATTTTAAATATCTACGATTTTCTGGAAATTATGCGACCTTTTATAAATTCATGGACTTTTTTTTCTAAAAAAAATATTTGCGTTTCTTTGATATTTTTTGATGCAGCTATGTTCGTTATGATTTAAAATAAGGAACTGCATCATTTTATTTTAAATATCTACGATTTTCTGGAATTTATGCGACCTTTTATAAATTCATGGACTTTTTTTCTAAAAACAAAATTTGCGTTTCTTTGATATTTTTTGATGCAGTTATGTTCGTTATGATTTAAAATAAAGAACTGCTTCATTACATTTGAAATATCTACGATTTTCTGGAATTTATGCGACCTTTTATAAATTCATGGACTTTTTTTTCTAAAAAAAAAATTTGCGTTTCTTTGATATTTTTTGATGCAGTTATGTTCGTTATGATTTAAAATAAGGAACTGTGTCATTACATTTTAAATATCTGAGCGAATATTTGTGCTTTTCTGGTTTTAAAGCAAACAATCATAAAGTCAAAATTCCAATTTTAAAACGTTGATTATTCGAAAACTATAAGAGATAAATGAAAATGGATTTTAATTTTGAAATCAGCAAGAAAATCTACGTTAGAAAACATATATCATATGCCAAAATAAAGAATAGTCTTTTTTGAAAAAGTAAGAAGGCTATACTCTTCTTACTTTTTCAAAAAAACTAATTTTTTATTTTGACATGCGGTACATGTTTTCTAACGTAGTTTTTTATGCTGATTTCAAATTTAAAATCCATTTTTAATTATCTTTTACAGTTTTCGAATAATCAGCGTTTAAAGTATTTTTTGAATTGACTTTAATATGCTCATATCTCGTGAACCAAAATAGCTATCTCAAAATTAACTGCGGAATTGAAATCAGCATAAAAAACTACGTTAGAAAACATATATCATATGTCAAAATAAAGAATAGTCTTTTTTGAAAAAGTAAGAAGGCTATACTCTTCTTACTTTTTCAAAAAAACTAATTTTTTATTTTGACATGCGGTACATGTTTTCTAACGTAGTTTTTTATGCTGATTTCAAATTTAAATTCCATTTTTAATTATCTCTTACAGTTTTCGAATAATCCACGTTTTAAAATTGGAATTTTGACTTCATGATTGTTTGCTTAAAAACCAGAAATTCACAAATATTCGCGCAGATATTTAAAATGTAATGACGCAGTTTCTTATTTTAAAGCATAACGAACATAACTGCATAAAAAAATATCAAAGAAACGCAAATTTTTTTTTTAGAAAAAAAAGTCCATGAATTTATAAAAGGTCGCATAAATTCCAGAAAATCGTAGATACTTAAAATGTAATGAAGCAGTTCCTTATTTTAAATCATAACGGACATAACTGCATCAAAAAATATCAAAGAAACGCAAATTTTTTTTTAGAAAAAAAAGTCCATGAATTTATAAAAGGTCGCATAAATTCCAGAAAATCGTAGATATTTAAAATGTAATGACGCAGTTCCTTATTTTAAATCATAACGAACATAACTGCATCAAAAAATATCAAAGAAACGCAAATTTTTTTTTTAGAAAAAAAAGTCCATGAATTTATAAAAGGTCGCATAAATTCCAGAAAATCGTAGATATTTAAAATGTAATGAAGCAGTTCCTTATTTTAAATCATAACGGACATAACTGCATCAAAAAATATCAAAGAAACGCAAATTTTTTTTTTAGAAAAAAAAGTCCATGAATTTATAAAAGGTCGCATAAATTCCAGAAAATCGTAGATATTTAAAATGTAATGACGCAGTTCCTTATTTTAAATCATAACGAACATAACTGCATCAAAAAATATCAAAGAAACTCAAAATCATGTTTAGAAAAAGTGTCCATAGTCACAATATTAAATCGAAGTTATAGTGTTATAGTGTTAGCTTGAGGATCAGGCGCTTTGAAACGTGTAATTATTTATAAAATATTGAGTAAATGCCAGAAAATCGTAGATACTTAAAATGTTATGACGTAGTTCCTTATTTTAAATCATAACCAACATAACTGCATCAAAAAATATCAAAGAAACTCAAAATCATGTTTAGAAAAAATGTCCATAAAGTCACAATATTAAATCGAAGTGTTATAGTGTTAGCTTGAGGATCAGGCGCTTTGAAACGTGTAATTATTTATAAAATATTGAGTAAATGCCAGAAAATCGTAGATATTTAAAATGTTATGACGTAGTTCCTTATTTTAAATCTTAACGAATATAACTGCATCAAAAAATATCAAAGAAACGCAAATTTTTTTTTTAGAAAAAAAAGTCCATGAATTTATAAAAGGTCGCATAAATTCCAGAAAATCGTAGATATTTCAAATGTAATGACGCAGTTCCTTATTTTAAATCATAACGAACATCGCTGCATTAAAAAATATCAAAGAAACTTAAATTTATGTTTAAAAAAAAAATTCCATAAAAGTGTTATAGTGTTAGCTTGAGCATCAGGCGCTTTAAAACGTGTAGTGTATTTATAAAAAATAGCATAAATGCCAGAAAATCGTAGATATTTAAAATGTAATGACCCAGTTCTATATTTGAAAGCATAACGAACATAACTGCATCAAAAAATATCAAAAAAACGTAAATTTTTTGTTAGAAAAAAAGTCCATGAATTTTAAAAAAGTCGCATAAAATCTAAAAATTCTTACAAAGAAAACAAAAAGCTATCGTGTATTTATGTTGTATTAATTTTGCTTCTGAAATTATTTTCAATTTATTAAATTTATTATACTATATATAAATTATTTATTTAATAAATACATTTATTTAATAAATATAAAGGAGTTTAAAGATAATAAAGTGTAAAAACATCAATATACTCAAAATATTTGCTGGACAAAGATGGGGACTAAATACATCTTCGCTACTAAATTTATATAAATCATTAGTCCGCCCTCATTTGGAGTATGGTGCAGAGGTACTAATAATGTGTAAAAAGAATACAATAGAATCACTTGAAAAATTGCAATATAAAGCTTTAAGAATAGTATTAGGAGCTATCTGTACAACTCATACCCTTTCATTACTACCAGAGGCTTGTATGCCACCATTAAAAGAAAGATGGATAAAGAAAACGTCTTACTTTATGGCTAGCGCTTTAATGACAAATAACACATTAATAAGGGACGAACTTAACGAATTATCAAGAACAGGTTCAAGAAGTCATGAGCTTAATGCAATTTGGATAAATGAAAAAAGGAAATGGACAGAAAGAGGAACCCCAGTAGAAATACCAATTTTCGAATTAGATTATTATTACTCAGGTAGAGGAACTCCTGCAAATATAACTATTGGCAAGGAGCTAAATATGAGTAACATATTACCTGAGCTAATAACTATAGACTTACAACAAAAATTGGAGCAACAATTCCCGAATTATACAAAATTATATACTGACGGCTCAAAAGAAGCAGATGGAGTGGGTGCAGCAGTAGTAGATATTAACAATAGCAGAATTTACAAGCTTCATAATCAAGCATCCATATATACAGCTGAGTTATGTGCCATAGATCTAGCTGTGGATCAAATCATTACTGATGACAGAGACAGCACTTTTTAACAAGATTATAGTCTTCTTTCATTGAAGAAATTTAGAAAATTCTATTTATGTTAAAATTAGAAATATTAACTTTTTATAAATTTTAAGAAGGTTATACACTTGTTTAAATCGCAAAAAACTGAGAAAATTGCATTGCTCTTAAAATTATAAAAGTGAACCTTTTCATCATTTTTAACAAGATTATAGCCTTCTTTTATTGCAGAAACTCAGAAAATTGTATTTCTATTAAAATTGGAAATATTAAATTTTTAACATTTTTAACAAGATTATAGTCTTCTTTCGTTGCAGAAATTGAAAATATTGCATTGCTCTTAAAATCATAAAAGTGAACCTTTTCATCATTTTTAACAAGATTATAGTCTTCTTTCATTGAAGAAATTTAGAAAATTCTATTTTTGTTAAAATTAAAAATATTAACTTTTTATAAATTTTAAGAAGGTACACTTCTTTAAATCGCTAAAAACTGAGAAAATTGCATTGCTCTTAAAATCATAAAAGTGAACCTTTTCATCATTTTTAACAAGATTATAGTCTTCTTTCATTGAAGAAATTTAGAAAATTCTATTTTTGTTAAAATTAAAAATATTAACTTTTTATAAATTTTAAGAAGGTTATATACACTTTTTTAAAACCGCTAAAAACTGAGAAAATTGCATTGCTCTTAAAATCATAAAAGTGAACCTTTTCATCATTTTTAACAAGATTATAGTCTTCTTTCATTGAAGAAATTTAGAAAATTCTATTTTTGTTAAAATTAAAAATATTAACTTTTTATAAATTTTAAGAAGGTACACTTCTTTAAATCGTTAAAAACTGAGAAAATTGCATTGCTCTTAAAATCATAAAAGTGAACCTTTTCATCATTTTTAACAAGATTATAGTCTTCTTTCATTGAAGAAATTTAGAAAATTCTATTTCTGTTAAAATTAAAAATATTAACATTTTATAAATTTTAAGAAGGTTATAAACTTCTTTAAATCGCAAAAAACTGAGAAGATTGCATTGCTCTTAAAATCATAAAAGTGAACCTTTTCATCATTTTTAACAAGATTATAGTCTTCTTTCACTGAAGAAATTTAGAAAATTCTATTTTTGTTAAAATTAGAAATATTAACTTTTTATCAATTTTTAGAAGATTATAGCCTTGTTACGATGGAGAAAAATATTACAAAGTAATTTTTAGTTAAATTGAAGATATGTTTTTTTATCAATTTTAAGAAGGGTATTGCTTTGTTTCGATGGAAAGAAACTTTAAAAACGCATTATATTAAAATTTCTTTAAATTTATATTAAATATTCTTATTAAATTTTAGGTGGTACTCTTTAAAGGTGTTACTTAGGTTGCCTAAAAACTTGGCGCATTGGTACCATCTGTTGAACAAAATGTGAACCGTCTATAGTTATACTACTCTTTCATAGATGTCCGCAAAAGGTTCAGTACTTTGATACGACCTCATTAGAAAAATTAAAGAAGTAATCATTTGGTACAATATATTTATTCTACATATTATAAATAAATTTTACATATTATTTCTTAGCTGTTACACATTTTTTAATTCAATCTCAACCTATTTTCAAAATAAAATATTTACTAAACACAGATAGTATAACGTTGTTTCGGGAATCAAACCAGAAGACATGGTAGCCTGACGTTAATCATTAAGCTTATGCTGGCCGTTGTCAACTAATATTATACTTTTAAAGGTGTAATAAAAAATATCTTGAGCTAAAGAAGACTTCTCGACAAAGTTTTCTTGGTCCATTTTCGAACTTCAATCCACGGTTGCTATTGGAACGTAGACAGTGGTTGGAATCCATGATGGTGTCGAATAGCCGGACAGCTAAATTTTGCCTATCACAAACAATTCTGAAAATAAGTTAAAATATCTTATTCATTTAGTCAATAAGAAAATTGCAAAACAAAAGTAAACTTTACATACAAATAATAAATAATTTTTTCACAAAACTCCTTAGTTCTAATTCTAAAAATTATCAACTAATTTTATAAAAAATATATTTATTACCTTCAACAATTTTATTTTTCGATTTCTGTAGCGTTCGATTGCAATATTCATCTCATCGAGAGCTCCACTCATAATGAACAAAATCATCAACAATCTTCTTTCTCACATGCTCCTAGTGCTTGGCAGAAACATTTCCTTAGTTAAAAGCTCTGCTTGGTACATGAAGAGCTCAAAAAACCTACAAAGAATAAATTATATATTACTTTTATAATATTACACTGTATTACACATCAAAATAAATTCTGCAAATTCAAAATTAAAAATCCCCGAATAAATTTAAAAAATAATAGTTTTATTAATTGAAAAAAATGTATATATTTTACAAGATATATAAATTGTACCCATCGGATGAATAAACTAATTAAATTAAATAAAACATTAATTAATTAGTAATTTAAGTATTCGTTGACTTGTCCGCATATTCCTTTATTGGATCCTGAGGCATATTTTCTCCATGCACAAACATATCTGGAGAATGTGATGATTGTTCAAATAAATCAATCGATACAAATGAATCATCAGAATCTGCACCACTGAAATAAAGATTTTAAGCTTTTAAACGAGATTATAATATTCTTTAATAAATACAATAAATATTGAAGCTCAAACCTATCAGCTGTGGGAGCCTGTGGAGCATTATCATCTTCCTAAATAGAGATAAACTTAATTACAATATTTGTTATATTATAGATTATATTTTAAATTGATAAGTAATATATTACTAAAATAGTAGGTGACTCAAGAGAGGGCGAGAATAAGTTAATTGAAGCGAAAGAGTCGTCTGAGTCAGGATATTGATCTGCAGGTCCAACATCTATGCTAATAGTTTCCCTGCGAAAGATACTTTGTAAGTATGAAGGTATATTTTATACTGAAGAAAGAAGAGGAACAAACCGTTCTAATGAGCTGCTTTGACTACTGAATCTGTTTTCTTCCTAAAAAAGAATGATTTAAATTCATTATATATATTCTACGTGGTTTTAAATTGATTTATTTAGTACTTACAGATAATGTAGAAAATTGAACCGATTGTTCTGGTGATTTCGGTCTTTTAATTCTAGGAGTATAACGAAGAGGATTAGGTCTCCTTTTTATAACATTTAAAGTGTCACACGTGTCCATGTCCTCGTTGATTAAAAATTTACAACTGAAATAAAGTGAAAGAAATTGTTATTAAAATAGTTGTTACTTTAGTTATATTAAATAATGAAAATCAGGACAAACAATCTTACAGAAGAGCTGGATGGATTATATCTGCATCGTGGACATTCTAAAACAAAATTTATAGCTAAAACAAATCTCGAATACTGTTAAACATTTTAAAATAAATAATATTTACATTTCTTTTTGCTTTAGAATTCTTTTTTGGCTTCCTTCTTTCCTTTATTTTTCGGAACAATAGTAAGTTTCTTAAACCGTTTTGTGTGCTAAATATAAACAATAATTTAAATTGTTGAAAGTCAGTCTTTAAATATAAATATAGATTCAATTACTTACTTTGATAATGACATATTTAATAGATTTATTAGTATTTTATAACAATATTATATTAGGTATACGAACAGCAGGGTACCACGAACAGTAAATAAAGCAAACAACGTATTGAGATTTTGTGAGGTTATGTATACGTTAACAACAAGTCACAACAAGTATTAAAAAGTTTTGTGAAATGTCAATAAAAATAGTTCAAACACGTAAATGTTATAATTAACTTTTATAAATAACTCTTTGCTTGTTTCCTTAATTAAACATAATATATTTATCAAGACGATGAATAAACTTATTAAATGTAACACTACAAGACACTTATTAAAAATTGTAAGTAAATTAGAGGTTAAAATTATTTTTGAAAGCTATTTAAATGTTCTGTTAATTATTTTAGAAATATCCAACTGTATTTATTAATAAAGAACATCACTTTAGAACATTTTGCTCCTTATATCTTAACTACTCTGCATTCAAATATACAGAGGAGGACCAAAAATATATCTTAAAAATCGTAAATGAAGAGTCTGAAAATGAATTGAAAAGGTAATAAAGTAAATTAATTCTTAATTTTTAAGTTAAAAGATGCATTTTGAATTATTTCTCCAGGTTTGCATTAACTCAAGGTAGAATAAAAAATTTAAAATCATGGAAAAAGAAACGTGGTGATTTTAAGACAGTTTCACAAGTATTAGATGTCGAAGGATTTGGTGTTAAAGTCCTAGAAAAATTTTGTGATAGTATAATAGAGAGTAAATCAGGCAACAGTCATAATGTTTCGGAAAAAATAAAATCACCAAAGGCTCTACTTGCTAAGAAAATTAATAATTTTGTTACTCCTCCATTATCAAAATGTGTAAGTTTATTTAAAATGATTTTAGTCGTTCAAGAAACTCTGTTCTGTTAATGTTTATATTTATTTTAGAATATAAACAAAGTAGTTTCCGTTAACATTGGTATCAGTACTGTGTCTTGGAGTACCTTTAATATAGACGATGAAGAACTTGAACTCACGGATTGGAGACTTCATGATTTCACAGACAACACAAAAAAATTGCATATTGCAAATACCATCCAATTGGTAGGAAAGTTTAAACTTTCTATATATTATATTTTAGTCAATATCTTAACAATTTCTATATAGATACAGATAAATATCTAAATTCTCAATGTAATTTTATAACCAGGTATATAACATAGCAAGACGAATTCCTACTGCTGATGTATATGTATTGGAATCTCCACCTTCAAATATGCCTAATCAATCTCAAGGAAGTAAAACTATTTTCGCAAGCTCTCAAAAAAGTCATTTAGTTACAATGCTTAGTGGAATACTCGCTAATAGATCTTGGAAACTGAAAAATAATGGTCCTTCTAGCGAATCAGGAATTACTGTGGAAGGTGATTATGATCAAGAAGAAAAAATATCTGTACTTCCAAGTTTAATTAAAGATGAACCAAAGATTACAGATGCGAATATTGATACATTCCAACCGGAACCCAATGTTTATTACTTACGTTCATTACTAGCGTCTAGGTAATTTTAAATGACTGACAACGATATTTTAAAACTCATTAATTTAGTAATTATATTGTTTTCTAGATTATTTCAAACAGTTGTTGGAAATGAGAGAGTTTCTGTAGAGAATGAAATCATCACTAAGTTTATTAATACGCAATGGCATCGAGATATATATAATGATGATTTAGAAAATTCAAATGAGATAGATGAATTAAAGCCTTCTAGTTCATTACGACCTCCTATTTATATACCAAAGCTATTGACAAACATGTACATGTCTGCTCTGCCTGTGCATAAAGAACAATTAGGTCAAGCTTTTCTTTTGGGGATGGCGTTTATACAGCTGTGTATATTTAAAGACGAAAAGTCTATCACAAAAGTCACGAAGAAACGTATCAATGAGTAAGAGCGGAAAACCTGTGCATAAAATAGAATTTTTAGTTAAGAATTTGTAATATTATTGCAATATTTTATAAATAAAGTACAAAAAAACCTGAAATTTATGTGTTTTTATTTCGTATGCATGCTATAATGATCTTCTAATATTGTTTGACAGCTGAAAATATATTTCCATAAAAAGTACGAATGACTATTATCTTGTATTAAATAATAATAAAACTAGCAGACATACTACATACACATTTAAATAACTTAAAATTCATATTACTTAATAAAAGAGCACTAATTTAATGTATTAAAACAATAATACGAAAGATAAAAACAACTGTCAAAATGATAGCCTGGCTTCCATCGGACAGCCATGCCATCTATTTTAGAAATCTACTACTACATACTTTTCCATTTATCCAACGATAAGTAATTGTAATTTTAAACTAAATATTAATTAAAATCACAATTACAAATGTAAATAGATTTAATTATAGAGTTGATGCGAAACTACTAATAAGTAAATCAACCGAAAACGTGATATTTTTATATTAGCAAAAGCTTCAAACCTTTTCTGAAATGGTGAAGTTCTGAGATAAAAATAATAAATTGATGATGATTTGGCCTTCTTCTATGTTGGCAGCTTTTGTGGTGTCGTGGGTTCATAAATGTGGGCTACTCCGCAGTCTAATAAGTTTATGATTATCTATGTACATATTCACTTCAACTTGATAACAACCTAACACAGAATATATAACTCTGGTCCGTAGATCAGATTAAAAGTTTCATTTTCATGTATCCATAATAATTCGTTTCTAACATATGTTGACACCTGCTTTCTTACATTTTGTGCGGCAGCGACTTTTTATTATTATGCGCATTTATATTTGTACTTCCTTCGTACTGTTTGCATCATATTTTGTCATTAATAGTTTTGTGTCCATTTTTGGAGAATTGTTATCATTTATTATTATGTACTAATATATATAAAGCTCAAAACAGAATAATCTCGTACAAAATCTCTTTTAATAATTGCGTAGTACAGAATATGATGCCCTTATTTTATAAATATTTTTACTATATGTAGATTTTCGTATGGGGCCTGCAAGATATTCAACGGCAACCTCTATAACACCTATCATATGCATACAAACACAATTCGTTGTAATATAAAAGTTTGTATATTTTTATATAAATATATTCTTGACAATCTTGCGATGCTATATTAAATTTGATGCAACCAACCAAATAAATGCATATACCAGTATTCTGAGGATAATATGCTCCAAGAAGCGACAAAATATTAAAGAAAATAAATATCTTGGATAGATACATACTACTATTTTCTGGTTGAAGTATATAGAAGTAAGATTTTTAATTTGAGTAACATTTATTTTATAAACATTTATTAAAATTTCTTTTGTAAAATACAAATATAATAATAAAAAGAATTCCAAACATATTTATTAAATTATTTATAAATAAAAGAATAAAAATAAAAAATGTAAAATAACGTTTTGTAAATGTTAGTACGTTTTGCATATTTTTAGTTCGCTTCAAGCAATTCGTTCAGTTCGGCAAATGCATCTCTCGCATCAATTTTGCATCTAGGACGCGTTGGGCTTTGAGCTAGAGATATTACATAGAAAATATAGAATTCTTTTCATTACTATACTATTCTATAATGTATATATATGTATATCATATCTATACATAGCATTTATATATATGTACTTTTAGATCTAATGTAGGGTATATAGATATAATAGTTATTTGAATATTTAATACCAAATTAGAGTTAACAAACCTTTTTTAAATAAATTACAATATTTTAAGATGATTATCCTGCTGGAATATGATTCAAAAGTTGTGTTGCGTAAGAGTGGAAGGAATTAAAACTTTTGTCGATGTCTGTACTAGCAGAGTCGTTATATATACAAAACCGTATCTACGTATATACAAATACTATCAATATTCAATTTGTTCAAAGCGTCCATACGTTCATTTATTATAAAATATTCAACTTTACATTGTTTTATTTAAATACCGAAAAGGTCAATCATTCTTATTTTAGTCTCGGTCATGTTTGTTAAAAAATATCTTAATTTGGATTGGTGATCATTATGAAAATAAGAAAATTACAAAATAAAAACCAAAAAATATTATTCCTTTAATTTTTGTGTCACTAAAACATGGTGTTCCATCTCTGGTCTCTGAAATGAGGTTCGTTTGAGAGCCACGGGTGGCGCGACAGTCACATTCATCATCGTCACTGCCAGATCGGTGGCGGCTGTTCCCTTCACCCTTTACACCGCTTTTCTAGTTCGTTCTATTGCACATCCTACCACCACCCCTTGAACTCTCTTTCCACAATGAACACCCATTATTTGGTGACCCTATTGCATTTCAGGTCACTTTTTAAGAAGCACAGGGTAGGTTCTCTCGGTGGGAGATTGAACGAACTGTAGAGGAAAGAGTTATTAGAGAAAATTTACGTAACATTTATGTTATTATGGATCTTCTTATAACAACGAGAATTTAAGTTTACTTTTTCAGATTCTTTTTTTTTACCGAAAAATATAAACTTAGAATTATAAATTTAGAATAAAAATGTTGTGTTAAATTAAGAATTGATTCTGTTTAGTTTAAAAATAAAATGAAGTTAGTTACAGAAAGTACCAGATGTAGTGAATATATTTAGAAATATACGTTACGTAAATGCTACATAAATAATTTATTCTATATTTCAGTTCATCTATCTGAAAACTATCTTTACTATATGCAAAAAATTATTTGATTTGAATAATATCTCATGTAATAAGAAATTATTTTAAATCAATTTCGTTAAATAATTAGATATTCTAAACTTTTTTTTAAATATACTATTAATTACTGTTAAATGCAATTAATTTTGTATATTACTGAAGACCTACTGAACGATTAATGTAATGTTATATTAAATGATATTCTTTTCTTCGATTTTCGTATGTTGGTTTCGTGTATTTGCGGCAGTTTTATTTTTATTGTAGTGGCATACAACCAGCTAGCTGTTACGCCTAAAACATGTTCAAGGTTGAACATTTTTGTTTTTTGTTTGGTTTTATTGTCTACCACCCACAATAAGAATAACTTTATACTGACGTAAAGTGAATCAAAAAGAAAAGGTTACAGAACAGAGAGGAAGAATAGTGAAAATATAATAAAGGGTTTGTCGAAAGGGGACAAGGAAGGCAAGAGGTGAGAGACAGGGGTATAGGCAAGAAGGAAGGAGAGGCAGGAAACGGTGAGAATGGAGGAGGAGTAGGGAACATAAAGAGAGAAGGTCAAGAGAAGAAGAAGCAGAAAGTAATTTTGGAAGTAGTAAAAGTCTAGAATAGTTTAAGTTTAGTTTTAAGTTAGAATTTATATAAGAATGTAATGTATTAGGAAATATAATACTGTAGATTGCAAATAACATTGTAGCAATTTTGTTTTAAAAAAATTTAATTAAAAGTACTTGCGGCCATATTTTTATAGACCAAGTAATAATAATTATCTGCAAAAATTGTATTTTGATTAAAAAATAGACGGACTCACGCAGTCGGATTTCGTACTATGATGAGTTAAACATTAGAAAGAATTAACATTGCATTGACAACACAACAATTATAAAAGTTACAACGCATTTTTTGACTGTCGTGTAATGTTATGCGTTACTTTATTTTTAGTCGCCATATATTTAAAAATATAATACTCAAACAAGAAATGCACAAAAACATTTTAGTGCTATTTTTTTACGTGAACATTTTTCTTATTTAGGCAGTATTATTTTTAAAAAAAGAATCTTATATTTTTTAGTTTTATTTTAATTTCATTATAACAGATGCAGCATCTCTTTTATTCGCGGTCCTTATTCTCTGCTTTAGATGTAGTTAGAGCTGGAGGAACTGTTAGGCTCTAATGCTTTTGAAACCAGAATTTAGATTCCTGATTCAGCAAAAACACAGCCAAACGAAATGGTAAGATAGACTGAGGGTATATTAACAACTACTTGCTTGAGATTATTTGCATATGACAAAATAAAAGAAATGTTGTAAAAAAATATATGAAAGTTATGAGAGAACTTAGCCATTAGTTCGTTGCATTGGTGTCAGATGTGCAAAACAAAAAAATGTCAAAGTAGTGGTTAGTTTTAGAATGCTACTTTTTTGAAATTGAAGTAATATTGCTTTCAAAATTACTTTTACATTGTAAACGCCGCAAACGTCAAATGGATATTCTATTGTATTTAAATTAGTTAGGTCTTTGTTTGTGTTGGTTACATATTGTATTTCTAGGTTATGTATAGCCCCGGAATAACCCTTGGGCCGAGTTATTACTTTATTATTAGAGTAGAAAATTTCTACTTTAAGGAGGTATAGAACTTAAACGTAAATGATGATAGCGTCGTGAAATTTGGAGGGTCGATACAAATAGTTAAATTACATGCTGTCTCAAAATTTTAGAGACCTAGGGTTCATAGTTTTCTTTTTATACATGATTAAAAATAGTCATTTTCCATACAAATCATAATTTTTAGCTCAATTTCACCACATAATATAACTTTTAACTATAAAAAAATGGTGACACGGCTTTCAAAAACTAGGTGTATATAAAAGAATCTGTAACTATTGCAAAAAGAAAATTATCAAAAAGATACCTATATACGAAAATATTTAAATAAAACCAGTAAGAAACAGTAAGTGTAGGTTATAAGCCGGCAACGTTGCAAATGCCAATTTGAGCAGGAAATTCAAAATCCGAATAAATGTTATATAAAATATAACAATTTATTTGTCGAAGAACCAAATCACGCATGGGTTAACACACTTAAATTTACTGCGTTGCCAAATTTATTATTCCTTTTTCAAAATATTTAATTTGAATTTAAATTGAATTAATAAAAATTTGATATTAATTATAGGTAATTTTTCATTTATTAAACTATTATATGCATAAAAAAATCATTTTAACAAGCAAAAAGCAGTTTAATAGGGAATTGAAAAATTCATTTTCAAAGGTGCAGTCCAAATATTTGCTCGCCCTTCATGTACTTCGTATTTTGCATTTCGTATTACCGAGAGATAAACTTTTTGCATTGACGGTACGTCCTGTACCTCCTTAATGTTTATTTATACACCACTGTACATCTACACGCACGGTACGTATATATGTATGGTTTTCGCTTCCAAATATAAAGGACAACCTGTTGGTACAGCTCACGTTATGTACGAATATGCATGTATCCCACTATGAACGTTTATTTACTGTGTATATATTGGTATATCTTTAAAATACTTTCCAGCTGGACACCCAGTATATGTTATATTTTAAATACTCTCAGCTTTTGATAAGAACAAGAAGAATAATATTTTATTTTTTAATAAAAAAAAATATTATGATTTCATTTTAAAATTTGAATACAATGTTATTTTTTAATTAAATTTTTATATAAAAATAATATTTGTGCTATCTATATACATATAATAACATTTTTTCATACTTTCTGTTTAAAGTACATATACATAGATACATACAATATATGTATATGTATCTATAATAGTGTTGAGAATAATATATAATCTTTTGTTCAAGAAATCCGATGCTTGAATTTTCCTTTTCTCTAGTTTTAAGGCGATTTGAACAACTTGGGTTATATTCGCCAAATTCTTTTATATCTTGTTGTTGAGCACCTGTAATTGTCGTTGATTTCACAGACGGCTGTATATATTTTGCAAGATATGAATAGGTGTTGCAGTGAACAGGTGTTACGACGCAGTGAAAGGTTATGAATTAATAATGCTGGTTTACGAATTGAACCTGAAGACTTAGTTCTGACATCAAGTATTAAGGCGCTTTGGTTTCGATACCATAGCATATAAGGTTTGTTTAACACACGTCGTTTTAATAGCGATAGACAAAGTTGTATTGGCGGATTGTATTATCACTTGCCTAGAAGGCTTTTACTTGTAGGTAGTTGGTTGAACTAATAATTCATAAGCGACCAATAGTTATAATAAGCTAATCGATATTTTTGCAAAAAAAATTAATATAGATCATCGATGTTTTTATTTAAAAATACTCATCCTTAGTAAAAGCATTTTTCTGTCATGCAAAGTTCTCTTTTGTGATATGAATGTAATATATCAGGTATGTTATTATTTAATATTCTTTATATTTTGTTAACATTAATCAAATGTTGCAGTTTCATTTTCAAAAGGAATTACGAATAATGCATTACAAATACATAAAGAATAAAGCAATCAATCAGTGTCAGTGATACCAACAACAGGGAACTAAAAACTAAAACTAAAAAATACAAAAAGTACATTAAAATATCCATCAGTCTTGTTAAATGGAAAATAAAACTAATTTAGAAAAGGGTAAAAGGTCGATGTAATAACACTGTGATATTAATTTATGGTGGGCGTAATTACACAAGTGTGTTGCAAAAATTAAGGGTGGAAATTCAAGTGAAACTGTTATTTACTTAAAAGTGTTATGGGATCGCTATGAATAAGAAATGCAGAGTTAATTAAATTGAAAGATTTTTGAGATTCTTACCGATAAATATGATGGAGTAATTCTTGTAGTACTTCTTCATAGTAATCCTGTAGTATTCACGTCCAGAATGGAAAGCCAGTCAGTATTTGTTTGAAGTCATAATTAGAATCTCTCACACTACTTGCAACGTCGACTTTTTCAGTAGGATGTATTCGAGTTATTTTGCATAAGTATATTTTAATATGATATAAAGCTTCTACATTAATGGTTATTAATACACCACTGTACTACTGTGAGCAACAAATGTACCTAATATATATCTGCAACGGTTTTTCGCACTCACCCTAGTTTTTCGACTACACACTAGTGAAAAAGTCGGTGTCATAAGTAAATAGATGCAGTGTGAAAAGCTCTAAATCCATGACTATTCGCTGTAATCTGAAACCAAAAAAAAATGTATACTATTATTAGAAAAATTTGGTAAAGTGAGAATACTTGGAAGTTATTTTTTGACTAATAGTTACATTTACAAGATAATTTCTTGCAAATTTAATTGGTTTAAAGAACGAAACTACGTTAGATAAATTTATAAATATATTAATCAAACTTCGTTGTGTGGGCATCTTGGCTTTCCAAATCTTTTAATTACCTAAAAGTGGACTGAGATATGATATTTTAAAATTTGAATGTCTCTTTTGCTGCTTAATTTTTAGCCATAATTTGACGTCTATTGATTACTATTAAAGTCTGTAGAATAAAAACAGATTATATTTACTCTTGTTTATCATTTTTATAATATCAAAACTTAATGTGTTGCTCTAGACATATGCCGTATCACTAGCAGTTTCTTATATATATAGAGAAAGACAGAGATTGCAATTCGTGGAAGTGAAGAGATGGTAGAAAACTTTTAACTGTTAATATTTTCTATTATATTGCGAGTTATTAAAAATTAATTGGACATTTGAGGTCCTACTAGCCAACTTTATCAATATAGTGCAGTTTTATATAAATTACAAACCCATTGTATATACTCAGATTTTATAATCGCTAAGATTTTGATTCTCACCTCACTTGATTTTATTTAACACAATTCTTGACCTACAGAATTACATTTTCTCCAAGGCTTTTCTTATTGTTTATAGAATAATAACAGAACGTATAACAGAACGAATTGAGGTTAAACTATGAAATTGTTAAAAGTTTTCGTAAAGCTCTGAAAGTTTTAGAGAATACAATTCGATTAGCGTTAGAACGCCTTCTTCTTGTATTTCTTTAAGATAAAAACAAATGACCGTACAATTTAGTTTTTATATTTATTATTTCTTTTTGTTGTTCTTATCTTGAACATTTCGTTATGCACGAATTACGCTCCGGAACCGCTAGGATTTGTTCTACTATTAAACAATCGAAGTTTTCTCTTATTTTATTTGTTTTTGTCATTGAATATTTTAGATTTAATTATCATTGTTAAAACATTTACCAATTCAATTAGATTTGACCGGGGCAATAGTATTTACAGCAAACTTTATTCTTTTACGAAACCTTGTTTCTATTACTTAGATATAATTATAATTGAAATGAGCTTTATTTGTTATTTCAAGGTGCCTTCAAATATTTACCAATTTTATATTTTTAATGAATATGGCAATCAATGTAAAGTATAAAAATGTCAGACAGTGCCGCATCAGTGTCAGCCAGTGTAAAGCATCTAGCAATTCTTATAATCTTCTTAATATCTTACAATTTATTAAATTGCAGTTTACTCATTTAAAATTTTTCAGGACCTCGTGTTATTTTCCTAATGTAAGTGTATTTCAAGGTGGTGCTTTAAAGTTCATTTTAAATAACGCAAAAGTAATCATAAGTTTTAATAGTATTCAAGTACAAAACTGAATGTGATTGTGAAAACGAAATTTTTAAGGACAGGAGAGGCCTTAGCCATTGCGAGGCCCAGGGCGGCAGATCTTTTCTTGTTCTTTGGCATTTGTTCTTTGTATAATTTATATTATGTAAGGAGGTATTTTTGATGATAATTGACGAGAAATAAAATTTTAATTTGGAAGTTTTATAAAAATTAACAAGCACAAAGATGACAAATATTAATGATAAGTACATAAAAACCTTAAAAGAAGACGCAGTGATTCAAGTGGAATTTCTAAAGAGCGAGGCGCGAGATTCATATAGATATATAGTAATGAATTTTTCTACTTGGGTTGTTGCGCGAGAATGCGAGACCCCGGGCGGTTTTCCTGCTTCCTACCCCCTAAGACCGCCTCTGATTGTAAGGTAGGTGCGACAGTTACCGTGCGGATTACTGAACGATGTAACGGTTAAAGGCTATATAATAAACATTAGACAAGGGCATTTAAAATTTTCAAAAGAAATTTATGGTTTGTCAGACGTGTAACTAAAAAAAACATATTTATGCCGCGAAAAAAAAAATATTTTCCCCTATAATAAGATAAAATTCATTATCGTATTATAAATTTATACCGCTCGTATAACCTCTTTTAAGTATAAGTCGCCGCCGAACTATCGTGATTTGGACTATAATTTATAATTTGTCTAAGGTGTTTTTATTATATTTTATTATTTTGTTAATATTTACCCTCGCTATCACATGTATATACATCTATTAGTTTATTTTCTTTTACAATCAATTTATATTTACTATGTATAAAAAATCCTTTGTAAATGTAATACTTTATAATTGAAATTAAATCTACAGTTACACTAATTATTTTTCACAAGCCCAGAGCTCTGTTTTTGAGCTCTCATTAATAAAACAATGAAGATAACATTTTCATTATCAAAATATAATTTAAAATAAATATTAAAAAAATATGAAAATATATTTTTTGACAATTGCATTAAAATATGAGGAAAAGCTCACAGCTAGAGCTTTTTAGCTTTGTACTATGCATGCTTTTTGTTTTTTGATTTTATTTCTACTAATACAATACATACCTCAGATTGTTCATAATATGAATATTTCTTTTACAATTCAGCGGTATTTTTATTTTCATTTTAACGAACCAAATAAAATTACTGACTTTTCAAAAAGCTTAAAAAGCTTTAGTTTTAACCTTATGGTTTTTTTAATCAACATGTTTTGAATAAAAATAGTCGTAATATAGAGTAAATTATATATATACATATATACATATATATACAGGTAAAAATTTAAAGTAATGCAACAGTTTAATTAGCTTGTGATAAACTAACGTGTTAAACTTGCACAAAAAGAACTTTTTATATGAGACGTAGCAAAATGAAGCTTGGAATTACCTCATGGCAAGCTAGCAGGTGTGAAACTTACACTGAAAGATAATTTCTACTTTTGATATAGTAGTCGTTACTTTCTATAGAGTTTCATCTCAATTGTGTCATTTACATTTGATTTTTCTAGAAGTAGAGTTATTATAAGTAGCATATTACCTTTTAACATCTCATAAAAAGACATTGAACATCACATATGTCCTTTTAGCTAAATTCATGATATAAAATATATGAAACTTAAGCCCTTTTGTAACTTATATATTTTTTCATTCTTATTTCTTCTGCTTAGATGTTTTGTATTTTAAATTACGGATTCATAGCCGCTTAAATCGTGACTAAGTAAAAAGTAAAAACTATATAACTAATATAATATTATAAATACGAGCATACAAGGCTTGTTAAGCTAGATTGAGTGGCATTGGCATTGCCATTGAATTAGTATTAGTAATAAATTAGTTAGATTTTATTTTAATTCATATACAGATAATTTAAATATAATAACTGGACTTCCTAATTAGATTGTTTTCTAATTTAAAATTAAATTCTTGATTCATATTGACAGATAAATATTTGGTGCTCTAGTTACATCACGCTTGATTTATATTATTATTCTGACGTCATTGTAACGGACTTATTTAAACTTTGCTTTACTGTAACGAAATGTATTCACTAGTAAAACCATTTTTTCACAGAATTTGATAAAATTTAAATATGATGTTAATATAAGTGTCATTAATTAAATTACAAAATTTCAAATGTTTTGAGTAGGTAAGAACCGTGATATTAATAATTAAACTGCGCATATTTGCCCACAAAGTATAACAAAGGCATCGTTTTAAAAAACGGTTCTACTTATTTTTCCAAAAACTGATATGTTCTAGAGAAATAAATTAGGAAAGTTACAATTTTTGGATAGTACTATTCTTGAAACGGCATTAATGTCAAAATTTCATGACATTCCATCCATTAGTTTACAAATTACAGTGGTTATAGTAATGCAAGTTTTGTAATTTTTGAAACATAGGAAAAATTTGAATTTGTGTATTATTTGTGTGTCTTTTTAATGGGAAATCCTTCAAGCAATGCAATGGATATTCGGATTCGGAACTTTAACTCTCTCGAAAAGAACGCAATACAGTCAGTATGTATGACTTGCTTCTTAATATTATGTATTTATAACAAAAATATTTCAAAAATGGGATTACATTTTAAAAATAAAAATAAAATATAAAAATCGTCCTGAGAAACCATGAAAACCTATTTGCAAAAATACTTATTTCGATGTAGACTAAAATAAGGTTTAGTTAGAATTATAAAATATAATTTCTTTGTCACTTTTGCATTTTATTTCATAAATGTATGTTACTATGGATATAAATACAGAAAAATATTTGCGAATGTTGTTATTCGTTATGTTAAAAGAATCCTTACAAATTTTATATCCTTGTCACTCATATTAATGTTTACATCTTTGTTTTCACTCTTTTAATGTTATTACTCGTACTTCTATCGTCTCCTTAGCGGGTATCGGACTCTCCAGGCAGTATCCACTGGTTGATGCAGGTCTAATTACATTACGATATTTTATTAACGGAAGACGATACATATTTCTATGTATAAATACCAAAAATTAAAAAAAATGGATTGTGAAATGTATCCAAGTAATATCCCAGTGAGAATAGAACTTTAACCGCCTTATAAATAAACCTGTTATAAAATTTATACCAGGTATAAAGCCCGACCGGACAGGCCTATTATCAGTTTATACCTGGTATAATTTTATAATAGGTTTATTTGTAAGATGGTTAGAGGTATAGATTTTATAAATTTTTGAGCAAATTTTAATACTACCCCCCTCTCCACCCTCGTCAGGCACTCCTCTAAATATCATGATGTCACACATTTAAAAAAAAAGGTTTTATTTTTTTTTTTCTTATTCGTCTTATCACATTTTAAGGATTTCTGCTCCCCCTTTGAGTTTAAAAAATTAAAGAAAAATGCACAAAATAAGCAATTAATTCTTATGAAGCAATAATTTATATTATGTTTTCACACAAATAAAAAAAATAGTTTTATTATTTCTAGATATTTGAAAATTACTTTAATAAGATGTGAAGCTTGTGACATTTACTTGTTAACTGATGTTGGCCACACCGTGCATCGGGATTCGCGAGCATGCTCGGTCCCAGAGCTGAGTCCAACATATTCGATTGCAAATCGGAAATGCATTATTCCAATAATTTTCACCATGTGATTTGACACAATATAGGAATGGTGAGCGAGGACCGGTGGCTGTAATTAAATCTAGCAGGAGATCTTTCATGTGTAGGTATTAATGTATAGGTAGAAGTACAGATAGGTATACGATAGGATAGGTATAGTGTGTGGTATAAAATACAACCCATATAATAAAATGTAGTGTGCAATGTAGTGTATTAATAATCTGTTAGAGAATTGGATTGAATGAGGTTTTACAGCATGAAGAACGGACCAAAGAATAGAAGAACAGACAAGAGAATCCGGATTCTGGGCAACCACGTGAGTGTAGTCGTTCCACCCGCTGCAGATACAGATGCAGATGCCAGTTGGCGGGAGATGGCGATAGCCGCGACGGTGGCGAGTCGTGGTAAATAGTGAAATACTGCGGGATGCATGTGCAGTAATATATGTAATTCTATAAAACGCATGTATTCAATCATTTTACATAGATGGACAAAATAGTTCTTCTAAGAACAGTGAATACCTTGTGTTTATTTCATATGAATTTATCCAACACCAGAATTCTACAGGATTATTTTAAGTATAGTTCCACTTTGGGTTTCAATGGTTTTAGAAAAATTCAAGGATCAAAATGGAAAAAAAAATTCTCATATTTTTAAATTATTAAAATTTGCTTACGAATACCAATTTTTTGTTTTTGTTCTTTTGTTCCTTATTAAAAAAGCATACCTAATAGTACGAGCTCCGACAGCGTGATTGTTTTTTAATGAAAATAAAATTGTTATAGATAATTTTCAAAATATGCCTATCAAAATTTGGCTGCAAGTTCTTTACTAGTATCTATAAAATATGGACGTAGTAATCACGCGGTGGGCTTTTAGATTATTATTAAAATAGCATGTAAATGTATACTTATATCATTCTTTTTCAAACAGAGTGTTGTACCATTTCTTTGGGTTTCCGTATAGTAAAAGTATTTTGTGTTCTACAGAAGGAAAAAATTCTGTCCTCAACTTTTATCGTGATCTTTTGTAAAAAAAAGTCTTGTACTTATATCATTCTTTTTCAAACAGAGTGTTGTACCATTTCTTTGGGTTTCCGTATAGTAAAAGTATTTTGTGTTCTACAGAAGGAAAAAATTCTGTCCTCAACTTTTATCGTGATCTTTTGTAAAAAAAAGTCTTGTACTTATATCATTCTTTTTCAAACAGAGTGTTGTACCATTTCTTTGGGTTTCCGTATAGTAAAAGTATTTTGTGTTCTACAGAAGGAAAAAATTCTGTCCTCAACTTTTATCGTGATCTTTTGTAAAAAAAAGTCTTGTACTTATATCATTCTTTTTCAAACAGAGTGTTGTACCATTTCTTTGGGTTTCCGTATAGTAAAAGTATTTTGTGTTCTACAGAAGGAAAAAATTCTGTCCTCAACTTTTATCGTGATCTTTTGTAAAAAAAAGTCTTGTACTTATATCATTCTTTTTCAAACAGAGTGTTGTACCATTTCTTTGGGTTTCCGTATAGTAAAAGTATTTTGTGTTCTACAGAAGGAAAAAATTCTGTCCTCAACTTTTATCGTGATCTTTTGTAAAAAAAAGTCTTGTACTTATATCATTCTTTTTCAAACAGAGTGTTGTACCATTTCTTTGGGTTTCCGTATAGTAAAAGTATTTTGTGTTCTACAGAAGGAAAAAATTCTGTCCTCAACTTTTATCGTGATCTTTTGTAAAAAAAAGTCTTGTACTTATATCATTCTTTTTCAAACAGAGTGTTGTACCATTTCTTTGGGTTTCCGTATAGTAAAAGTATTTTGTGTTCTACAGAAGGAAAAAATTCTGTCCTCAACTTTTATCGTGATCTTTTGTAAAAAAAAGTCTTGTACTTATATCATTCTTTTTCAAACAGAGTGTTGTACCATTTCTTTGGGTTTCCGTATAGTAAAAGTATTTTGTGTTCTACAGAAGGAAAAAATTCTGTCCTCAACTTTTATCGTGATCTTTTGTAAAAAAAAGTCTTGTACTTATATCATTCTTTTTCAAACAGAGTGTTGTACCATTTCTTTGGGTTTCCGTATAGTAAAAGTATTTTGTGTTCTACAGAAGGAAAAAATTCTGTCCTCAACTTTTATCGTGATCTTTTGTAAAAAAAAGTCTTGTACTTATATCATTCTTTTTCAAACAGAGTGTTGTACCATTTCTTTGGGTTTCCGTATAGTAAAAGTATTTTGTGTTCTACAGAAGGAAAAAATTCTGTCCTCAACTTTTATCGTGATCTTTTGTAAAAAAAAGTCTTGTACTTATATCATTCTTTTTCAAACAGAGTGTTGTACCATTTCTTTGGGTTTCCGTATAGTAAAAGTATTTTGTGTTCTACAGAAGGAAAAAATTCTGTCCTCAACTTTTATCGTGATCTTTTGTAAAAAAAAGTCTTGTACTTATATCATTCTTTTTCAAACAGAGTGTTGTACCATTTCTTTGGGTTTCCGTATAGTAAAAGTATTTTGTGTTCTACAGAAGGAAAAAATTCTGTCCTCAACTTTTATCGTGATCTTTTGTAAAAAAAAGTCTTGTACTTATATCATTCTTTTTCAAACAGAGTGTTGTACCATTTCTTTGGGTTTCCGTATAGTAAAAGTATTTTGTGTTCTACAGAAGGAAAAAATTCTGTCCTCAACTTTTATCGTGATCTTTTGTAAAAAAAAGTCTTGTACTTATATCATTCTTTTTCAAACAGAGTGTTGTACCATTTCTTTGGGTTTCCGTATAGTAAAAGTATTTTGTGTTCTACAGAAGGAAAAAATTCTGTCCTCAACTTTTATCGTGATCTTTTGTAAAAAAAAGTCTTGTACTTATATCATTCTTTTTCAAACAGAGTGTTGTACCATTTCTTTGGGTTTCCGTATAGTAAAAGTATTTTGTGTTCTACAGAAGGAAAAAATTCTGTCCTCAACTTTTATCGTGATCTTTTGTAAAAAAAAGTCTTGTACTTATATCATTCTTTTTCAAACAGAGTGTTGTACCATTTCTTTGGGTTTCCGTATAGTAAAAGTATTTTGTGTTCTACAGAAGGAAAAAATTCTGTCCTCAACTTTTATCGTGATCTTTTGTAAAAAAAAGTCTTGTACTTATATCATTCTTTTTCAAACAGAGTGTTGTACCATTTCTTTGGGTTTCCGTATAGTAAAAGTATTTTGTGTTCTACAGAAGGAAAAAATTCTGTCCTCAACTTTTATCGTGATCTTTTGTAAAAAAAAGTCTTGTACTTATATCATTCTTTTTCAAACAGAGTGTTGTACCATTTCTTTGGGTTTCCGTATAGTAAAAGTATTTTGTGTTCTACAGAAGGAAAAAATTCTGTCCTCAACTTTTATCGTGATCTTTTGTAAAAAAAAGTCTTGTACTTATATCATTCTTTTTCAAACAGAGTGTTGTACCATTTCTTTGGGTTTCCGTATAGTAAAAGTATTTTGTGTTCTACAGAAGGAAAAAATTCTGTCCTCAACTTTTATCGTGATCTTTTGTAAAAAAAAGTCTTGTACTTATATCATTCTTTTTCAAACAGAGTGTTGTACCATTTCTTTGGGTTTCCGTATAGTAAAAGTATTTTGTGTTCTACAGAAGGAAAAAATTCTGTCCTCAACTTTTATCGTGATCTTTTGTAAAAAAAAGTCTTGTACTTATATCATTCTTTTTCAAACAGAGTGTTGTACCATTTCTTTGGGTTTCCGTATAGTAAAAGTATTTTGTGTTCTACAGAAGGAAAAAATTCTGTCCTCAACTTTTATCGTGATCTTTTGTAAAAAAAAGTCGCTCAGCAATTTTGAAATTTTTCTGCACTGCTTTTCGATCACAGTGTCACTCATTTTTGGCATTCAATTGTTAAATAACTCAATAATAATTTGTAGTATTTGTAATTATCTTGGATGACACACTGTGTAATATAACTGCTGTTAATAATTCAATTTCTGATGCACGAACAAAATTAGAGTACTTTACTCGCTGAGTTTTATAATATACGAGTATATCTCGCTCGTTGGCAGCTGTAAAGACTAAAAACCACTCTGTTGTATGAAACAAAGATAAAGTTAGAAGAGATGAGAATATACGAAGTTAGCAGATCGTTATATTAAGCGAAAGCGAATATTCAGTAATTATTTTCTATTAATATTATATGAAATACACAAAAACAAGTGGCATTATTACCCAGACTAAATTTAATATCAAGAAACAATACTAAGTTAGAAGTGGGTTCGATATCTTTTGCTTTAGGTATTTTCTAATATCCTAGTTCTTAGCAGACACCGATTCAACTGAAAAGTTTCCATTTCCTTAGAGTATTGCGTCTCTCATATATTAATATATTCATTAACTATTAAAACAATACAAAAAAACATCCAAATGAAATTTCTACAAATATCCAGGTCTAGTAATAAATATTTAACGACTTGAATCTGATTTCTTTTGGGAGCATTCAGACCAGTTCAGCGAATACGAGATGTTATTCCGTTGTAAATGTTAGCTACCATACCATACAGGATCTCTACGTATCCTGTTGTTCCCTACAATTTCGCGGGGACGTTTGGCACGCCTCCTAACCTTATTCAGTGATTCATACCCTGTTCTGGTCCATGTTCCTGCTGGCTTGGAGAAGACTGAGACCATCTCGTATTGAACATGCAGCTAACTAGAAAATCAACCTAACACCAAGATGCGACTGCGGTTGCGGTTGCGGTAGCCGTATGATTTATAACTTAACCACAAAATAATTTATAAAAAGAAAAGTTTTTGTTTCGTATTAGATGTAAGTATGTTATTAGAATTTATTAAAGTCGAAGACAAATAATTACAGAAGCTTTTATAGATGGCAGCACGATAGAAAAACTTGATTTATATTTATTGTAATACGAGAACTTTTAAGTTGACGTCTTATTAAGTGCATAATGTAATAAATATTTTATAATATAGTTTATCAGACGGTAAGAGAAATTTATTGAGGTGACCAATGCGATACTTTCTGGGGTAGGCTGACATATTTTAGAATTTGACTGCAACGTGGTAGAAGGTTGTCGGTGATAGGATAGGAACAATTGTTTTATCAATATTTGTATTTTTTTTAATTTATTATATTAATTGTGTGCCTTTCGGCTTTACAATCTACATTATTATATTTCTTACTGCATTTCATATAAATTCTAAGTTAAAACTAAACTTAAACTATTCTAGACTATTACTACTTCGAATAGTACTTTCTGTTCCTTCTTTTCTTGATCCTCTCTCTTCATGTCCCCTACTCCTCCTTTCTTCACACCGTTTCCTGCTTCTCCTTCCTTATTGCCTGTATCTTCATATATCACCTCTTGCCTTCCTTGTCTCCTCTCGACAAACCCTCTATTATCTTTTCACTATCCTTCCTGCCTTTTCTCTTCGTTTTCACTTCTCCACTAATGTCTATTACAGGCATAAACGCTCTATCGTTACTATTTCTTCTTGACTCTCTTACTTTACTATTTCTTCTTGACTCTCTTCCTTTACTATTTTATTATTGTCTCTATCTCCGTCATCCACCTCTTGTCCTTATCTCCTTTCCGCAAATCCTCTATTTTTATGGACTGAAGTTTAACTGTTTCCTCGCTTCTTCTTTCTTTCTCCTGCTTCACTTCACTGCTCTTTTAGTACTTCCTCTCTCTTCATGTTTCTTATGCAACCCAGCTACGAGCTTATTTATTGTCCTGTTTTTTCTTTCCCTTTAATACTAAAAAAAATGTAAACTTAACTGAACAAAACCCAGGTAGAAAAGTGTTTTGTGTAAGAAATTAAACGCAGAAATTGTAGGCTTCAGTCGAGAGCCCGGTTTAGAAGAAGTCGGTAACTGAGTGAATTTAGATAGAATTTAATTTAGCGTAAGAGCAATAACATGGTCTTTTAAGACAAACAATAGCATAGAAGAAAGGTTTTGTGAACACTTTAAATCCTATTAAAGTGTACTACATATTGATAAGGTTGATTATTAGTAACTGAAATGTATAATTGTTTTTTAATAAGCCGCAATACAGGTAGAAAATTGTCTTGAAATACAGTTTCGTTTAGTACACTACAGGTTAAGTAGCAAGCTTACTACAAAGTAATTTCAAGGTTCATTTACTACTTTTCATATAGAAATTGTCTTGCAATGCAAGTGTTACATTTGCTAGCTCACTATACGCTAATTAAAGTGTTACATTGCGTTATATTTTCTATCAGGAATATTATAGGAAATACTAACAATTAAAATAAACCTTTAATCGTTAAAGGGATTAAAAGATAGAGAAAATCAGTATTATTGACGTCATGTTCTATCCCCTTTAGAGTATTGCCATCTCTTTTATGCAATAGAATGCAAAAGTGTAGATACATGTGAGACCAGCACATAAAGTTTTGATATAATAATGGTAGTACCATTCACAAGTCTCTAAAAGTAGGCATATTAAAAAAAATAGATTTTAAAATAGTCTCTTCGAAACCTAATACGGCTCTGCTATTAGGGTTTCCCCGTTATTGTAGTCATTCTTACAAATTCAATATTTCTGAAGCAAAAAAAAAAATTAATAAAAAATATACTATGATAGTAAAATACAAAACAAATTAAATCATAGATAAAAATAAAATAAAAAATTGAAAAAAAGATGAAACATACAAAATAAACCATAAAAAAGAAAGTGTTAAAAATAGAGATAAACTAGACACACACACACATACATAGTGGATACTACGTGAATGGGTAGACACAGCCTATACTTATGATTATAAGCACATACGATTTGAAATGAGTATTTTACAAGTATGCTGTGAGTATAATATTGACCTAGGGTAATGCTGACCGTTATTATTTATTTCTGTTTTATTTTTTAAAAACATATTTCATTTGTTGTTTTTTTATTAAGTCTTTACTTATGCTTGTGCGTTACTTTTATAACTATTTTCTTTATTTTTTAAGTAACTTGTAGTGTGGAATACCATCACCGTACGGTGCGACGCTTCTGCGTTTTCATTCAACATTGACTCCAAGAGCTGAGAGTATGGTTTTACGTTGAGTAAGGTTCTGGAACTGAACCGTGTTAGCTGAATGATGTTTTATATTTTTTATTACACAAATTAACATAACATACATATTTGTTTTGTTTTGTTTTGTTTATTAAATATTATGATCATGATTTTGTTTACGAGAATGTTTTTGTTTGTTTTTAATATGTTGCTAAATATTTTATTTTAATTTGTTGCATTTAACAGGGCCGGAATAAATGTTAATTCAATGTCAAAATATGTTAAACTGTGTAACACTACTAATATAAAAGATATAGATCATGTTTTACTTACATAGATGTCATCCATAAATTATGTTACACAAGTGTCATAATCACGTATTATCACACTTTAATATATTTGATATAACAATTTTTTAATTGATTTCAAACATATGTGATCCTATTGGTCTTGAGTAAGGATTCTTCTTAAAAAGGATCGATTTTTTAATCGATTTAAATTGAAGTCTAAAGAATCGATTCAGAAGAAAATCGAAGTTTAGATGATCGATTTCTCAAAAACTTTTTTTTGATTTATTTTGAGTTTTTATATAAAGAAAATAGACACTAACCCAAACAAAAGAAAAGAGATCGAAGAGAAACGATCTTTTATCGATTTTATTTTTATTAAATTTGTAAAACAAATACAATCCTTTCTTACAATTAAAGAATAACTGAAGAGTGATTTTTGATTAATCAATAAAATCATGTACGTTATTTATTATAGAATAAAATAATTATAACTCCCAATATTTCATGTCTTATTATGAATAATAACAAGCTTATTAAAAATAATATAGGCATTGCTTATAATAAATAATTAATAAAAGTCGCATTCAATACTCAAAAAATAATAACATTTTAAATACTTTTTAGAAACAGGATTGGAAATCTATATATTTTTTTCATATTGCCTTAATAAATCCCACTGATAAACCTTTTCTTAAATTCTATAAATTCCGAAAAATACAAAGAGTAAAAAAACTTAAATTTCAAATAGTTTTAATAACAATATTATATACAGCCATATATATGAAACCAAAGTATTATTATACACATACTACTAAAATGAAACACACAATAATCTAAAAAGTTAAATGATAAACAAAATTAATTGAAATCTCACAATGGACTAAAAGAATTTCAACATTTCATTGACAATCATTGATAATTATTGCCATTCTACTACGTGTTAATTTCTACATTAAATTTTGTTGCGAATTTTGCTAAACATGTTTGAAGATGGTCAAAGGATATGTGGTGGATATGCCCCGCAATATTTAATTCATACGCCTTTGCCTTATTTTAACAACAATATACTCTACGAAGAAGACAATTAGACTAATTAATAGCCCAAATAATAGTAAATAGAATGCCGCATTAAAATGTTGGATAGTCATTTTCACTGGTTCATTATCTGAATGACGATCTGTACCATTTGTATTTATGTTTCTCTTCCTGAATTTTAACTTTTCAATAATCCCATTTGCAAATAGATCCAGTATTAACGTGTGTATCTTAGTGCCCACGAACCTATTAGTTGAAAATACAGCGATAGGCATTGTAACCATATGATCACTTATAGGGTGGTACTCGTCATCAACACTGAAGAATTTCACTTCGTCAGCAGATTCCAAAATTGCAACTCCGTCTGAAAACGAAAGCGCTTCCAAATATTTGAGTCGCCGAGATAAATTACTAAATATTTGACCATCTAGAAAGGGATACGATAATGTCCATCTAATTATTTCGTTCTCCAAATAATCATTAGAATCAATGTATAAATCTGTAGAAGCCAGCCAAGGACACATGACGATTTCTAAATTGGAATTCACCATTTCTTCAAGAGTATCGATTTGTTTCTCGAAAACAGGTGTTGTCAAAATGTTAATCCAATTAGCAAAATAGGCAGTAGTTATGTGAAGGCTGTAGATCACTACCACGATGAAGAACACTCGCGATAACATTGTGCGAGGTTGATGGTTCACAGGAACTCCAAGAAGAACGATCCACATGTTGATGACAGATATTATCAAGTCCCTTTCTCCTGTATCTTCCCATTGTGTGATGGTTAAAGTAATCCAGACTATTATTGATAAGATCAGCACAGATATTATCATCAGCCAAGTGGCTGGAGCAAATATTATAGTCAAGCACATCCATTGCGGTAGTGGCTTGGCTTTGGGAACCCACCATTTGTAAATCATCCAATCGTATGTTTGGAAGTAAAATGTAAGTAATCGTTTTGTTATGAATCCACGGGTAAATATGGCATTACGAATGCCGAACTCATTGGATACGTTCAGGTTCAACAACTCCTGCAGCAACAGCAAAAGCTGTGTGTTGTCAACAGCGGAGAAACTATCCATGCTATTGTTCAAATCTGCTACGATTTCTACGTTGGCAACACTGAATTCATTACCATTAACGATGTAGTTATGAGTCGCGGAGTAATTTCCACATGACGAAATGCGATCTTCATTCACACAACACAGCTGAAGTTGTCTTTGATAATTTACAAAAAATAACAAAAGCTGTAGGCCGTGTTTTTCAAAAATAGTTTCCAATCTTGTATTGACCAATGTTATGTTTGGCATTGTTAATAAGATGAAGATTAGTGAGTCATCATGGTAGTTTGTATAAAACCTTAACACAAGATTGAACTCGTACATATCAATAAGAAATATTATAGGGCAGGTTGACTTTATGTAAGAGAAGTTGCGATAGTGATCATGTTGCTTAAGTACAAGTACTCTTAATTGTTTGTTAAAGGCAGCTAATAGTTGGTTTGCATATTCGGAATCTATGTCAGATGTATCTGAAATGTCGGCATCTATCCAATACATATCGATATCGTTATCAAAGCAAACTGTTTCCGCTATTGTTAACACAGAACTAACGTCAGGATAACTAATTAAACTCGAGTCACAATTGATTTGCACAATGTAATTGGGTAATAACAACACAAAAAGTAACAAAGTAATCATTTTACCGGTATGTACTGACGTTGTCTTGTGAATAAAGAAGTCTACTGGAATAACTTAGGAAATATCAACTTTTATATACTGACCTTGAAATTATAACAAATCGATTATGATAACCATTATTGAAAGGCTATTACAAAGGTTACGTTGAGTGTGAAATTACGTGACTACTTTGTATATTCCTATTAGGATAATTTGCTTGATCGGTTATTATATCAGGACATTATATTGAAAATCTTTTGTAGCAATTTAACTGATTTTATTTTTTGTTAAGCATTCTTTTAGATGTCGTATTTTTTTGAAAATGTATATACCAAAAGAGGAGCAATATGAACGATGTAGTTATCAGTCGAGGAGTAATTTACAAATGACGAAATGCGTTTTGCATTCACGCTAAACACCTAAAGTTCTCTTCGATGATTTACAAAAATGATAATAAAAGTTATAAGCCATACTTATAAAATTTGGTTCCTAACTTCCAATAGTTTCCAATATTTAGTTCTAACATTTTGCCTTATTTTACAAACAATAAGTTCAACAAGGAAAATTATTAAGCTGATCAATAACCCGATTGCTAGTAAACAAAACGCAGCTTGGAAATGTTTCAGAGTCATCTTGACTGGTCGACTAACTGGTTGAAGATCGTTGTTATTCGGAATTGTATTTCTCTTCGTGAACCTTAATTTATCAATTAATCCATTAGCAAATAAATCCAGTATTAGTTTCTGCATCTTAGTGCCAATGATTTTATTGGTGGTCAATACAGCAACAGGCATCGTAAGTACAGGATCACTTAAAGCATGGTACGCGTCATCAACACCGAAGAATTTCACTTCGTCAACGGATTCTAAAATTGCTACTTCGTCAGCTAGTGAAATCCTATTCAAATATTCAAGTCGCCCAGATAAATTAGCTAATATGTAGTCGGCTGAGTACATTAGTGACCTGCTACGTATTTCTGCCTCAAAATAGTTAGTGTAATATATGTATAAATCGGTAAGGAGCAGCCAAGGACACATGACGATGTTTAAATTGGAAGTCACCATTTCTTCAAGAGTGTCGATTTGTTTTTCAAAAATATTTGTCGTCAAAATGTTAATCCAATTGGATAAATAAGCAGTAGTTATGTGAAGGCTGTAGATCACTACCACGATGAAGAACACTCGCGATAACATTGTGCGAGGTTGATGGTTCACGGAAACTCCAAGAAGAACGATCCACATGTTCATGGCAGATATTACCAAGTCCCTTTCTCCTGTATCTTCCCATTGTGTGATGGTTAAAGTACTCCAGACTATTATCGATAAAATCAGCACACATATTATCACCAGCCAAGCAGCTGGAGCAAATATTACAGTAAGACCCATCCATTGAGGTAGTGGCTTGGCTTTGGGAACCCACCATTTGTAAATTATCCAATCGTATATTTGAAAGTAATTTGTAAGGAGATGTCTATATATAAACCCACGCGTTGATATGACACTGTGAACACTGGACTTATTGGATATGTTTATGATTAGCATCTCCTGTATCAAGCTGATAAGCTCTGTGTTATTAATAGCGGAGTAAAACTGAATGTTTGATTCCAAATCCGCTATGATTTCTATATTGGTCACACTAAAGTCATTAACATCAATGACGTAATTCTTGGTCGCAGAATAATTTCCACATGATGAAATGCGTTCTGCGTTGACACAACACACCTGAAGTTGCCCTTGATAATTAACAAAAAATATCAAAATTTGTAAGCCGAACTTATTAAAAACGGTTTCCAATTTTGTGTTGACTAATGTTCTATTTGGTGTATTTAATAAAATAAGGATTATTGAGTCACCATGGAAGTTTAATTGATTTAGTACCTTAAATTGGTTCACATCAGCAAGGAATACTACAGAACAAGGTGATGTAATCAAATGTAACCCAAAATATGGAAGTTGATTATTCAGTGTAAATACTTTTAACTGTTTGTTCAGGGTAGTTAATAATTTATCAAAATATTCAAAATATATGTAGAATGTATTATTCGTATTCCCATCTATCCAGTACATAGCCACATCGTAATTAGGACATAAAGTATCCACCATATTCAAAACAGAATTTACATCAGGATAACCAAAATCTCGATCACTATTTTCTGTTAAAATATCATTTGATTTTAGTAACAGAATAAGTAGAATAAACTTCATTTTAACTAACAGCAACAATATTGAGATATTAGTAGACCTGATTGTAATACTGAACTACTAATAAAACTGCTTTGAAAATATCGAATATTTCACATTAAGCAAACTAACACAACAAAGGTCTATTAAAGAACTATTAAAGTCCTATTAAAGTGTACTTACGTTGTACATTACAATAATATTTTTGATGGACTGGTATTAAGACTCTAGCCATTGTCAACAGGGGAATAAATAGGCGTGAATACATGTACGACTTACGTAAATGCGTCGCTGGTATTAATTACCTTGTAAACAATGGTTTATGGAGTATGATAAAAATATTTTAATTACTTTTTATTGAACATAATGTAATAAAATTATGTTAAATTTGCGGTAACAATAAAACACAACGTTAGTTATTAATAATATTCTTATATTCTTGTTTTGAATTAGGATTTAGATATGATTGTAATTTCTTTTAGGGTTAAATGGTATGTAAAGAGCTACAGTTGAGCTTGAACAGAATTAATTTGATGTACCTTATTGTTTTTCTTTTTAGCGAGTGAGCTAGTTTTTAATAAAGAGATATGATAAGCGTGTAATTGATAATATCTCACTAAATACAAAATATGGAAGTTACTTTACATTCATGTATTATTTTACTTAAGTAAAACCTATTAGTATTTCATCTAAAACAGTCTTAGTAGTATTTTATAGCTATTTTAAAAACCTTTCATTCTTAAAAAGGTGACTTAAGATTCTATATCCTTGATAGGGTATTTTTAAGAAGTTTTGTGATTATGTTCTTATTGCTTAATTTATTTACCGTTGACCTATTTCTGATACTGAGTTATATCAGGTACGACTACAACGTTGCTAGTATTAATGGTGTCATAGCCTCATATACCTGAAAAAAATGCTCGCCGGTAAGAAATTTCGCACGAATGAAGAGGTTATCGCTGAAAGTGAGGCCTATTTTGAGGCAAAAGATAAATCGTTCTACAAAAGTGGTATTGAAATGTTAGAGCGGCGCTGGAATGATTGCGTTGCTCTTGATGGAGATTACGTTGATGAATAAAGCAAATTTTGAACCAAAAAACTGTGTTTTCTTTGTTAGGCCCGAGACTTTTCATCCCATGTGTTAGCATATGTGGGATATAATCAAATTAATTCTGATAATACGCAAATCCGGACAATAATAGTTTCTTGTCCCGGCATCAAAGTCAAGTATAAATTCTTTCAGTCACTCTGGTGTCCAAATTTTGATTACGTCAATGAGCAAAAAGATTTTTCAAAAAGCGCTGGTAAAATGCCTAACAGAAATTTTTGTTACGTTAGATAAACCTTAAATACTGATTGTAAATTTTTAATTTAAAACGGTGTTTTTAACTTCAATGGGCTTTTCCTTTTCAGAGCAAGTAATTGTAGCGGAAACCAAATTTCCTTCTAAACAAAATAGTCTTATAAATAAGTTACATGCATTCCCCCAAATTTAAAGTTTGTTAAATGTGAAAGTAGTAAAGTATAAGCCTAGTTTTAATAAACTTAAAAAAAACTTAAAGTCTTTGACCTTTGTGAGGATTAATGGTAATATGAAACTACAAATCATCTGTTATAGAATACATCATCTCATATTAAAAATAGGTAAGAAATTTGATATTCTTATAAAAACTATACACGTATAAAAAAAAAACATCTAAAACTGGATTATTATTTAGACCTGATTTGTAAAACTTAACATTATGTCAAAAATTAAATACATATTTTAATTTTATAAAGTTTAATCCTCTTTCGTCAAAATATGTTGACATTATAGAACCGTTATAATCAGTTAGACATTTGCTAATAAGTTTAATTATCGCCAGAGGGCATTAGATAAATGAACTTGTTGAAAAACGTTGTATTATAGTAATTTGCCTGTAAGAAAATAATAATTCAAATAAATCACATTTAATGTGAATGACCATATCATGTTGAGATCACCAGTTCCTATCTGTATCATCAGCTGATGTTAAGTAACATTGGGAGCTGCTGGCCAAGTACCTATGATCGATCTCACAATAAAACCTACATCTTGCCACGACGACTTTTTGAGTAGGATGGATTCAGATTACTTAGCATTAATAGCCCTTATTTAAAATATTTTAATATCTCGAAATTTTAATACTTTTCAGTATCAGTATCTAAAAATACGTTAGAAATGATTAAGAAATTCCAAAAAGGAATTTCCCTTTCTCAAAATTTTTCTAGATACGGCTATGCCCATCTAAACAAAATCTAACGCAAATGAATTTATTTCATTTTCCATCATTGACCAATACTTAACTTTTTAACAGGAAACTTTTGAATCTCTTCACCTTGTCCTTTCTTAAAACTGTTAACTTTTATCGAAGTCCATGTGAATTGATCCCCTTTGGATTTACGAGGTCGGTAAGGGTCGACAAGTAGCGATCAAAGAGCGGGAAGGAACTTCGAGTGAACAAGAATGAACAGGAACGAGAATGAACAGGGACACGGATGTCCCGAATGCCCATGGCACTGAAACTTTTCAATGTTTTTTATTTTATACATTAAATTGTTTTGCTCTTATTAAAATAAGATGAGTTTATACTTTATGTATTAGGTAACGTAACGTAGTATAAGTTGAAAAGTGAAAAGACAAGATTCTCAATTTAGTATTCATATATCATATAGATGTATATATATATATATATATATATATATATAAATATATATATATATATATATATATATATATATATATATATATATATATATATATATATATATATATATATATATATATATATATATATATATATATATGTATGTATCTATCTTCAATTTATTATAGCATTGATTTTCCAGAAAACAAAATATATAATTTTTTTATTGTCTTGGTTTTTACGTGCAGTTTTAAACTATACGTGAATCAAAACGATTTTTAATCACTTTACTCAGAGGACTCTAATAGAGACCACACACTGGAAGCATGACTGTCTTAAAATAAAATTAATCTCTGTTTGTTAAATGTATTGCTATGGTATATATCTATCTCGTTTACTCTATCTGATTAGAAAATGACAGCTGCGTCTCCAGTATGCGTCAAAAACCATACCTAAAGTAATTTTTAAGAAATTTCTATAATATTTAAAATTTTAATATATTAAGAAGATTATATGTAGCTGGTTTGCAAAAGTATATTATTAATAAATTACGTCATACAAAATTTCATAGTTTTGACTCTCATGTCACTCATTGTGAACTTCACAAATGTTTACAACTTATCTAGTCATAATTGCTTTTCATCCTAACTAAAATTATCTTGTAAAGTAGCTCCAGCCTTACTGAATTTTTTTGGAGGCCTAATCATGGTCGATTGAATATTAGATGTAACCTCACGAATCTTATGACTGCTTCTAACGTTTTATTCAAATTTTAATAATTTTACTGGTGGCTCGTTTAAATTAAATTTAAAAACAACTCATGTTGTAGTTTAATAAAATAAATATGTATGTTTCTCGCTGCGTTGCGTTATTTACGCTTACCGACTAAACTTTATCAACATAAACGCAGCTTATACTATGAGTAATTTATTTATTTTATTTGTTTTTCATTGTAAAAGCGCGTAGGAAATAAGTTCAAACTTATTATTTTTTGTTTGATTTCTATCATACTTTTTTCTTATTTATTATGTTTTTTGTTTTTCTGTTGTTCATCTTCTTCTTATTGTTCTTGTTCTTGTTTTGTTTTGAGGTTAAAACTACGAGTATAGTATGTATACTATCTTTCGTAGTATATTTTCTTGTTCTTCTATTTTTTCATTTTATTTTCTTTCTTTAAGATTATCTCATAGTTTCTTGTTGGTTTGTACTCATATACAATTTTGCTATTACTGAGTTCCTTGTTGCAGCTTGCAAGGCTCGGACGGGATGGGACGAGATGAGATAAGATGGGAGAGGATGTTACCGTATATTTACATATGTAAATGTTATGTTATTTTAATTTTAAATATTGTATATAATATGCAACATACACATCCTTTAAATTTATTCTTGTTATCTTTTTACTAGACTATTTTAATTTGTGTATCAATTTCTATTACAATTTCATTTGCATTATTCATTATTCCAATTAAGTAGTAATATGCAGCTAAAATACATTGTGGTAATTAGTTGGTTGATGTTAGATGCCAGACCGCTGTGGCTACGGGTTTGATCAGAACAGCGCTATATTTTCTGGGTGAGTATTTAAAGCAGTGGTGTAGCCCACATTTAGGAGGCCTCGACTAGCAAGTCTAACTGAAAGACAAGACTTAGAAAATGAACCATGCACAAGACAATTTTCTACCTGGGTCAAGATAAACTTAATTTGAAATTTGTAACATCAAAACTAATATGGTTACTTTTAATTTACTCGTAAGTATCTACTATCAAATTTAGCTCACGGCAGTAAGTCAAGCGGAACCCTCAATTGTATCCGGCTTTATCTCGCAAACTATTCATTGGTATAAAGATTATTTAAAGTTAAAATTATAATTATGAACAAACAGATTCATCTACGGTATATGTATACGAATACATTTATTTGTGTTTGTGTGTGTGTGTAGTTTTGATTTACGCAGAAAAAATTTGCTAAGTAAAATGGTGGTCGATGACGTCACAATTAATTCCAGTTATAAATCATTGTCAGATCGTTTTTGGCTGCAATCTGATAATGTAAGGCTGTTTTCAGAATACGTTATTTTATTTCTTAAATATTTTCTTGATTCCATGTAAAGAGAAACTAATGTGGTTTTCTATTCATAAAAATGTTGCCCTTGTTTTGCACCTGTTATTAATCTGTTGATACAAAGGATATTATTATTATCAATATAACATGAAAATATTCACAAGACAACAGTCATTTTGGACTAGAACACAAGAATAAGGAATTAAGTTAACTAATTTAAAGTTAAGAAATTGCTAAACGAAAACGCTATAAGTTAATGCAGTACTCAAGATTTAAGTTAAAGTAAGCTAAAGTTTCTTAAGATGTTTGGGATATGTCTGAAAGTATAAATTGCAACATTAGACAGATCAGAATTTTTTGAAATATTTTAAAATTTAAGAATTTTAGATACCACTACCTTGAAATCAAGGCAGCGGCGGTTTTTGCAGGCCTTGCACAAACGGCAAATAATTAATTGTATCTTGTCACAGTTGCTCCGCCGGAATCAATTGTATATAGGTACAATTGCCTTTCGTCAAACTCAATTAAATCTGAGCACAATTACCCCGATTTGAGCAGCTCTAAAATTCATTTGTTTTGCTTGTCTATTGATTAATGCGGGCCTGCTATATATAATAATGATATAATATTAGATTTATAATCAATTAACTGTATAAAAAAATAATCATACAAAATTCCAGCATAAAAATAGTAAGTTATATACTTTAAAATGATGTAAAAGAGTGGGGTAAGAAATGGGGTAAAAGTCGATGTCTCTATAAGAAAATACACAATGTCTACACAATGGTCTATAAATGATGACCACAAGTTGGCCACACTAAACCCCACATGACATTTTTTCTACGTTTTACAACGATTTTAAAAAACGCCGAATTCCCATTTTATCTTGTTGTCCTTCGCCCTTTTTCAGAATTTCGCTCGCTAGTAATGATATGTTGTTCTTTTCACCAATTTTCATATGAGTTTTTGAAAAAGAAGTAGAGTTCCCGCCACATTACTAGCGAGCGTAACTTAGGAATAGTGCTTCAGGTTTGTTTGTATAAGTCTTGATCGGATCATTTGTCATGGCATCCTGTACTTGTCTTACGATGATGTGTTTTTTTATCAGATATATTTGGCAAGATGTAGCAGTATATGTTGTACTATTATTTGACAATGTCATATTTATTAAACGAATACTCAATTAAATTGACTCTAGAAAATAAAGCTTTGGCCCGGGAATCTAACACGGAGATACAGCTGTCAGGCTTCAAACATCAATACTCTCAGCCAGTTAGTACAGTTAAAATTTATCAGAAGTGAAAAAGGGAATGAAAATTAAGTTACTTCTGAAGAAAATTAATGTAATCTTATAATTAGTATATTTTAAGCATATTTGTATAGTTAACATAATTTATTTTGATTTGGTATACAACATTAAGAAATTGGACAACATTTCGATTACAAAAAAAAAAAAAAAACATGAGCCAAGAATAAAATAAAATAAAAAAACTAGTTACGGGCGATTGTTTTCTGTAATTTTATAATTAAAGTTTGGACATTTTGTTACATGTTAAGCGTTAAATTTTTCAAAAGTAGATTGGATGTTTTTATGCAATCTTTTGACACGCTGGTTTACAAAAACCAGAAACGTACCAGAATATACTATACAATGTACATTTCAAATTTTTTATTCATTTTTTTTTTATTTAAATCAAATACAATTGTACAAGGTGTTTAGTATTATAAAAAAAAGTACTTGTTCTGTTAACACGTCACTATGTACGATAGTGGTGTGAATTAAATGTATTTAGAAGGATTATAAAACTATCGATGTGACTTGCGATGTCTTCTATATGTTTAACATAATTGATACGAGTACATGCAGATAGAAAGAAATTAAATGTTCGTTTCGAAAGTGAAGCAAGGCTTGCTTAAAAAAAAGTGTATAGAACAGTAATCAGGGAAACGGATAAAAAAAAAACGATTTTTATTTCGGGTTTCCATAAAAACTATGGCAAGAATATTTAAAAAAATTTCCTTTTGTTTTATATTGGTCTAAATTAGAGTCGAACAAAGTGCAGTTTTTTTAATATATAATTTCTTTTTACTTTTTAAATATATATTACTATGTGTTAAATTAAAAAAAAAGACCATGTATCCTCTATAACTGCAAATGTAGAGAAATTGATTGTGAAGAAGCAATGCCAAACTTCTCACTCACTGTCTGTTCAAAATTGGTAATCTGGTGTAAATTATACTGGTTTTTCGCTTTTACATGATGTGTAAGGTGTAACTTACTTACAACGACATTTGCATTTCTTTTATGCTTCATTAAAATATATATATGACAGAAAAAATATTAGCATATTATATATCTAATCTAAAAGAATTCTAAAAATGTTTTTCGGATTGTTACTCCATTCTAAGTCCTAATTTCTTTATAACAAGAAAGATTTCTGAATAATTAATAATGCATATTCATATATCGATGAATAACAAATAAAATAATGATGATACTCGTACATCGATAGTTTCTCTACACCACTAGTATAAAAGTGAGCAAGATCAAGAAACGTAACTGAGACGAGATGAAGTAAACCTCAGCAGCAATGAGATTGTTTTTGTCCTAACCATAACAACCGCAGAAATACGTGACCAAGATAAAAAAGCAAATATTATGGGAGCGAATAATTGGAATTGTTTAAAAATAATGATTGAAATATTTGTTATAAATTATACAAGGAATTCGTTTAATAATTAAAAAAAGTATACAAGTAGTTGTATATAAGGCAGAAGGCTTTAATTATTATAACTAATATAATATATAGTTTGTTTACTTTGATTTAAAGATTAGAATCTTTCATGAAAAATGTGCGTTTAGACTGCATATATTTACTCATTATATACTCTGAAATAAAGGATGTTTCTTTTTTATTTATGGTTTCTCGGGCTTCCTAGGCAAATAGCCTTTTATGACACCCAATAATATTCCGATTCTTTTTTCTTTTTCAAACTTTATATCCAAAAATGAGGGTGTTAATGTAATTTATGTTGGCGCTATTTGAGCCTATGAATACAATCAGTAGATGACACACTTATTTTTTAAATTTGGGAAATATCTAACACTCGAACATTCATTTAATCTTAAGACACATTTCTAGGTAGAAAATTATCATGCCAGTTTCACTTGCTAGAGCTTTTATAGAACTTAATTTATGATTAGTCTTCTTCTTCCTTAAATTCCTTAAAAATAATAAATCGCCGTTGTTTTATCATCCTGTTAAAATACTCTACATGTTTTCTGCTGCTAATTTCAAGTAGAATTCGTATTTTTGTAGTTACGTAAATAACTTTTTATTGCGCATTTCATAAAATTCTGTAAATACGTCCATAAACAATTCGTTAATGCATGTTGCATCTTGCACCTTGCACCTTGCACTGGGTCGGGTACGATTGCAGTTTATTGCGTCTGACGTTCATGATGTCATATTCTGTTTGTTTTTCGAATGTCAAAATTGTTTACACTTGAAATAATTTTAAGTTTTTCTTTTTTAACATTAATTATTCTTTTTAAGAGTCTGTGTTTCTTAATCTTTTATACATAATGTTATATTATGTTAAACACTATTTAAAAACCAGTGTTATTTGAAGAGAGAAAAGTACTCTCTGAAAAAACATTTGCACTTAATATGCGACTATACTTTTGCTTACGATTATCACTAGCAACCTACATCAAGGACGTTCCAGCGTGGTATAGTACAGTCAGAACAAAGATGCAAAACCGAAAAAGATATTTTAAATTATTATAGCTCGAAACGGTGAAGTACTCTTTATAAAAGTGTTTAAAAACATTTTTCTTTACTTCCTAATTTTTTTGAAAATTCTTTCGAAAGATTTTTTGTTTATAATAGAAAATAGTTCAGCGGACTGCAAGTTTTAAAAGCTTCAAATGGGAGGTGAGTCTGAAAATGGCTAACTTTGTTATTAATTTTCTCGGATTTAAATCGGTCAAAAAATTCTGAAACTTCGGGACTTATTACTAAAACTTATTCTTAGTCTATAAACAAAAATTTTAAAAATCTATCGAATGGTGCTTTCATGCTACGGCTTCCTTTAAGAAAACGTTTCTTCTAAAAAATATGCAAATTATAACTGCATTTGTAAAAAGTTACTGTTATATTGTATATATATTTTTCCATATACTTTATAAACCAAATACTTTAAGAACCATTTATATAACAATAACAATTGTTTTTCAGACACATTTGTTGGCATTGTTAATGGTGTTTGCGCACAGGTATTCTTGTGGTTGTGTGCGTGCTCAATTTCTTGTAAATCCCCTTTTCAATCACGTTTAGTTCGACGCAGAGGTCTTTTGGTTCTACAGCAGCCTAAGACGACTAGAGCATGTTATGCACGATTTATTTTGTTTTTAAGATACATCCATTATCAACGAGCCTACGACTGCAAAGCTACTAATAAAGACATTAACATAATTAGAATTTCGAAACAGCAACACAAAGTTGAACAGTTTTTGAAAATTGGAAATATATTTATTGTGTAAATATTGACAGAAAAACAGCAACAATAAAAATAAAATCGTGGGTAACATTATGCTTAAAAATAAGAAAATAAATAGAAAAAGATCGAAATATTAACCTAAGTACCATCACATTTAGGGAAAGTGCATTTTGTGACAATTTTTTAAAATGAAAAGTGAAAAATTGGCAACACAAGTGAAATAATTCCGATAGAGTTAGTTATTTAATAAAATACATTCAGTAGTTAAAAATACGCTATGATTTTCTAATTTTAAATGATGAAGAAAATTAATTGCAATGATTTTTACATGAAGAATGATTGCAATGAAGATTAAGAACGAATTTATCTGCTGCTCCGGCATATTTAGTAAGAAATAAGGTTATTAACAAACCCTAAGAGTGAACGTGGAGAAGAGAATGCAGATCTAGTCCACTTACTATGCAAAAAAAACAGCAAATGCAAAAAACAGATTGCAAGGGGCAGTCTTAGAGATATTGCTAACGCTTCCTGTTATTGTTTTTGGTTACTAGTCGAAAGCTCAAATTTGTGGTGGCTTTGGCAAGATTTTTTTTTATCAGAATATAAAGTTTTATAACAGTAAATTCTCTTAAGGGTGATAAAAGCCTATTTGCCCAAACAGATTAGATTTAATTAAGGTATGTTTATCACGTTATCTACTTTTAAAGCAGGTGTTAGGATCATAATATGATCATTTCATGAATTAATACAATCATAAGGAGACAATATCGATAGAAACAGAGTACAAATTATAGGGTAATATGAAATAACACCGCTTTCAAATACATACATATAACAGGAATGTCTAACTTATTGAAAATGAAATATTTTTGACATGGAAACATAAATATGTAAAACATTTAGTTACCAAATTTAGTTTTTGATTTTAAAAATGTGACAAGCCAAGAGAACGAGTTATTTTATCAAACAGTGAGCCGTCAAGAGACCGAAATATAAGATCTAGGTATCGGTACGCAACGGTCCACAGTGGCTGTGAACAGAGCCGTAGGAAGCGGGGCCGATCATCTTATCTGAAGGGCTACTAAAATAAAATAAACCTTAATTTTCGCTTTGAATATGAATATTAGCCCTTATTGTAATTATTTATGACTCTAAGAGCGTTAGCACAATGAGGATACGACTGTCTTGAGACACTCTAGTTACTTAGTACAGGCTATAAGAACATATGAGCCAGCGCTTTCTTGCCGAAGACGATTTTTGTATTGTATTTTTTGAACTACTTTATTTAACATAGGTCTATTTTCGATGCTGAGCTTACCACCGATGTTTTTACCACACCACATCACTGTTTAACACATTTATGATCATAAATTTATAAAATCTTTTGAACGAAACAATAACATCTGGAAAGTAGAGCGCTGGTCCAGGAATTAAACCCAAAGATACAGCAATCTAAGTATAAGTATCATGCTCTTCATTACTGCACCCTCCCTCTTCTCCTTCTACGACAAATAAGAAATTGATGGCCACCCTAAATTAAAGTGACATTTAATTTTTTTGAATTTTTACATGTTGATTTAAGTAATGCAAAGAAATTTAATGTAAACTGAAAAACACGATTTGCGGATTCAAATTCATGACTATGTAGGATATTTATTTGTGATATAAATTTGTGTTATTTGTCCTATGTCCTAAATATTGTATACTGTGAGTCCTAGTAATTAAGCCGTTTCCATCTCCCCCCTTGCGGCCCTGTAACTTGCACAGGTAAAACGTCATGAAGAGAAATAACAGGTAACAAAAAACCTAGTAATACTAAGAATTATAACATTGTAGTGACATGGAGTTGGACTTCAATTTAGATGTTTTATTAACTTTTAAAATGATTTTGAGTTACAATGTTATCCCTGTCTTGTGACTATGAGAGTTGGATGTCACTGGTGATGGTGATATTATATTATATATTTCTTTATAAATAATCCATCCATGTCAGAAAACATTCGTGCGTTACCGTCAACTTGACTGGCCTGAATGATAGATAAAAGAATTGAACCTGTTTTATTTCAAATATTTTTTCATGGATCACCAAATAGATTATAAATAATATTTTATTAGAAATACAGACATTTTCTATTAGAGAATTAGTCAATTTAAATAATAAATGCCTATGACAATCGCATTATCAATACCATCTACAGAAAATAATGCAGAAATCTGAATAATTCATAAAACTATTAGGGTCAATTATAATAAAGGTTAATTATTTGAGTACTTACTAATTAATGATAGTCTCACAGTCTTCTGTCTTTGTAGATCTGCATTCTGGAAAGAAAAAGGGATGGTTATTTTATAACTCCTCAATAAATACCAGCGCTTACCCCGTAAGAAAGCAACGTTTGCTTTATTTAAATGATTTGAATTCAATAAAATAATTCGTAATTTTGTTTCAAATTTTCAATCCATTTTTAACCTGAAATATTTAACTTATTCGATATTAAAATAATTTTTTATTTCAAAATTTGAGATTTTTTTTTTGATACTCAATTAATACTCATGCAAAATTTCAACTTTCTATCTTTTACCGTTTAATAGTTATACAGCAAAAAGTGCCCGTTCTTTTTCGAACCACAATACGAATCGCGTAAACATAATACACCTGGGACATTACAAGATAGGAAGAAGGAGAATAACTTATAATTTTAAAACGCACATTTCATCAACTGATATATACGCAAAACAGTGTTTGATTTACTATCTTAAACAAACTCAATCTTATATGAATTACTGAAACTTTGTTGTTTACCTATTTTAAACAATATTTCTTTTCTTACATTCCTAACATAGAGCTTTAAAGCTTTATCAATAGTTTAGTGCTTAAAAGCTCTAAAGCTTATATAAAGCTTATAAAGTAACAGCACAGTGCATAAAAATATTAATATTAAATAATTACATTTTTTATGTTTATTTTTCATTATTTTTTGATTACGAATAATGGTTATTATAATAATTTTACTTCTTGTCAACATTTTTATAAAATACATTTATTACCGTATATTAGTTAAGTTCACAAGTCTACGGTTGGTAAAGTGGTTTTATGTGCTTAATGAATATATTGCATGTTAATAATATAATTTAAACTATCGGACGATGTCCTCTAGGTACGATACGAGTACAAAGTAGTACAAAGACTGGATGTTGACTAATAGTTTAATAAAAAAAACTTCGCGAAAGTTTACTTAAAAATAGTGGAGCGTTTCTGTGTCTAAATCGATTTTAACAAAATAATAATATTAATTTAATATATTTTAGATAAGTAATTAAAATTTATTTAAATATTGATTCATTAGCTTCACTTTATTTATATTAGTTTAACCTAGCTCTGAATATTGTGCAATTTTATTTGTTGTTCTATATTTACCGAAGTTTTCATAATTTTGTTACATAGTTATTAAATAAATGTAAGAATTTTGTACTAATATATTAATTTTATATGAAACATTATGTAATCTTGAATAAAAAACTTTATTAATGTCAGAAAACATGTTGAGAGATAACTATTGTTATGGAATCTTATGTTAAATAAATATTTTGTAACTAAGTAATTCTTTGCTTTTTGCAATGGCGATAAAAGACTTGAAATGTAACGAAATTTAAGGGCTCATAAGCGCAGCCTATTAAAGTCACTTTTGTCTTAAATTTCAAATAAAAATATTACTATTATTTCAATATATATCACATAATTTCTTCTACTGTTACTTAGTATTACGTAGCCTTTTATCGCCCCTAATAATATTCTGCTTTAAATTTAATTTTACTTTAACTAAACTTTGTATCTCGACAACAAGAATGATCTGTTCACAGCCACTGCTGTTATAAATTTCGGATTCTCAATCAAAAAGGCGATGTTAACAGGAAGCGTCTGCGAAGTCTGTAACACCGCCCTTTGGAGTCCATTTCTTGCCATTGCTGTATTTTTACATTATCACAGAATGTGGTCAGGATCTGCCTCCTCTTCGCCACATTCGCATTTAGGGTTTGGAATGATTTTGTTTCTTGCTAGATGTTTCGGAGCTCCAGTATGATTCATTCTTAGTCTTGAGGTCATTGCCATTAATCTTTTTGGCCATATTATGTTCTTCATTATGCAAAAATTGATGCCACCATCCAGCAAATTATGTGTATTACATGTATGTGAAACAAGTGTATGTTCACTTTGCGTAAACAGCTAATGATTAATAAATACTAATCAATACTCATTACTGGAGTAATATATCGATACTTAAACTGTAGAAAAAATGATATTTCAAGTTCCAGACTGCTTTGAGAATTGTAACTGCGCTTCATACGCCTGTATGATAATCCGCTATTGCACTTCCGGCTTTACAAATCATATCCACTTAAATTAAACCTTTTTCTGCTTTTCCGCTTACTTCATTCTTTTTTCCTTGTTTTTTTCTATCACTCTTATAGATGTTATCCATTATGGATACTCTACCAATTACAATATTGCTTTCATTTATCTCTTTCTTCCTCCTTTGTCTCTGTACCACTCAAATTCATCGACTATCACATTTCTCTCTTCCAATATTTCTTGTTTCTTTTTATTACGTTCCTCTTTTGTCAAATAATTCTATATTAGTCATATTTGCCATCAGCCGTCAATATTAATTTTCATATTTTAATTGATATTTGCAGAATTAATGCATCCGTCTTTCCTTCCATTTTCATATCAGTTGACATTATTTACGATAACGTCATAAACATCATCTACACGTGAGTCAGCTCCACGAAGCCGATGTCATTTATGAGTCGTTAAAAACACCTGCTTCCAATCACTATGCTCTTGCTCCAACCATGAAGAATCTGAGTACATTCTTACACTCGCTTCGCCTCGCTTTACTTTACTTTACTTTGCTTTGCTTTGCTTGACGATGATATTTTTTGTGACCTGCAGTTTGACTAGCAGACGTTTCCTTATTCCCCTTCTATGTATTACTAACGCTCCTAAGACTCTAGGAGCCTAACACTAATTCACTGCACACTTTGGCTTTGACTTGCATCTCTTGACGTTTGCGAGCAATGTAAAATGATATACTTTTTTTTTATTTTGAGTTTGGAAGGTCGTTAAACTGTAGCTACAGTTTTTTCTATGTTTTCTAACTAAATCACACGATGGCTTTCTATTTTATTATTAGTTTCGAGTTTGCTATAGGAGTAACGGTTTCGGACTTGTTTTGCGATGTGTGCTATTCGATTCTTTGTGTTGCCTAAAGTTAATTAATTAAACACTCGTTTTAAGTTTTACTTGATATGTAATTCTAAGTTACCATCTGATTTTCTTGGGTGATTTTGCTGACCCAATAATTTTACAGTAACGTGTATTTAAATCGATCGAAATTTTGGCCAGCAAGATCATTATTTTCATTCTGAGTTGCTAGATAGCGATATGTTACTACGTTCAAATATTTACCTGTGCTAACCTATATTTTTGTATGCATTATAATATATAATCTATTGATATAGATAAGAATATTTCGTAGATATCAGATATTCATTAAAAGATATTTTAATAACGATATTTGTTATCGCATGTTCTTCGTTTCATAAGCCAAAAATTTGCGAATGTGTCGAAATACTGTCTAAACGGACTGATAGACCTGAAGTGAAAATATTTAAGGCGCTACATTTAAACTGAAATAATTGCTTACAATATTAAAACTAGGTGAAATATATCATAAAAACTGTCAACGTAGTACGAGATCGTTGATTATAAGGCTCAACAATCCGAAATAGACCGGTGATAAATAAATGAAATAAAAAATAAAGGAATATTTTAATATTTTAGATTTTGATAATCAATTTTATCAATATATACTAGCTAAACAGTGAATAAAAGACACACACACATACAAACACAGACGACGATAAGGTAGAAAGAAACAGAAGCAGATTTTCGAAAATATGTACGTATTAAAATGCAACGTTGTGTCAAAATTTCAAGGTAATCGACCGACTACTTTTCGAGTTTTGCGAGTACAAACATACGCAGGGTGAATTTTTATATATAAAAAAGATAATTGTTTTATATAAATTGGGATATGGTTCACACCCTCATTGCATCTAGTCACAGTTTACTGAGATGGACACCCACTAAAATTTCGAGGTTTTGGGAGCAGCTTCACACTCGTAGAGATTTCGAGATGAAATAGACAAACGAACTGCTCGACAACCAACGGTATATTTTACCAATGGTTTACAAGCTCAAGGTACTAACATATTAGACAAGGCCAATTAGATTTTTCGATTAGAATACTCCTGGATTCAGTTGTAAGATGGACCAGTTGTTTGGCTAAGCTTGAAGACATATCTACGTGACAAGGAATGCGCATGAAATTTATGACCAATATGGTTTCTAGTTTGCTAACCAGGTATTGGAGTGGTTAACATTAAAATGTGAAATTGAATTTGTAAAAAAATATAACAAAAATATAACACAATTTTGATAAATGAATTCAGTTGTTTTAGCTAGAATTTTTTTTGCAATAATTTGCTATTTAAATAGAAATCCGTCCATGTGATAACACCTTTAATGTAAAAACAATTTCCATATATTTTTGAATGTATTTGGTTAGCACGTTATATACATTCGATTTAAACATATTTTTTTATAACTTAATACTAATATAATATAATCCCTGAACTAGTATGCAGCTAGCAATTATATTTGTATTATAAACACATTTTTTTAATCTGGGTTATTTTAAACTTAATTGTAATTCAAAATTTACCGTTACACGTGGAACGCGTTTTGCTGTAATCAGCTCTAACTCTAGCTTTAGCTCTAGCTCTAGGTCAATTAAAATATTTTAATCTATTATTGTTAGCCAATTTATTTTTAAAAATAAATTGCGTAATTACACTTAAAATTAATGGTTATTGACCTTCACACTGCATTACGTTGAATATAATTATAATTGTATTCTAACAGTTAGCGTTTAAACATTTATTATTACAAATGTATTTTGTAATAATGTTCTATTTTAGATTTACCTACAAGATAAACCACAAAAGAAAAACTAGTCGAAATTTAGGTCATCATTAGGGCATTAATTGAAATTCTGGATGCGCTAACGATGACCTCTATATCAATAGCGTTTGAACTCTGTACACAATGCCATTTTATAAATTTAAAAAACTATTGAGACGCTATTTGTAAACATAAGGATATCAATAGTGTTTCAAGGGCCCCCTGTCGAGTATATATACCCGTTTTTTGAGAGAAAAAAAAGGGAGAGCAAAGAAACAAACATATGTTGTAGATGTAGAACATGTTTTGACCTGTCATAGTATGAAGGTAATCGTCCACAAAAATCAATGTATAAAAATCCAGTCTTTGATATATTATACTTAGACTTAATAGAATGGTATAAAAAGGGTATGAGGCAAATTCAAAACCAGTGCTGGACGCAAATAAGGTCCTCCGCACACGAGGCGACTGATACTAAACTAGCCGAGCAACGAAGTTTCCAACAAAACGAAAAACGAACCATGTCGAGTCATGTATGAGTCGACTCTAGAGAATTTTTAACAATAGCATAATAGAGGATCTTATTGTGTCGTATTTGTATGTATGTATTTAAATACTTTTGAATAGTATTTTTGCACATCTCTGCTCATGATGTCACCATTAAAAGCGTGTAACCAAGCATGCCCTGAGACATAGAAAACACAGTCGCCCAAAACGTGCTCAAAACCAGTTTGAAATCAGTTTTCTTTCATTCGTGCCGTGTGTTTTCTCTCACTCGTATACACGTGCGTTCTCTCACTAACAACACAGTTGCATTCTCATTCGGTTCGGGCAGATTCGGGGCTAACGTTTGCAATCAGTCGACTCGTGTGCGGAGTTCCTAAGTAGCAACAAATTTCAACAACAAAAGGAACTTGTTTCAAAAAGTAGTTCGACCTCGGATAACCGATTGGAAAACTAAGTTGAAGTCTCAGAAAATCCGTAATGCTCTTCTATGTTTGAACTAATAAAACCTAAATGTGAACACTTTATAGAAACGAAATGTGAATATAAATAAATCTGAAATAAGTGTATTAAATAAAAATGAAACTTTTATATTTTTACTTCGTTGTAAATATTATTTATCAGTAAATACCGTTAAAGTCATTTCAATCATCGTTTTATTATGTTTACAAGCGATTTGACACAAAAAATCTTAATAAATTAAATATTTCAGGTCAGCCCTTCTACGGATATGCATTTATGCATAAAAGTAATATTAATCATCGATTATTTGCTGAATCATTGGATTTGATCTTAGAGTGTACACAATGCCTCGTCATCCTTATGCATTTCACTATTCTAGAGGTCTAAAAATGACAATCTCTCTCCAGTAACTAGCCTCTCTCTCTCTCTCTTTCTCTTTCTCTAGTACTTAATACGTGCTATAGTGGTTGTACTCAGATACATAAAATAAATGAATTAAATATGCATAATTAATATTCAAATAAAAAAACAAACAAAAATATACAGGTATAAAGATACACTCTTAACATGCCAACAAGAGTACCAATAACAGTCGAGCAGAACTTTACAAAAAAATGAACCAAGAAAATATCTAATCTGAATTAAATTAGCATTATTAATTTGACATAAGATTATTTGATTTATATTTGAATCGCTCAGAAACCAATGCGGTAAAGTTAATAACAAAAATTTAAGATCAAATAATCTGGTATTTTACTAGAAGAGGGATACATTTACCGTACAAGGCGGTAAGTCAAATAAAATATTTTACATTTACATTAGCCACTTTGCACGTCGAAAAATCGGACGTGAATAAAACCAGAACTGAATGAATAAACTTAGAAATTCTAAACTGCTTCATTTATTTCAAAATGTAATTATGCATAAACTATATTTATTAATTATAAGTTAGCTTTAGCAATAAATGTCAGAAATGTATATTAAAAAAATTAAGTTAATTAAGAAATAATAAATACATTTTTAATTGGCACCTAAAATTAGTTAAAAATTCATCACTGCTAATAATTTTGTTAAAACTGTAATACTTCCAAATTTGTACATGGACGGATTTCTAATTGTAATTATGTATAGACAAGAAAATAATTAATCATCTCACAAAAGCTGTTATTTTCTAAAGCTAATCGTAACCACACACATACACATACACAAATAAACACAAACACAGATTGAAATAGAGGCAAAGGATACTTCTAACTAACGTCTAAACATTGCATGCATCAATCTTCTTCAATGACGGTTCTGTTGCTTCCAGAGCCGTGCCTTGCCAGTCGTCGCACGTCAACTTTATACTAATTTCTGTATAATCATTACCTTTAACGACCAGTTGACTAGCAGCTAGTTCACCGACACTCCGTTTATTTGGAGCAATTGTAATTAGACGAATCTAGCTGAATGATGATGATAATTGGCCTTCAAATATGTATACGCTAAAGTCTAAATTTAGGTCATCATTAGCGCATCCTAATCAAGCATAGTTAATAGCGTTTCAACTATGTATATAATACCATTTTACGAATTATCGATTTGCAAATGTGTCTCAATTCAATATGTGTTTGATAACTTTGTAACTCTATTGAGACAGTATTTTGGAAAATTAGGACATCAATATCGTTTCGAAAGCATCACTTACACTACAAGCAATACAAATATATAATTTTTATTGCGAGAATCACGAGAACAAAATTATGTTGAAGTATTACTTTTAGCAATAATTAGCAGCCGTGTTTATATGGAATAAAAATGCTTAAATATGTAAAAATATTATGCATTTATTTTTGGAAAATATTCAAGTAAACACTTAAAATAAAAAAGTTAAATTAAATCACAGTGAGGAGAGCATTATTGCTTGACACTGATCGCTGTGTCTTCAAGTTATATCTCCGGATCACAGCTGTAGTTTCTGGGTTTAATTGTTATCAAATCAAATTGATTTTGTGTATATATAATCATAAACTTATCTAACATAAATAAACACTGCCAATGAAGTATGAGGTCGTCGGTGATGGGACTAGGTAGACTTTAAATAAATTAAATAAGAAAATAATAACTTCGCGGCATAAAAGTTTCCATCATTTTTTATTGATCTAAAGTTTGATTTGCTCTAATTGATTGAAATATTTTTGATAAATTTTAAGCGGTAAGAGTAAATTCTTTATAGGAACACTATGGAAATACATTATAGAATGTAATATTATTTAGTCTTACATAAAAAGCATACTTCGGTTAGGACGTCGCGTGCAAGAGTAGCACAAGTGTGGACAAATCATAACGTCCTAATAAATTAGTCCATCAACAAATTGTTCTAATATCAAATACTACGAAGCCAAACTCACTCTCTTTAATATGTAGTTATAAAAGCCTTTAATCAAGGATATCAATCGATTTGTATACTAGTATATAACAGTTGATATTTCCTAAGTTATTCCAGTAGACTTCTTTATTCACAAGACAACGACAGTACATACCGGTAAAATGATTTCCTTATTACTTTTTGTGTTGTTATTATCAAATTACAATGTGCTAATCAAATGTGACTCGAGTTTAATTAGTTATCCTGATGTTAATTCTGTTTTAACTGTGGCGGAATCAGTTTGCCCTGATAACGACATTGACTTGTATTGGATAGATGCCAACATTTCAGATACATCTGACATAGATTCCGAATATTCAAACAAACTATTAGCTGCCTTTAACAATCAATTAAGAGTACTTGTAATTAGACAACATTATCACAACCGCAACTTTATTTATGTAAAGTCAACCTGTTCTATAACGTTTCTTGTTGATGTGAACGATTTAAAGTATATAAAGTACTATACAAATTACCATGACGATTCACTAATCTTCATCTTATTAAAAATACCAAACATAACATTAGTGAATAAAGAGTTGGAAGTAATTTTTGAGAACCACGGCCTACAGCTTTTGTTATTTTTTGTAAATTATCAAAGACAACTTCAGGTGTGTTGTGTGAATGCAGATCGCATTTCGTTATGTGAAAATTACTCCGCGTCTCATAACTACATCGTTAATGGTAATGAATTTAGTGTTGCCAACGTAGAAATCGTACCAGATTTGAACGGAAGCATGGATTGTTTCTCCGCTGTTGACAACACACAGCTTATGCTGTTGCTGCAGGAGTTGTTAAGCCTGAACGTATCCAATGAGTTCGGTATTCGTAATGCCATATTTACCCGTGGATTAGTAATAAATAAATTACTTACATTATACTTCCAAACATACGATTGGATGTTTTACAAATGGTGGGTTCCCAAAGCGAAGCCATTACCGCAATGGTTGTGCTTGACTATAATATTTGCTCCAGCTACTTGGTTGGTGATAATCTGTGTGCTGATTTTATCGATAATAGTCTGGATTACTTTAACCATCACTCAATGGGAAGATACAGGAGAAAGGGACTTAGTAATATCTGTTATCAACATGTGGATCGTTCTTCTTGGAGTTTCTGTGAACCATCAACCTCGCACAGTGTTATCGCGAGTGTTCTTCATCGTGGTAGTGATCTACAGCCTTCACATAACTACTGCGTATTTATCCAATTGGATTAACATTTTGACGACACCTGTTTTTGAGAAACAAATCGACACTCTTGAAGAAATGGTGAATTCCAATTTAGAAATCGCCATATGTCCTTGGCTGGCTGTTACAGATTTATATTTTCATTCGGCCGATTATTTTGAGAAAGAAATAAGACGACGGACATTATTGTATCCCTTTATAGATAATGAAGTATTTAGTAATTTATCTCGGCGACTCAAATATTTGGAAGTTCTTTCATTACCAGACAAAGTAGCTATTTTGGAATCCGTTGACGAAGTGAAATTCTTCAGTGTTGACGACGAGTACCATCCTATAAGTGATCAGGTAGTTACAATACCTGTTGCTATAATGTCCTCTAATAGGTTTGTGGGCACTAAGATACAGAAGTTAATACTAGATCTATTTGCAAATGGGATTATTGAAAAATTGAAATTCAGGAAAAGAAACTTAAGTACAAATGGTACCAATCTTCATTCAGATAATGAACCAGTCAAAATGACTATTCAACATTTTCAGGCTGCATTCTATTTACTATTATTTGGGCTATTAGTTAGTCTAACTGTTTTCTTTGTTGAGCATGTTGCTTTTAAAATAAGGAAAAGGCATAGAATTAAATATTGCACGGCATATCCATGTTTTACGCGATCACCATCCACATAGGCTTTGACAATCTTCAAACATTCTGATTTAGGTACCATAGTTGAAGCACAAAACTATACGATTACACCTGATATGTAAATTTAAGTTTGATATTGTGGGCAAGTTATTAGTAGCTTAGTAGAATAGATCAATAGCGTTTCAACTATGTACATTTTGCGAATTTGGTACGCTATTGATTGACACGCTAATTAGCAGCTCAAACGTCTCAATTGTATTGGATATGTATTGGATAACTTTGAAATGCTATTGAGACGGTATTTTTGAAAATTAGGATACCAATACAATTTCGAAAACATCACTTAAAAAGAAGAATACTGTTGTAGAAGAGTACTGAAGAATTACTGTTCAAAACACTATGGAAAAACATTATAGAATGTATTATTTATTTTGTCTTGTATAAAAAGTTTAATTTTCAGTAGAAAAGGTAAATTTGACAAAAGATAATTTTCTTGATGTAATCTCACATCGCAGGTAGAAAATTGTCTTGCAATGCAAGTTTCACACGCTAGCTTCTCACAAGCTCATTTTCTACCAGGTTATGGATTTATAATTCATTTGTAAAGTAACAAAACTACAACTACATCAACTTTTTTTTTAATGATTTTTATTCATGTTAAATTAAGGTAATATCCTAATGGTGGTGAGCTCTACTTCTTTCCCCTCTTTTTCTTTCATTCTTATTACTTAGCTTAACTTGAAAATATTGATGTTTTTAAGAGCAGTTACATAAGTAGTTCAGTGTTAGTATCACGTCTAAAAAGTGCATATAAAATTCTCAATTATTTGTTAAAATGAAGTTTATTATGCTCTTTCGGTTCTAAAATCAAATAATATTTTGACAGTAAATTGAGATCAAGTTTGCATTATCGTACAAGGTACAAGGAACTAATGCTCATTTGCGTACCAGACAGAATTATATGCTTATATTAAATACGATTATCAGAAGCATCAGAAAATGTCTTTACATATTTAATTTCTGCAATTTAGGAAGTGCGCAACATCCTTATCTAACCTTTAATACTACATTCATTACTTGATTTTTGAACATACCAAATTGGTTGAATGAATGCGTAGAAATGACAAACGATGCATATGTGTTAAATAACATGTTACTTCGGTTTGGACGTCACGTGCAGTAGTGGCACTAGTGTGGACAAATAATATACTAATAAATTAATCCATCAAGACATTGTTCTAATACCAAATACTAAGTAATGAGACTCACTCTCTTTAATAGGTATAAAAAATCCTTTAATCATGGATATTGTAATCGATTTGTTCTAACTACCAGTATATAGCAGTTGATATTTGCTATGTTATTCCAGTAGACTTCTTTATTCACAAGACAACGACAGTACATACCGGTAAAATGATTTCTTTATTACTTTTTGTGTTGGTAATATCAAATTACAGTGTGCAAATCAAATGTAACTCGAGTTTGATTAGTTATCCTGATGTTAGTTCTGTTTTAACAATAGCGGAAACTGTTTGCCCCGATAACGACATTGACTTGTATTGGGTAGATGCTGAAACTTCAGATATATCTGACCTAGATTCCGAATATGCAAATAAACTATTAGCTGCCTTTAACAAACAATTAAGAGTACTTGTAATTAGACAACGTTATCACAACCGCAATTTTACTTTTGTAAAGTCAACCTGTTCTATAACGTTTCTTGTTGATGTGGATGATTTAAAGCATATGAATATGAACTACCATGACGACTCACTAATCTTCATCTTATTAAAAATACCAAACATAACATTAGTCAATAAAGAATTGGAAGTAATTTTTGAGAACCACGGCATACAACTTATGTTTTTTTTTGTAAATTATCAAAGACAACTTCAGGTGTGTTGTGTAAATACAGAACGCATTTCGTCATGTGGAAATTACTCCGCGACTCATAACTACATCGTTAATGGTAATGAATTCAGTGTTGCCAACGTAGAAATCGCAGCAGATTTAACCAATATCAAGGAATTTTATTCCCCTGTTGATAACACCCAGCTTTTGGTATCCAATGACTCTATCATTCGTGATACCATATTTACCTGTGAATTGACAACTGCAGAATTACTTACAGTTTACTTCCAACCATACGATTGGATGATTTACAAATGGTATGTTCCCAAAGCGAAACCACTACCTCAATGGATGGGCCTTGTCATAATATTTGCTCCAACTACTTGGCTGGTGATAATATGTGTGCTGATTTTATTAATAGCAGTCTGGATTACTTTAACCATCACTCGATGGGAAGATACAGGAGAAAGGGACTTGGTAATATCTGTCATCAACATTTCGACCGTTCTTCTTAGAGTTCCTGTGAATCATCAGCCTCGCACTATGTTATCGCGTGTGTTCTTCATCGTGGTAGTGATCTACAGCCTTCACATAACTACTGCGTATTTATCCAATTGGATTAACATTTTGACGACACCTGTTTTTGAAAAACAAATCGACACTCTTGAAGAAATGGTGAATTCCAATTTAGAAATCGTCATGTGTCCTTGGCTGGCTATTACACTTCTATATTTTCGTTCGGCCGATTATTTGGAGAAAGAAATAAGACGACGGACATTATACTATCCCACCCTAGGTGAAGAAATATTTAGTAATTTATCTCGGCGACTCAAATATTTGGAAGCGCTTTCGTTTCCATACGGAGTAGCTATTTTGGAATCCGTTGACGAAGTGAAATTCTTCAGTGTTGACGACGAGTACCATGCTATAAGTGATCATGTGGTTACAATGCCTGTTGTTATTATATCATCTAATAGAATCGTTGGCACTAGGATACAGAAGTTAATACTAGATCTATTTGCAAATGGGATTATTGAAAAATTGAAAATCAGGAAAAGAAACTTAAGCACAACCGGTACTGATATTCATTCAGATAATGAACCAGTAAAAATGACTATTAAACATTTCCAGGCTGCATTCTATTTACTATTATTTGGTCTATTAGTTAGTCTAACTATTTTCTTCGTTGAGCAAGTTGTTGGTAAAATAAGGCAAAGGCGTAGGAATTAAATATTGCACAACATGTCTATATTTTACGCAATAAACAACCACATAACTTTTGACCATCTTCAAACGTTCTGGTTTAGATACCATAGTTGAAGCACAGAACTATATGCTTACACCTGACATCTTAATTTGCTTCTCAGGCCATATAAAAGAGATTTAATAATAAAAATATAATGAGTGACCAAATATAACACTATTTAGCTTGTAGTAAGCTAGCAAGACAGTTTTCTACCAAGGAATTAAAAATAATAATAAATCAATTTTCAAAGTATGTACATACGAGTATACGAATGCACATATTTTAGTTATGTAACTTCTATTAATCTAAAAGCTCTACGTATAAAAATACTCACAAAAGTTCCATGTGATGTCTTCAAGCTGTAATACGACTAGCTTACATCATCTGAAGCAGATTATTAATCTACTGCCTCAGGCTAGATAACAGTCAAGTCAAGTCGACTGACTAGAATAAATAAATATGAATTTGTATTCGAAATAAAGGAAATAGCTAAAGAGTGTTATTACTAATCAAAGTTCATTGCCAGAGCTAAATAGACTATAATCGTATATATAAAGTCTATAAAATTGTAAGCAGTGCAGGGTGTTCAAAAAGAATTAGACATCGGGAATTTATTTGCGAAGATTCGATTAATTATTTCATGTACTTGTTGTAACTTTGTTTATAGTTTTTAACACACTTGATAGACATGATATATCTACTTTAAACATACGGGTATTATAAAATTGTTATTAAAATTAATTTAAATATCGAATAATAATCGAGAAACGTCTATAAAAAATATCGATAAAATAATTCAAGCTAGCTTGTTACAATGTTGCAGTTTCTAATGTTCTTGCTCTAGATTTTGCAATGCATGAAGTCGATGGGCGTTGTGTGTTTCGCCCAGAAGAGAAAGGCTTTTACCATTTTAAGGAATGAACGGAACGTAGTAGCGAATGGTCAGCTTCTGCTGATAGTTACATAGTTTGCAATTTGATAGCATTCACAATTTAAAAAAGGAAAGACATGCTTCAAATACAATTACTTTTTTTTTGTATATATATATATTTAATTAACTTTAAAGTTACTTGTCGATCAATGTTATTTATATAATCAGTCATTTTAAAATATCTTGCTATACTCGTACATAAGAATACTTCTGTAGTTAGAATTAGATATTTTATTTGTATGGTGATTTTATTAGAAATTTTAATATTTAAATTTAATAATAAAGTTGTTTTCTTGAAATATACATAATTTCAAAACCAACGCTTAATTCATTTATTGAAGTATATAGACTGTATCGCATTGTGCAGATGTTTAATGGTAACAAACATTTGTCTTTAATACTGCACCTTCATCCAAACTTGTGCAGTTTTATTCTCAAAAATTGTTTAAATATTTTACCTTAATTTTACCTAGTAAAATATTTTTTTAATTAAATAAAATAAAAATAATTATTAAAGGTATTATAACATTTCATACAATGGTATTGGAAATAGTAATTGTCAACAATATCAGAATTTCTAAATTTTATGCTAATTAGTTGGTATCAATTGCGCACATAATTCGAGAGCATAACTTTTTAAAGTACTAAACTGTGCAAGGCACTGCTGTTGTTGGAACATTCAATGCTAAGCATAATGCCACATTATGTGCTCTTGTGCTGTAATTTTAAAACAGCCTGCGCAATTTCTAACCAGAGACAGAAAATCTTAACGTAACGATTCAAATTATATTTTTTCAATAACATAACCCTACTTTTTGTAGCTCTTAAATAACGTTTTTTTTTAGAATTATGTAGATATGAGTTATGGTATCAATAGTGGAGATGTAGGAGATGCTTACCTGTAGCTAACTTTATTCTATTATTTTTCTAAACCGCGAATCATTCTGGTTTCCAGCTCTGATCAAGAGAACATTAATTCTAAATTTAACATTATATTATGAAATTCTAAATTTATATATATTTAAAAAAAAAATTAGTTTAAGAATATTTTAATTGCATAGATCATTTATCCTATATGTATTTTATTTATATTTCATTTATTAATTTTGTGTCCCGTAAAAATTGTAATACTTTGTTAATGTTATTGTCATGAAGTATGTAATGTTGTCGTCTAGTTGTAAATTTTGTATAATGTGTAATCATTGCAATAAATGCATAATTCTAAGTTTATATTCTAAATTAAAAAAAAAAAAAAAGAAAAACATACTATCTAAGGCTACTTAGTTAAGATTAACTTGGTTAACGCAATAGCCGTTTGTTATAACAAGGCCCATTATAGGTCCAAAAGAGTAAGTATTGAAGAAGATATGAGTTTAAATTTTAGGGTAATATATATCACCCTTTTTATAAGTTTGAGATTTAAGGTTAGAGGCAAGAAAAAAGAATAATCTTTTTGAAGAAGAAGTTGACATATATTAACCGTGTAAAAGAAGTAGCGCATAATTGTGCATCTCAATACGTGATTCCACATTATTACAACCTAGTTACCCTACTAAATATCTAGTAGCACCTCCACCCCTCCCGCGCCCTTTAAAACCTATTCGGTAAATCTAACTTGTTGATTTCCAGTTTCACCATATAATTATATACATATTATAAACATATAAATTTAAAACGTGTAAAAAATAATCATAATATTAAGTAAATATTATATATATATATATATATATATATATATATATATATATATATATATATATATATATATATATATATATAAATGGCACTTGTAGTTTAAAGTCGGTCGGTGAATGTCTCCCTCCCCCTCACGTCCTACTGGCCCCACAGTATCTTTAGCGCCTGGGGGTCCTTTGCCCGGTCGTTGACTCCCTTTGCAGGAGCCCTGGGGGCACTTTAAGAAGTACTACGCCCCGCAAACCGAAGTACTCAACATCTTCTTGCGATTGCACACAAGTCCCTTTCTTTTCTTTATTATTCTATATTCAATATAGTTTGTTCATATATTAAAAGAATGTTTAGTTTTATATACAGACAAATATATATGGTAATTATTTTTTTATTATATCTTTAATTTATTAGCGTCATAAAGAAGTATTTTTTTTTCTCAAACGAAACTCATCAGTTAAATTAGTTGCATTTGTTTTTAATGAATAACTTTTATTTTAATGATTCTTTGGACTTGCCTTGAGGTCAATCAGTAGCTAATTTTTCTTTCATGTTTTATTATATACGAAAGCATATAATTTGAAGGACCGAAGAAAAATGTCATACAAACATCTAATAAAACTATTTGTTGCTGTGTGTGGGCTATTGATGTAAATATTTCTTAATTATCAGTATGTTTCCTAAAGGATATTTTGTGTTTAATATGTAACACCGTTAACCCGTTACATTAACTACCCACGACTTGTTTCTGTCGTTCGACAAATCATTTGTGATTGCGCAATTGCCAAGATACGATATAGCCTAGTCTTAGAAAATATGGTATAAGATTATTTAGAACGTTAACATTTACAATGAAATAATTGCTTACATTATTAAGTTATAATAGAGTCTATGATTCCAGTCTAACAAGAGGTCCCAAACGTGCAAATTGTTTGTCATTGAATAAAATAAAACGAGAATAAAAACAAAAAAAACAAAGCAAAATTTAAAGGAAAATACATAATGCTATCTGCTAAAAAATTCTTTTTTCTTTTGGTTATTATAAAAAATTTTATATTTTAATTGAGATGGTCATAGGTTAAGGTATGATTCCAATTGGATTCATTGCTTTTGAACTCGTAAATCATGTTTCCAAATAACGTTATGGTCAAGTGTTACTGGAAAATTTTAATTAAGAATTTATATTTTACAACAGCAATTAAGAGTATTTTTGTCTTGAATTAGAATTGCATAAGAATATAAATAAACATAGGTAATAAATGTGAATAGGATTTTTATTGTTTATGTCGTTATAAAAGCAAATTACTTCGTTTTTCTAATACGTGTGGAATCAAAAACCTTTAAATAAATAATATCAATTTAATAAATGTGTAATCACTTATGATAAATCCAAGAATGATCGTAAAATCGCATACGGAAGTAATTTTCCACATCCTAAGTACATACACTAAACGTATTAGATAAATTATATAGTATTTGCATAGTCATAATACTCGTAAATATTGCAGTTAAATTAACCACATAAATTCAGTTTATAGTACTGAAAATTTAGGAATTCTTGCCTCAATGGCAAGATTGGCAGGAGAGTCATAAAACGTCCAATTAAAACAGAGGTCGCTGGCTTAAGTGAAGACTTAAGTTATTTATTAGGTGCAGAGATTAATAAATTGTCGTTTCAATTGTGAACAAACTAACCAAACGAGAGGTGTCTGAAACTAACCTATCGTTGAAATTATAATGTTGCAGAAAATCTAACCAAAAATTAGGTTGATTCTAATGCCGTTTCAATTTAGAAAAATATCTAATAAAATAAGATAAAATTTGCAAGTGACAGTCATTTTGCAATAAAACAGAAAGACGCCAAAAATTTTATTGAGAAAACTTTATTAGTTTTAATAGTTTCACAGTAGATCTGAAATTAGATACAATTGAATTTGGCATAAGAAGAAATAAAACAGATAAGCAGAAAAAGTTAACAGTACATAGGAGAACTAAAGTATTAAGAAAAATATTGTTATATAAATTAACTACAGAGAACATTTATTAGGTAAGGTAATAAGGATGGCCACGCATTAGATGCGTTTTAGACAGTCTAACTACCAGCGCCAAAATTTTAAAGACGACTGTAATTCAAAATCGGATGGGTTTTGCGTCTTTTAAAAGTCAATGATGTGAATATTTCAAGAGTGGAATCATTTTGTTGATTTAATTATATATGTTATCACCAAATCTGTTATCTATCTGCATCAAATAAAATAAATAAGATTTCTTTTCTTTTCAGTTCAGAAAAATGAAGAACATAGGCATAGTGTGTATAGGTAATATTTCCAGATAGTAAATATAAATATGTTTTAACGCGTTTAAGTAGATATAAATATGTTTTATCTAATTTCAAGTACATTCATCTTAAAAAATAAATCATATGATGAAAAAATTGTGCCAAATATAATTTAGATTAAGATTTAGCTGAATTATCTAGTTCTAAATATACTATTGCAATTTAAGAAAGGTACCTTATTGGAATTAACTTAGGGCGCCATATACCTTAAATTTACCACTCAGTTTGGACTATAGAAACATATTGAGAACGCGCACATTTGTCATATTTTTCTGCGGAAAAATTAAAGTTGACAATGACACTCAAGTATTCAGTGTTCGGCAGCACTAAGAATTAAAGAAGACAATATTAATTAGTAATTAAACAATAACTCTATTAGCCTGGTAACTTCAGTGACTTGTCCGTTCTTGTGGTCTGCTTTTGCCCTTCATTTCAAACATATTTTATTACAATATAAAAAAAAATTAAAAAATATGCATGCATTAACTTTTTTTTCTAATTTGGAATTTACTATAGCTACCTACCTATCTACGTAGTCCATTATCAACGTTGAGGAGTGGACTACGGATGTTGAATCAATAATATATTTCGCATAGTAATTAATTTGCGAATGAGGTGAATTGGAAAATAATTTTAAATTTTTTCTTCATTACAAAAAAAATGTTTTTATCAAGTGTAATATTTTCTTTTGTTATGTTTCAAGTAAAAAGTATTCTTGCATTACATTTTAAATTATCAATAAAGTAACGGGATTTGGCTTGATGTTGGAATGTTGCTTGATTAAATTCAAATTAGTTTACGAAAATAAGTAGCGCCAGATTTTTTTTATGGTACTTCTAGTGTCATATATAGTAAACTCTACATATTCGTAGAAGCTCACAGTAAAATATTTCATAAAAACTTTATTTTATATTTAATGTACCTCTCAAGTGTTAAGATTATGAAAAATTAATTTTGATAACAACCAAACCTAGAAAACATACCGCTTATCCGGGGATCGAGCCAAAAAACACAGCAGTCTGTCTTTAGTTAGATTAGATTTGTAATTTTTTTTGTGGTATATTTAATCCGCCCCGGAAATAGAACCTGGATCGTAAAATAGCTAGTAAAATGTTCCATATTTTATAATTGTACTGCATATTAACAAAGTGGTCTTTCGGGATATATAAATCGTAAACTACCAAAACCATGGTTTAAAAATACACAAAAATTAAAGGGACAAATACTACGTCATTTTAAAGTATATTGAAGTCAAGTTGCTATATTTTGGAAATATAGGTTGTATCAACAGAACATGATTGTTTTAAATTTGTCGTCATTTTGCACAAACGTAGTTTAGAAATTTAAAACTTCACACATGTAGACTATAGACTTGGGAAATTACTTACAAATCGGTATACAGTTGAATAACATACACAAATCGTGAAATTGTGAATCAAAATAATTTTCTTATTTTTTTTTAACGTTGCTGTTCATTTTAGCGATATCAAATTAATACAGGTATATGATTTAATATTGTTACACTTCTTTATATGTCTAAAACTGTTCCGGATTTCCACTTGATCACCATTCTGTCATGAATATAAGGACATAACTGTTTTTAATCTACATACATGTAATATGTTGTAAAAAAAATAATCGAATTTTATTCATTCTTAATTTATAAATTTTCACTTAATATAAAAAATGTAATTCAAAAGCTTTATTAGCTATTTCAATATTGGTAATTAAAATTTAATAATGGCACGAAGTAAAAGTATAAATGAGCTGTCGATTATTCTCTTGATATGTGATAATTATATAAAAAGGAAGAGAATGGACGAATGCAACAAAGATATTATCAAAAATAAATGCAATAAATTTATTACTTTCTTTAAGTAAAATGTATTACAATTGGGAAGATGCAATTAAATCTGTTGTTAATATAAACTCATTTTATAGGGCATACTGACACACACATTTAATAAATCTGTATGTAGAATGCTTTTAAAATAATTATATATTTCAAGTAATAAAATATACTTATAAATGAACCATTTATTATATAGGACAACACTTATGTGTAATCCGGATTAAGGATTAATTTTAAGTGGAATGAAGTATCAATATAGTATTAAAACTTAACGATACTGGAATCGTTCTCTCTTATTAGTTTGTTTGGAAAATTATAATTAACAAATAAACTTTTTTTTAATGGGCTTGTGTCCTCATTTCTTAGTGGTCGATTTTTCAATTAATGATTGAAATTGATGTTAATAAATGTGTATTCGCGTGTCTATTTTATTAAATATCTAAATATTGATGGAGATATAGCAATTAAAAGTTTGAATTGTAGTTTTAGCGCTAGAAATGGTCGGCCATATTTGTATGACGTGAAATGCATTTTAACGTCAGGTATTTGTTGAGTAGGTCAGTGCTGCGGTAATGTTCTGTAGCGATTCGTAGTCAAATAATCAAGTCAAATCAAAGAATAATAAGATTTTATTTTATTTAACACTGCTAAGGCAGACATAATATTGGAATTTGAGTGTTCCTTGAAATAGCTGTAAATAATATTTGATATTTTGATATATAAATACATATACCAGAGATTTATGAGCTGTAAGGTTGGTAACCTTACACAAGGATTGTGATGTCACATGCATTTGAAGTTTGTACAACGTTGAATCCCTTTAATAATTAAAGAGACAAAATGACTTTTTTAATTGTTAATATCTCCTAACATATAAGGAGTTATTAAAAACTAATTGGACATTTGAGGTTCTAGTAACCCTTTTTATCAATATATAGTACACTTTTATAGAAATGAAGACATAGGGCACAAGCCCATTGAAAATAATCGTCTACTGTACAAAATTTATCAAGATATATAGAACGAGTGTATTATTAGATAAATACTCATATATTTAAGTCGTAAAATCTAGTAATCTAATAACAATTATTGATTCCTTTCAATTTTATTTAATCAGCTTCCGAAAATCAACTAAATAAAAACAAAAAAAAAATGCTACAAAACTAAAACATGTAAATTCCCACATATAAAATAATTTACGATAAATAAATCTGACGCCTAAACCATTAAAATAATGACTTAATTATGCAAAGAATCAAATTAATAAACGAACGTTCACATGAACGAACCTACCTGTTAAACGCATTTAAATTCAATAAAAAAAATATCTATTAATGAATGAATGAAACACATAAGAAATATTAAAATTAAAATAACAGTGTTTAATATAAATACAGTTTTAAGAAAAGATAACCTCAAATATTACTAGTTTTTATATTAAGATGGCACGGGCCAAATATGTCTTAAGACGATGTTCTGAAAATTTTACTAAGATAGTTATTAGGGAATTAGGTTAGGGGGCGTCCATAAATTACGTGAGATGTTTAAGGGGGGGAGGGGGTCGAGTCAAATCTCATCTAATCTTCCGTTGGAGAGAGGGGGGGTCTCGGCAAATATCACGCAATTTTTTTTCTGATTGAAACAAAAAAAAATTATACTATTTTGGTCCATTTAATCTAGATTGTACATGCTTAAGGCCTGTCTCAGTATGGGACCGTATTTAAGCGAATTTCTGCCGGACGTATACGGGCTACTACGCTTTACCTATCCGAACCATGTAAATGTAATGAGATCGCTCTGGAGCTCTCAGACTGCACGCTACAAAGCCGTCCGAATACGGGCGGCACTACCTCGCACAGTAGAACCGAATAAAGGCGAATTTTATCCAAGCGTTACCACTACTACAACGATACCCTATCCGAACCTTTGTAAATGCAAAAAGCCGCCTCAGACTGGAGGGGATACCTAAGATTGCTTGTTGTTACGGTGCAATACGAGTCAAATGAAATCTATCGGCGACATGGGTATGTTCTGCATGCAGTTTATGTTTGTATTTCAGTGAATCATGGACACGGAAGCCGATACCAATACGATAGAACTAAATTTAAATTCACGCCCACCAGAACTCAGATATATAATAAATGCTAAAGTCCCTTTAATACCAGTAGTGTATCGATAAAAATTAAAGTTAAAGTTTGCTCTCATAATAAATTATATTAATGCTAAAGAACTCCAATACACACACCACATTTTGAAAAATCTCACGTGAGATTGGGGGATGGGGGAGGGGGTTGAATAAAATCTCACGACATCTCACCAGGTGGGGAGGGAGGGACAGAAAATTTAAAAAAACACCTCACGTAATTTATGGACGCCCCCTTATGCAAAACAATTTTGTATACCAGCGTCCATTTTGATATGTTAGGCGTCCATCTTGAAAAAATGGCGGATAAAACGTTTTTATTTTTGCAATATCTCTTTACCAATGGTTCTTATGACAAAAATAGTTATTAACAATCTGATAGAGGACTTCATTTCCTAAAATTTGTGTATACATCTTCTTTTTTTAAATCTTAATATATATAAATTAAGTGTCACGTTGTGTGTCCGCGATGGACTCCTAAACTACTTAACCGATTTTAATCAAATTTGTACACCGTGTGCAGTTTGATCCAACTGGAAAGATAGGATAGCTTACATCTCAATTTATGATTGCAATATTATCTTATTGCAAATTATTTGTCTATTAATTATCTGTTAGCTCCAAACGATGACATCTGGCGACGATGATGGCGACATCTGTTGACTAGATTGAGTAAATATTCTGTTGACTAGATTGAGTAAATATTCAATAGATGGCGCTATGTAATGTAATATGACAAAAACGTTAGTCACAGCAACGCGTGGCCGGGACAGCTAGTATCTGATAAAAATAAAACTACACCGCTGTAAAGTAGAGCACTTCACTACAAATTAGCAATGAATCAAAACAGCGGATGACATTTTTTTTTGTTAATTATTTCTTGATCTTCTTAAGCAAGTAACATTTTATTGCTCTTATTAATGTTTTTTTTATTAAATTTTACATCCCGCCAAAAAAAAAAGCAATCTATTCATCGATAGTACAGTTTTGCATTTTGGATTGTATGTAATTTCTTTATTTAAGTATAAGTTCCTTTAAGTAAAGTACAACAAACTTACTTGCCGTTAAATTGTACTGATTCAAACAGCTGTTGTAAACAAACGGGTTGATCGTTCTTGCTCATATTTGACATATTAATTGAGTACAGAGTGCTACCAATTTAAAAAAAAATTTTAAATAAAATAAAACCGCGGGAATTTTAAACCTCATCGTTACTTTTTGAACACACCTTGTATAAGTTATGGAATATCTTTTTGTCCCGAGGCTCATTAATATTGAATGATCAAGTAATAATTACTTTACATAATTAATATAACCTTAAAAAATAACTTAAAACTTGTTTGTTTTTCTGCAAGAATTTTTTTTTAACTTAAATATTTAATCAGACTATAAAAATCATATGGTGTTGAACGTGAGAGCAATAAAATATTGGTATTTTGATATCAGATATCCATCACAGTAAAGTAGTTTGCACTTGAGTTACAATATAGTGTATATATATATATATATATATATATATATATATATATATATATATATATATATATATGTAAGTGTTGAATGTATAACAGGTTCCATTAGCTTCACTAGACCAGATACAGAAAACTGCTTCCAAATTGGGCATCCGAGAATCAGCCATGGGTAATCGAAGTTTAGTTGGGAACCGCCAAAACAGTTATAGCTATTTCTGAATTCACTCTTATGCTGCTGTCACGCTGAAACAGACAACGCACGACAAGCGACTATCGTCAATTTAGTTGTGGGGTTACAGTTCTCAAAATGAAGCAAAGTTCTTGGCTGTTGATTCTTATCACAAACTATCTACCGACTTATATCATATCTATTCAATCTTCTGCCGTTTTTGTGTTCAATAGGGTGTTATGGAGTTCTTTCTTATTATCACACCTATCTTGGAATGAATCGCAAATTTGAAATAAACGTACGTATCCGCACAGCTTCGTTGCTACCATTCTGAGAGCGCTGATTACATTCACAAGATTGGGATACATACAATCACAAATAGCATTAGATAGTCATGCGAAAAAAATCGGGAGCAGTCTGTTCCAGTGAATATTTTTTTCAGTTATTAAAAGATTTACTTTTAAGATTGTTATTAATTTTTTAAATTTAAATTAGCCTTGAAATTATTCGTCATAACCACCATCATAATCATAAACTGATATAATTTTATCTAAAGTTCCTAATTCGCCTAATCTATCGTCAGAAGGTGAGCACGAATTTTGCGATGATTACTTTTGATTCTGCTTATAGTTGATATAATTATTTTTACATTATTAAAGGATTTCCTCTTTCTTTTATAACTTCTAAATATAAATATGTTCTCCAATGAGAAATATTAAAGAGCAATTTTTCTCGATTTTATAGTTTCTTGGACTTAATCGCATGGACTAGTTAGTTAGTCTTACTAAGAGTTACTTGCTTCAGCAATATTTAAATTTTTATTAAAAATGAAATCGTTAACAAATGAAGTAGGCACTTACTTGTATGATTTGAACTCTTGGACTAGCATAGACTTAATCTACTCATCTGTCAGTTCCAGGAGTTATTACCAGCTGTCGTGTTTTATAAAAATATTCATGTATTGACAAATTTAACTTCGAACAAATTACAAGATGAATTTATGTATAAGGAGAAGGAGAAGTTATTTTATTAACTAAATTAATTCAGTTCCCTATATTTATTATTGATCACCACAGCACTCAGACGCACAGACCATTGGTTGGTTATAGGAATTCCTGTATTACTTATGTTACCATCAATCTTCTAACGAGAATATGCTAAACAATATGATACCTGATTAAAAACATGGAATGGTTATATGGCATAGAGCAATAAATTTACATAAATTTGTCAGGTATGGGTTAAAATAAAACGTGACGGATTAATATAGCGAAATAAGAAGAAATCCAGGTAGATGAAGGTATGCTAATCAAAGAAATAGTGTCTAGGTAAGGTTTATAAATGCAAAATAGCTCAGGAGTTCCAGGTATTTTAATTGAGGGTTTCATAAACCTGAATCGATCTATGTTTTATACGATAAAACTTAATTAACGTTGCGTTCTTTCTTTCAATGACATTTAAAGAAGGTTGAATGGCAACAGTTGTTGTAAACTTGTTTTAGATTTTCTTGAGAATTGTGTCCCAAAATATTTTATTATAACACATCAGTCAATAAGATCGTACGATGACACATAGATGGCGGCACTAGTGACAAATCCATATGATATTTAGATACCAACCTTTAAACGATATGTGCCAAAATTTTATGGCTTTTCAACCATTAGTTTGCGATTTACAGTTGTTTAAGTGACGCTACCTTTGCAATTTTCAAAACAATGAAAAAATCTGAATTTCGTGTGTTGATAAAACCGTTCAAACAAAGCAATGGCTTTGGACTCGAATATGCGTCATCATGTTAACGTGTTTTTGCTCTAATTTTGGAATAAATACGAGTATATTAAAGATTAATGGAATCGTAGCTATCCTATAACTCCTTGCTGAAAGTTATAACATTGATTTGTTTTACAAGACCTTAATTTTATGCAAATTAGTTGATCTTGTTATGTCAATATGAAACCCGTTAGAATCATTTTTTAAACAATTTTTTCTTACTGTTTCTTGACCAAATGTTTCACTACTACATAGACAATATATAATAGAAATTTAACACTAATAATGAATTGCACTGAGGATCGTTTTTAGGATATGTTGGCTGCAGTGGTTTTCCTAAGAGATGAAGCTTGCGTTCTAGGTCTGTTAAGCCTGTTTGAGATTTTCCGCAGCACATAATTAGTATCTTTACCTGCTGCAAGTGACTCTAAAACGCCGATGAAACATTTCAACCATATACCAGACAATCTGATGAAAACCTACATTAACAAAGGAGAAACAATAGTATCCAAATTCATTGAGTTACGTTACTCTAAAAGTTACTCTATCTATTTGTTGAGTTGAGTTACTCTAAAAGTTAAAAGAATAGTGATTTAAAAGTACTTAAGGCCGACTTTATCACAGGACAGCTTAAAGAATTACTTAGTAAAAAGTTTGAAAAACCCTTTTAATCAAAAATTTAGTCTAAATCTATTACTTCTTCTCAACATTCTTTCTGACCAATGCGGATTATGAAAGAACAATTCTTTTCGTACCGCACCTAGTCAGAATTTGCCCATACTTCTAGTAAATCTCGCCTTAGACGAGACTGAATTAAAAGTATAAAAAGATCAACTCAAAAACCAAAGAGGAATATGGTTGCAGTAAGAAGAAGGTAGAGGATTTGTTGAAAGGACACAGGGAAGGAAAGAGGTAAATAGCTGAGGTACAGAGAAGAAGGAAGAAGAAACAGGAAAGAGGGAAATAGCCGCAGGGATAAGAAGAGAGTGGAAAGTACATTAAGTCTGGAGAAACTATTGCTCTAGGAAGAGAGAGAGAGAAGTAAAATGGATGGTGGAAGTAAAAGGAGGAAGAGAGAAAGGGTGGCGCGGAACAATAAAATGGAAAAAATTCAGAAATGTAATATAAAACAAATGAAAGACATATGTTTTTATTGTGAGAGCGATCTTGGGCGAAAAAATGTATATTCATCTTATTAAAAAGTTTTCATGCACCGGACCTGACCCTGTTCGCCACAACTAGTTTACTCCTCCATCTCCAACACCCTATATCAAATATTTTTATATTTTTATTTATTTTTATAGAAGCAATCTATTCTTCATCTAGAATGTTGCAGATTCTGTAACACAATGGCTCCCATGTGTTGTAGTCATCATCTTAGAGGTTCGAGGTCGAGGGTGTGGCACATCGTACCCATAATACATTGAAGATGAGAATAAAAGATGGAGAAAATAGCGTGCTTCTAAATCACTGTTATCAGTAGGAGAGCGGAAACAGAGTGGTTTAGTAAACAATGAAATGTGGTGGGATTGCATGCTATTATGAAATAAGTAACAACAATTTAGTGATGGCCCTGATAGGGTAATCAAAAAACTAAAATTAAAATTCACAGCGTGTTTGGGTAATTAAATATTTCATTAAATATTTTAGATAGCTTTTAATTAATTTCTAACACTGTTCTTTTCTTAAACAAATAAGGTTTATAAATAGAAAATTACCATGAAATTTCTTTTTTTTTTGTATATTTCATTAATACACTATGAATTCATAATATTGTTCCATTTCAATGACCACACAGTTACGTGGAATTAAGGTTCATCTAACATAACAAAAGTTACCTAATTGGTATGCACGTAAAACTTCTGAAAACCACCTTTCTACAGAAATTTAAAAAGTTTTTAAAAATATTTATTTCCAGATGTTTTCACATTTCGATATCCATTGTATTTGCAAAGAATAAGTTTTCTACAGCACAAACGCGACTGTCTTAAGATAATCTTGGTTACTCGGTTCAAAGCATAAGAATATATCAGTACGCCTCCAATAAGGCACTATACACTGTTAAATTAAGACGTCAAATGCCTTATTATTATTTAGTAAATCACAATATCATAGGAGATATTAACAATTAAACGTAGTAGTGATGATGTCTCACTAATGCACTGGACTGCTTTTTACTGTGTACAGAAATGAAGTAGTCGTCCATCAATACCTATAACATAACTAGAGAAGCACTCGATATATGCAGTTACATATATTTAACGTAACTTAATATAAAAATCTTTATTCGAAACGTTTTTGGAGTTAATATAATGTAAGATTACTTGATAAAAGTTACCTTTCAGTATAAATTTACATTTTCTTATGTTTTAAACAAGATTATATAATGTTACATATTAAATTAATATATTAGTAAACGATTTTTGTAACAGTATTATGTTAAACTTTGATAAATAGATAGGTAAAAGAATATTACGTTAAATATAACGTTTTGTGTGTAGATGGTAAGGATTATGAATATTTAGTGATATTAGTAATACTAAAACCAACAAAATATTGTTTATAAAATCGTCCACGTAATAAAAATTAACCATTAATTTAAAAAAAGCTGCAACTTCATGCAATGTAAGTGTATTGGAATAAATAATCTCAAATTGACCATCAGCTGAATCGCTTAAAGCAAAAGTATTATTAATATATTCTAATAATAGTTGAATGAACTTGAAAAAGATGGACCCCGGCCGATAGGGAATGACCAACGCTACGTAGTCGGTAGTGTTGGTAATCACTCCGACACTTCTTGCAGAACAACCGCGACCGACAATCTTAAAGAAATCCACGAAGAGTTGCGCCTGCGCCTATGACTCTGAGTATGCCTGTGCCAACAAAGCAAAAAAAAACATGAAAGTAATTACTCTATGATAGATCTAAATGAGCCACACACATACATTAACTCCTTACAAAGAAGAAGATAATAATAGTAACGGAACTCCAAGTATTAATTATTGACGAAGTGTTGATAAAAAAAAAACGGTGAAGAAATAAACAAATTATATTTAAAAAGACGGAAGAAGATGTTTGGAATTCTTTTATTTGTGTTGCTGATGACAATGGGGCGGATACATATCATTAAACAAATGGTGGTACTATTTTAGAAGTAGAAGTACAGTAATATTCATCTAGGTGTTGACATCGGAGACGATATTGAGATCGAATATCATATTCTTTAAAGCATCAGTAGCATAGTTACGAAAATATGAGCAATTGTAATCTCTTAAGCTGATATTAAGACTCGAGTGAACCGTTCATTTTCCTTTCAATGCATGTTCACATTCATTCGGCATTATGCTCTACAATGTCGTCAAGCCATGTTGTGCGTATTGGAATTCGCTACAGTACAGAACACGAGATAAAAGGGCAGAGCCCGAGTGAACGTTCATTTTGTATTTAGACGTTTCATTCTTCATTCTTTCGCTACTTGAACAGCGCGAGTGACCAGTGCCGAATGAACATATCCATCGTTGGATTGGCACATTTAATTCATTTTGTGATCAGACGGTTCATTTCGAATGAAAGATGCCGAATAAAAGGCAGAAATGAACAAAAGGTGAACCGATTGATAACAGCTTTACGGATTTAGGAAAGGTAAATTTTGCGAAAAGGGACAGTGGAGAATAAGAACAAAAATGGAAATATATGACAAATATGGAGTAGATATTCATTTTTGGTTTGGAGGTACGAAAGGAAACAATATAATTAGAGAGGAAGGTTTAGTACAGCGTTTCCCACTGAGCCCTTGGTTGTTCAACGTAAGCACAAGAGTAATAAGTTGTATTGAAAGTAGGAAATGGTATATGGCGAAAAAAGGACCTGGGCCCTAGAAAGCCATACAAATTATTATAAAAAAAATATATATGGAGTAGATGGCAGAGTGATATAAATTACAAAACTGCTACCGTACCGCTAAGAAACTTATGGAAGAGAATCCAGGAGGTGCAAGAGTGTGAAGAAGACCCAGGACGAGGTGGAAAAACTAGCAAAAGAGAAACTAAAGAGGATAGGTGTGGTAAATTGGAAGAGGAATGCGGCCAATAGAAAGGAATGAAAGAAATCTTAATGGAGAACAGAACTCTACATATACCGATGCGCTAAGATAAGAATTTAAAGTGACTTAAAAGAAATTTCCTTTTTACCTTCTTCAATTTATCTCTTTGTAAACTATAATTTAAACATTCGAATGTAATATGGTCCAATGTTCCAGTACTACCAAATTCACATTTAATTAAACGTTGATTTTGCAAAGATGAACTGGAGTTTGCAATGAGAATTTTTAATTCCAATTATAATGGAAAAGATTTTGTGGAGTTCACCTTTGAACCATCTTCCTTTAATTAAAATTGGATGTGGCAAAAAATATTCCTTTCTTCTCAGCTGGCATTTATTTATATAATCGACGTTCCACAATTTATAGTCACCACAAATTTTATATTCGACTATATTTTCCAATTTATAATTTCTTTAGGTATTTTATCCGGAGAGATTAGGTGGCATGGGTCGATATCCTTCCTCTCTTTAACTTGTGAACCATTGTCATTAGATTTTCAAAAAAGGATGTGTCCTCCTTTCAAAACAAACTACTTATATATTTGATGTGCATTTGTTTCCTGCAATACGCGATATACAGCCCCTTGATGGTTGATTCGTTAAGCTAGCAACGATTCTTCCAGCATCCATTTCAAGCCCTATCTGTACGCTATTAGTAGTAATGGCATTTGTCGATAACTGTACCTATACCCTATACCTTATACACCAATACATACCATTCGTTACACGATGAAACGGCTATGTGTAAGTATGCATAAAAAACAAGAGCAGTAACTAGCTTCGATCCCTTCAGGCTATTTGCCTATGTACGAGTATTACAGTAGTTGCAAAGAGTTCAAAACTTAAATTTAATTTATAAAAAAAACATCAGCCATTATTAAGAAATTCAATTTTTACCGGTTGTGAAATTTATACAATATTGACTACGATGTGTGGTTATTTCTATTGGAGACTGATGCTTCTACAATCGCACTAAGCATACGTTAGTCGACCGACAGCGTGTAGCGAAAACGCTTCTATTTCGATTGATATCCCTCTCATGCCTGAAGACACATTAGGCTGAATTGCTATAAAGAAATTCATCTGAAAGTTAGAAAAACCGCTACTGAAGTGTTATTAAAACACCATATAGCAATAGATCTTTATCAAGTGCTCGGGATTTTAAGTGGTTTAAGCATACCACTATATATATATATATTGAAGATAAATATATTGAAAAACTTGGTTTCAGATCCGATCTGATCATCAGTTTGTCTATTCGTGCGATTCTTGAAACTACAGAATTGACAAAGAATGTATAAGGCAAATTTTACATAAGAATTTTAACAGGCAAAAAGAGTGTGCAAAAATGGTGCCAGAATTATCACAATTAAAACGTAGGGAAGAGATGGAGTAGGCATAGAAAGGGAACAAATCAGAAGTGGGATTAGGAAGAAGCCAGAAGAGACTCAGTGAAAAGGTCTACGTGAAAACGTATTAGATAAGGTAATTTTTCAATGTTTCATAAAATGTAAAGCCTCATTCCCATTTACTGTTTTGATATTTAATTTACTGTTTTTATTTCATATTTTAATCTAGATTTCAGGTTTTCGTTTAAGCATTCCTTTTCACATTTGTGTTTTCATTTAAGTTTAGTTAATTTAGTTGGTGCGTATGCATCATTGGTAATATAAATTTTGACAATTCGACAAAATTGTATGTGAAATAATTAAAATTGCTATTTTTAAAAACAATTAGTATTAGAAATTGTTTTCGCTTCTATATTTTCCAAAAACTATCATTTAAATTCTTTTAAAAGTAAATCCTACTGCATTTTGACAGATTTTCACGTTTTTCAGGTTATAATGTAATATAGTTTTTCTTAATTTAATATTTTTAATTTAAAACATTGGACATTGTAAGGTTCTAAAAAAACTAAGAACAATTAAAAAATAAATTAAATTAAAAATGGTATTGTACGCGTATTGCCATATGCTAAACAATTTAAATAAATACAAAATATAAAATAAAATTAAAGCAGTGAGTGGGAATGATACTTTATAGAGAAATAAATAAATGAAATGGTTCGTCAGACCGAAAAGCGTACACAATTATAAAATAACTAAATGTTTATACTACTCGTACATCAGAACCACTATTTATTCTCTCAAGCTTTAAATATTTTATATTTTCTGTGTTTTATGTTATAGATTGTACTATATATGCATTTCTATGACATACAATTTCCGGGAAACCTTTGACATTTTCAGAATTGATAAACAGTGACGAATCAGTTATAGGTAGACGCCTTAGAAATTTCAATGCAAGTACAATACAAGTAAATACAATAAAAATTATTTTGCAACTCATTCATAAGATGTTGAATTGTATGTAACCAATCTATGATATATTTTATTTAAATGTATATACCATAGATATGGATTCCTTAGAGCAATAGCGACACAACTTAGAAAAAGACAAATAAAATAAGTAAATGGCTATTCGAAAAATTCGTTGGGTTACTTTAGGTTAGCAATGGGCTTGTGTCCTCATTTTATAGTTGTCGATTTTTCAATTGTTAATTGAAATTGATGTTAATAAATGTGTAAACGTGTCTATTTTATTAAATATCTAAATGTTGACGGAGATATAGCAATTAAAAATTTGAATTGTAGTTTTAGCGCTAGAAATGGTCGGCCATATTTGTATGACGTGAAATGCATTTTAACGTCAGTTATTTGTTGAGTAGGTCAGTGCTGTGGTAATGTTTTGTAGCTGTTGGTACTCAAACAATCAAGTCAAGTCAAAGAATAATAAGTTTTTACTTTATTTAACCCTGTTAAGGCAGACATATTATTGAAATTGTATTGTTCCTTGAAATAACTGTAAATAATATTTGATATTTTGATATATAAATACATATAGCAGAGATTTATGAGCTGTAAGGTTGGTAACCTTACACAAGGATTGTGATGTCACATGCATTTCGAATGTATACAACGTTGAATCCCTTTAATAATTAAAGAGACAAAATGACTTTTTTAATTGTTAATATCTTTTAACATAAAAGGAGTTATTAAAAAATAATTGAACATTTGAGGTTCTAGTAACCCACTTTATCAATATATAGTATAGTTTTATAGAAATTAAGACATAGGACACAAGCCCATTTGATTAAACGTAATTATATCAACTATAATTATATCAACGTAAGTCATATCAACTATAATCAGAATCAAAAGTATTCATTGTAAAACTCCAGCTCATCTGTATAAAATTAATAATAAAATCTTTAGGAATTAGGAACTATAGATCACATTATAGCAAAAATGCAAAAATTATTCAGTAGTTAATATTAGATGTAATTAAACTTTTCCCTATGTTAAGTGATTCAAAATTAATTAGTGTATTATTCAAATATTTAGATAATTGTAAAATAGAATTATAAATTCATGTAAAAGTATAGATAACAAATAGCTGTTAGTGTCTAACTATCTATTAATAGTTATTTAAAAATAAGTAAATATATTTAAAATTTATCTATCATAACAAAAGTTAAGTGGTATATAAACAATTATACAAATTACGACTTATTTAACTGCTTTTTGAAAATAAATTTACCCTCTTGCGCATTAGCATAATCATAAAACCTCTTAAGAACGCTATTTTAAGTATTATAAAATCCTTTAAGAATTAAAGGTCTTTATAATATAGCTATAACGTATTAAAAGGCGTCTATTTTAGATTAAACATTACTATATATTACGTCAGTAAAATATTACATGAATGTAATAAATAGCATCAACGTTTTGAGTTTTGCGGGGACCTTATTTACATGGTGTTAAATAAGTCCCTAAGGATAATTTAAACGCGATTTGCGATGTTTTCCTTCTGCACGACAACGCGCGGATGCATACAGCAACTGTAACTCGTGATAAACTTACTAAAATACACTGGCAACCTCTTGCTGACCCACCTTACAGTTTGGACTTACTCCCATGTGATTAACATATATTTGGTTCAATGATGGATGCATTAGGACGATGAAAATTGAACATGACGCTGCTTTGTGTCATTGGCTACTAAAAAAACTTTTAATTTCCATGAGGAAGTCAAAAAGGTTTCTATCCGATGGAGAAAATGTATTTCTGTCGAAGGAAACTTCGTAGAAAAATAAGGCACTCTATTTGCGTTTTTAAATATCACTAATAAAACTGTATTAAAGTTGTAGTAACGGTTTATATTTGAGTGAAAATGGCATATATAAAGTTTCGTAAAATTGGTAAAATGTTTACTTTGAAAGTTTTGTAAAATAAAATATTTCTGGTCAAAATTTCAACAGTCTTATTAGACACTGCACAAAAATATAGCATATATATGAAACTTATATTTTCTTACAAGGATACTATTTCCTTTGTTGCATTGTTGACGTTTCACATACAATACACCCATTCGACGCAGCATTTCCTGTCCTCCTTCCATCCTCCATCTATATTGCTAAATATATACGAGTATATACCCATGGTATATATGTATTTCTCCATTTCGTAATTCTGTATATTTCTTCTACTTTTCTTGTACTTTGCAATAGAACTAGGAAATGTGGATTCTTTCCCTAACTCGTGCTTCCTCCATACTTCGTCCTCGTTACCGTCTTGTGTACTACTCGGTACTCGTATTTTCAAGGCTTTCTTCTTCTTGTGGAAGATCAGTATGAATTCAACATCCATGCTACGCTATTGAATGCAACTACGACTAGAAAGCTATTGCAAGTATGAGATGTGCATGGAACGGCATTTATGTTCGGCAAATTCTATGTTCTAAGTTGATGTTACCATGCTGGTAGCAAAAAGCTTTTCTCTTTATAGTTTTGTATGAAACTGTACTAAGCTTTGATATCTATGAAGTTGTAATGATACTTAGAAAAGCAAATATACTTTTGGAGAAGATTGCAACAACATGCTCTACGTATATAAATCAGGAATTCTCTGTATTTTATACTTAAATGAATCTGAGGAGAAGGTATGATGAAAGAAATAAAAAAGTATTACGTAGGAAGATATATAGCAGCCCCGTAAACATTTTGGAGTCACTTTGACATCATATTGAAGATGCGTCATGATTTCTTTGCCCAGAAAGAGTTCATTTATAGTTCAGTTTCTCACATTTTTTCATATAAAATGTCTACTTTATCGGCTACAGATGGCGAAATTACTCCACCTGTCGGAATACAAATGAAGATAAAGTTGATGCGAACTATAATTGAAGTGAAATAGTGATAGAAACGTCACTAAATAGGGCACTTCACCAAATTGTTTAGTGGTAGAGATAATAAGACTAAAAGAAGAAGGAATAAAGGTACGGAATCTGATGAAAGAAAGAGATATAGAGGTCCAACAACAGGATACGAAGAGGATGGATTAATTTAAGTACAATACTAGATACAGTCAGTTATGGTCGAAAAGAATGGCGCTACACCTAGAAAAACAAGGAGGCAATGAAAAGAAAATGATGACGAGGTTTAGACTAGGAACGAAGAAAGAGGAAGTAGATACTGGGATGCAGAAAAAGAGAAACTAATAAACAACCTATTTTGCCTATTTGCATAACCTATATGAGTTTTATTTCTTCGATATCCAAAGTAAGACTTCACACCTCTCTAACCACGCTGCAGAATCAAAATTTGTTTCAAATTACACAAACATTTTGGAATTACACAAACATTTTGGATCCTTCAATTCATCATTTCATCCACAAAGTGCATTGCCTTTTAGATTCCTGGCAAAAACACATGTACCTAGGTTAGACATCAGTCTTACTCGTCTATTAGTTAAATTCGAGTAGATATAAAATGATAATAAATAGTAAATAATGGACACACAAATATAGACGAAAACACAAACAACGTTGTGTCAAAATTCACTACTTTTCGAGTTTTACAACCACAAACATACGCAGGCTGAATTATTATATGTAAAGACACAAAACTTTATATATTTTTGTCGAAAAATAAAAAAAAACCTCACAACTTCATTGCACGCGAACAAGCTCAACGTTAAGCTCGTTGCAGTTTTTGTGCATCAAGACGCCGCCATTCCACCCCACACTATTTTCCTTCTTGTAACCTCTCTCCCGCCTCTAAGTTCATCCCAATGGTGCTTTCAACATCCCCTTCCTACCTCCTATCACCACCCACAAACTCGTTTTATGGGTCGATATAGAAAATGCGAACAGTTTGTTTTAAAGTTTACAAAAAACGTATTTTTACAAGAAGTTTTGGTGCTTTTTTTTCGAAGAAACTTAAGATTATTACAAGGACATGTAATAGTTAGTTCAATGAGGAAATGTCTACTGCATTATAAAGAGCTTTAAAGCTCTGTTCACATTATGAAATATTGTGGGATGAAGAATTATTACAAACAAACTTTTATTTACTTTATAGTTACTAACGACTAAACAGAGTACTCTTGAACAATACAAACATTTGTCTTATATAAATATTAGGTAAATATTACGTTTTAAATGATAATAAAATAACTTTATACTACGCTAGATAAAAAAGCTCTACCGCCATATATCTGAACACGAACATATTTTACTACATATTTTAATTTTTTTTTACTTTTATTTATCACGGACAACATCCTTCTAATGTTGGTACTTCTTATGGTTTCGATGCTATTTATACGTGGATAACAAGTGAACTGAAAAAAGGCACAAGAGAAATGTAGAGCGAAAATATTTCACTGCTATGCAAATACAAAATGAGCACATTATATACTCGCTGATATTTAGTATACTTATTATTATTATATACTAGCTAAACTCTGCCACGCATTTCTGTGGCTCAGTCTGATATGAAATGAATGGGAAAGTAAATGAAAAACATACACACAAACACTAAAGTGTTTATTGTTACATAATTTCAAAATAAGCATAGACATATTTTTATTAGGGCTGTATTCAGTACGTAATCTTGGCGAATTGAACATTGATCTAGGGAAATGAGAAATTCATGCTTGCACACATATCCGTGTAAAGGCAGACACGTGAGAACAAGTGGCACAAAATCAAAGAAAAAATGTACGGTATCCCATTACATGCGCATCAATTGTGAAATATGAATACAATTTTGATACGGAGTAGGCAAAATTTTTACTCGGGCAAAAAAGAAAATAAGGTACATAAGTTTTAATAAAGCATCAAAATATTTAATAATGAAAGACAACAAACAATTAGTCATACCTTATATTGTAAATGGGCTTGTGTCCTACGTCTTAATTTCTATAAAAGTGTACTATATATTGATAAAGTGGGTTACTAGAACCTCAAATGTTCAATTATTTTTTAATAACTCATTATATGTTAAGAGATATTACCGATTAAAAAAGTCATTTTGTTTTTTTTAATTATTAAAGGGATTCAACGTTGTACACATTCCAAATGCATGTGACATCGTAACCGCTACCAACCTTACAGCTCATAAATCTCTGCTATATGTATTTATATATCAAAATATCAAATATTATTTACAGCTATTTCAAGGAACAATAAAATTTCAATATTATGTCTGCCTTAGCAGTGTTAAATAAAATAAAAACTTATTATTCTTTGACTTGACTTGATTATTTGACTACCAACAGCTACAAAACATTACCACAGCACTGACCTACTCAACAAATAACTGACGTTAAAATGCATTTCACGTCATACAAATATCCGCAGACCATTTCTAGAGCTAAAACTACAATTCTAATTTTTAATTGCTATATCTCCGTCAACATTTAGATATTTAATAAAATAGACACCTTTATTAACATCAATTTCAATCTGCAATTGAAAAATCGACCACTAAAAAATGAAGACACAAGCCCATTAAATTAATCCAGACAAGTTCATAATGTGTAAGACTTTATAATTCTATGCAAGTCTCTACATAACAAAATGTAAACGAATTGAAATGAATGAAACACAAACATTTATATTCCTTAAAAAATAATTCCACTTTTCAAAACAGCATCATCGCAGCAGCATGACCTATAACCTATACCTAAGTACAAATTTTCCAGCAGTGTATTTTCTTATTTTTTATACTTTTTTTATTATTTTTTTTTAATATGTAAGTTTCCTTTGCTGCAAAACCAATGAATCATGTGGGAGTGACGTTTTGGACGTTCAGACGTTCTCTTACGTTTCGTAGTGCCCGCAGAATGTTTTGAACGCCCCTACGTCTGAAAAGCGAACGCCTGAACGTCTGAACGGATGAGGGTGTTCCCAAACGCAAGTTCTCGATCGGTATCTCGTTTCAAAAGATGCAAGAAGCTGGGACCACATTGCACAACTGACTATATGCAAACTTTGGTTTTATTTGAATTTTAAAATACATAACACTTTTGAAAGTATTTTGAAAGTAAACCTACTTTTCTTAAGAATTTGATACAATTAAAATATAGTGTTAAGTATCATTCCCACTCACTGCTTTAATTTAATTTTGTATTTAATTTAAATTGTTGAGCATATGGCAATACGCGTAGTCATTCACAGTACCATTTTTAATTTAATTTATTTTTTAAGTTTTTTTAGTTTTTTTAGAACCTTCCAATGTTTTAAATAAAAATAATAAATTAAGAATAACTATATTATATAATAACCTCCAATATGTGACAATCTGTCAAAATGCAGTAGGATTTACTTTTAAAATTTTAATGTCAGTTTTTGAAAAATATAGAAGTGAAAACAATTTTTATTACTAATTGTTATTAAAAACAACAATATTAATTATTTCACATACAATTTACAGTTCGACTGTCAAAATTTATATTACTAACCATGCATATGCACCAACTAAATTAACTAAACTCAAATTAAAACACAAATGTGAAAAGGCAAGCTTAAACGAAGACCAGAAATCTAGATTATAATATTAAAAAAATAGTAAATTAAATATCAAAACAGTGAGTGGGAATGAGGCTTTAATCTGGATGTATTTAATTTGTAAAAAAAAGGAATGTTTTCAATCGATTGTGAAGTGAGATATTTATAATCCGTGGACGCCAAAAGTCTTAGAATTTTTTTTACGAAATAGACAATTTTCAAGAAAATGCGCGGAGCCGTTTTCGAGCCACCATGCGAAACGTAAACATATAAACAAATAAACATATAATTACGTACTTTATTTTAAATATTTATTTTTTTCGCGGCGAAAATATTTATTGTTTTTCTCAGATGGCTGTATATATTTTGCAAGATGGTTTAGAAACTAAACTGAAAGATACAGCTGTATGCGCATCAAGCATCAACGCTCTCAGCAGAATTGTCCGAAATTTTAATAACATGTCGCGGAAGAGCGTTGAAGAAATTAAATTTCTTTTGTTATTTATTTCAAATAACAAACTTTTCTTTTATAAGCTACTCTTCTTGAGTTCTCATGTTCAATGACGAACAAAACATAATTCATTTTATCTCAAATATATTAAACTAAAAGTGGAGCAAGCACATGAACAGTAAAATACAACCAAAAAATAAATTGAGACAAGTATTTATTGCAGTAGCTTGTAGAATAACGTAATGCATCATATTCAAATATTCTGGAAATGTGTAAATCAATCTATTTTGTGAGTCCAGACCAGAATAGGATGCCGTACAAAAAGATGAAGGAGTGAATGTAGGAAACAGATATAGTTCCTTTATAGTCGTAGTTTTCTTAAGATTATTTTTCTTATGGATATAAGATACATTGCAGAGATTTATTAACATAAAATAAATTGTTTAAACATTTATAAAAATATTTCAAAAACAGTATTATTTTGTGGTCCAGTGCCGGCACAATGACAAAGCGAGTAACATGTAGAGTATTGCAGAGAAAATATAGATTAAGAAACGGTCATCAATTTCAAATGGACTTGTGTCCTCATTTTTTAGTGATCGATTTTTTAATTGTTGATTGAAATTGATGTTAATAAATGTGTATTAGCGTGTCTATTTTATTAAATATCTAAATATTGACGGAGATATAGCAATTAAAAGTTTGAATTGTAGTTTTAGCGCTAGAAATGGTCGGCCATATTTGAATGACGTGAAATGCATTTTAACATCAGTTATTTGTTGAGTAGGTCAGTGCTGTGGTAATGTTCTGTAGCTGTTGGTAGTCAAATAATCAAGTCAAATCAAAGAATAATAAGTTTTTATATTATTTAACCCTGCTAAGGCAGATATAATATGGAAATTTGAGTGTTCCTTGAAATAGCTGTAAATAATATTTGATATTTTGATATATAAATACTCGTATATAAAACATTTTAGGAATTGTAAATTTTTAATCAAACTTATGTGTTGCTTCTAAAATCAAAGACATACTGAAATCAAAGAAACGACATTTAAAGTTTATTATTTAAAGTGTGAAATACTTTTTATCTAATTTTATAATAACTTAACATTATGCACAGTGAGATCTGTCAGCTTCAAACATCAACCGTTGGTTATTGGCACACACTATAATGAAACTAGCTATAACTAATATATACCGTTAGCTCATCTGACCAGAAAGCAGTTGTAATATCTCTAGTCAATGTTACCAACTAAAGAAATATAATTTCTTTACATGTATTTAAAAACACCGACAAATTATTATTTCAAGTTGGAGGAAATGAGCCACTACTCGCAAAACAGTAGTCCATTGTCATTAAATTTGCTTAATTTCATTATGTTGATAGGTTCTAAATTAGTTAATCAATTCAAATATATTTAAAAACTACTATTTGGTTATTGATTATAACTACTATGTATTGTAGATATTGATAGGGTAAAGTAAAGGGCGAAAAATTGACCGAGGTCCTAAGAACTACTGTGTATTAAAATATTTAAGCATAATATTATTAAATTCAAATTTCCCGCCTTTTTTTATTTATATATACTATCACGATATTCTCCACTTTGTTAAACAATACTTAAATGCTATCACCATATATACTCCTACAGCATGTTTATAATTTTGAGCATGCACTTATATATAGATATTGTATATGTGTATTTTATTAGTGTTTGTGCGTTATCCTTTTGTTAGGATAGCTGCCCTGGACTCTGACCAACTGAATGTGGTGGCGTATCACTGGACCATCCACCTCCACCTCCACCATCCGCTAGCCACCAGGCTACCCGTAGTTTAATCCTTCGGTATCCAGATCCCATGTATGATGCACTTTGCATCGTGCTGTTTCGTGTTGGGAGAGATGTTTGATGGTGATACAAGCAATTCAATATGTTATAGGGAAGGCTAACATATTGGTTGCGTAACGAAATTCCACATAATATAATATAGAAAAATATATTAATGCGTTTGTAATTTCTTTTGCTATTGCATAGTTAAATTTCTTCCTTTCCTTTTAATTTTTTTTTTTTTTTGGATTCATAGAAAGTAGGTTTTGTATCCCTGGTTCACAAATTAATTCTACAGCTGGGGATGTTTTATATGGTGTTATTTTTATTGTGATTATAACAATAGATTCAAACAGGTTTTCACCTTTAATAAACATAAATAAAATATAATTAGTAGTATTAGGTAAGTGACTTAAATAAGCCCAGTGCGCCTATCGCTAGGTAATACATTATCATTATGTATTTTAAAACGCATTTAAATATGTATGGTATGTATTAATGAAAGTGAATCTAGAAAAATATTTTAAATCGTGTAAAGCAGCGTATACACTGATGCATTTTTAATAAAAATTTGTTGCCGTTAATGTTGTTGATAAAGACATCTTGGAAAAATCCGTCTCTTTTTTCCCTTGGTTGCAGTTTTTTCTTTTAAATTGATATACTCGTACATATGAAGAATGCTTTATCAATTTTAAAATTTAGCAGACTGCGGAGTCTGCAACATGAATGACATATTTCGTCATAAAATATAAAATATTATATGTAATTTATTTAATAAAGGCAATTTGAGTAGCCCTAAGTTCTTTCTTCATGAAAGAAATACAATTAGGTTTGTTTTCATTTTTGTATTTAATTTAATTTAGCTTAGAATTATGAATTTAGAATATAGTGCTGACTTTAGAATTCTTGTTGTGTGAAAATAGAAATATCGTCAGTTTAGAAATTAGAAAAGTTCTGAGATTTAAAATAGAATGAAGTAAGTACCTCCCTCTTTTAGTTACAGTTACCAAAAAACATAGGTATATGTGTTTTAAAACATCAATCACCAGAGACTGACGAGAAATTTATATGAATGTATAACAATGTTTATATATATAAGTTATTATTATTATTAATTGTTTATTTTTCGCCTTTCGGCTTTACAATCTACATTCTTAATACATTTCATATACTTCAACTTACAATTAAATTTACATTATTCTAGACCTTTTTATTTCCGAAAGTACTTTCTGCTTCTTCTTCTCTTGACCCTCTTCCTTCATTTTCCCTAGTCTTCCTTCTGTACTGGTCTATTCCCTAGTCTATTTTTCTGGGCTGAAGTTTAACTGTTTCATCGCTACTTCTTTCTTTCTCCTGCTTCCCTTCATTGCCTCTTTTAGTACTTCCTTTCTCTTCCTGTTCCTTGTGTAACCCAGCCACCAGCTTATTTATTCTCCTGTTTTTTCTTTCCTTCTTACTATTTCCGCCATCCACCTCTTTCCTTCACTGCCTCCCTTTAATAGCTGGCCAATATTCCTTTCGCTCGCTACTTTTTCCTTACACTCAAACTTAATGTGCTCCAGTGTTTCGTCTTCCGCTCCGCACACTCTACACTTTCTTACCTCACTACTATCCCCGTATCTGTTTCCTTTTTCCTCATTTCCCAATCTAACCCTTGCTGTTCTTCTTATGTGTTTTATGTCTTTTTCTATAAGGTACTGAGGCACATTATTTTCACATAACCTTTTATATCTTGTATTGTAGTTGCTTTTTCGATTTTTCCCATTCTCTCCTGTTGTTGTATCTCCTTATCCCTTCTCCTTAGCTCCTCTTCCACACTTGTATATATCTATATATATAAGTTATATAACCGATAATACTTTATTTTAACGGAAACATTTACTGTTGACATATTATTATCAGACTTAATAGTCTGAGTCTAAAATTAAGTCTAATGAAAGAAATTAATGAAATGGAACACAATTAGTTTCTTAGGAAAGTCTTCGACTTATTCACCACCCTATACTAAGATATCAGTCATACACACTTTATGGCATCCTCTATACTGCATCCAGAAAGCACCATCTAGTATCTAAGTCTTTGTACGTGAATGTGTAGTAGTATTAGTGTGCTATGGAATGGTTTGTTGTTGGTTGAGTTATCCTGCACTATAGAGACCGGCGACCTCCATCAATCATTCTCTTTCAAACTGTCAGTGGTCCACAGGGATGCTGTTTGTTGTACGGGTACATGGTGAACGCTGAACGGGAACGTCAGCCATTGCAAGGGAACTGGGAACTGGGAACTGCCAGGATACTTGGGATGTTGGATGTTGGATGTTGAAGTTGAGATGAGCGATGCACCATTTCTTACATCTACTGTGTATATGTGAACCGCATTTATTCAAGAACCTTGTACATACATACTAAGGCTATATACTTCTGTTATATAGAATAGCTTCTTCAAATATTTACTTTAGATTGCCATCCTTCTGAATTATTATATTTTGTTCTAAAATTTGAAAAAGTAATTTTACTAGCGGAAGAAAGATGCATTTCCTTGAAAAGATGGAGATTTGCTTTTTATTTGTTGTAATTACTAAAAACAACATGTCCTAAAATAGCAGGCGCCTCTTGCGGTTGTCCCCTTTTACAATTCGATTTTATTTACCAATGTTTCATCTCGGATTCTATCTTACGCCCGCTGAACACAGTTATATGTTCACTATATTACAGTGCAGTGCAGTCCAATTTTCTTTCTTTATTGCACTCAAGAATCCAATTTCTAATTCATTTATCTCTCGTTCTATTTGGCAGATCTTGCTTTGAGTATCGAACAGAATTTAAGAAGAATCATATGTTTTTCTTCGCATTTTTTTTTTTTAAATAATATTTTGTATTAAACTGAAAATTGTGAGTGGCGGCCTTAGCCATTGCGAGGTCCCGGGGTGGCAGATCTTTGCGAGGCACTAGTTCTTTGTGTAATTTATGCAAATTGAATGTAAGTATTTTTGATGATTGACGAGAAATGCAAAAGTTATAAATAAATAAATGTAGAGTTTTAAAATTCTATATTGGGAGATTTATAAAAGTTAACAAGCACGAAGACGACAAATATTATTGATGATAAACTAAGGTACATGTATGTCTTAAAAGACGAGATTCAAATACATATTTAGTAATGAATTTTTCTACTTGGGTTGTTCCGCGAGAGTGCGAGGCCCCGTGCGGTTGTTCTGTTTGCCACCCTTAAGGCCGCCTCTGAAAATTGTTCAACTATAAACTAAAAGAAAGTCATTAGTTAATACTCGAATTAATCAATATGCAAGTAGGGCAAATGTTTACGATCCGGAATTTTGGAGTGACCCGGGGATTCAATTGGGGAAATTGTGATTAGCTACAATTGATTTCGGCGAAAGGCAATTACGACTGGATACAATTGATTTTTAAAATTCCTACTTCAAAAGTTCGACGAACAAATTGTCGCTTGTGCAAGAGCTAGGAAAACGTTTATTCGGTCCTGTATATCCCAATGATTTCACGAGATACACGAAAAAATATTTTAATATAAAAAACCTAATTGTGCATGCATATACAGGAGGGGCTCTGAAATTTATAATTTGTTAAGACCCAGTGAAAAATTAATCTGGGGTGATTTCGAACGTAACCTACAATAATGACGCACAATTAAAAATTCACTTATAAATTCTCTATTATATTTATATTCCCAAATTAGATTAAACAACTGCCACATATATTATGTTACTTCGAAAATTAGTACATTTATAAAACATGATTTAATTGTTTCAATTTATACTTGGAGAAAAATTCTGACTATAATCTATCTAAAATAAATATCTGAAAAATACCATATACTACAAATGATACTTTACGAACTGTTCTCTATTATTTTCCAATTATATTAATTGAACTTTTTAAGTTTTCTAAATATTTGAGAGTATCGTGAGGTTTTCGAAGTTTTGTGTGAATAAATCTTGCACTGGTGGATGCAAGGGTAGGGTTGAATGAGAACTGGGTGGTAAGAAGGAAGGAGGTACCGAGATAACGCTGCCGGAATCTCTCGTAGATCTCTTCCAAAGTTTTAACATGCTTGTAAATAAATCTCCTTCATGGTCGAAATATTGGCAATAAAATATTACTTTATATAGATACACAAGTACATGTTTGAACTTGTGTAAGTATCGTATGGTACCAAGACCTCTATTAAGTAAAGGCTGCATCCCATGGGCCGCACCAGTGCCGTATTAAATAGTGACACAATTAACTTAACGTTGGAACTAAAGAAAAAGGTAATTTCGGATAGGTTGGAAGGCGATTGTGACTATAGATACATTAATATTATCTACCTGATAAATATTATCAGCATAAGGCTAAAAAGCCCGCTGAAGGCTAAATGCGGCACTGTGTGATACATAAAAATAAATATACTTATGTATTTAGTAGAAAATTGCTAATATTCGTTTAAATATATCGAAAATACGTATATTTATTTCGAGTATATGTTTGTTTTACTATTTTGAAGACAACGATCCTTAAAATAGTGTTAAAAAGTGATCTTTCTTTCTGTGAACATCTAATAATCGTAATTAGAGACGTATAAAATTAAAGTTACAAAAAGTTATAAGGTATTCTATAATGATCGAAGTTCTAAATTTAAATTATAAGTATAATATTGAAAATTTGTGAAATAAGTAGTCACTGTAGGTCTTGATAAGGCACTTAATAGAGGCCTTACAAGTGGTAGTTACCATGTAGACACACGTTAATAATTTTGACTGTATACAACTGAATTTCACGTGTGATCAAAAATTAACAAAGGGTATTCATTGCCAACTTAGAAAATTGTAGCTCAACATAATAGACCGTTCGATTTTAAGGGCTATAAAGATATTAGTCTCTCCAGATTCATATATTTTCTTTAAGAAACTGCGATTATTAATATTATCTTCTCTACTTCTTGATATTATTTTTCATGTGAGATTAAAGCAAAACCCAGTATTTTGTAGTGTTCAGTTCTGATTTTAAGAGATTTTTGAAGGTGTAAATACAATATTTTGTTAAGAGACAATTTGTTTAGCATTTTTATATCACAGTCCCATTTTAATTAACGATATTTACCTTAAATCTACTTTTTAATTTTAAGGACGTTGTAAAGAATTGAGAATATGGACAACGATTGGCAAAGTGATAAGAATGCATAATTTTGGTTGTTGATCTCTTAAGCTCCACTTGAACTTTGTTGAACTTGACACCTCATATTCCCCCTTCCTTCTCACCGCATGAATAATTAACAAATACACAAGTGGTGTTATATCTTTGAATTGCTTTTGAAATTTGGCTAATAATTGTTCGCGCCCTTAGCGTGTGTCTACTCGTAGGTGCAGTGGAAGGGGTTAAAATATAGTAGGATGATGAAGAGGTGGTTAGAGAAAATGGTGGGGATAAAAGACCTCTATAGACCCGCTTTTACCCGCGCAAAGAATCGATTTTTACAAAGCGCAAGCACGTTCGCTGCACCACGATGGATGGCGTTCGTATCGGTGTGTATGCAATATATCTTTGTGTGGGTGTATGTGTGTGAGTATGTGTGAATGTTTTAAAAGTGCTAAAGATTTGTTTTATTTGGTCCAAAATGTGTGATCAAAAATTTGATACAAAATCCGTCTCTTAGGAATTAATACAAGGTCTTAATTCAGCGTTTTCAGTGGCTACTTCTAACACAAAAGATGTCGTAAGAAAAATTTAAAACGATATCTTCCATGAGAGGAAAGGGAAGCTAAAAAAAAATAGTTTAACGTTCCATGGACATGCTAGAAGGCACAAAGGCTGAGAGAGTTAAGGCTTGATTCCGGGATCAACGCAATATTTTCCGGGTTTGGGGATTTAAAAGTGGATAAAATTCACAGAAACCAAAGAAACAAAAAACTTCCTGCGATTGGAGCTTACGCACTAGCTCAGGAAATATGTACAACCGTCGATAGCAGCATTAATTTTGAATATTTAAATAGTAGAATACTGTTTGCTATATAACATGTACATAATTTTTATTGATGGTGCTCCAGGCGTTGTACACTTTCCATTCCATTCTTATTTTCAAAATCCTAATTCAAAGATTAATTATTAGACAAAATTTGGGCCTGCTTCACTTTACAGTCAATTGTACGTTGTAAGTAGAGAATATGTTTGGAAAAACGAAGTATATGTAAACATCTCCAGTCCAGTACTTCTTCTGATTTTAATGAATATAAATCGAAGATAATGTAAGGCAATAGGTATAAGCTATACTTTATAGAAGAATATAGTTTTCAATAAATGTGTCAAATAACTAGCACTTGATATGTAGATAAATATACGTCAACCCAAGTAGAAAAAGTAAATTTTGTGTTCGTCCTACATGAGGAATAGCTTGAGGGAAGCTATAAGTGTAAAACTACACTGCAAGACATTTTTCTATCTACGAAGATAATAACTCTATAGCTTATACAGGTTGAATTAGAGAAGTACCTATGCGGGCTAAAATTGTGTAATTAAATTGCGTAGAAAATTAAATAAAAAACATGTGATTAAATATTTCTTAACCTAAGTACAATTTTTTTCAATCTAAAGCCTGTGAGAGGTGCTTGAACATGTTCAAAGCCACATATATTGTGGTGTAATAAATTATCGCGATAGGATAAGATTTTGATGAAGAAATAAGTTGCAACTACATAAAAACAATCCTCATTGTTGGAAAATTAGAGAAGAATAAAAAGTCAAATACAGAGAGAAGCGTTTAGGTCATTTTAGACCTCATAAATTTAGGAATCATATCAAAGAATAACTTAACTTCAGTATGTTTGCCTCTCCTAATTCAAAGTTGTAAACCTAAATCCATGTACATATTTTTTTTTTGTCACAATGAAATTTTACAAATAAAATTTTAAGGTGACTAAATTTCTAAGGTTATTTTTTTAAGTGGATCAAATTCACATTTGGACCAATGCCACGTTGGCGCCATTTTTGTGCAATGTCGTGTTTAATGGTATACGCGGTGGATAAGTATTGGTGGACCGCGTTAGTATGCAATATTTTATATGTATTTAGGGTTTTTGGAAGCTTCAGTATACTTGTATATCTATACGACACTATCAAATATAAAAAGCGTCTTCTGTTCTACTCGCATATACTCGTATAAAAACGTTAAAAACAGCTAGATTGTATAAATAGAAAAAAAGTTTATATTTTGTTTTTTAGTTAAAAATATTCATTTTTAAAACTGGTTGAAACAAAACAAGAATTACTCATTTTTCACTTTCGAAATTAAGAAAATAATAAAAACAAGTATCTTTAAAAAGAAATACACTGAAAGTTTGAACGAGTATTGTAAAAGGAAGCATGCTTCGTATCGTAGTTATATGCAAATGATAACAAGGTATTTGTAATATTAAAAAGAACAACATATAGTTTTTCTAGTAAAGTAAAATGTTTACTTTTTAACTTGCTTGAAAGTATGAAACCACGCATTTCCAAACAAAATCTGTACTAATTTAAAGACGGGAAGAAGAGTGTAAGACTAGTGTAACATTTTTTGATGAATAGAAAACTCCATCAGTTTTACCTTTTTCTATTTGTAAAAAAAAACCTTCCCATTGTGTTTTCTTTCTTTCATATTATGAGTAGTTTGTCTTAAAAGCCCATGTAGAAAACTGTCCTGCAGTGTAAGGTTCACTAGCTTGCCACAAGATAATTCCAAGGGTTATTTTCTACCTTGGTGCTTAAGTATTTATAGTATTTTATTCAACAACTCATTAACTTATCTAAAGTAAGGCTAGACTCTTACTAAACCTAGTTTACATTTCCAATAAATCACAATTAAATATTTAAATGTTCAATTTGAATAAAACCCGATTTTTTAATATTAATAACGATTAGAATCCAATCATTTATGGTGGTGACAATTAACCGGTATTAGCTTTATATAGATTTACATATAAAATATTATATTTATTTAACTATATAAATTTTATGAATTTTCTAATAAATAATATAAGTAGCCTGTGACAAAAATAGTGATTATTTTTATGTCGCGTCATAAATCTTTCGTTTATGTTTGTGGCAAGCAAATAACATGTCGAATGGCAGCGACTACAGCACTTACAAATGAAGATATATTCATTATTTGTGGCTTCTTCGTAGCTGGTCTACGAATACGTAGGCGAGGGATGTGCAAAGGATAGAAACATCGATGTTCGAAGTTATTAAGCCTGATTATGTGGTATATAGATTGAAAAGTTTTGTTGGTCAGTAAGCAAAACTTTTATCGATGTCTGTTCAAAATCGAATGGGTGTATTTAGAAATACTATCAATGTGCCGTTCCATCTTCAGTGTACCTTTATTTTTTACAGAATTTTTTCGTCAACTATTTTCGTGGCTTTTATATATACGCATAAAATACGCTTCTGTTATTCTCAACTACTTTTATTAGGAAATATACCAATTTATTTCTTTAATTAAAAATGAAAAACTAGTGTAACAGTGCGTAAAATATGTTTGCCTTTCATTCACTCTCATTGCTCCCAATTCAAATAATTCAAACTTGGATTAAATGTATCTCGAGTTCGGAACGGTCAATCGATTTCAAATTTTCAGGCTAGATAGATAATGATATCCTTTATAATTATATAAATTAATAACATTCTATCGATGAGGTTTTTATCATGACTTTTTAGCAATAAGTTTAATGCGTGCCGAAGTTTCCTTTCAATAATAATAGTGTTTTCGTATTCCAGATTTAATGTCAAAGGTACTTTTACAAAATGTTTTTTTGTGAAATGTATTAACTAAAGATAATGAAAAAATTTAAAAAAATATATGCAACTAGTATAAATGAATTCCTAAAAAGGTGCAACTTTTTGCAATATTTAAAAAGCATCTTCGTGCTGTTAATATTAGTTTAAAGTTACATTTTATTATCTTTGCTTATTTTTGATTAAACATTCAAGTACAAACAAAAGAATATTGAGCGTTGCTTTTCTATAACTTACTATACTTTATTTACAATTACTTTAATCAATATAAAATCACTCGCATACACTGAAAATATTAGGTACGCTTACAAACAGTTTTATTTCTCAGAGTGTAGTGTTGATTTTGAGTTGGTTGTCAACGAGACGATCCCCTTAATAATAAAAGCATGGAGCCAATTAATAATCGAAGTCTTATTATTTTAATTCATAAATAATATGATAATTTATTTTTCTCTTTTTATCGATGTGTTATGTTATTAATTTGCATCCTATACGCACCCCTAATGCATTGCATGCAAGATAGATATATTGGTTAAGATTTATTTATACGTGCAGTAATTTATAACTAATAAATATATTGTTAATGTTTTGCTGATGTCTCTAGAAGTGTTGTCGAAGCGCAGTTCCTTCGACTGGCATAAAAATAAACATGGATTTCCCCGTTACTCTGCGTATGCTAATAGCGTAATGCCCTAGTATTATCAGAAATAAAGATAATAGATATCCTATATTATAATGTTCCAGGTGTATATTTATATTCTTATATGTGTCCGAAATTCGTATGGTAAAACGGAAACGGCTCCGGCGATGTTTTTGAAAATTTCCTTTTTCGTAGAGAAAAAAATTCTAAGACTTTTTCCTGTATAACTTTTAATTCGTAACAGATAGAAAGTTGAAATGTTGCATGTGTATTATGCTATTTAATGCGAACATATTTCAAAATTTAGAAACTCAAAAATTTATAAAAAGAGCGCGGGGAAATTAGGGGCCCGGTAGGAAACTTTGGAGAAAACTCAAATTTTGGATTGTGTAATAATTAAATATCATATTAAGAAAAAAAAATTCCAAACTCAAAAATTTTATTTGGGGGCACGGGGCGGTTTTTGCCGAGAGTAAAAATTGTACTAGAAAGTTGAAATTTTGTATATGGGTTAACTTTCGTACCTAATTTACAAATCGAAAAAAAAATCCGAAATTTTGAAAAAAGAAGTTATTAACGAATAAATTGAAAATATTTTATATTTTGTAGAAAAAAAATTAAGTTTTAGTAGTTTTTAGTAAAAAATTAATATAAAACGAGTTAAATATTTCAATATAAAAATGGAATTAAAATTTAAAATGAAATGCAATTCACACATAAAAGACAGTCGTCGCTTACGACGGGGGTAAACTCTAGTTACTACTTCTATTACATTAAGGAATTGTATAATTGTAACCAATATATCAATTATTTTATTCTTTAAGGTAGTTTCAGCGTGGTATAGTATAGTCAGAACTATATATAGTCCTTAATGACTATATTTTTTGTTTAATTATTCTGCAACAAAAATTGTCTTGCCAATCATTTTTATTCAGACTCTAATTTTTTAAACTTAAAGAAAAAGATTATTCCCTCCCCACCACTTTCTATTTGTCGTGGGGGTAATCTACCTCCAAGAAAATTTAATTTGTGAGAAATAGTGACACACAAACAAAATTTTTTAGCTTGAAAATACCTTCAGAATCCATAAATAAAGATTTTAGCATATACTTCGTAATGAGTGCTTACATTTAAGCGAGTAAACAAATTATTAACGAAGACAGTTATCTATACACGTAATTAAACTACAAATGAAAATGTGTGTTATTATTGTAATTTTAACTAGAACGAAAATGCTGAGTAAAAATGAAAAACAAACAATAATCAGTATCGTCTGACAACAGCTTGTTTCCATCGAGATCAAGTTATTATAATTAAGTGCTACGACGTGTGGCATCGCGAAGTCCAGAACGACAACGACAACGAAGACGACGACGCCGAACCTAAGGAACCCAGAAAAGTTCCTGGAGCAGGTCAGAAATACTAGCATTCAGATGCACGGCCAACGTCGTCCAAGGAAAGCTGCATGTCATGACACTGTGTGCGAATTGTCACGAATATGCATTGCTCGATTATGTGATTAATTCATTTGAAATAAATATATAGCTGATTGTAATAGTGCCACAACTCAAAAAGTTTTAATTTTGAATTTTGTGAGAATTGTGTTTTTTTTTTAAAACAACTTTAGTCTTCTTTTTTTAATGTGCCACCCAATTAAATTTATTATTTAAATTCTTTTAGTCTATTCACAAAATTCAGTTTAAACTACCCTGAATGCTTTAGTGGCATATGAAAAATCATGTAAGAACTGAAAACTACCGAATTTCTAATAGTTCTAATCTCCTAATAGTCATTTCTAATATTTCATGTTTTCTAGTTGTGTCACTATTGTCAATCAGCAAGTTATGTGCTTCTGTAATTAAATAACAATTAGATTCTACAGTAATAACAACAAAGAATTTCCTAATAATAAGGAAAAAAGAGTTATCGTTATAAGAGATATTAATTTTTCTATCTTTCGTTTGAGGTACAATTACTCAAGGTAAAATTTATTAAGTAATTTAAAAGAAAGTAAACTAAAATCATAAAGCTATGAATCATTATGCTTTAATTTCGATTAAAATTTAGGAAGTTGAAAGAATGTACGAGTAACTTACTAATACTAATGAACTTAAAACTACAGGTTTATGAGGTTTTCTGATTTGGAAATTCCAGCTATTACACATAAGATTCGCCCTTTCAAATTATGAAATTAACCTTATACATACTTGACATAATAATTCAATTTGAAATATTAGACGATCGTAAATATAACTTAGAATAAGAGACTTAAGGGGTTTTTCTGATATACATTTTCCAGAGATATATGTAAATAATTACATATACTTAATCAAAAGGAAAACACATACCTGCAATTGTTAGCATGCAATGAAATTAATAATTTGACTTACCATTTTTGAAGTCATGATCAAACTTCTGGATTGTGGTTAAAGATATCTGCAACAAATTTTTCCGGAATTAGTATAGTCATAAAATATGAAATATAATTTACAAATTTCTATTTATTTTCTCTTATTATCAATTCATATAGAAAACATACTCTTTCTCGAAAACTGTTGTGTCAGATTTTCGAAAGATTAGTTTTATTACAGAGAAATAAGAGTAAATCGTTCTGCCAACCTAGTAATTTTCATTTATCTACTCAAGCTAACTAACTATCGAGATAACTATGAGTACAGCAACAGGTCCACAGTATTGTAACACTTTGTATCTAGATACAGATTCATATATAAGTAAATTTTTCAAATAAGAAGAGTAACTAAATGATTCGCTAGAATAGTGATGACATATTTATCTTCAACACTGTAACATATTTTCTTTTCACTTTAAGCTCTGTCTTTAAATAACGACGCCATTGCATTACTGGTTTATACTGTGTACACCGTACTAAGAGTGTTATGTTCTGATTCTTTGAATGAACTCTAATAGCACGTACTAACACATTGAAATGTGTGTTCTATTAGGACGCATCGACTCCAGACTGATGAGAGCAGAGCCGACTTAGGAAGACGTAAAGAATAACCTCCATCAACGGTTGGGTATCTGCATTTAGCGATTTATGTTTTTTGTGTTTCAAATAGTTTTCTTAAGGAGAAATAATCATATATTGTTCCAATAAGATGTATTACTATAGCATAGATACATCAATAATGTCTTTTACCACCCAGAAATATGTTGTCTTCGTTTGCACTTCTTTTTTATCAGTTTCAATAAAACAGGATAAAGTTTATAAGGCAATAACAAATTTAGTAAGGATAGGAGGAACGATACTAAAAGAAGAAAGCTGAAAAGATGCAGCACAGGTGTTGAAGGCTGGACGAAAACGCAAGAAAATACGAACAGGAATACGAGAAAGGGAGGTAAAAGAACAACGACTGTAAGAATCGATGGCAACGCTAGATGGAAAATGAAAAAAAACAACAGAAGGAAAAAATTTGTTCACTTTAGGAAGAGAAAATAATAAGAGATTTATTTAATTTTGGTGATGTGCAAAATATGTTGAAATGGCATAATAGTGGGAGTAAATTAGATGAAATTTAAATAAATATAAATACCATGGATAAAATGAAGTTGTGGCAAAATTAGACTAAATGAAAGAGTATATGATATGGTGTTTAACCCTCCTACCAAATGTTCAACGGATGCTCATAGCGACACATGTCTTTCCACGCTATGGAAACTATAAAAACTATCGGTTTACTAAACCCAAAACAAAAACATCAAAGTATTTTGAACATATCAGTAGAATGATTTATCTACATTGGACATAATTGGGTCGTGGTCTTTAAGAACAAAAATGGAAATGCAGCAACGGGGGAATCCGAAACGATAGTATATTTTGAAAAAAGGTTATCCAATATCATGATTGTCTATAAAAATGTTGTGACAAGAAACAAAAAGTTTTTTAAAATAAAATTGGAATTTACCTAAGGATTTAAAAGGTCTTACAGGTTAAGAAGAAGAACTCAGGTAAGTTCTGTACATGCTAAAAACATCAACAATGGGTAGTTCTCTTTATATTCTAATTAAAATCAATATTAGAACCTTCTATATGTTCGAAAGCCGTTTCTGACGGATATACTAACAACTATGCAGTGTTGTATACATATACAAATTGTACGAGTACTCGTATCTTCATCTGTTTGGTAGTGTTGATGTATTTTGTACATTGGCTGTGTGACAATGACGACTTGTGACAACACAACATAGAACCATCGTTGTGTATGTAAAAAAAACTGGAAAAAAGGAAAAAAGAGAAAAATAAAATAAACGACTTATATTACACTTGTACTGAAATAACACGGTACTAAAAATACATGTAGAACCTGTAAAAACAACCAATAATAAGTGATCAACTAGGTCTGGATGAATGCTGCTCCTGAGGGAAGGAAGATGGGAAACGGAATGAAATGTTCCGTTTGTGTTGAACAGTGACTCACTTTTGAACATTATTGTTGGATTAAATTGTATATGTTTTTAAAATTTATTAGGCTTTGGCTTATGCATTTGCATTTTTATAAAGTATCTTTATAGTATAAAGGATCCACAAGTCGTTAATACCGCATCGGATTTATCGTTCAAATATAGAAGAGAAGAAAAGGTAGGAGGAAGGCATATACACAATCATTACAGTTTTTAGTGGTATCTTAGTAGTTCGTCGTACAAATGTGATATCGCCAATATTTTCGCCGAAAGTTCCATGATTCAATGAACAATTCGATCTTAGCTTTCAATGGGAGTTCCCAACGCTGTGGAGCGCCCATAAAAATATAGGGTAGATCCCTATTTAAGGTAAAGATCGTTTTTTTTTTTAATTTCAAATACCGTTACCTTGTCTACAAATATGGTATTGATTTTTATGTAAAAAGGTATCTAATATTACTATAAAAAAGAGTGTAGTTAGTTTATAACAACGCTATATATATAAAATCGGCAATTATATAAATAATTTATTGAACAAGCATGTACACGAGTATGATTGCTTGAAACGTATTAACCAAATGCATCTGAAGAAATAATTTCGGACGGTAAAGAAGAGTTGCAATGTCCCGATATACCGACGTACGATGTGCGATGCGTTGTCGCTGTTGCATGTTTATTTTTAGGCCGCCGCGACGCTTCACGGTTTGTAATTGTACGCATACAGATGAAACAAAAAAATAATTATATTACATGTAATAGAAAGAGAGAGTGAATCACATATTGCACATTGCATGGACTTTGTGAAGGCTACTGTTTTATTGGGTATAATCACACGATGTATTAGATGCATTTATAAATTTATTAAACAATTAGGGCAGTTTCCCAATTGATTGTTCACGGCGATGTTATATCAGGTTGTTCATTCGGTGCAGTGTAGCGTCAATTTAAGTTTACTTGGTTATTTAACAATCGTTCAGATTTTGACAGTATCATTTGAGCGGTGAACTTGACGACACTTTCAATTGTAATTAACATTCAATTGTGTCCAACATACTAAAAGGAAGCAGGGTGCTTAAGAATGAGATGTGTAGTTATTTATGATGGATCGAGGTAGCTGCATAATACATACTCCGTCCATAGTTGAAAGTGTACATCATGAACACTATCGATTATGATTAATGATGTGATTATGTATTAATTAGATTTCATTTGTGTTCCTGTTCTATATACTCATTCTCTCTACTTCAAAAAATAAACTAAGACCCCTAATGCTTCTTTCTTCCTTCTACTCTCCCTCCCGTTTCTATCTGCCATTCCTTCTCTTTCCTTCTTTCTTTTCTCTCTACCTCTACACCTCTTCCCTTCACTGGTTCTCTTCATTAACTGCACAATCTTCTTTTCACTTTTTACTCTTTGCTCACATGAATAATTAATGTGGTCCAGCGTTTCTATATCCCTTCCGCACACCTTGCACATCCTCTCTCTCTATTTTCCCAGTATCTGCTGCCTTTCTCTTCGTTTCTCAATCTACATTAATTAGTTATAAATTTCTAATAATGTACAAAAACGTCGTCTTGTAAGTTTGTATATTTTAAACTTATAACACATCATTCAATAAGTTCGGAAGATGACATAAATGGGTCAACTAATGAAAACTCCACAAGATTTTTAGATGGGGTCAACCTTCGAACGATAAATGTCAAAATTTCATAACATTTCGACTATTAGTTTACTAGTTACAACCGTTTAAGGGACGCTACATTTGTAATTTTTCAAATCAATTGAAAAATTTGAATTTCGCATGTTGATAAAGCATTCGTACCGAGTTCGAATAACACTTGTCAAGCCATTGCATTGCTTGAAAGGTACTTTTCCCATTAAGAAGCAATGTAAATAAATAAGAAACATGGAATAATATATACGAGTATATATTAGAATTAACAAAAACAAAATATTATGTGAATGTTAGATGGTAATTATTATCCATCACATGTGCAATTATTTATGGAACTAATAAAATTTGTAATTTCAATTTCCTAATTCACCTGTGTGATAAGACTGTATAACGGGGTCGACACTCTACTGCTCATAGCTTCAAGTTTAGAACACAAATATTTTTTTAATAATATAAATTTTCAAGTACATAAGCGAAAGTATAGTACTCCTTACAAACATTAATTATACAACGATGAAAATTTTTGGCAAGGAACTATTTGTTTATATTTTGAAATAAGCTGCCAATTTATATCCGAGGTACTAGACAGCTAGACTCATAGTTCTTCTATGCATAAATTTTCTTTTGGTGAATTAGTTTGACAATAATTTATTATATTACTTATGTGAAATTACAGAAAGCATGGACCTAATATGCGATGAATATTCATATAATAAAATGATGACTGATATATTTATATTCATATATTTAGAAGCGAGTTTAGTTTTGAGAATATATAGACGAAACGATAATATACGAAAAGAATATATAGGTATAAACGTATACATAGGTGCAATAAGAAGAAAGTATGGAATACACTAGAACAATATATTGAACGAAAACTGTTAATAAATAATATTTTGGTAAATATAAATATAGTCCAAATCACGATAGTTCGGCAACAACTTATACTTAAAAAAGGTTATAAGAGCGGTATAAATCTATAATACGATAATGAATTTTATCTTATTCGTTTCTATATACATTATAGAAAATAAGTGACTCAGTGCTTTTTAGTTATATCGGCAGTTTATACCCCACAACTTGTTTTACGTATGAGTCGCCGCCGAACTCTCGTAATTTGAACTATAATACATTATAATAATTGTATTTAACGATAATTATAATTAATTACTTACGTTTAAGTAGATACGTTTTTGCAATATTTTCTGCCATTTATAAACAAATTTATACTACATTTTTTAACGGAGGAAAATTTAATAAAATAATTTTAAACGCGTTAGTGGCCCCATCGAAAAAGGTGTTCCGTCAGCCGTGTGGCTTTGTGTTATATTCTTTGCTTGTTGCAATGTTAAGTTGCAAGCTTAAATTACTAAAACTAACATTTATTTGTAACCAAAACCGAAAAGTAGCTAGATATTTTTTTAAAAGCTTGAATTTATAATAGTTAATTAAAATATTAATTGTAAATAAAGTACAAGCACTTCTTTCTTAAAATTAGGCTGCACTGCGCAAGGAATAGCGTGGAAATAAAGCCATCATTCTGTAATACATTGACTCATATAAATATACATGCACTCTGCTGTTTTAAAAGTCGAACGAAAGAATCTGCAGTTGTGATTTTCCTTCGGATTTTTTCAAGCAATTCTTTTACAGTAGTCCATCACTTACCGTTTTAGTTGACACTTCATAAGGACTATGTATTACTAATGCTAGAAAACAATATTTAATTTTAAAATGCACGTCCCAGACAGACAATTATCTTACAGTGCAGTTTCAAACTTGTTCAAACTTGAAATAAGGTGAAAAATTGTAATGTATAATAGCAATATTGAAATTGCTAACTTGCTTACTAGCTAGTTCAAAGATTCGGTTTCTACTTGAAGCTACATACCAATTTAAAATTAAAGTTATAATAAATATGTACAAGTATTATAAATAAAAAAACATATTTTGACGAATAATTTTATATTTATGAAAAAAATATTTTCGCATTGTACACTTGACTTTTAGCTTAGTCTTCGTGGGTTGCTGAATTTGAGTATGGGGAGTTGTAAAAAACTTAAGTACATTCCTGTCTGTCAATCTACGTTACGAGTAGACGTTATATATTATACGTGAACCGAGTTGAACGAAAAGAAGACATATGCACAGAATGCATGTTGAAAAATGCATACGAGTATGTGTTTATGAGAACTTGTATATTCATAGTCTGAGTCTAAGTTAGAGTCTACCTCAAGACCTGAGATAGACGCAGACTCTGGGACATTCAGTGCAGAATAGAAACTCTCTCTCCCTTAAACACCTACAACACCACCCCTCCGTCGCATCCCACTTACTGTCAGTTATAGATTAAGTTTTATTTCTCTATTTCAGGTTACATTTAATATTTATTTCCGAAGCGTAATAGATTAAATTGAATTGTAAATTGACGATAAATTTGAGTACCCACAGACGTGTATTACGTTGGTAAATACGATGCTAATATTTGTCAGTGTTTCAATTAAAGTCGGTACGTTCAAAGGTTTGTTGTCCCTGATGAATTATTCTAATTTGAGAGCATTTTTAGCGGAGATGCTATTACATGTATCAATAAAAAAGATTTGTACATATATTTACAATGATGATGCTAATGATTTTTTTAAAATAAAATTCAAGTTGCACATATGTATGTGTTTAGTGACACAACCGTATCTATTTATTATTTCATTTAATTAAGTTCTGATGCGCACTCATCTTCAGACTGCTGAAGGTAGTACTGTCTTCCATTAGGTTGTAATTGATAGTGAAATTTTTTTGGGTAATTTTGTTTCAGATTGTTTGGGTTCACATTAGGCTGTACTTCAAACTACCCGTCAAACACAAAACACTTTACATAAACTAATTTTACAGGTTTAAATTTTGTCTAAAATCGTATTATCTTATATCTTATTGATTTGACCTGTCTATCTAAATTTTAAATCCTTTAATGTCGTTTGATGTATTTTCTCTCAGATGGCTGCATATATTTTTGCAAACCATTAGTACCATTTGTTTTAATTCATTCAACAATAAAAAACCTCTTTTGGGTATTGTAAAAGTGATAACTATCAACAACAACAATTTATGAAATATGGTTCTTGTTTAGAAATAGTATGCATAATTTTTTTTTGTTGCTAGTTTTGCTGGAGTATTATACCATTTTGGAATCCTGAAGAGTTGCGCCAATTTTTAAAAAAACTTGCCATAGTAGTGTTCATACTTTTTTTTTACACCACGATGAGTTAAAGTGGACAGAAAGTAAAAATCTTTAAAAATTTTAGAAGAAAAAATAATTTCGATTGATTTTTGTGTAAAAACTACTATCATTCTGGGATTTTTAATGGTTGTGGTGGATAGCAGTGCTATTTAGGTTGCCGATACAAAAAAAAAATCAGAAATATTTGAAAAATTAGGGTCATGGTAGTTAAAAACATCTTAAGGTGTTTCAATTTTCGAAAAAAAATTCTAATTCCTAAACAAAATGAGATAATTTTTTTTCTTGTGTAGTCATGAGCAGGACCACCCTCTGGTGCCGGCTTATCGTTGAATTTTGGGACACCTTGTATGTATAATTTCTCGGGCTTCCTAGGCACGTAGCCTTTTATCGCCCCTAATATTGTTCTGCTTCTTCTTATACTTTATATCCAGATAACAAGAATGATCTATTCATGGCTACTGCTGTTATAAATTTCGGTTTCTCAATCAAAAAAGCGGTGTTAACAAAAAAGTTTACTTTTTAAATTAAGTTTATTTGGAGTAATATAAATATTACATAACAAAAGTTATCTTTTGACATAAATTTATATTTTCTGACGTCATTAAAACTTTTAATGCAAATTTATATAATGTTACATATTAAATTATTATAGTAGTAAAAGATTTTTAATATCTTTGGCATTTATTTAATGACACCGTAACAGATAATTATGGTAAACTTAGGAAAATAATAAAATGTAACGTAATATAAAAGATATTACGTTAAATAATACATGAGGTTACATTTTATGGTTCTAATAGCAATAAAAGGAACTTCTTTATATTAAAATAAATGGCATACATGTACTAGAACAATTAGTATCTGTTATTCCACATATTTTATTAATTCCGTTTTACCTCCTGTAGTTTTTCGTTCATACTCATTTCAACAATTTATTAATTACAAGTAATTAATAATTCAATCAAAATATCTTCAATTTAAAATTTATTCAATTTGTTACAGTTACCAGAGCCTAATAATTTTCAAACATAATATTTTCTTATCTGTTTTTAATATCCCATGAATGATAATGAATTGAACTTGAGCAAAAGTATCAACTTGAAACCGGTCTGCTACTGGTAGAGTGGACTCCTAGTGCTTTGCAAGCCCCCAGGGTTCGATATAAGTCTCTTATAACGGATATTAAGATTATTTATCAATTATTTATCGATCTTAAGCATCTGCAGGGGTCCAGATCAAGTATAATGTATTCCAAGGAAGAAGAAAATTGTTTATGAGACTGACGTTGATGTTGAGGATGCAAGTTGAAGGGATTTGTCAATTTTGACTTTATTGAAATGAATATATTATTTTTCTTAATATATAAATAATTATTTACTTATTTTATGACTTAAATCTCAATGTCTTACCCCGTGTTCACATGACGCGAATTACACACGCTCTGTTCAAATCGAAGACGCTGTAAATAGCGTCATCTGAACACGTGGTTAGATCCGTCCAAAGGTATTCTGGAAAGAACTTTTTTTTTTTATTAATACTTCACGGGCTTCTTAGGACGGTCCTTAACCTCATGTTTTATTAAAGGTAATATTTTTTACCTGAAATTACGATTTGTTATTTATTGAAGTTAACATAATTCTATTACATTGTTATCAAATAAATGCAAACGACATTAAAGTAAAATATGTTACTTATATATGAATGATATGTAATTCTGCATTAAAAGCTTGAATCAGAAAATGTTAAATTATGTTGAAAGATAACTTTTGTTATGTAACCTTACATTATATTAATCTTACAAACAAACTGGTATGTCATTTATTTAATGTATATGCCACTAGGCTTTACATTCTTCTACAAAGTAATGTATACTTCTTATAATTTTATTTCAATGTTTAATTAAGTACAACTTAGAACTACATATTGCGAAATGTGACCATTTATTCTCCACTGCTACTCTCCCTTTTCCCCTACTTCCTTCCCTCTTCGCTGTACTACCGACATTCATCTCTTCATTTTGTTGCCTTCTCTCATTAGCTCCTCTATAGATATCCTCACTGTTTATTTAATCCTCGCATGTGTCTTTTTTATTTGCTCCAACTTTGCATATCCTTGCCATTCTTTTTCCCAATATCTACTACCTTTCTCTTTGTTTCCCATTCTGAATCTTGATTCTTTGTCTTTTTTCCTACTACATATCCTGGTACCATCTTCTTCCTCGTGTATCTCTCATTATATTTACTTTTATCAATTTCCGTTATCCTAATCACGTATATAATAAATCATATTTAAAGTTTCACCATATGTAACTATATTCAATAGGATTTGTCTATATTTTACTTTTTGAAATATCCAAAAACTTACAAAGTTAGAAATATTTAAAATTTGAAGTTTTAAAGTCTGTAGAATAACACGTAATTAATTTTATTTATGCTTGTATACCACTTTCTAATATTAAAACTTCATGTGTTGATCGAGACTCATTAAATAAAAGCTTCTTTCGTTTGAACTTCCGCATAAAGCTCGATTTCGTCTGTTGAGACTACTGATATCCCAAACGTCGAAAGGTGCTTGTGAAATACCCCGATGCACCGTAGCCATAGTATTGGCGTTATCTCCAGTAATGGGGAAGGTGTAGCAGTTGTAAGGGCGAGGAAAGGAGGGAGGGATGTAGAGGGTTATCGAATATCAGTCGTTGGTGTTTCACAAATAAAATAACATCTACAAAAACATCACCGATGGCAACGAGTCCCACAACGTACGATAACAGAAAAAAGATGAAAAAGAAAACATTACATAAGAGTCAATAGGACATGAATATAGGTACAGATGCAATCCAAGCCTTAGAAGATTGATTCGAAAAAGTTTGTGGGAACTGAAATGTGCCATGGTGTCAGAAGAGCATTGGGGAAGAGGTAAGAATGACTGGAAAATTCTTAAGAAGAAAACAAAATGAAATTTCTTTTTGTGCCCAAAAAGTAAGAATTGATTTTGTTTTTCTTCGTAGCAACGCTAATTTCCCGAGATACAGCGTTTGCCAAAAATGACGTAAATGGTCTTGCATGAATTACGTTAAACAAACTTCAAGATTTGGTATCCCATATTGCGACGTCACACATTTTAAAAACAAATTTGTTTTTAGTTCTATTTTGTTTTTTGGTCTTGCTTTTCATTGCCTTTTTACAAGTCGAATTTTAGATTAAATGTGACGCTACAAAGCTTATAACTACACCCCACTCCTTGTCAAATCCCAACCCACTCCTTCTCCCTTTGCACTTAATAGATGGCTCCTAATTCAAGGAAAACAATACGTAATCAACGAACTTAAATCCTTGAATCATGACATTTCTGACAATTAAATTCGGTCAATCTAGTGCATGTTCTTAACCCTGCTGCCTGAAATACATAAAAAACAAGTAGGAAATTTTGTGTGTAAACTGTGCTGTACAAAAAAGAAGTTTATCATCTTTATCAAAGTAGCCTGTAGCTCAAAAACTAGATCTAATAAACCAAATTTGCCTGTCTCCAAATCTGTCACCAAAGCCGCCAGAGGGCAGTAATTTTTTCATTAAAATGTGTATTTTCAACATTGATATTCTGACTTTCGTAGCCTGCTAATGACAAATGATACTTGAATGTGAATCTACTGAGAACACCTCCAATTGTTGCAATAGTTGCAATTTACCTTTACATTTGTTTTTCTCTGAATAGGGAAACTACTTTTATGATATTAATTAATTCTTGATCAACATATTAAAACCAAATCTGTAATTATACATTTTTTCTCGGAATAGGGAATTTACTTTATTGATGTTTCTTGTAATTAATTAATTATTAATAATTAATAATAGTAAGCATATTACATACGATGGTACCTGTGCATATTCCACTCAACCGCAACGGATTATGGGAATCCCTACCTAGAATGACGTGAACCAAAATATAATAACAAAATAATATTTCCTTGTTTTATTTTTTAATTTATTTTTAAAAAAAAAATCAAGCTTTTATTTACGTCTGCAATTTAATTTACGATAATACAACAACAAGTGTTTTTAACTTTGATTTGTTCAAAACAAACAAATTATTAAAAATAAACTAAAAAATATACAATGTAATGATTTTACATGTTATTAATTACATTTTTTTCTAGTAACCTTGCCTAAAAGTGCATAGACCGGTACCGTTGAGCAATTACCAATAAGGCAATGATGTCTCAAATGAGTTTTTAGTTCGACAAATTAATTTATACAATTAATTAAACATAAATATAATAATAATGTAGAATAGCTTACATTCGAAGCCTGGACACCATAACCTGAACACAATTAAATATAAATTATACAAAAATATTTCAATAATATTCTTTAAATTAATATTAAATTAGAGTCATCATCTCTCAAGGTTATTTGCAATCAGATTAAGAAGAAGAAGATACAATGTATACGTATTTGACCACGGACGTCCATCCATGACATGGTTAAGTTAACAATTTTTAAAAGTAAAATATCTGATATTAATTGAATTAAAAAACAAGTTTTGTTTCTTTTAAGGATATTCCCCGAAATCTCTGGTTGCAGTTTTCAAGGTTAAACCATGATGCATGTTGCTGATGTTGAATGTAACAGGGCTCGAATTAGTTAGCTATTAGAATCGTATATTTAAAGACCGCTATGGATTCTAAGATGTATTTTAATTGCAAGAAAACAATGATATAATTTTGCATTTAGAAAATTACTTATTTATTTTTAAGTTAAAATTCAAATTGAAGTAGAATCGTCTTAGCATTTCGCTCTTCTAACCCTTCACCATCTTCTTTCTTTACAATAAATTATTATATTTCTAAGATAAATAGCTAAGTGTGCACAAAATGAAAATCTTTAGAAAGCCCAATGAAATTTTTCTTAACTATGTTTCAGACTATGGTTTTTTTAATGAATGAAGAATATAAAAAAAAAACTTCTTGTCTCTTGCTAAGTGGATAATAAACTTTCAACTAAAATTTCTATTGTCTTCTTTATAAGAATAATATAGTTAAAATTTGTTAAATTAGAAGTTAGAACAGTGATATACAAATATTTTTTAAAAAAGATTTTTTATTAGGTACTCTTAATATTGATCAAATATAGAAAGAAGTACAAGGAACATCTAGAAAAGAGCAAGAGAGATATAAAAGAGGTTTCAAAATAGGGAACACAAAGTTGCAGATAGAAAGAAAATAATGGATATATAAAAAGAAAATGAAAAGAAAGAGAAGAAATAGCTGAGGAAAACGGCACGACAAAATCAGATAGAAAAAGATAAGCAAAGAGACAAAGTAGTAGAAAAGTAGAAGAACGAAAAAGAGAAAGGAGAAACGGAAGAAAGACGAAAGAAAATAATAAGACTGGAAGAAATAAAATAGAAATAAGCAAGTAGGAAATTTTCATTAAAAGATTATGACAAAAGAAAGGGATTATATAAAAGAAGATGATATAAAAAAAGACCATCTTTAGGATATTATACACAACTGAATTGTGAATAAGTATTGTTTGAAGTATTTAGAAGCACTTATTGGATTGTTCTTACGAAAGTGTTATGACAATAAATGTAATAAAATTGCAAAGCAAAAAACTTTACACAATAAATATACATATTTTGGAGTCAGACGTTCTAAATATGGTATATATATTCTGCAGTAATACCAAAAGATAATTATGACTGCAGAATGAAAGAAGGCTTAAAAACGGTGGACATTTTGCTTACAATTCAGTTGAATTTATTTGAAATAAGTAGTCCATAACAAGGCTACAAATGGTGAGACTAATTCACCTTTCAGGTTCCAAGCAGTTTCAATGGTTCAATGGTTCTAATAATTGAAGCGAACTACAGTAGACTTCTTGCGTTGACTGAAACCTCACCTAGCGAACCATTTCACCAAATTGTTTACTGGATCATTATGTCTTCTCAATTTAAAATAACCAAACAGATTTCGTGTTTTATTTTTAATCAAAAGTCAATTGCTCATAACTTTTTGTTGTTTGTTATTCATTAAAGCCATTTACGCTCTGTTTTGTTATTTATTCACATTGCATTGCAAATATATATTTATATGTCCATATTATGTGGCCGTGTGTTCTTTAACTCGTAACGAATGCATCTAAGATTGGGACTGACTGCTTGGTGGCTAGTGGCTAGTGGCTGATGATGCCAGCCAGTCCATGATGGTGCTGTTGTAAAATAAGCATGGCATCAAATAGCGTGGAGAAGCAAACCAGAGGCTGCACTAGGTCTGACTGTAATCGCGGTCCATCCACATCGTGAAACAGAATTGCAAAGGACACGTCCATGTCCATGGGTCCATGATACCCCACACTACTCCTCCATATCAAGAGATGAAGAGTGAGGGTGTGGTACGTTGGAAGTTGGAAGTCTCCCCCTCTTCTAACCAATGGATTCCCAATGCTCATGTGGCTAATATTATTTTATGGGATTTGTGTGTGTGTTTACATATAGAATAGAGAAAACGCTCAAAGAAAAATTCATTGTATTTATATTGTGTAAATATCTGGGGTAATGTCCAATGGAGAAGGTTCAGATTAAATAAACTTTGCACAAGTAACTCTGTTTGAATCGCGATTATTTTACCGCGATTTATTTTTGCGAGGATGTACGATGATGATGTCGAATTATGTGAAGAAAAAACCACGAATATTTTTTAGTTTAAATTAAATTGATTTATTAGGAATTATCAACTACACTCAACGGTGCCAATGAAAGCAATGTCTTTGTTCGCCGAATATAAAAGTTAAAGTCAATAGTAAAAATTAAAATAAACATAAAAACAATGGAATCAAATTACAAGGTTAACAGCACAAGCCTTAGACTAAGAAATGAATACAAAATTTACAATTAATTTACATTTATAACAAAAAAAACTAAAATTAAAGAACCAATGTGGTCCATCAGCTTGTTCTGTCTATTAAAAACTTATAGTACGCAACATGCACCACGCCTTGAACTATTGTAGTTCAATGTTTAGGAATAGTAGCGTCGTCTTCAGCCGGAAGCGGGCATAACCTTTTTGTGCTGCGATCCAGTTGCCCTGAGGCAGTTTTAATTGTGGCAACACGCACTATCCCATCTTTCCCAGGATGAATTTTGATTACACGGCCTAGCAGCCACTGAAGTGGAGGGAGGTTGTCCTCGGCGATTAAGACAAGTGTGCCGACTTGAAGATTCGGTGACTTTCCTTGATGAGCTGGCCGCGTGATTAGTTGATGAAGGTACTCCTTATACCACCGCTTCCAAAAGTGTTGCTTCATCTGCTGCGCATGTTGGAATGCAGACAGTCGATTGGAGGTGGTGCTAGTCCAGTCCGCTTGAGGAAAGCTTGTCAGTGGACCACCAATAAGAAAATGGCCAGGAGTTAAAGGGAGTAGGTCATTGGGATCAGGAGATAAGGGAGATATGGGACGAGAATTTAGGATGGCTTCGATCTCAACTACATACGTTTCTAATTGCTCGTACGTTAACAGAGTGTTCCCTACAGTGCGCGTTAGGTGATTCTTAAATGATCGTACCGCAGCCTCCCAAAGCCCTCCGAAGTGAGGAGCCCTGGGAGGAATAAAATGCCAAGTTATTTTTTCGTCGTGAAGATATCTCTGTAATAAATACTTGTGCTCGGCTGTGTTAATAAGATCATATAATTCATTTAATTCGCGATTTGCCCCTACAAAAGTGGTAGCGTTGTCGGAGAAAATGTCCGTAGACTTTCCACGCCTAGAAAAGAAACGCTTGAGACTAGCAATAAATGCCTCTGTGGTGAGGTCACTTACCAGTTCGAGGTGGACAGCCTTAGTAGACATGCAAACATATAAAGCCACATAAACCTTTACGCTCTGACGATTACGATGTCGTCTTTCCTTAATGTACAACGGTCCACAATAATCGACCCCGACGCGAAGAAACGGACAGGCCTGGGAAACTCGGTAGGGTGGAAGATCGCCCATGACGTGGTCTGCTGGACGAGGCTTGGCTCGAAAACAGATCACACATTGATGTATAATTTTTCGCGTAACGTTGCGACTATCCAACGGCCAATAGGTTTGACGCACGGAATATAAGGTGCTTTGAATACCCGCGTGATTGAGCCGAACATGCTCCTCCCGTATAATAGTGCGAGTGATGTGATGATGAGCGGGCAATAATATAGGGTGACGCTGACTGTCGGGCAAGTCAGCGCGCGAGTTAACTATACCCTAATTACTACATCATCATTATTGCATCATATTGCGCAATAGATAAAGTAAACTGTTACTATTTAAAATATAAATATTATTCACGAAATATATTTATATTTTAAAACACACGACAGCAACTAATAGTCATCAACTATTAGATGTCACCTTTGAAAGATAAAGTAAACTGTTATAAATATTATTCACGAAATATACTTCCTGTGAAAAACACACGGCAACAACTAATAGTCATCAACTATTAGATGTCACCTTGGAACATCAATAAGAATACAGTATAAAAACGGTATGAACTAAAGAAGAGGGGATGAGTCTTATTAGAACTCTGACAACAGAACTCGGCTACTCTGTTACAACAAACTATTTAACCATTGTATTATCGTTATAATCAAATAAATAATTTGTATTCAAAATAAATTAAGTATTTTTTTTGTGTTAAGTATCGTTCCCAAAACTTAACTGGCGCAGTCGGTAGGATAACTCACTAGCCACCGTGACTAGTAAAAACGAAGTTTTTGAAAGCAGTTATTCCTAAAAAGAACCGAAAAGTGACACTAACTTGTACATACAACAGAACCAAGTTAGGAGTACCGAGTTAAACACTGTATATACAACAGAACCAGTGTCCGCAAACTACTGTATATACATCAGAACCAGTAGAACAGTGAAAAACAAAAGTGAAAAACAAAAGTGAAAACAAAAGTGAAAAACAAAAGTGAAAAACAAAAGTGAAAACAAAAGTGAAAAAGAAAAACCAACTCTGCAACATACCGAACCAGAGCAGCCACAGGCACATCAGCAGTACGAGACTCCTGAGACCTACAAGAATGAGACTACTCATCGCAGTAACTCTAATGTAAGTCAGTTTTTGAATTTTAACAATTTTCTTGCTTTTATCTATCCTATTCCCAAATATTTAATATATGAGCGATAGTGATAACACCAGTGATTCTTCGAGTGATTACACCAATTTCGACTCTGATCAATTTGACAGTGAATTATCATTTCAATTCGAAAAATTAAATATAAAAACAGACAATATGCCTAATCTCACGGCTGAACAAATTCTAGCTGAGGCTATGAACAGAATTCAGGAATTAGAAACGAGACTATCGGCGTTACAACAACGGACTCTTGTAGAGCAAGTCCAAATACCGCGACACGAATTAGTTCATCCCTTCAGAATGGACAATTCATTTTTCGTAAATATCAAACGTTACAATGGAAATACGGCACAATTATCCGACTTCTTAAAACAAGTAGGAACTATTGTTGAAATTTACGAGGATGCACCCCCAACAATTCAAAAGTATATTGTTGAAACAATAATATCGAAATTAGAAGACAGTGCAGCTTACGTAACAGCTGGACGAAATATACATTCATGGGAAGAATTAAAAACTATCCTAAAAGAAAACTTTGGTGACCAGCGAAACGAGACAACTCTAGTTTGTGAAATCGGGTTACTAGAGCAACAGTTGGAAGAAACTCCACAGGACTTTTATAACAAATGTGTCCACCACAAAGCCGCACTATTATCACATAGTCAAGAAAATGACGACCAAAGTGCGTATGAAGCCAAATATAAATTGTATACAGATGTTATTCTTGTACAATTTACGAAAGGTCTAAGAGGTACCATAGGAGACAATATCAGAGCAAGAATGCCATCAACATTGGAAAAAGCATGGTCATTTGTTATCGAAGAACAAAATGTCAGGTATGCTCGAACTAGAATGGGAAATGAGAAAAATCGTAATCCATTGAGAACGGCGAGAACACCTGAAAACAGTTTCCCTACTAAACAACAATATAAACCTATGCAAGTACAGCATAAACCATTTGTATCTCAACAACAACAGCAGCAACAAGTACCCAAATTTGTGTCTCAAAATGTGCCAAAACAGGCATTTGGTAATAAAAACACAAATAAACCTTTTAACAATTGGAGGCAAACAACACCTATGCAGAAACCACAGTTTCCTGCACCAATGACTAAACCACCCATGCCAAGACCACAGCAGTTTCCACAACAGAATACCCAAAGATGGTATGAACCAATGGAAACATCACAAATGACACGAATAAATCACTTGGAATATCAAGTGAAAAATGAAAATGAACCCCAATATGACAAACCACAAGAATGTGAGGAAAATTATGAAAATCACGAGGAAATTGAACAACCATCTAATGAAAATTACGAAGAAGAACAGGATTTTCAGGAAGGTGCCTCGGATTAGAAAATATTAAATTAAACACTAATAAAAATGCACCTTTACCTTTTATATATATCGACGAATTAAAAGCTAAGTTTCTAATTGATACAGGATCATCAAGAACCTTAATAAAACCATCTCTTGCTTTTAAATATTATAATAAATATGTAAAAGATGATGAATTTTCAATCACTACACCACATCAAACTACCAACCATAAATATACGGCAACAATCCCACTATTTCCTACTTTCAAAGAAAACCAATATCACAAAATATATTTGTTTGACTTTGACAAGAAATTCCACGGTTTAATAGGCGTTGACTTAATTAAACAACTAAAAGGAAAAATTGATTTTGAAAATAATATACTAAAAACACCGAAAACAAATATTAAAATATATATGGACAATGAAGAATTTATTAAATTAAATACATTAAAAATAAAAAATGAACATCTTAATGAAGAAGAATCAAGAAATCTATATAAATTATTAAATTCATACAAAGACTTATTTCCGGCAGAAAATGAATTACTATCTTTTACTAATGTAACTAAACATCATATTAGAACAACAGATGATGAACCCATCTATGTAAAAAACTACCCTTATCCAGAAATACATAGAAAAGAAGTTACACGACAGATAGAAAATATGAAAAATCAAGGAATAATTAGAAACAGTCAATCACCATATAACTGTCCTATTATAATAGTCCCAAAGAAAATGGACAACAGTGGAAAAGCGAAAATAAGAATTGTTAACGATTATAGAAAACTAAACCATAAAACAATTGAAGATAAATTCCCGATACCTAATATAGACGGAGTACTTAGTAAAATAGGTAATTCAAATTACTTTACAACCTTAGATTTACACAGTGGATTTCTACAAATAGAAATGCATTCTGACAGTGTAGAGAAAACCGCTTTCTCTACAGAAACAGGACACTATGAATACCTTAGAATGCCCTTTGGTTTAAAAAATGCTCCGGCGACTTTCCAGAGAACAATGAACCACGTCTTAGATGGACTAGTAAATAATATTTGCCTAGTGTATCTTGATGATATAATTATTTTTGGAACATCTCTACAAGAACATTTAGAAAACTTAAGGCATGTGTTAAATCGATTAAGAGATGCTAAGTTAAAAATTCAAATAGATAAATGTGAATTCTTAAAGAAAGAAACAGAATTCTTAGGACATATTGTAACATCAAATGGCTTGAAACCAAACCCTAATAAACTAGAAGCTATTAAGAAATTTCCTATGCCTATTACACCTAAAGACATAAAAAGTTTTCTTGGACTCTCCGGATACTATAGAAAATTTATAAAAGATTATGCGAAAATAGCTAAGCCATTAACCCTATGTCTCAAGAAAGGACATAAAAATCTATATACACCTGAATACCACCAAGCATTCAATGTTTTAAAAGAAACCCTAATAAACGCACCAATATTGATACGACCTAACTATGATAAACAATTTATTCTAACGACAGATGCTTCAAACATAGCAATCGGAGCAGTATTATCTCAGAAGGAAAATAATAACGACAAGCCTATAGCATATGCTTCTCGAACTCTCAATGAAGCTGAAAATAAATATTCAACAATCGAAAAAGAACTCTTAGCGATTGTATGGGCAACAGGATACTTCAGACATCATTTATATGGAAGAAAATTTAAATTGATAACTGATCACAGACCTCTTGTATGGCTTAAAGACACTAAGAACGTCTCTTCAAAATTAACAAGATACCAAATCAAGTTACTAGACTATGACTACGAGATTGAATACAAACCAGGACAACAAAATAAAGTAGCAGACGCTTTATCAAGAGTCAGAATAAATGTTTTCCCTAAAACTGAAAAACCAGATGAAACCAGTTCACTCTTTAATAACCCAGATGTGACTATGGAGGATCTTCAATTTCTTGACGAAATACCCGACATAGAAGTTATACAAAATAACCCGGAACAACAACAAGAAATACCAGAACAAATAATTGATCTAACGTCTGAAGAAAATACTATTGATCAAATACCGGAAGAAAGATCAATGAAAACACCACCAATAAGAGGAAGTTCAACTGTCTCTAACGCAACAATTCATTCACAACAAGAAAGCGATGAAGGAATACCTATATGTGAAAAACCATTAGAATCACATCTACATCAGATACTTATAACATATACTTTTAAAGAACCACCTAAAACAATATTAATAAAAAGAGATACACAACAAATTTTTAAAATATCAGTAAAATATAAAAATAAAGACCAATTAATACAAGAACTTAAAAAATTAAATCCTAAAGAAAAATATTACGTACAAACTGCAGAAGACATATACAGAAACCTTATTATAGTTCGAAAGGAATATTTTCCAACGTTAAAACTCTACAGGTGTATGAAAAACGTTAAATACGTTAAAGACTTACAACAAAGAAAAAATTTAATACACGAATATCATACAGATATAACGAATCATAGAGGAATACCCGATTTAATCAAGAGATTAAAAGAAAAATATTTTTGGACTACCATAGAAAAAGAAATAAAAATATATGTGGACAATTGCAGATTATGCAAATCTAACAAATATGAGCGACACCCTACCCAAACTCATTTGAACATCACTGAGACTCCAAATAGACCTTTTCAACTAATACACATTGATACATTTGTTATTGAAAGAAAAGAATATCTAACAATGATAGATCCCTTTAGCAAATATGCTATAATAAAAAACATACTAGGTAAAAATAGTATAGAAATTGTAAACAAATTGATAGAAATACTATCCACAATACCAATACCTCAAACAATAATTATGGATCAAGGATCAGAATTCATAAATCTTGGAGTAAAAGAACTATTGGCTACACATAAAATAAATACACATTTCACTACAGCAGGACATCACACCGGAAATAGTCCTGTAGAAAGACTACATAGCACACTGATTGAACATTATAGAATAATCAAAGAAACTAATGATACTATCTCACCAGTGGAAATAATGAATAAATGTGTATTAGCCTATAACCATACCATACATTCAACTACTGGTATGACTCCTTTAAGTGTATTATACGGATCAAACACACGCAACATATTTGATCTAGAAATAGAAAAGGAAATTACCCAGGACAAGATAAAAGATCATCTTGACAGCCTAGAGAGAATATACGACAAAATACACGAAGAAAACATTCACAAGAAAAATGTTACTATTAACAGAATTAACGACAAAATAAAAGCTACTACATTTAATATAGGAGATTTAGTTTACATAAACAAAAATCTAAGAAATAAAGCAGATCCAATTAAAAAAGGACAATATGTAATTCAACAAATAAATAAACAAACAAACGTTATGAATTTAAAACATATACAAACAGGAAAACTTATAGCAAAACATGCAAAGGAAGTTACTAAAATAAAACACCCTTTAATTCCAGAGGTTGGACCATCGGGGCAACAGGAGACGTAATACAGAAAATTACTGACAATCCCGGACTATATCCAGTACAACTAGGAATAGCAACCAACATAAAAACATATTGGAAACTCATAAAAGTCATAAACTACGCACCTTTGATTGAAAAAAGTAAAAACATAAATCTACAAGCAGAAACATTTTTACAAAAATATACATTAAAAATTGATAAAACACCATATAAAATATATCAAACTACTGTTAATGAAAATACTAAACGAATAGAACAAATTGTTAATGAAATATTTACTACACCTATTAATCGCATTAAAAGATCAATAGAACCACTAGGAAATATAATTAAAATTATATCAGGAAACCTAGATGCCGAAGATGGTAGAAGATATGACAATGCTATAAAACAAATGCAATTAAATACAAATGCACAAAACAAGAACATAAATCAACTAACATCATTAATGGAAAAAGCCGGAGAAAAACATCAACGTGCTATAAAAAATATTAATGAAAATCAAATACATATGGAGAAAATAATAAATCAATTACTGGAATCAAAACGACAGATCGCTACTCAGTTTGATCGAGTAAATAAAGAAGATGAAATAAAATCTATATTTGAACAAATAATAATGCTTCAACAATCTATCATCAACGAATTTAATACAATAGAAGAAGCAGTAACATTCCTAAGAATTGAGACTTTCCATCCTGCTATTTGCTCTCCAGAAGAACTAAGAAAAGAAATTAATTTGATACAACGAAGAATAACAGATAAATATGTAATACCCTATTCAGACGAATTGAGTAAACTAGATAAATTAATCCAAGCTGATGCATACATCACTAATTATGAAATAAAAATGATAATTAAAATACCTTTGATAACCAATCAAAAATACCAATATTTCCACCTCTATTCAGTTCCTATGAAATATAAAAATCAACCCCATTTCCAATTGATTATCCCTTCCGCAAGATACTTGTTAATATCAGAAACAGACTATCTTCAAAGCGATAAGAAATGCCGACAAATAACAACGGAGGAATTCATATGCAACATAGAAGAAAAGAAATGGATAGACCACACACCCTGTGAAGTACAGCTTGTAAGACAACTGGAAAACCCTACATGTGATGTACATACCTTCGCAAACTACACTGAAGCTATTCAAGCCATCAATGAAAACTCATGGATATTATCTAGCCCCAAACAGATTAAAACTACCTTAAAAAGTCAAGATACATCATCAATCTTTGTACTAGAAGGAAGTTACTTAATAACTTTGCCCAATAAATGTCAATTAATTAATGAACATTTTGAATTAATTCCACAAATAAATAATTTAAAAACAACAATTAAGGTAAAAACTGCAATGTTAAAATACAATTTTAACACTACTCAAAAACTTCCAATACAACATTTAAATTTAAAGCACGTAAACCTTGACGACTTTAAATCTATATCTAATCAATATAATAAATTACCCATACTAACCAATATAGATATAAAACATAAAATACATACCAATACTAATACTATTGTAATAATTTTAATCATTATTATAATTATATGTATACTAGTATATAAGCTATATTTAAAGAAAAAGAAAAATCAAATATTGAAAGAAATTAATAAAACAGAGGTAATACAATTGGAAGAAAATTAACTCCAAAGATAATTTTCTATCTAGGTTAGGAGGAGTTAACTATACCCTAATTACTACATCATCATTATTGCATCATATTGCGCAATAGATAAAGTAAACTGTTACTATTTAAAATATAAATATTATTCACGAAATATATTTATATTTTAAAACACACGACAGCAACTAATAGTCATCAACTATTAGATGTCACCTTTGAAAGATAAAGTAAACTGTTATAAATATTATTCACGAAATATACTTCCTGTGAAAAACACACGGCAACAACTAATAGTCATCAACTATTAGATGTCACCTTGGAACATCAATAAGAATACAGTATAAAAACGGTATGAACTAAAGAAGAGGGGATGAGTCTTATTAGAACTCTGACAACAGAACTCGGCTACTCTGTTACAACAAACTATTTAACCATTGTATTATCGTTATAATCAAATAAATAATTTGTATTCAAAATAAATTAAGTATTTTTTTTGTGTTAAGTATCGTTCCCAAAACTTAACTCGCGCAAGTCTACCACCTACACGGAGAATTCCTATGGAGTCGAGAAACGGGCTAAGAGGTATTAATCGACTGTTATCCTGAATAGCTATCCCCTTTTTTAAACGATTAATTTCTACTGAAAACGAGGATCCTTGAACCATTTTAATTATCGTTTCGCGGGCTGTTGCCATTTCCGAAAGCGATAAGCAGCCATAAGTTCGCGGTGAATCCTTGCATCTTGAATTGTTAATGAACCGGAGAATGTATGCAACAATACGGGTCGTTTTGCCCAGCGAGGAGTACCTGTCAATCAACTCAAACCCTCGCAATTGTAATTTCAAGCAGGTGTAATAAGTAGGCGCGTTTGCCTTTACATCAGGAAGCTCAATGCTAGCTAAAATTGTTTTGGGCCATGAGCTCTGAGGTTCTAATAGCCATGACGGACCATGCTGCCACAGTTTTCCGGAAATAAACTCCGATGGAAGCTGACCTCGAGAAACTAGATCCGCGGGGTTGTCAAGTGAAGCAATGTGTCGCCAATGACACGTGGCGGTTAATCGTTGTACTTCGGCGACGCGGTTAGAGACAAATGTTTTTAGGCGATGCGGATAAGTGTTGATCCAATGCAATGCTATCGTGGAGTCACACCACAAGAAAAGGTCGTCTATGGTAATTAACAGCGCGGTTTTTACCGTTTCAACAAGCCGAGCAAGTAATAAGGCGCCACAGAGCTCCAAACGTGGTAGTGAAATGGAACTTACTGGAGCCACTCGCGACTTAGAGCAAATAAGTTGAACGTGGACCCTATCGTTTTTATCTATGGATCGTAGGTAAATACATGCGCCATACGCCTTCTCGCTAGCATCACAAAACCCATGTAATTGAATATTTTTTGATTCAGCTACAGTGATGCAGCGTTTGAACCGCGGTGACTCGAGTAACGGAAGCTGGTCACGAAACGTTGACCACAAAGTATGTATATCTACTGGAATAGCTTCATCCCAGGCTACCCCTAATTTCCATAACACTTGCATAACTATTTTCGCATACACTATTACCGGACCCAGAAGACCCAGCGGATCAAATAATTGAGCTATTTGACTTAAGATGGAACGTTTATTTACTGCGGTAATCTTACTGCTATTTACACTGTAGAAAATCTGATCCTCCCTAGCATTCCAGTGAATACCTAGGGCCTTGATTGTCATATCAGGATCCAGTGACATGTGAGTAGCATTGTCATTTTCATCGCAGCTGTAAACGAGAGATGGATCATTTGACGCCCATTTTCTCAAGTTAAACCCACCCCTTTTAGTGATGCAATTCAATTCATCTCGTAAAGCCTCTGCTTCTTGTCGCGTGTTTGCGCCTGTTAGTAAGTCGTCCACATAAAAATCGTGCCTTAACGCCTTAGCAGCGCGAGGATAAGCATGATCCTCGTCCTCTGCGAGCTGGTGCAACGATCGGATTGACAGATAAGAAGCACATGCAGTGCCATAGGTAGCGGTATTTAGCGCGTAAATTTTTATTGGATCTGATGGCTTGCTACGAAATAAAATTTTTTGATAACGCGTATCTTCAGGATGCACCTGAATTTGGCGGTACATTTTCTCAATGTCTGCCGTAAGTACAAATGGGTGCGACCGATAGCGAATGAGAATGTTGAATAAGTTATCTTGTAGTTTAGGACCGACGAGAAGCGAATCATTTAATGATATTCCGGTAGATGTTTTGGCAGAGCCGTCGAAAACTACCCGAGTTTTAGTTGTAATACTGTCATATTTTATGACTGCGTGGTGAGGGAGATAAAAATCATGAGAATTATCTGACAGGTCGGCACTTGACATATGACCCAGCTCTAAATATTCCTGTAAAAATGCATTGTAATTATTGCGCGTAATAGAATCTTTGAGAAGACGCTTCTCAAGAGAATGAAACCGCCGCAGTGCTGCATCATAAGAATTCCCAAGTTTTAATTTATTTTCATTAAACGGCAATCGAACCATGTATCGGCCTGTAGAATCCCTGGTGGTGTGTAACTTGTAGTGCTCTTCACACAACCTTTCGTCTGGAGACAAGACCTTAACAGGAGGTAACTCCTCGATCTCCCAGAATCGCGTAAGGTTATAATCGTTAGGCTGGCTGCTAAATGCAAGATGGCAAGACACGGAGGGTCGTTTAACTAATTGATTCACGCTCCCTGCGACGACCCATCCAAGCTGTGTCTTTTGGAGTACGGCATCCGGATAATTTTTTAACTGTATTTGGCCTACGCTTAATAGTTTGTAAAATAAATTGACACCTATCAAGGCATCTACGCTCGATGGTTTACAGAATTCCGGATCCGCAAGTGCAATATTTTTTGGAATTTCAAACTGCGAGGGATTTATATGCGCCGACGGCATTGCCTTACTTATGCTTGGAACTATAAGAAATTCTATGTTTTTCGAGAATTTATTAAAACGCGATTTAATAGTAGCACGGGTGCTGTATTTAATGTTAGTGCATAGGTCATCGACTCCGCTGACCGAAATGTTGACTTCAGTACGTTTCAGCGCTAAAAACTTAGCCGTGGCTTCCGTAATGAAATGAGCCTGAGAACCAGCGTCTAAGAAGACTCTACAAGTTTTTGTAACGCCTTCTGGATTTGCCAGATCCACTACGGCAGTGGCTAACAAGACTTCTGACGATACGCGAGCATGCAAATTTACACTAGATCTAGGCATCTCCGAATGAGATGCTGTTTCTGTTGGAATATTATTAGACGAAGATGAAGGTTTATTGAAGTGAAGAAGCGTGTGATGTCGTTGTTTACATTTGTGACACGTGCCAGAAGTGCACTTGGAGACAGAGTGACCCTCGCGCAGACAATTAATGCACCAGTTACTCTTTCTTGCTAGTTCATATCGAGCAAAAGGATCTAACGATATGAATTGTTCACAATTGCTGATGTAATGATTGCTACCTTGACAATGAATACAATTACGCTTTTGGGTTACCGTGGTCGCAAAGACTTGCCTTGAGTGGCCGGTATCTCGACCCTTACCTCTTGAACGATTAAACTGAGGATTTACCGATTGAGGGACTACTTGAGCTCGCATACTTTCGAAATTAGCTCGCTTTGTTAAAAAGGCAATCATCTGGTCGATGGTGGGCTTGGCCAAGGTGCAATAATGCTCTTCCCACAGTTCACGAACGTGCTCATGTAATTTGTCGCGAAGAATAACAATTAATAACGAATCCCAAGAATCAACAGGTTCTCCTAGAGTTTTTAAAACACGTAAATTCTTCTGTACATGATCGATAAACGATCGCGTAGAGAAGTTGTTTGAAACTGCCGGTGTATTAAGTAGCGATTTAATATATTTTTCTTTTATAATTTGTCTATTATCATATCGTTCTTTTAATAACTTCCACGCTAATTCATAATTCTGAGATGACGATTCAATGGAGGCAATAACCTCTTTCGCTTCACCCCTCAGACAATCTTTTAAATAAATTAGTTTGCGAACTGTGGGTAAAGTGTTATCGTCATCGACCAAGGAGTTAAACAGGTCACAAAATCCTAACCAAGTATCAAATGACCCGTCGAATGTTGGCAAATGAATAGTTGGTAAAGGTGCTTTATTCCTAAAATTTGTATTGTGCCCGGCTAATTGATTACTATGCACGGGTGGTGAACTATTCAATTGATTTTGGGTCTGAGGACTGTTGCTCAATGATTCTAGGCCTTGATTATACGTTGATAATACCGGTGTTCCCATGATACTACTTGCCGTGCATACCCTAGAACCAGATGGGTTGGGCGAATTTGTTTTTTGCGAATCTAAAATTTTAGTGGCCTTAGCGCATGCATTCCAATACTGCTCCTCGAACTCATCTCTATATTGATGCTGTTCCTCCGGAACACATCCCTCCTCATCCGCTACCAATAAGTCTATCTCGTCTTGATATGCTAAGAACTTTTCACGCGTTTGCTTTATCTCGTCGTATTTACTTTTTAACATACAAGAATACTCTTCAGAATCATTATTTAGAAGGTTCACGAATGATGTTAGAGCTCGTTTTGCAGTCGCGCGTTTGATCTTTAAAAGTCTAACTTGCCCTTCTGCCATTATTAATTAATCGGAATTTGTTTAAAGTAAAAATATGTATGCTAGGATAATTGGCCAATTGGGAAAATAGGATGAGTAATTGATCGGAATTAAATGAGTGCTAAGGATTATTGGTGAATCACCTGACTTACTTGATCACGTTGATGTATTGTTCTGCATCCGCAGTGAAGACGATTTGAAGTTTCAATGAAGAACGGCACTCCGGTTAAGATTATACAAATGTTGATGTGTTATTTGTATAATTCTTTGCATAAAAAATGTTTGATTGCACACGATTGATGTAGTTGTTTCTACTATCTGATTATTCTGCTCACGAGAATACACACTTGTTGTAGTTATTGATAATGACTGCGCAATTGCAGGTAACACAAATGAACTGATTACTATCACGGTTCACTGTTCACTATCTGGCTATCGAAGGACCAATGTTTGAATCGCGATTATTTTACCGCGATTTATTTTTGCGAGGATGTACGATGATGATGTCGAATTATGTGAAGAAAAAACCACGAATATTTTTTAGTTTAAATTAAATTGATTTATTAGGAATTATCAACTACACTCAACGGTGCCAATGAAAGCAATGTCTTTGTTCGCCGAATATAAAAGTTAAAGTCAATAGTAAAAATTAAAATAAACATAAAAACAATGGAATCAAATTACAAGGTTAACAGCACAAGCCTTAGACTAAGAAATGAATACAAAATTTACAATTAATTTACATTTATAACAAAAAAAACTAAAATTAAAGAACCAATGTGGTCCATCAGCTTGTTCTGTCTATTAAAAACTTATAGTACGCAACAAACTCTTATAAACAACAATATAAGTCTTGATTCAAATTGGAGAATCTAGTAGAAGCCTTAGCCGATGAAGAAATAACGCCGGTGTCTTGTCTTCTAATTCTAACACAGTTCCAATACAAAATAATTACGTTATATGTGGGTGTTTGTAAAAGTGTCATAGATGAAGTTTACATCTATCGCGATTGTTCATTTGAGCTCTAAAAGCTGTTACCTGAACCACGAAGGCCAAGTGGGACTAGTTAGAAAAAGAAAGGAGAACGCAGCTATTCATGAAGGAATAGTAATCAATATAGCGTTATTTAGCTACGAAACGTTTACAAGCTACATCTGCTTAATAGAACATAATAGTAACTGGTAAAATAGACGAAAACCAGTAATATTTAATGAATTTGTACCACTTTTAACTTGTATGAAGCAACATGCAATAGAGGAACACTAAAAACTTTTATTAATAAAGCAACTCCATAATTTTTTTCAAAGATTTTATTCAAATTTCAATACTTTTTCATCTAGAAAAAATTTACTGTTGCTTATGTATATTTTTATTAGACCGTAAAGAGTTATAATTTTTAAAAGTAAAAGTTATAATTTTTTGGAGTGGTCAATTCACCCCTAAAATCTGTCAAATTGTGGTGGCATTTGGAGAAAACATACTTTACATAATTTCCATAATTTAATAACCCTTTTATGTTTAGCGATGACAGAATAAATTCAAAATAAACTGTCCTAAAACTTGAGGTCGTAGAAATTATTCTGAGAAAGAAAACATTTCTTTCAGCTCTTTCAGAACATTAAATATTCCACTCATCCATTTGCACTGCAAGACCTCAAGACCGCTCTGGGTCACCTGGAATTTTCCATTTAGTAACAAATACCGCGAAAGAGAACACGCAGGAAAGTGGTTTCTTTTGGGAAAGGTGTTGTTTATTGAAAATATTCCTTGCAATCTTTGCAAGGACTAAGTGGCTGGGTCTCCTATACTTCTGTAGAGTTTGGAGAGAAGAATATCACGATAATTGGGCATAATTCGAAAAATTAACATTGTACAACATGTATGAAATACTGTTTGTTTACTTTTGCAGTATCGTAAATAAAAAAAAAACAAAAAGTTGAACGTGAAATCTTTCATCTCGCCAATAAATACAAACGTATAATATTAGCCCGGGGCCCGGGGGCGAAATGGCGGATGAAGTCGTCTGACCGGTTTTCATCGTTTGGTTGTGGTTTTAAGTTAAGTTCGACCGATTGAAAGTCAAAAGCAAATTGCGAATTGCAAATTGTGTTTACGCGGGATGTGGATGTGAGTTTTGTTGTATTCCAGTTCGACGCATCATAAAATTGCCAAGAGACATCGTCATTGGTTAGGGATTGAGAAGGAAGAAACGAGAAGGGACGTCGAGTAGACGTCGCGCCGTCCTTACCACGACCCAACTTGTTTAAAGTTTAGTGCGCAGCAATACTCACTCCATACGTCATCATCACTTGTAAATACTCATCTGCTAAAAATACTTTTTGGGTTATTTTATTTGGGTATATTCGTAGTATACGATATTTCGTTGTAACTTTATCTGAGTGGTTTATTTTTATGCTGGAGATGAACGGAACGGGAAAAAGAAAAAAAGGGTTAAAAATTATAAATACTACATGTTGATATTCGAAGACAAACACTCGAATTAGCATCAAAATAAGACGCACTTATTTTTTAAAATAGGCAATCGTAGCAAACGCTTTTTTCGCTTTTTGTTGAGGAAGGCGTTTGGATCTGAAATAGCAAATGGAATATAAGCCAGATCGCGTCATAAGTCAAATGCATATACATTTTTGGTCTAATTCTGAAGTAAACTGCAGATCTGCTTGCAATTTTATATGCATATTCCTATATATATACAAATTATAGAAATATTAGACTTTTCGATTAGATTATTTGTCAAAAATTGTAATTTTGTTAAAATTTATCATCGAATATGAAATAGAAGTCTTAGGCATAAATAAATATGTTAAAAAATCTTTTTAAAAACCAACTGTTCATAAAACCATATATCTTTGCCTAGATCTACAAATGTACTAAGATAGGTATAAGAGATATATGTATATTAAGATATAAGATAGTTATTAGAAAGATATAAGGCGGTTAGTTTTCATGCGAATCTCGGTTTTGCAAATTAGTTTACTGTGTACTTTTATTGCATAAACTTTAATATTACATAAAAAATTAACTTTCATTGTATAAATCATTTAATTTTAAAGTTCGACAAGTCTATTTTGAAAATGAAAATTTCATCTATCGATAGACGAAAATTAAAATGGATTTCTAATCCGAATAAGCCTATAACTCACAATTGTTAATTTTGGGATTGTTTAAGTTAGTAAGTGAAGCAATTGTTATTTTATAGTGAAATTACATAACCCAATGAAATACGAAACGTAAAAATTGTAGGATAATAAGTTCGTAGGATTTTTTATATGTCATCCTACGAACTTATTGAGTGATGTGCTATATATGTGCTCATAAAAATGGACTTGCTCGACTTTCAAAATAACCAGCTCATGTCTAGAATTATTATCCTGAATCCAATTTTATGGTAAGATATGGTAAGATTTCATTAGCATATTATATGACGATTGTAAACATTTATAAAACAAAATTATTTCAAATTAATTACTAAATGTAAAATATAATCAAAACATCATCCAAATATCAAACACAAAACATTATACTCTTTCTCTCTCTCTCTCTCTCTCTGCTTTTTGTGCTATCAAGTAAACCCCGATCCTTGTCTCCAAGTGCCACCAGATGATAAATATAGAACCTTGTAATTCAATTCGTACATATGTCAGTCAATGTGCATGTACAATTGCAATGTGTATGTATATGTAAATGTATTAGTGTAATAATTGTAATTATGTTAAAGAGAAGTCTCAATCATCTAGTAGATATTATTAACTAATTGGATATACTATATACAAAACGTTTTCTAACGTGCTGTTTCATCTTGCATAGTAGACTATCTAATAAGTAGAATGGGACAGCATGAAAGTGAAGAAAGTTTATAGGAGTGACTACGAATAAGGGTCCCAATTATTACTCATAAATTATAACCAGCAAAAACTCTTTTAAGTTGAATAGAAGTCATTTTATTATAGTCATATTATCATATTACAAAAGTAACTTAAGAAGCAACTAATATTTCTACTAGTTGGCCAATATATTCCTGCCTTCTACCCATCCTTGTTCTGGTCCCATCCATCATCTTCTTTTTCTGCGCCCTGTGAACAATTTTTCTACATTTCTTTTCCTGTCTATCTTCCTTTCACATTCTCTTTCATACATTCAAGCGTTTTCTCAGCTTTCCCGTCTTCCCAAGATCTGGTTCCTTAATACTCGTTTCACATAAGGTTCCATCCTTTTCCTCTGCTGTATCTTCAGTTACTTTTCTTTCAATTCTGCATCCGCACTTCTTCCTTATTTACCTCTTCTACGACTGAAAGGATCGGCCTTTCTTAATCTTTTCTTTACAACCCCTCCAACTCTCCCTGAAACTCCTTCCTAATCTCCTCACTTATTAGTTTCAGTGGCAACTAACATATACATAACTTATTTCAGATTAATATAATTAGTTAAAACCGCAAATCAGTTCATCAGTTTATTAAAATTTAGATAGCTGCTAATCATAATCAGTAATTACAACTACATATATTTAAGACCACTAATTTCTTCAAGTTACTAGTAATTTCATAAGTCATAAGTCATTCGTGAGTCATAAATTAGTACGTTGTGCGTCTTTTATTTCACCTTTAAAATATACATTACAATGTATTGTGGTGGATATAACAGTCCAGTTCAAAACATAATAAGTAAAAGCAAAAAAAAAACTTCACCTTTAATTAGCAATTCATTATCATTACAACAACAAACAACTTGAAAAGCAAACAAGAACAAAGTTCAAAGTTAGTAAACATATTTGTAAAAATTACAAAAAAAATAGAGTAGTGTTACACGCGAAGGTAACTGCTAAATTTAAGAAGGCCAGAGTACACATAGAGGTAAAGAAAATTGTATGATTGCAAGATTTAGGCTAGAAAATGAAGAAAGAGGAAGCAAATATTTGATGAGAGATAAAGAGAAAGCATGTGTGGGGGACTGAAAGAAATACTGGAGCACATGAGGAACACGTGTAGTGAGAGAGTACAAAGCAGGATGATTCTCAAAGAACTGTTGCTAGTGAAGAGAGAAGGAAGAAGATAAATGGTAGAAGTACGACAAAAGGTGAAGAAGGAAAACAAGGAACATTGAAAAGAATTTATTTTTTGTAAACTGTGTTAATTAGAAAATCAAATGTCAAACATGAATTGTAAAAAGTTTGTTATGACTTAGAGACATACACAAAATTAATATACATCGGCGCAAATGTGGAAGAGGAGCTAAGGAGAAGGGACAAGAAGATACAGGAACAGGAAATCGAGAAAAGCAATTACAACACAAGATGTAAAAGGATTTGGGAGATAGAGATACCACAGTACTTAATAGAAAAAGACATAAAAAACATGAGAAGGATTGCAAGGTTTAGATTGGGAAATGAGGAGAAAGGAAACAGATACTGGGCAAATGGAGAGGAAAGAATATGTAGAGGATGCGGAACGGAGATTGAAACACTGGAGCACATTAAGTTTGATTGTCAGGAAAAAGTAGTGATCGAGAAGAATATTGGGCAGCTATTAAAGTGAGGCAGTGAAGGAAAGAGGTGGATGGCGGAAATAGAAAAAAGGAACGAAAAACAGGACAATAAATAATCTCGTTATCTGGTTTGTATAGGGAACATGAAGAGAAAGGAAGTACTAAAAGTATAGAATATTTTTTTCAGTTTTAATAAATATATAAAGTTTAGTTTTAAGGTTGAATTGTTAAAATAGGAATGAATTGTAATAAGAAATACAATACGGTAGATTGTAAAGCCGAAAGGCACACAGAATTAATAATAAATACATCGATCATCCAGTTGATTAGTGACACATCTATGAACATTGAGCATTGAGATAAAATGAAGAGAGCAATTTTGTTTAGTTGCATTTATGAGTTACCCAAGTATTTAATCACATAGACGATACAAATTAACATATCTTATATCTTAATATATATAAATTACGTGTCACGTTGTTTGTCCGCGATGGACTTCTAAACTACTTAACCGATTTTAATCAAATTTGTACACCGTGTGCAGTTTGATCCAACTTGAAAGATAGGATAGCTTACATCTCAATTTATGATTGCAATATTATCTTATTGCAAATTATTTGTCTATTAATTATCTGTTAGCTCCAAACGATTATAAAAGATGGCGACATCTGTTGACTAGATTGAGTAAATATTCAATAGATGGCGCTATGTAATGTAATATGACAAAAATGTTAGTCACAGCTAGTATAACTATATACTGAACTGAAATCACTAATAAATTGAAAGTTGCTTCATATATAAATAGATTTGTATCTGTTAACTTTTAAATATTTAAACAAAACAAAGCTTAATGGAATATTTCCCCAAAAATTAAAAACATTAAATTAAAAATGTAAATGATGTATGATTGGAAACCAGCCTGCGACGAACCAATGCATAGTAACTCGTTACTATGTAGAACAACATCGTACAGCACAAGCACAAACTGTGGAACATTATTTAGCTATACAACACAAAGCGCAAAGGTTAGATCTAGAGGAGATTAACTTGCCCATTACATTACACATTACACTTAAAGTTAAAAACTACTGGCCATAACACAACATAGACGGACCAGAGACAAACACTAATACATTGACACGGAGACAGTATAGATAGTGTACATATAAACACATACAACTAAAGATGCTGTGTAAGAGGAAGATACAGATTAGTGAAGTAAATCCAGGGTAAACCAATGTCACATAGGAGCAGATGTAAAGGAACGCAGAGGAGAGGGAGTGGGTGTGGGTTTTGCTGATAATCAATTATATTTATTGTGCAACGCGAAGCTAAAACAACTAAATAAAGAGAGACTACATGTAAATTAATTTAGAAACTAAAATCTATACGAAAGTGTATATGATGTATTTGCAGAAGCCTACAAGGTGTATTAATAAATTAATTTCAAGGTAACAGGTCCGTACATGTCACATCAGACACATTGAATTTATCGTATCAATCGTTGAAGGAAACAATAATCGTATAATGCATGTCGATGACGTCACGTGGGTAACTGATTTCAGTTGTTGTCATAGTACATCTCCTGCTGCCTTCCTTGCACGTTTGATATGATAAATCCAATGCAAAGAAGTGGATTTCTTCCTTGCTAAGTTAAGAAATTAATTCTTTTTAATTTTTAAAAAAATGGATGTTGTAAAAACGTCTCCTCACAGTCGTTAACTCTTCCTATACATAACCTTGTAAACGCAAAAATATGTATATAGATATAGTCCAAATCACGATAGTTCGGCGGCGACTTATACTTAAAATAGATTATAAGAGCGGTATAAATCTATAATACGATAATGAATTTTTTCTTATTCGTTTCTATATACCTTATAGAAAAATAAGTGAGTCAATGCTTTTTACTTATATCGGCAGTTTATATCGCACAACTTGTTTTAAGTATGAGTCGCCGTCAAACTCTCGTAATTTCAACTATATTTCATTTAACAATACTAAATTTCATAATTCTATCTTTAATAGTTCTCTTTCTAAAAGCATGTAGTCTGCAAATCTGTCGTTAAAAAGAAACAACCATATATTTTAGGTAGGCAGCAATTTTTTGTTTGTTTCATCATGGAAAAGAGTAAAATCTGAATTTCAATTTGAGTTTTCGGAGTGAACAGCGATTTTTTCGATTCTATTTCGTAAATTAGAGTGGAATCAATTGTTCGAGTTTATTTTGAAAACTATAACTTCCACAAAAATTTTGTAAATAGCTTTTTTGTACATAATAATATTATCTACAATTTATATAAATAACTTTTTGTTATAACTTTTACAATAACAAAGTTATAACTAACCTAAGAAGCCCTAACCTGAGATGTCAAATTATGAAAAAAAAAAAAGGAAGTACAATTAACGACACAGTGGGCGATAGGTGGCAAACCAGAGTTTTATGGGTTTCGTTGTTATCAAATTAATTGATTATGTATATACATAATCATAAGCTTTTTAGAGGCGTGGTGTATATATGACACCACGAAGCCACCAGAACTACCAACGTAGTAGGATTTCGTCAGTGATAGCACAGCAACGGAAGTAATAACATTTAATTATAAAAAAATAATTTAAGAGTACAAATTAGTTGTCAATAAAGTTAGAAAGTCACAGAAAAGTACAATCGTAACTTTTCTTGCAAAGTACACCTCTGCCAACAAACTAGTAAGCAATAAAAACCTCTTGTTCCGTTTCATTTGCAGCATCCTCCACAACACTAACAACTATACTCTTCGGTGTTCGTATCTACGGCTGTCTGTCTCTACTGTAGCTATCTGTAGTACACCGGACAGCTCTAATTTGATTAGTTTCTGTTCTTTATTGAACAATGAATGGAATGAAATAACGATTCCTTTGCATGACTCCTAAGTTCATTATTCTATTCCTTTTTTACTTTTATTTTTCTATTTAATTTTTTTATTTGAACACTGATTTGCATCAGAGGATATCAGATTAATTAGATTACTGAATCGAAGTATCCACAAAGAAATGTATCTTATTGAATACCTCTATTTCGTATCGAATAATTATAATAGATTTAATGGACAAGACAAGGTTGAGGAACTGATCGAATGATACTGATATTATAGTAAGGGCGATAGTTGTAAAGCTAAGAGCCGATGGAAGGACATTGCGAGTATAAAATAGTTCTTGTATATGAAAAAGATCACCCATTAAGCAGATTACTTTGAATAAACAATATACTGTGTTCCAGCCAGAGGCGGCCTTAGGGGGGTGGTTGGGGGGGGGGCAGCATTCTCGCGCACAGCCCAAGTAAAAAAAAATCATTACAATATATGTATTTGAATCTCGCGCATCGATCTTTAGAAATCCCACTTGAATCACTGCGTTAAGGCATATCTGTTAAGGCATTCATGTGCCTTAATTTATTATCATTAATGTTTGTCGTCTTTGTTTGTTAACTTTTATAAAACTTCCAATATAAAATTTTATTTCTCGTCAATTATCATCAAAAATATTTACTTGCAATTTACATTAATACACATTACATTATTTATACTAGAAAATACTATTTTTTTACGCGGCGGAAATATTATTTTCTTTCGCGGCGAAAATATTATTTCTTTTCACATTTTATAATTTTTTAAGATATCGATATTCCCGGTAAAGAAGAATATATTAGGTTTATTCAACATAAAAAAGTTTACATGTTGTAGAATAATTTTTACATTATAATGTAAGATTACATAGCGAAAGTTATCTTTTAAAAAAAAATTATGTTTTATTTCAACATGACGTCAATCAACTTTTTATACAAAATTATGCACTGTTACATATAAAATTAATATACTCATAGCAGCACGAATTTAAGATTTTGAATATCTTTTGCATTTATTTAATGACAATGTAACAAATTTATGTTAAACTATGTAAATATTGAAATAAGTTCTTACAAAGAATATAATAAATATTAATAACAAATTCACAAATAAATGGTTTAATTAATACAAACAATTACCTTATGTTACAATGAATTATTATTGTTGGGTGTGTTTCTCCCAAAGGTACTCAAGCCCTTACAAAGTAATGTAGAGTCGGCATTCAAACCAAATGGATTATAAAATAGAGATTTAAATGATAGATGTTAATTATTACAAAGTCATTTGTAATAATAACTACAGTCAGGTCTCAAAAGGCAAAAGGCACATGCAGAAGGAGTCAACTAACGCGAGCACGGCGGCTTCAGCGGCTATGATGATGGGACCTTCACTTCGTGGTGAACGAAGAACTTATATAGTATAGTATAGTTGCATAATAAAAATCACGTTAGGAAGCTTTGTACCAGAACGAGGATTCTGTATTTCGCGATAATGGGAAATTAAAACTGTTGTACTCAACACCGATAATTGTAAGATTTATGATTATGATTACCAAACTCAAAAAATATATCGCTGATAATTAAATTAATTTAAAGAAATTAAATTATCTTTAAAGCAAACACATAAATTAACCGGGTTTAGTTGTTGTCAACAAAATTGATTATACGTTTAATAAATGTGCATTTATTACCCTACTCTACAATAAATGTAACTATTAAATAACAGTACAAAAGATATCTTGCAAAAATATATAACCATCTGAGAAAAAACACAACATGAAATACAACAAATACACGATACAGACAGGCAGACCCGTATTTGAAGGGGCCCGACCTTAATCAGGACAATAGTGACTAAATTAAATTGATTTCGCATGGAAACTAAAATCGGAAAAGTTAATTTTGATTACAATAAGAGGCAATTGTGACTAGATAAAATTAGATAGGAAATGTAAGAGGAAAATTGTGTATGTGTGATGTATATTGAATAAGAAATGAAGAGAAGGGTAACAGGTATTGGAAGGAAGTAGAGGGTAGATTATGCAGAATGTGTGGAAGAGGAAAAGAGAGGGATCATGGAGTTTAAAATGATTAAGTTGACGGAAAGAGAACAGAAAGGGTGACACAAGGAGAAGGAGAAAGAAATGTTATAAGTTTAAGTTTCATTAGAATCTATTCGTCGGTGATAGGACTCAGCATCGGAAATAGGCCGACGTTAAATAAAAAAAAAAAAAAAAAAAAATTAGAATCTATTAATAGTTTGAATTTGATTAAATAAAATGAAATAAATGATTTTGGGTGAGAAGAATAAAAGCCTAGTGGCACACATTCTAAGAAATATAGTTAGTTCGAGACTTAACCGAGTTATAGCATACCTAATCAATAAGACATAATTATGACTCCGAAAATATGATTCAAATTCTTAAAAATAAAATAAAGAGAAAAAAATTCTTTATAATAAAATGATTTTGTTACAGAATCCCTAATATGATTTTAAATAGAGGAGGGGCTGTAATTATTACAGGTGAATAGCGAAAAATACTTTGCGCCTCCACCGTAGAATTACTAAGTTCCATAATTATGAGTTTATGAACATGTTGCATACTCGTACATCCAGATCCAGACACATGCAGATGCAGTTGTAGATGCAGCCAGCCTCTGTGCATCAGTGGTATGCAGATACTCGTAGCAGCTAGCAGCTAGCAGCTAGCAAGGCCATCAGGAATAAATTCAGAATCTGTTCTTGACTGTGTTTAGATTTTAATGTTCCGATAAGATGCATTCAAGCCACTTCCAATATTTTTAACATAACTAAACATGGCTTATAACAAAATGTTTATAACCTTTTAAACATGCACAAAATGTTGTTTCTTGAAGTTGCAGGAAGATTATTTAAGAGTAATTTTGAAATATCACACGGAGGTATAATCATTAAGTATAATAATTTAACAAAGTATATTATTTAAGGACGTTCCCAAGCGTCAACCTACAGATTGCCGCTATGTGAAAATTGTCCGGAAAATTAGAAAATTCTGAAAAAATAAAAAGTGCTTTTTTCTATGGAGTTTTTGCTAAGTATAAACAATCATGAAATTTGTGTGACGTAATGTATAGATGACCACATATGGTAAAATATGTTTTAAGAAGAAGGACGAAGAAGAATAAAATTGAATTCAATCAAGAAAGATTTAAAAAAAATACATTTCCAATACCTCTATATATGTATTATATTTTAAGAATTTTTCCTGAGAAGACTTTTAAATGTATTTATATAAAAAATTTACACATATTATGGTAACTTTTTACTGTATTTTAACATTTTTATATTTGTAGAAATAATAATTTTAAAGCTGCTATGGCTGATCTCCCGGAGCTCCTCCCAAAAAAGGCATCTTGTGGTGACCACGATATCTCTAGACTGAATCAAGTAAAATGAAGAAACCAAACGGATTTCGTTAAAGTAATGTATAATCTAGTAATTAGTCGAAGGAATAAGCAAAATAATTTTTTTTTGACAAAATGACGGCTACTCAAAAAAAAAATCGATTTTTGACCAAAATTTTGGCCCTAAATTTTTTACAAAAAAAAAAATATTTATCGGTGAGAAAAAACCGAAGGTTTTATATATATATTAATTTATAAAAAATATACTTAAAAAACTTGTGTTAAAATTTGAGACTGATCAGTTCAGCCGTTTCTGAGAAATCTTGGTCACCGATTTTAAAAACACAGTTTTCAGAAACACGAGATAGAAAATTATTTTTTCAACTTACATAACTTCGAAAATAATCGCCGGATTTACTTGAAATTTTCTGTGTGTGTACTTAAATATATGTACATTACGAAAATGAAATTTAAAAAAATTGAAAATATTAATTATATATAACCCCTTAATTAAAAGTAAAAGGTTTTGCATTTGGAGGTGTATTAATGTCCTACGGTATATTTTAATAAATATCAGTTTTAATAAAGAATAAGTACTAGTAAATTTTGTTATAAATTTAATCAAAACATTCTTAAACACCCTGTTTAAAAGCTTTACACATAGAAGAACACACACACAGTGTACTCCTTCGTAAGTGCACAAGTAATTTCTAATTTCTTATACAAGTACACGTATATTTTCATTTAGCCAACTACGATTAAGCTATACATGTGTATACGTGTTCTTATGTCAGCCTGGGGCGTAAATACGCCAATAAGATGATTGACCTTGGAAAGGGGTTAAAATACTAACGGTATTCATATTTTTATAAAATTATAACATTTACATTACTCTACCTTCATTGGATGATGAGCTGATGCATGCAAACTATACATTATAATATAATTAAGAGCTGCAAATTACCTACGTAATTAAAGGCGATTCAGCTGAGGAATAATGTCATTCTAACAAAGTGTTTATGATTTTATTATATGTATAGGAGAAGATTTAATTAGAAAAGAAACTTTACAAAATGGAAACTACTTGAACAAATTTCATTTGGGTAATATTGATTTTTTTAAATTTGGTGCTGTTTTCCATATATGTTTTGTTCTCAGGAACGGGAAATTTAAAAACAAATCTCCGTAATCCCGGGAATATTAAAGAAATTAAATTAAATTGTACAAATTATGGAAAAAGGTTGTACCACTTCATATATTGTGCTCAAGAAATATTATTTATGCTTGCTTTAACCCAAAAGGAGCATAAGTTTATGAATATCTCGCATCATTGCAGCAGAATAAATATCTCGGCAATATTAAGTATATTTTACAATAGTTTATAGTTATTATGCAAATTACTTGATTAACCATCTTAACTTTTTGAAAAAAATGTAGAATTATAATTTTATTTAATATAGACGACGAAATGTATTATGGCATTTCTTAATATTCAACACCGACTATCTCAATTTTTCTCATTTTTGAGGAGAGCTTCAAAAGACAATAGAAGCGTCTAGAAGCAAAGGGATGTAAGTGACAAATTTTGAAAATTTGAGATAACCAGCGCAAACGATGGAAGATGTACTAAACTATTTAGTGGCACAGAGATATAAGCGAAAACTTGGATAGATTTTACTATATAGCGTGAATTCTAAAAACTTTTGAACGAAAACGCTTATACGATCTAACTTAAAACTCGTTTTCTGAAGAATTTTACTTTTGTGGGTTAAATCCTTTGCCATCTAGACTCGTCAATTCTGAAATTAATTGTAGTACTTTTGTGATTTATTAATGATTAATGTAATTTATTAGTTTTAGTACTATTGTGATATTAATAGTATTACAAAAAATTCCGTTAACCAGAGTTGATATTTCTTAGATTTTATATAAGCAGTGGCACCTAGATCGTAAATCTGACTATTGGAATAGATTTAGCGGGCAATTTTGAATAAGAATGCGCAAAAATCTTAATTTGAGAAATTGATAGTTACAAGTTTTTCACTCTGTATTTGTTCACGCCCTTAACCATAATTAGCAGCCTGCTACAATGACGCACCAACAAAAACAAGGATTTGGTTCGCTGAATTAAAATCTTGATTTGAATTACACATCCGTCAATAACAAAAAAAAAATCTAGGAATTACAAATGAATCAATTTCTGAACTTTGAATTCCGCTAGTAATTTTTAAATTCCTCAGCCTTGTCATATATCCTGCCCGCATTGCCGTAGTCTGTGGTATGTCTACCAACTGGGATGATGATAATTCTATACGAACGTGCCCATCGTCTTGTGTTGGCCGTCATCTTCCACCGCTAATATAATATTTCAAAACTGAAACAGTTGGACAGACGAACCTTTTGGATGCTGCACGGTGAGAAGAGGACGGAGACTGGAGGAAGAGGGGTGCGAGAAGCGGAACATCTCAGTGTCTTGGTGGAACAAGATGAATTGCATTTTAAAAGAAATATTTCCATCGTTAGACGAATATCGTTAACTTAATGAGATAGGCTGGTTCACGATATAAATATGTTATACCTGTGGTATAAAAAAGGGTTGGTGGTTTTAATAATAGTCACTGTTTCTCAAAATATTGGTAAAAATTATTAAAACGATAATTTGTTTAACGTACCATGTTAAAACTGTTTTTACGATAAGTACGATATTTTTTTTAAATAACTTAATATATGCTTTCTTCCTTGAGTAGAATGTCAAACGAAACAGATCAAAATTGTAGTACAGTTATATTAAATTAGTTTAAACAAAAGTATTCAAAAAGTTTGAGAATGTGTTGTCTTCAAAAAACCTATGATATTTTTGGGTTGGGTAGAAATCTAAGTAACAAATGAAGATAACAATCGCGGTCATTTAGAACTTGGACAACCCTTCATCTTCGAAATCAAATACAACGTTCAAGGGATCGACCCTTTTAGCTATTACAAAAACATCCAAATAAAATCATGGAGTATAGGATTATTTGTAATGGACTTGGTTTTACAAAACTGTGAGATTTAAATACAATACACTAGGCAATATTCTATATATTTTCTATATATTCTTTTTAAATGAATCTTGGCTTAAGCTTTTTCACCCTTTTTGCCCAAATATACCAATTACAAAATTACATTACATTTCCATATGAATTGTTCTATATAATTAAAAGTTATCTTATCGAAGTAATTATACTATACTCTAAAACAACAAAACAAAACATAAATTAAATTTACTACACTTTTGAGTAGGTTTAACTTATATTTCTATCTTTTGGTCCATTATAAACTGCACAACACATTTAGTCAAACCATTTCTCACATATGCATACAAGATAAACCATTTTGAAAAAGGAATATACTAGTATAATATAGCAAATTATCAATAATTGCTAACTTTACTCTTAAAATACTTTACTCTTTACTTTTAACAAATTAATCTTTCATGTTTGAACGATAAATCCGATGCAGAAATGCCAACTTGTTGACACTTACTTTAAGAGAAGTTTTAAAGATCCAGATGATGCAAATATTTAACAATATGTTGATCATAAAATATTAATGAACGAGTATAAAAACTTCATTAATAAAAAAGTATTTTTTGTAAAAGTTCATATCCATTTTAAAATCAATGTATTCTCTATGATATTAAATATATACAAATGAATACTCATATAATAAATGAATTAATAATACCAGTTACAAGGTCTTTTCTTATTTAATATAAGATTAGATTTAAAATATATTTACGTGTGTATTTCGTGACACCCAGTTCTTATCAAATCTTATGACATATACTATATATGCATTTGCTTGTAATGTCTAATACTCGATTTTTATATGTCACACAATTCTAATAAATTGAACGTAGCAGAAAACTCAGGAAACAAAAAACTAGGAATAAGAAGAGATCCAACCTCAGTGGCTTATTTTATAAATTTTTCTATGACGTCATGCGTCATGAATTAGACTATTGTGTTATTAATTATTTGTAAAATTGTAGTGTAATTGCAACTAAGAGTTAAGCTTTTATTTATCAAAATTAACATACAAATGAATATCACACTAGTCCAATTCTCGACGCACTAAATTTTTCTTGCCGTCTTACAAATAAACCTGTTATAAAATTTATACCAAGTATAAACTTTATAACAGATTTATTTGTAAGGCTATTAGTGTGTTGTAATTGTAAAGATGACGATAAATCAAGTTAATTCCTATGTATTTTTTAAATTATTAGCAGTTTTTTGTTTGAGAGAGGCTAAAGGGAAATACGTAAATGACGACAACGACCACGAACATTTCACTTGCCCCAACGGTTGAGTATAGGCGTACCAATTCACCGCAATTCATTTTCAGTGCTAGTTGCTTCGGCACATATTGTCTATATTTTATATTTATTTTAACTATGATATTCAGTACGACTTTTTGTTTGCAGTCTAATATTTAAATAAATAACACTTTCTTAAATATTGATAAAAAAAGAAGATCAATTACACGTTAGAAATGCTATACATACAACACATTGATGTCAAATAATTACATTTTTTATAAAACATTGTAAGAAATTTAATCCGCTTAACGATATAATCAAAATAATTCGGACTCATGTAACCCAGGGCATTAGGTGATAAATTGAAAACGATGGTAAAAAAAACATTAAGAAAATAAAATAAAAAATTAAGATAAAAATTGATATCCACCTGATTCGATCATTATAACAGTTATTCTTTAGTCATAAGTCCAGCCATGCGTGAAGCAAGTGTTGATTGTACGTTTGTACCTCAGCAGTCAGTGAACAGCAGTTAGTAGGAAATCGCCAGAACGAAATAGAGCATTATCTTATAGAACCAAAGTCTAGAGGCGGGCGTATGCATTGTTACAAGAAGTAAAAGATTATTTTAAAAAGTCTGCATTGTTTAGTGTAACAATCTCTTTAAGAAGGAACGGAGTCAATACACTTGCGGGTAACGTAATTATACATTTAAGTCATTTATTGTAAAAGTAAGGCAAGTTCATTAAAAAAAACCAAATTGTCTCTCTGAAGAAAAAGAAAGACCAAATATCGGATGAATGGTCAGAATGAGAGAGATGGAATGCATCAAAGAAGAGATGGAAAGAAAATTCAGAAGAAGAAATACCAAATACAAAGTAATCCTGGAAGAAAGAGGATGATGGAATTTCTGGAAGAAAATGGGAGCAGAGTAAATACGCACGGGGGTTTCCACCCAGATCTAGGTGTTTTGATTGTCATCTAGGTTGATAGGTTTCTTACATTAAAGTATTTCATGATTCGGTAATTCTTAATTTTAATTCAATAACCATTACTTGCCCAGTAAACGTTTTGGAGTCGAACTTTAACGAACTTTATGCGAACTATAATTGAAGTGAAATAGTGATAGAAACGTCACAAAATAGGACACTTCACCAAATTGTTTATTGGATAAACAACGATAAAATGCATTTAAATTAAATTTTTGAAAATGAATTATAGGCTAAAAGGGTAATATAGATAAATGGTAACTAGAAAAAGGTAATTTAACACAGGATAGAAGGCAAGGTGCTAAAAACTGTCAAAAGCATGTCGAAACCAAAGGAATGGGATAAACTGTAATTTAGATACTTTAAATAATGCAAAAATACATTCTATTTAAATTAATAGTAAGTATATTTTACGAGGTGTTCTAAATTATTATAACAGCTCTTATTCACATAATAATATCGATCTGTTTTGAATGTAATTTCTTATTGTAATAAATTAATCGAATATTACTATAATTTAATAGTGAAAAATATATACATATGTCATAATTTATGTATAAATATTTTTAAAAAGTAAGTAAAATATGAATTCTCTCCCAAGCACTATAATCTTCACTCATATGCATATTGGATCGTCATTAGTTTGCTATTACTGGCAACAATCAGTTACTCGACTAGCTGCTAGACTACTTGCTCCATACTCTGGATGATTCTGGATGCATTTGATACGATATATCTAGATGGGTAATAACATTAGAGCGTATCAGCTACTCTCGTCTCGCATTATAGGAGTATTGTAGATAAAAGTAAGTATATAACCAAGCAACTAGATTTTATAATGCGATTTATAATAATATGTATTGAACAAGTAAAATGGAACACCAAAGTAAAGTACAGTTCATGAACCAAGTACATGTGCACTGAAAGTGGAACCGTACTAAAAGATATAATAATTTAGAGTAAATTGTATAGGATCTATATGTAACATACATATTGTGTACACGATAAGCTGTGTACGCAAATGAAGTACAAAGTACAAAACTACGAAAGTGAGCAAATGCAGAGAACTACGAACAAGGAATACGTTGTGGAACTGCGTATATTGACAAACTGTATACATACATATAAGTGCGTACAATATAATACTAGAAATAAAAATATTTTAACCCTAAGGATATAGTCAACAAATTCAAAAGTTATAGGTAAGAAAGTAAATATTAGTGCCAACATAATCGTTTGCTGTTTAAGCACGTTTTTACATATGCTGTTTGTCAAGGTACGCAGAAGTAGATGAAACAAAATAGGATTTTGAACCACGTCCTTAATTTCTATAAAACTATACTATATATTAGGCTATAAGAACTTGTAATGTTCTACTTTTCTTAATAAATCGCAATATTATAGAAGATATATAGGAAATCTTAGTCGTTTTAATCATCAAAATAACCTAAAAATGTCCGTTTTCTACCCCTGTTAAGAATTGATATCTCTATTATGCTTTAACAGGGTCTAAAAGAATGCATAGTAGTCTATAGACTACAATACTAGTCAAATACTAAAAACTAAACAGCCATATAGAAATTGAAATCCGCCATAATATGTATTAATAAGAATTTAAAAAAAATTAGTTCCCCAATTAAATTTCCACTATTTGCATCTGTATCTTTAGACTACATATTTTAAATTCGAAATACAAAGTTGGTACTTGAGCAAAATGGCGGTAAATTTAAAGCAATCAATGCCAATTGCTACACTCTTTAATAAGTCAACTTTTGTCTAAAAAGGGCCAATATCAAAATTCCAAATTTGGGACCGAATTATTGTAATTTCAATTGACATAAAGCTGAATGTTTTTTTCAACTTTGGCTAATACATAGAATCTGATAATGTATTTTATGTTTTGAAAACTTAAATATTTTGTTTTATGAATATAAAATATAACTTTAATATCAAAAATCTGTACTATGGGTATCATCAAGCGAAGGTTGGAGTTAAACGTTTAATTCCCACACGTAAGAGATGGAGCAGCAGGAGCGAATGACTACCGTCTAAACTCTAAACTAAAGCAAAGGGGATGTGATGATATTACCCCAGACTATATGTTTCGTTCATCTGGTAATCAAATCTACATAATTGCATTTTCTCTAATGAACAACATTAAATAATTTGAGTGTACTTTGGTGCATGAAAGAGGTTACACCAAGTAGATAAAGAGAGAAAAAGAATGAGTGAGAGAGATATGATGCTGGATGCAATGAGTGGTAGTAGTGGTAGTGGCACAGTAACAGCTCTTCAGGAGAGTGGGAGGGGTGTGACAAGATAAATCTCTGGGCTCGCGGCTGCATACGGGAGTTTAATTAATCATGCAGCGCTTTGACAGCTGAGCCATGGGGCATACAATACGAGGATACGATGTGCTATCAGCTATGGCTATGGCTATGGCTATGGCTGTGGAGATGGTAGTACACCATCTACAAAAAAAAGGGATGAGAGGATGGAGGACCGCGAGCATGGATGAGGAAGGGTAATGCAAGAACTGAAAAAGAAGGGAATTAAGAATGCTTGTGTTAGTTTATTTCGTATCTATACTAATGCTATGCTATTGGTACTGTTTACCATGTATGAGCTTAATGTCTCATTTCTGCGTACATCCTGACCCGAAAGAAATTGTATGAAGTAATTATTAATTGTTACATTACATCAGTGGTGTACGTACGCTATAGCCAGGGTTTATTTAGTGTGGGGGGCCTTAAAGGAACAAGAAAAAGTACATAATTTCTACAACCTGGTCTGATAGATAAAACCAGGTAGATAAAATTACTTCTAGAAAAGTATGCTTGCTTGAAAAGTTTTCTGAAGTATACACTCTAGTGTGGGAGAGCAATTCAGTAAATTGAAATAGTAATTAAAGATTATAAAAGAAATTCTATAAACCAAAGTTGATTACATGAGCATAAAAAATTGATATAAGCGAATTAATATATGAATTTGAAAATATAAAACACAGGAAAAAGAATGCGGTATAACTTGGTTATAACGGCCCCTTATATAACAGATTATGGTTAAAACGAACATAATTTTAGTCCGTGTTACATCGAAAACTTTAACACTTGTGGTATTTTCCACAAGGAACTCATATACCAGCTTTTATAGTAAATTTAAAGATTGTATTCCTAACGTTTTATTAATGTCCTTTTCTTTTAATTAGTCTGTTATATCGAGATTTTACTGTATTATGATCTTTATTTTATCTCATTTTTCTATTACATTCCAGTACACTATTTGGAGTCACTTTGACATATTGAAGATGCGTATGATTTTTTTGTCATGAAAGAGTTCATTTACAGTTCAGTTTCATCAGTCGGATGACAAATGAAGACAAAGTTGATGCGAACATAATTTAAGTGCAATAGTGATAGAAGCGTCACAAAATAACACAGGTTCACAAAATTGTTTACCGGAATAAATTCTATTATTTACTTAATAAACGCAGAAGGAAAGGCCCAACCATAAGTGCATAAGTACCCGACATTTCCAAGTACGTCACTGACTAACATGTTCAATTTAACCTCACATTTGTAATAATTTCCATTAAAATGTAATTAACGGGTGAACATCACCTGCAGAACTTACTCATTATAAGGGTAAATTAATTATAATTACAATTTAGAAAAAACATCTTGATGATTATACATTTAAGTTCTTATCAGATACATTAAATTATATAAAGACGTTAAAACCAAGACCCTATAGGTGAAATATGTCATATAAAAGCGATTTAACCATAAATACAAAATTAAAATAATATTTGCCTAAATCTTAAATAAAATAAATAAATCTTTGTAAATACGTTTTTCTAATGCTCTAGTTTTTTTATTGATAAGAGCAGCCTTAGCTTGAAACTAAACAAAAAAATATCAAAACGAAAACTATGTGGAATATATCCCCTCAAGGCATCAGGCAAAGGCACAAAGCAGAAGGCACGGGCACGGGCATTACAATCGCAAAAGGCGATGGAGATTTCTTTCCTAAAAACCCCCGAGCTATAAGAAGAGAAGTCAAGTGTGCAAGTGAAGTTGATGGCGAATAGAAATACTCGTATTTGTACGAATGTCTGTCTGTAAGGACTAAACATAAAGGACTTTAACGTAAAGGAAGACATTAGACACCTTAGCTTACTGCTTGGTACGTAGGAAGATAGCAATTTGTAGAAGACTTAGACTTAAGCAGATTTTTTCTTTTATTTTAAATCATATTAAAAGCCTACTCATAATAAACAAACATATGATTGGTAATCTGACAGTTGATAGATGCTGTAAAAGATAAATGCTCAATGGCTACAAATAGCGTAAGTTGTCTTTGTCAAACTGTAAACTTTAATGTGTACAAGGGTCACTCGAAATTATACCAATGTTGTAGTTCTGTTAATTATGAATTTTCTAATTTAATATTTTATGGCAATGTTGAAAATACATGAAATTTCAAGACAAACTTTTCATTGATCGAAATTGGCTAACAATGGTAAATTATTTTAGCTACTGAGGCAACTATTTCCATCTTTGATCATGTCCTTGGAAATGGTTATTCCTCAGACGCCACAAACTAACATAACTGGATAGTAAATTTGGGTTACTTAACACCAAACAGTGTATATTAAAATGTAACCCTTGAATTCAGCAGTAAATCGTTTCAGTAAATGGATAAATAACGTATTACTACAGCGTAATATAGGAAAATTGTGACGAATATACACTCTGCCGTTCATGCTCACGTGTCCAAATTTGTTCGGAAATGCGTTTGTAGACCTTAAACTATAGAAGTTTAGATAGCATATTATTTAATGTAATACCACACTAAACATAAAACGTAAACTCATGTATTATTTAACGTAATTTTTTACCTTATTTATAATTTATTATTTACCGAAATTTAACATAATTCTGTTACACTATCATTAGAGAAATGTAAAGTCTCTGATATATAAAAAGGGTAAGAGGCAAATTCAAAACCAGTGCTGGACACAAATAAGTAGCTACAAATTGATATTGATTAAGAAAAATACAAAAACGTGGGAAACTTCTTATCAGAGCAACAGATAATTTGAAAAAGCCATCTTCAGACTACGAACAGGACATACGAGGTTGACGCATCAACATTTAATCAGCTCCGCAGTGCAGCAACTGTCAGACGCAAATAACAGTTCATCATCACCTGCCCACAATATCAAATAAAAAAGTATCAGAGTTCCTTACTGATATAAACTTAATAAATCAAATTTAACTAAATATAGCATCAGGTGAACATGACCTTGACGTTGAAATCGCCTCAAATTTTAAAATAAAAAAATTATAAAAGAACATTAAAAATCATTTACTAATATATAATTTAACATTATATAATTTTGTATAATAATAATAAGAAGTATTTAAATGGTATTTCTTTTTACGTTAAGTTAACGTATTTGCATTACAATTAAACTAAATTCTAACTTCTGAATAATATAATAGACGACACAGTGGGCGAGAGCATTGATGCTTGACGCCGACTGCTGTTTCTTCGGGTTCGATCCCCGGACCAGATATATATTTTCTGGGTTTGGTTATTATGAACTTATATTGATTATGGTCATACATAATCGTACAGTTATTAGTGGTGTAGCCCACATATATGAGGCCACGACACTATAAATACTGCCAACATTGAAGGAGGTCGTCGGTGATAGGACTCAGCATCGGAAATAGGCCGACGTTAAATAAAAAAAAAAAAATAATAATAATAATATAATATTAACAACTAATAATATTAATATAAGGTCAATTTCGAAATGGACTACGATAAGAAACAGCAAAAAAAACATTCTAGATCCGTACCGTTCATAATCTAAAAATAGAGACACGCCTCCTTATTAAAACAAACATATAATACTTAGTTACAAATGAATGAATGATAGCTTATCTTTCTTATATAAAATATACACAATTTTTTCCTATTTAATTGGTTAATTAATTACCTAATTACAAATACTAATGGACTTCAGACTTATCCGCAATTTGTTTACAATTTTATATATTTTACCCATCATATTTTTTGTTTAATTATACACACATTTACTAAAAGAAATCAATTTCATATCTCTGGCGTTTAAATCATATCAATAAATCAACTACTACATTTACGGCATATGTTATTTATACATATGTAATTTACAAATAGTTTATACATAATTAATTTCTCTATTACTATTCCAATATATTTAATGCATATATTTAAATGTATTATTTATACAGTGTGTCCCAAAAGAAGCACGTGTCACTGACACCGGAGATAGATCTGCCTCAGATGCATCGAATAACCTAATATGACATCAATAAAATTCGCATGGTTTTCGAGATATCGTCAGTTCAAAGTTTTTTTTTTAAATTCTCAATTTATTAACGTTGTTGCGTCCGAGGACTCCTGTGTCAGTATGACATACTCTTTTTGGGATACCCTGTATATTTATTTATAATCATGTAGATAGAGAATCGCTTTAAATATGTATGATTATTAAGGATTCTATATCAAATTGAACCGGAGAATTGATTACATCTTATTTTCAGATCGATTAAGGGGGCAGTCTGGAAAATTGCATCATTCTCTGTATTATTTAAACAATTGTTGTAATATTAACTATAAATAACGAGATCAATCATATTTATTTAAATAACAATACAGTTAATCATCCACATTTTTTATACATACGCTAAAATATCACTCTATTCTCAGTTATTTTTATTAGAAAATTGTTTGTTTTAATTATTAATTAAATGTGTATGATACTTATTTATCCTATTGCAAATGATTACAACTTTGAAAAGACGTAAATCGATCCTGACTTCAAATTTCAATTCCGATCAATCGACTTCATATTTTGAAGACAATTGCACAAAATGATAACATTCTATCGAAGTGATTCATAGCACAACAACTATCTCACTGGTTTTCTATTTTTTATTGACAAAGTTATTGTATATAAATCTTAATTTTAATTGATCCGGTGGGAAAGACTAAAGAGTTTCATTAGATTTTAAAAATATGTGATCAACTCTTGTACTATTTTAATGTAAAATACTTAATATTTTTTTCATTTATATTTACAAAAATAAATAAAAATATACCATGACACAATAGATATGTAAAATTAATATTTTTTAAATTAGAACCGAATTCTTTCTTTTTTTGATAAGATACAAAGATGCAGGACTACGACACAAGGATGCGACAGAAAACTATTTGATTATATTTTATTAAACATTCTTCATATATAATACTACAGTCACCAAGAATTCTAAATATTCATTATAGAAAAACTAGTGAAGCAAAAACTGCGACAAAGCATAGTTCTTGAAAACAAATTATAACATAGCTTGTTCCTTGACGTATATCTACTTAGTATAGAATGCATATATTTAGCGTATAAACAGGCCATGTTTTCATGGAAAATTATTATCTCGAAATTCTTGTGATATGTATTTCAAAATTTTGTTATAAGTACAGTCAATCGGTAAGATCTGCAATAAATGTAATATCAACAGGACCATCCAGAATTCTAAATGAATACATTTCTAAATCTAGTGATAGATCACATAATTCGCATAATCCTAATAATTTGAAATCCTTTTTGGATTATGTCCTCTATTCTTGTTCATACCTTAAGTATGGTACACATACGTGCGACTTAACATGCGACATCCAACATTTGTTGTAAGAAGTTGTACAACATGTCCACACTAGTGCGACATGCAACTTAATACGTCGGAAGCTTTCATAATTCGGACGAATTCCTTCAATCTCCTTCAGACAAAAAAATATTTACAAAAAAAAGTAATAAAACTCACATTCAACATTCAATAAATAATCACATTGAAAACCGCAATTTCTTTAGATATTCCGACTTAGGATTGAAACATTTTTGTTTCATAAAAATACTACCTAGAATTATGGTAAATCGGTCACAAAACATTGTATGTTAAATACATCCATCGTTATTATTTAATATATTAGTTAAAAACAATTCAATGCCATCTCTTTGGAGTAATAGTCACATAATTTGATGTGAACGCACTCTTCAGTTGGTATCTAGTAGCTGAAGCTGATGCCCCATATGAAGTTGATTACTCCGACCTCTGACGCGATATAATATGTTAATCGCGGCTAACCATCAGACTCTAGAAACCCGAGAGACGTTAATATACATGACCTTCCCAAGGGTTTCTAATTGCGCGTTGCCATTGTACATTCACTTTAACCATTAACAATTTACGGAAATCAATTTTATTATTGAAAGATTTATCCAGAGATGTGCGTTTTTCAAATACATATACTCAAACTGCAAATACAGAATGGTAAATACCTATTTTCTATTTTGTATTTAAATATCTTTTAAGAGTATAGAATTTTATATTTTATTCGAAAACTTTTACCAACCTATTTCCTATTTGGAAAATACAAAATTCTTTTTTCATTTTCGTTACTTCATAGTCTTCATCAGTAAACATTATTTTTTGAATATAAACTTAAAACCCCACTAACATTAGCACCATCTATGGTCTAAAAGTATCAGCACAATTGTCTTAGAATTCTAATTTAAAATTATATATGTGCCTATTATTTTATTATCCTTCGTGTTACCCCCACCATAAGACATCTGATTTTCGTTTACCTAAATTTGTTTATCATATTTTCTCGTTCATTATTTGTTTTACTACGAAACAATCATTCCATTGCAATCCTTACTGAAATATATATATATACATAAATATATATTATTTTACCTACTAACCTTAACACTTGTCTGCTTTAATCCCTAAACTACCCCAACTACATATAAATATTTTAACCTTCTAAATTACATTTATATTAGAGTATAGATATGTATATATATAAAGAGTATTCTATTTTCTCAAATGTATTTTTGAAATACGTATTTTGTATTTAAATACTAACAGGAAATTTATTTTTTATTTTGTATTTGAAATAGGAAATAACGAGGTATTTGCATTTTGTATTTAAATGCTTTTGAAAAGCATTTGTGCACATCTCTGGATTTATCTATAATATAAAGAGTGTTCTCATCTGTCACAATCCATTGTATTGAAGTGTGTCAATTTCAGGTATGATCCAGAGTAGAAATATTACCCGAGAAACGTGAGGGCCCGATCAGGCACCGATAAGGACTGTATGTACACATTATATAACCCTGCCGCAGACTGAGGCGTATATTTCATATATTTTCTTTCATAACTTAACGTTTTTTATCGTCCAGACTGCAGCGACTCCAACGTGGGACTTTAGTAAAAACTCTTCTTAAGGTTTCACTTTGATTACGTTAAAGTTCCAATCCGGCCCTGACCGGGGAATACGATGACATTCTTCTGACTGGTTAAAACTCAACTGAAACATATCCCTACACGATGCCTGCTTGTCTGACGGATTAGGTGGCGCCCCCTTCTCAGCGTCGCGATACAAGTGCAGCGAGGGAACCGGGAAGGACGATGTTGTGGAGAGGGTGGACGTCTAATTAATTAATGTAAAACAGAGTCCGTCATTGCATGAAATACACTTTTTATACCATTCATCTCATCTCTTTTAGATGAATAAATTTTTTTCTAAATTTCTATCACCAAAATACCAAAAGTTAAAATATTTTTTTTTCATCCTAACATCCTGTATACTTAATACCTAACACAGCACTCAATAAGTTCATAGGATGACGTATAGATGGCTCACTATTAACAATTACTTTTTAATGGGAAAAAATATCGAAACCGAATAACATTTGCTATTGCTTTACTTGAATGGTATTTTTCAAAATTCAGATTTTTCCATTACATTGAAAATTTCTAAAGTAGGGTCACTAAAACCATTGTAACTTGTAAAGTAATGGGCGGAATGTCTTGAAATTTTAACTCATATCTTTTTAAGGTTAGTACTATCTTAAAATCATAAGGATTTGTTAATAGAGGCTTCATCTATATCATCCAGAGGACTTATTGAGTGATGGCATTGAGATAAATGATTTATATTATGCCAGGACATCTTTAACAAAATGCTGTATAATTTTTTTATAACTTAATATCAAGAAAATGATCCCTTTTTGTATGTTTTATACGTATTGTCCACAACTTAGCCAAGGTGGTTAAGCTGGTGACTTCTGGGTTCAAATTTAACAGCCAACAGAGTATATTTGTTGCGAGATTTGAAAAAAATGCCATCGGTTTATAATACCGTATTTGAAAGGGTAATATTGGACGTAGTTAGTAATTAGATGGATGCGCCGACAAAGAACGCTGCGTGCTGTAAGATAGTTACTAGTGAAATTCCATTTCATGAGGTGTTATTACCAAGAATTGTCGAAACACAGTGAAATATGTTTTTTAAATCTAGAAAGCGCTTCAAAAATCGCTATTAAAAAAATAAAAAAATACATATTCTATTTTTGGAGCTCCCAAAAATCCAAATGCATTAAAACTATATTTGTTATACAAAAATTACGTAATATTGTGTAAATACTAAGAAACGATAACTAGGAAATTCCAGACACTAAAGTATGCTAATTCTGTCTACGGATCAAAGTGCACTTACATTAATTTTATATTAAATACCTGAAAAATATTTGACTTAAAGGTCGGTTTATATTGGTGTATTAAATGGATTAGTCACAAGTATTATTAACCTACAAGATAATTTCCAAGTTATTACAAAACATGTGTTAAAAAAATAATGGAAAAAGGTCCGCGCAAATTATTTCAAGAAATTTTTTTTTTCCATATGTGGTACCACTGTACTCAATTACTATGCCAAATATGACCATGATTGGTAAATCCTCTTGTTTACAACAGTTGATTGGATCAGTCCACTTCAGTATTGCATGGCTAATCAATCAAATCAAAACAGGTACCCCGGAGTGGCAATTTTAGTTTTCTTTTTTTATATATTATTTCTCGGGCTTCCTAGACACGTAGCCTTTTATTGCACCTAATAATGTTCTGCTTTTTTTTTATACTTTATATCCCGACAACAGGAATGATCTATTCATGGCTACTGCTGTTATAAATTTCGGTTTCGCAATCAAAAAGCGGTGTTAACAGGAAGCGTCTGCGAAGTCTGAAGCAGCGCCCTTTGAATTTCTTGCCATTGCTGTATTTTGCCATAGAATGTGGTCAGGATCTGCCTCCTCTTCACCACATTCGCATTTAGGGTTTGGAGTGATTTTGTTTCTTGCTAGATGTTGGCAATTTTAGTTTCGATGACATACAGTTGTGAAATTTAAAACAAAATGTAATTTAATAAAAAGATATTAACGTAAAATTTAAATTTAACGTTATATTTAAGTATCTATGCCCCTTAATTTTTATAAATAAATAAACCTAAATTTAATAAGAAAAATAACGCCTATGAACATAAACTTTCGTTAATTTCAAGCAACCTGTCACTCGGACTTGTGTTATGACAACAAAACAGACATATTTGTATTTGTAAATTGCATCTTAAAAACTAGTAAACAAGATGACATCATGGTAATGGTGTCTGCCGCGTGAGCTGACCGTTACGACTTCCAAATGCATCAAAATCTGATACTACGTGGTTCCATGAAATTGCATGAACAAAAGTACAAACAATAGCACTATATGAGTACAGCGTGTCTCGCATATCTACGGTTCGTCGCACTACATGATAAACGAAAATATTTAGCTACTAGCCTTGTACTGGCACTAATTAGTGCTAATTAAAAGTGCAAAGAGCGCTTTGGAGATTACAAAAAACAGACTTGTGAAGTTTCATATATTTATGATGATATTTGCAATAATGTATGATTCAATTTTAAAGTGGAAATATTTTTCACGTAGTAAAATATTTCAACTCTCAGTTAACTAGGTTTATTACAAACCTTGGTTGATAATTTTATTTCTCAAACGTTAGTTTTGTTCTAATCGAAAATAACTGTAGCTTAACCGTGCAAAATATCTCGATCTTGGTCGATCTTTAACACAAGTAGAATTGAAAATCCCATTTCTTTATTTAAACTTCCGTTATGCTATAACTTAAGTTTAACTGAGTACTGTAAAAACGATTTTAATTCTACTATTTTTATTACCCTCTCAAATATTTACAAATATCCTAAACCACCTAATAAACAAAGTACAATACCACAAAAAAGCATTTCTACTAAATCTAGCAAAAGATTATAATATTTTAAGACCCGACCAATCTTAGAGATTTTTAATGATAGGCTAATTGTTTTAGTTTGTAATGTCTCTACTAAAAATATTCCTCATAATGCAAAAGCAACATCTTTATTATGAAACATAAACAATTTTTGGTTGTAAACACAGATTAAAGAATTTGAACAATAACTTAAACAATTGATTATATTCTTAAATGTAATAATATTTATTAAGCAATGATGTAACCTACACAACCTGTCCTTATTGGTCGGTTAATTGGAAACTGTAATCGTGGCGATAATGACATTTATAGCAGAAACATTTATACGAAAATACTGCATTAATATAATTACTGCCAGAGCATGGTATAAAACTATTCTTTAATATCATTCATAAATTAATAAACAAATATGTATCAACGTTATAAATCCTAAGTAGTCACCCTGTTTATACAAAAGAAATAAATATAATCAGCTCGCGTCCTACACCAACAAAAACTCAAGTGGTTCCTTGAAATTTAACCTTGAAATTGAGTCAGATCAGGATCAATGTCATGTCACCTGGGTTAAACATTTGTTGACAACAAAGTTGTTTATTTACGCAGTATTTTTTATAAATCATTTTTTAATGTCAACTGGGAAATCTTGTGCACAAGTATAGCCTTCATTAAGAACACTAGGAAGTCAATACTGTTTAAAAACTATACTGCTTTGTACTTAGTTGCATAGTACTCAAAAGATTATAGATTTATTGATTTTCTTTTATATTAATGTACATATGTATTTACTCTTAGGTACTGAGTTAGGTAGGAGCTGAGTTCTTACATTAAAAAAATAGAACAAGTGTCAGTAAATTTGCATGCCATAAATTAATAAATAAACTCACCTGACAAAGAGAATATTTCTGACTCTTGAAACATTGTAGCAAATACAGTTTTTAAAGCACTAACACTGGAGTCCACATAATAATAAACTACATAACATATTGTTTGTTAGAAAATAACACAACGATACAAAATTAGTCCAAACACTTCACGAAATATATATCGTACAAGACAAAACATAACCTAAAAAGTATGTCGAACAATCATATGTAATTTAATTTGACAGTATCATATTTTGTTACAACATTTTTAACTAATATATTCACTACACGGTAGTTAATAATTGTGACGAATATATTATCACACTTGTTAATGAAACCTGTCAACGTAAAATATATGCAAACAATCAAAATTCACACAATGGCAAACAATTAACGATATTAATCAATGCAATCGATTTAACATTATGTAAATACTTGCTGGAGCACTAATTAGAATGGTTTTTATTTATAAATGAACTATGAATTATTTAAGTTAAATACAATTTGTCAGAACGACTGAAATGACAGCTACCCTAATCGTACTACAATTTACACTTCAACGTAATGTTAGTTGCAAGTAAAACAGGTGTACCATCTATTAGTGTTGCCAACGTTTCTAAATAATAAGATTTAGCCACCAAATTGGAATTTTATGTTTAGACGTTGGAATATATATTATGTAAAATAATCAAACAATCTATATTTTTTAAAGAAGTTAAGTTAAGTATGTGATATCCTTCTTTTTATGAGTGCATAGCAGAAATGCAGTTCTTGACAATCAGGATATTTAGTTGGTACTCAGCCAATTATTGTGTTTATTTAACTTTCTTAAAATAAATATTTTTTTAAACTGAATAATATATTAGAATAATATGTCTATTAATAAATGGCAACTGCATGACTGAGTTGTCAAATCGCCAAAGTCTAATTGACTTTCTAAATTTGTTAGAAATAACACAAAATTCATTGACTTCACTTAAATATTTAATCAATATTTTCTGATTAAATATGTAGTATTTTTTTCTGTAGATCTGATATAATCATCTAAAAAGGGTTCTAAAAAAAATTTACTATATGTTTGGAATGTATGAAAAATATGTTTCACATTTTTTAAAACCATTATTACACCTTAGAAAATTATGCCTGAATAAAATGCCTGATTATTTTGCGCTATGGTATAAATACATTTTCTTTTATTAAACAAAACTTTGTCTATCAACATACACTTTTCCTAAAGTGTTACATATATTTCAAATACATATTGTACCATTCATTTTCTCATTTGCATCGTGTAATAGTGTCTTTAGTCTACAAGAATAAAACAACCTAGTCCACCAGGTGTCAAGTGCATGGTTGTGTTACCTTCTTTAGTTTATACTTATGCAGTGAATAATAATAAAATAATAAATACGTATATTTGACGAGTAGGAGACAGTCACTGCGCGGTGGAGGGGGGAATGATTCAGTGATTTAGCGAAATGAGTGAGCCGCAGATCTATAGACAGTGTACTGGACACAACTAATAGCTGGATGCAGGGAATCAGAGAAGCGCAACGAAGTTCAGGGTCACCGTCATTCGACCCTGGTGATTTCAACACTGTACCTATTCATAGCCCTGTGGAAATAGATCATTTTGTGACAAAATAATACAGAAACTTTATACTATGTATTAAATCTACTGACGTTATATTATTAATTTACTTATATGCAGAGATGTGTACAAATGCTTTTCAAAAGCATTTAAATACAAAATGCAAATACCTCGTTATTTTCCTATTTCAAATACAAAACAAAAAATAAATTTCATGTTAGTATTTAAATACAAAATACGTATTTTAAAAATACTTTTGAGAAAATAGAATACTCTTCTTGTTACTAATATAAATGTTTTTCTTTTTAATGATTATGAGAATTCTCTTTGATAAAGACCGCCTTCGTTTTGAAACATTTTTGTTTCATAAAAGTACTACCTAGAATTTTTAAATAATAGCAAAAGTAAGTGTTTTATTAGTACATAGGTGAAGTACGTAGGTATAATAATATATATTTATGTATATATATATATATTTCAGTAAGGAATGTAGTGGGGTAATTGTCTTGTAGTAAAACAAATAATGGACGAGAAAATATGATAAACAAATTTAGGTAAACGAAAATCAGTGGGGGTAACAGGAAGGATAATAAAATAATAGGCACATCTATCATTTTAAATTAGAATTATTAAGACAATTGTCCAGATACTTTTAGATCATAAATGGTGCTAATGTTGGTGGAGTTTTAAGTTTATATTCAAAAAATAATATTTACTGATTAACACTATGAAGTAACAAAAATGAAAAAAGTATTTTGTATTTTCCAAATAGGAAATAGGTTGGTAAAAGTTTTCAAATAGAATATAAAATTCTATATTCATAAAAGATATTTAAATAGAAAATAGAAAATAGGTATTTACTACTTTGTATTTGCATTTTGAGTATATGTATTTGAAAAACACACATCTTTGGTAATTTATATATACACAGTCGTTCTTGACAGAATTAGCTTAAGACTGAAAACTAAATTTCAAATTTTAATTATTCTTTATCAGTTATATCAGTTCTTTAATATTTAATAATAATCAAAAAGCATATTTTCATAAAATTTTTAAACATACATTAAATAATAAAAAAAATTATGACTAATGAATAATAAAGTTAAACTAAATGATGCAATTTATTTCCCTGGACTATTATTTATTATTATTATTTGTTTTTTATATTAACAGGTAAATATGTAAAAATAATTTATGTGTTATACCTGTATATCTCTATCTATAAATGATGTTGTTATATTTGTTGTTGTTTGGTGAGGTAGGTCACGGCAAGTTTCAGGCTAGACGATATGTGTTTTATTTTTTTCACAGTGATGTTCCGGTTGACTTTGAATTATTTTTTTCATTTGTTGCATTTATTTATACTACATTTCACATTAAGATAAAACTGTGTTTTGTATTGAAAATAACGTGGTCACATGTGTGACAATTTTATTTGCAAGTAATACTTTAACGATTCTATTTTTGCATTTTTGTAATAATTATCGATAAGTCCGTCTAAAATGTATATTATTTTATTCAATAAATGATATACATGGATGATGTTACCACGCATGGAATCATATAATATTTTACGCAAGTGAAACCGAATAATATTTATCTGAAAGTGTAAAAGGGCTGCCGAGTTTTTTTTTAATTTTAACGAATTTTAAAATACCAAAGTTTCTGATTTTTTTTAATGAAAATTCGGTATTTTGACTTCTAAGTGCTGTAGATAATTGAAAAATAAATTTTTAAAAAATCGGCAGCGTTACCTGCATTTAACTTATCAAGTATTGAAATCATTTTGGATTTTTGATCTTAGATAATCCAGTGATGAGTTATGAGAAATACCGCAATCACTCCTTTTCTTGTGACATTTGCGGAGATTCGTTGTCAATGCCTCATTTCTTGATATTTATTTATGAAAATTTCAAAAAGTATTCCTTAAATATTATTTTATCATGTAGTAACTATACAAATTATTATTCGTTAACTGTGTTGTCAAAAAAAATTATCGAAAATGTGCTTTTTTATCGTTTTGACCTTACCCCCAATAATAATTTCGATTTTGGAAACCATGCGCCTATTCGAAGGAACGTTGAGTACAAGCATACATAAGTTTACGCATTGTTTACGTAACCGGTAATGTTTGTTATGTTAGATAACCTTAAATAAACGTACCGGATTGTATAAAGATTTGAATATATGCATTTTTTTCCATTTTAATTCTATCAATGTTTTTAGCATATTTATGTCATTTTTATCTAAATTTAAATGATATTGATAACACTTTAAATAAACAATTTATTTTTTAATATAAACATATCATTTAAATAAATATCTGGCACAAGGCTTATAGAGCAACATGAACAGTGGTAATATAATAGAATCATGCAAATATGCGATGTTATAGAATATGTGTCAAATTTAAATTCAAAGTCTCCTCGTGTTCCTGGATAAGATAAAAAAAAATGTCTATCATAAACTGCCGTGAACTTTTGACATTCCGTGCGAAATTTGGAACCACTAATAATATGTTTAACTGATATATTTTTGCCACGTTTTAGATTAGTTTGCGATATTATCTTTTAATGCGTTTGATTTATGTATTTGCAAATAATTGTTTGCGCAATTTTTATTTAGACATATTACATAAAATCATTGTAAAAATTTTCTTAAAAACATAGTAATATTGTGAGATATATTTATAGTTTCATTAATGCCTATATCCCAATTGTAAAAGTCCCAATACGGAGTTGAATATATACGGAGTTGAATATATACGGAGGTACTATTTCTGACTTTTGCTCTCACTTTTCCTTATTTTTGTAAAATTCTTATTCTAAATACTGTTTCATTTATATGTCAAAAAGAGGCAAAAATTCGCATCGAAACTTCTAATTGTCACCAAATAACATTTTTCTTTACTTTACTGTCAACTACCTACATAACATAAGATAATCCCTGTATATTCATATAAACTAAATAATGTGAAAATAATATCCTGAATAATATATATTGCATATACATTAAATTAATAAACAGGACAGTACATACTATGTACATGCTGCCATATTTAAATCTGTACATACATTTGCATTTGCACATATACATATGACATACAGTGTAGGTTTTAAATCACAACAGCATACATATAGGATATGCAATATACATAAATGTATATACCTTGAATATAATATGTATATCCAAATCTTTTCTGGGTACTATAGAATAATAAAACTTGAACTAAACTGAAAATGCTACAACAACATGCTTGTAGTTTTGTAATACATATTTATGTGTATGTTGTCTGTGAGCACCAAGCGCCCATAAACAACAAAGCGTGTTGGCCGAGCCGATTACCAAACCAACATGTTCGAGACGACTTACAAATGGTTAAAAATGAACAATAGTAGTTGAGAGCATTGAGATTTGACTCCAACTTCTACATCTTCCAAAATATGTAAGGCCTCAACCATCAACATCAGTAATATGACAAGTACCAAAAATAAACCGATGTTTTAAAAATAAATCATAATTTACTGATTTTTCTAGCCATTATAATTAAATTGCTACAATATTTTTATAAATAATTTAATACGAAGGTCATTTGCTACATCGTCTGGTGGACAAATCGAGTTAGCATCGATTTTAAATTAAGTAAATGCAGCTCACAGCAGCGTCGAGCTGAGCCAAGTTGAGTTGAGTTGAGCCAACCAGCACATTACCTTGTAATTTGATGATAATTAATTTGCATTAAATGAACACATTTGAAGGTCACATGATTACAATCAGATCCGACAATTACTGGTAATGCTGTAACGTGCTACTTTTTTATTCTAATGCCCTGACTTGTTCCGTCTCGTTTAGTTTCGTAATGGCTTATTTTTATGTAATTATCTTTAATTCAACTATATTTATAGAAGTATTAAGTAATATCGTAATAATATGCAATATACTTCCTTGAAAAATTACTAGATTAAGATAGTGATTTATTATTAATTTTCTTGGAAATATGAAAATTACCTCAGACTGGATTCTTTTAGAAATAAAACTTCTTTAGGCGTGTGGATATAAATTAATTACAAAGCGTTACTTGTATTTAAGGGTTCTTTAACATAAAAAAGATGCATATTCCCAGCCTCTAGACGTAATGTAATGCTTTAATTAGCTTGTAGTTAGCTAGCATGTGAGAAACTGCACTTGCAAGCCAATTTTCTACCTGGGTTAAATGTTTCATAGAACCATAACACGTACTTTTTGGATTATTTAAACCTTAAGATGACTTTTTAAAGATTAATTCATATACATAAAATTAATAAAATGACATACAGCAATGTTTAAATATTTATACATTCCTTAGCATTTGCATATACATATGACATACAGTTTAAGTTTTACATCACAACAGCATATACATAGGATATGTAATGTACATGAGTGTATATACCTTGTATGCGAAGGTAAATTTGACTAATAAAATTTACCTGTTCCTCTATATAAATCCATTCTAACAAACTACAGACAGGCATACTCTTATTATTATACACCTTTTTCACATCTATAACATTCTTATATGTATCTATGCAACAGATTTTTGCATAGCCATATATTATTTCTTTAGATAAAAAGAATTACAACAATCTAAAATAAAAGAAGTTGTTTTTTTTTCTCTTTTATATTCACGTCTGCAGTTGGCTAAATGCAGACGTGGCGTAAATGTGATCGTTTCGTTTTCTGTTGGTTAAACTGACTTTGAACTGACCTTTTACATTATGTATCGATGTACGACTATAACTATTTATAAGCTTGTTTTACGTCAGGGGCGGCAACTTAAAATAATTGGGTACTTTACTATCTATCACAATATATTAATTATTTATTTGTTTATATATTTATAGCACTATAATGTAAATTACTTGTTATAAATTAAACAGCTCCGATTAAAGAAATCTGCAAATTAATAAAATTAAATTAACAAGTTTAAATAATTTAAAATTTAATTCAGAATTCAAATCTGAAACGCCAAAATTACAATATTAAATCAAACAGGCTTGCAGAATAATTTCTTTTTAATCTATCTGAAGCTTACATCTTTGACCGCTTTAAAGATGGAAATGTTTTTAATTGACACATTTTTAGTTCCTTATCAGTCGTCCACAACGTACGTGACAAAAGTTCAAAATATGAATAAATGAATATTTAAAAATAGTTAACAAATTTCATTTTACAATATACTTACAAATTATATCCGATTTCTTAAATATTATTGTTTATTATTTTTTGAAATTTATTTTATTTTACGTCGGCCTACTTTCGTTGCTAAGTCGAAATATTTAACATAGAAACTTTGCTCCGGAGATTGAACCCGAAAACACAGCACTGGCAGTGCCGTCTTATATTGGATTCAATTTCAATTATTTTCCTTTTAATCAAACCAAATTATAAATTTTATAAAAAAAACTAATCTTTTAATGTAATAAAAATTTACCCTCCGTTTAAAACAGATATATATACTCAAATGTCAAATACCAAATGCAGCTATCGCAAACAACACATACAGTTTTTAGTATATAAATGTAATAAACAAGGAGAAAAAAAATCAATTGCTTATTATTCTACAGACTTTAATACTTATTCAGGTATGCAGAAATTGTTAGATTATTTTATTTCATAAAGAAAATTTAAAAAATAACAGAGGTTTTAATTAACCAATTACAAGTTCAATGTGTAATGGAAAAAAGCCACACAATTGTTAGAAATATGAGAGCTATGAAAAATATAAGTAAGGTATGTTAAAAAGAAACTATTTTCAACACAACAATTTACATGATCCTCCTATTACTAGCTGTCACTGGCTAGAACGTTATTTCCATATATAAGAGTATAAAATTTATATAGTTATATTTCTTTTATACACACCTTTATGCCTTTGATATTGTAATCGATCAAATTCAAATTGTTACAGCTGGATATTTCAATGTCAAGGAATAAATACCGTGAGTTTGATTAGTACTAGGATCACGCTCTGTTCAGATACAATCACACGTTGTCAAATACGGATATTTAAATACGATAAGCATTTGAATACTTTTAACTTTATTAATTAACGTAGGTATTATTATTGTTTCACTATATTTATTAATTAAATATAATACACGCTTATATACTCTAAGCGTGTTTCTTTATAATTTGTCTGTACCATGAAGAAACTAAGTACGTTAGTCTTCGGAGAGGTGAACTGATCAAAACGGAAAAATAGTTATTGTAATTTAGAGATCTTTAGTTACTGAGTGCAAGACTAAATCTGAGATATTCTTTACTTGTCTAACCTTACTTGTCTAACTTCCTAACTTTACTTGTCTACTTGTCTACTATATATATATATATATATATAAGGGTTGCGATTTATTGGGTATTATTACTACAGTTGTGGATGTCTGTAAGGCCAGTGTTATAATGCTTAGTTGTACTCATATGAAAGTAGACAGGTGTTCATTCATTAACAAAAAATTAAAATGTGTATCTAGATACAAATTATTGCCGTAAACATTTAATAAGAATAAATAAGAAATTAACATTAAAAAATAAACTCATTTTAAATTATTACTTGTACGTTTAACTAATAAATAATTATTTATAATAAATTACGAGTTAGTGAATTACACTTAACGCGAATTGAGGTATTCTTCTCACGTAGTGGACTACGTTCGGTTATTTCGTAGCCTTGAGGTAAGTTTAGCGTGTACACGCCGTTATCTGTCAAAAATTAATGTCAAATGTTTTTAAAATAAATATCTTAATACAAATTTTAAATTGGTAAATCAATTTTAGAATAACAAGTGTAGCGATCTGTCAGTTTTTTTTTTTTATTTTGCAATATACGAGTATTTTTGAAAGTTATTTGAAATTATATAAAAAAGTATTAACTTGCTGTTTTCAATAAAGGCAAAATTCTATGAACATATGATTCACTGGATTTGATGTATTAACTTGAGAATGTATTAAAAGAGAAGAAGAAGACAAAACATAATCTGATGTATTATTTAACGTAATACTTTTTACCTAACGTTATGTTTTCTTATTTACAGAAAATTAATATAATTTTGTTACATTGTTATTAAATAACTGCAAAGGACATGTATTAATTATAATATATTAATATAATATGTCACATTACGTAATCCTGAACAAAAAGCTAACTAATCAACCAAAGCTACACTTTAAGGAGGTACAGGACGTGAACGTAAATGATAAAAACGTTGTGAAATACAAATAGTTAAAATACATGCTGTCTCAAAATTTATGAGCTAGGGTTCATAGTTTTCCTTTTATACATGATTAAAAATAGTCATTTTCCATACAAATCATAATTTTTAGCTCAATTTCACCACATAATATAACTTTTAACTTATTATGGTGACACGGCTTTCAAAAACTAGGTGTATATAAAATATTCTTTTCTGTAACTATTGCAAAAAGAAAATTATCAAAAGGATACCTATTTACGAAAATATTTAAATAAAACCTTTAAGAAACAGTAAATGTAGGTTATAAGCCGCCAACGTTGCAAATGCCAATTTGAGCGGGAAATTCAAAATCGGAATAAATGTTATATTAAATATAACAATTTATTGGTCAAAGAACCAAATCACGCATGCGTCAACACACGTAAATTTGTAGCGTTGCAAAATTTATTATTCCTTTTTCAAAATATTTAAATTGAATTAATATAAATTTGATATTAATTATAGGTAATTTTTAATTTATTAAACTATTATATGCATAAAAAATCATTTTAACAATCAAAAAGCAGTTTAATAGGGAATTGAAAAATTTATTTCAAAGGTACAGTCCCAATATTTGCTCGTCCCTCATGTACTTCGTATTTTGCATTTCGTATGACCGAGAGATAAACTTTTTGCATTGACGGTACGTCCTGTACCTCCTTAAGGAAAGAATTGATTAAATTTACCAGTGCATTGAAAAAGAATTCAGATCCCGTATATTAATTTTCATAACATACCGTGCTTGTTACCGTGAATTATTTTGTAAAATTATATTAATTTTAATAAATTCAAAATAATGCATGTTAAAAATAATTATTTCACTCGGTTCATAATTTTAATATGCATTTGTCTATTATATTTGTATTAAATTTAAGAAATTTTTTAACAGTGTAGAACGTCTTAATCTAGCTATTAAGCTAAACAATGCAAAAATGAATTAAATAAATGTGAAAAATTACATATAAAGAAAATTATTCATACAAAAAATGTTTAAACTAAAAAATAATTAATCTCATAGTGTTATTAAATAAAAAACATATGTATAATATGAATTTATTATTTGTAATTAACAGACCGCATGGTGACCAGCAATGCTATATTTAAGTGAATGCTATCAATTTATAACATCATAAAGAATTTGAGTATCATAAATTGATTTGTTAAACACAAAAATAATCTTATTAAATTATTCAAGTACCTGTATACCGAAATAAAAATTATTGGTTTATTTTTTATTTTTTTTATTATTATTTTTTATTTATTAATTCTAATCGTATTGAGTCATTGATATAGTGTTCAGTGGCTCTTAAGCGGTGGGAATTCTAACTAAATATTATAAATTTTTTTTAAGTTTAATTCACCTTTAACTTTAAGTAACTATATCCCACGTTCAGTACCGTACCGCACTGTCGTAGTTGAAATAGATATACGTACGTACTTCCAATACGCATTTATAATATGAAAAATGAAGTCACCTTTATGATAATAATTTTAAAAAATCAAATAAGGGTAGATTTCCAAACTTTTAAGGAAGTAATCAGTTTTAAAAAATAAAATTAAAATAATAATAAAATTTCACGTACAGGTATATGGGGATTCATTACCTTGTGCATTTGATTGAAAATTTAATGTAAGTATCTAATGGAGAAAATTATTATTTCAATTGAATATGGTTCAGAAAATATCAAGGTTTCAATAAAATAATAAAAATAGTATGTTTCCGAAGAAATAACAAAAATGATTGACATTTTTTATAAAAGATATCATCACAATCATCCGTCACTTCCGCTGTTCAAAACACGATGTAAGATTTGGCAACGTCGCTTGCACACTTAAGCGTCGCATAAGTAACCGCGAATATTTGAAAGGCATTAGGTCAAGTTTTCAGGTTATGTAATACAATATTGTTACGGATCTCCTTAAAATGTTCTCATAAAATCAAATTGTTTAATGAATTTTTTCATTTATAAATTGCGTCACACAAGTTACCTCTTCCCTCTTCATTGACACGTAATGCCACATTTTGTGAACCCTCTCACCTTTGTCGTGACGTCACACGTTTTTTTTTTGACTAAAGTGTTTGACGTAATTAATACATATGATATTATATAGCAATCACCTAAATATATATGTGATGTTTGTATCAATCTATCTATGACAGTTTTGTCTCCAGTGTGTGACTAGCCTAAATAAACGAAACACATAAATATTTGAAATATCTAAATCACATTTTAAAGACACTGCCCTTTTTTGATTACAGATTACCAAGATATTATAGGATTATAATAAAATACCAAATATAGGCAAGTCATACATCCCAGCATGCATAGATACCCGTCATATCTAGTACAAGTATATATAACATAGAGTCATATTCATAACCCGTACATCGTTCAGAACCGAATACAAATAATTCATATAAGCCCTTAGATGAATTCTAGTTGATGCTAAGAAGGATTCAGCAAAGATTGTAGAGCGAGGGAAGGACTAGGGGGCGGGGGAACATATTATGCACCATCATCATCAATCAAGTTTGTTTTTGAAGCTTAGTAAATTAAAGTACGTCAAAATGTTAATGATGCAGACTGCAGACTATATATATATATATATATAAATATATATGTGTATGAATATGTGTGTAGGGTGTCCAGTCCAGTATTTGTGAGAAATTTATAAAAACAATAGTTATTTCTAATGATATTAATTAAATAATAAAGCAGGAATTATTAACAATTTATATAAATTAAATTATAATTATAATTTAGAAAACCTTGAAACTAGCTTGTAACAAGCTTGAAACTGAAAGACAATTTTCTACCTGTGTATTTCCATAAAATAAAATATAAAAATAAAAATCTCATAAATAAAAGCCTACTTTTGATCCACCCTGTATATAATACAACTATGTATATATCGTTATTATTAATAATATAGCTTGTAATACGTTTAAAATAAATCAATTTATAAGGTAGATGGGTTATTTTTATGTTTAAAAAAATAATAAATGATCAAAAAACTATACAAATCTACAACTAGCTTAGCTAATTCGTTTTAGTAACTGCTGTAGTTCTAGAATTTAAATATTTAATCAATAAACAATTAATACTCTAATTAGACTACTTGTCTAAGCTATTAATTATTTGAACATCATTTTATTTATTTGGGGAACATCTAGTGTTTCAAACATAGAAGTACTGGAAAGATTTCAGTCAAGGACAGTAAGAACCATTATGGATATCCTGTGGTATATAAACCATGACTTCGGCATTAAAACTATGAAAGAAGAAATTCAGAAATTCAGCCAAAGATACCAGCAGCGACTAAACAAGCATCCAAACTATCTAGCGGTGAATTTACTAGATAAACATACGTCTGACTTTAAAAGACTAAAAGGACATAGTGAGTTAAAGCTACCACAACGTTTTTAATTGTCATTCATAGATATAGCCGTCACTGGACGACTATTTCTTATCTAGGTTAATTTTCATTTTTAGCATAGGTACTTATTGTTCATACGAAAGAATCGTAAGAAATGAATTCAATTTTCGAAAACACGCGCGTATTTTAATACGACGTTGTCCGAGATTTGTTTCACTGTTAATTTTTCAAGTGTACGTACTTTACTGTAAAATCTACAAATGATATTTGGTACCATAACCAAATTATCCCTAATCATAAATTTATCTGCTCAAAGATCACGAGTACACAGCAACGACTAGTCTCGTAGAGTTCAGGGGATTTGAAATTTCCAGTTCAGCGTTTTGCAATTTTCTCTGTTTTAAGTTTTTCTCGTTTCTCTGATTTTCTCATTTCTTTGTGCAAATTGGAGCACAGTACTCGTTGTGAACAGAACATGTCGGTTCACAGCCCCCGGAGCCGGTGGAGCCGCTGCGATCCAGAGTGGCGGGGCTCCGGTTAATATGGTGCATCAGCTCATACAGAACCGAGAAAGATCTGAGAGAATAATCAAAGGGATACACATACTCCTATACAGCGGGTGCCAGATGTTGACGACATTCTTATCACAATCCACTAAAATTAGTCTTTTACTCTAAATTCAATAAATATTCGTTTAATTAATTTAGCTCGCAAGTTAATACGAAACTATTCACAGGGGTAGTCCATAAATTATGTCACACAAATCCAAAACTCATCCCCTTGTCACATATTGTAAACTATTCTGACATTAAAAATATTAATCTTATTTTTTCTTTGGTATTGTTTGTTTTTGGATATCGCTTTTATATTAAATGTCGTGACATTTATGAAGCTTATGCCTCTTCCTCACTCGTCACGTCTTGTCACACTTTAAGTACTTTCATCCTCCCTCCCTAATTTACCAGTATCAAACTTCACTTGTTTGGAGCACAAGGGGGGGGGGGGGGGGGGGGGTGTTTCCCTAAAGTGTAACAAGACATGGCAATGAAGGGGGAAGAGTCAGATCCGAAAAAATATAAAAACAAGACATAATACAAAATGAAACTAAGAAAACTAGTTTTTCATATATGTCGTTACAGCATTATGTGACAAGACGTAACAAATGGGGGGGGGGGGGGGGGGCTGTAAGTAACGTATTAATAACGTGTTCAGTGGCATAAAGTTTAGGAAGGCGACTCCGATTTTCATGATCTAAGAAGCAGAAATTTCTTTAAAACGAAACAATGATATAATTATTTGCGCTTGAAATCTTTGTTATAAATTTATTTACTATTTTATATTGGTCTCTAACACTTTCTGTTTCTGGTAAAGCTAATTTCTTCCAATTATGGTATAGTTCTCTTGATAAATTTCCTGAAGGAAATGGCGTAAATTGGTTTTAATTCAGTTAAACATTTATGACATAAATATAAATAATTTTCCAATGAATTTGTGTGTACAACCCTGTTAGCAAGCACCACGAGCATCCCCATCATCCCACTCCCACCCCCTTGCCCGTCCTACCGACGGCACCAACATTGACACCGACACGGCACACATATAGCTCTCTGTACTTTTAGTGTACGGTGTACTAGTTCTTCAGTGTATAGTGATGGTGATGGTCTCTTCCTCCATGTTGCACCTCCTAGTTCACTCCTCTCTCGCGCTACCTCTTTTTTACCCCTGTTCTCTTCCTCTCTCTTGGTCGGTCGTTGCTGAAGTATAGTTTTTTGCGATGTGTAATATTGATTTTGAACGGTGCAGCCGCTTAGAAAAGAATTCGAAGGTTCTCGTATGCGCATGGTTGCAGGCCCTCCTTCTCCCTCTCCTTCTTCTCCTTCCTCTAGTTCTTTGTGAGTTGCATTTAGTACAACGCACTACTGGAAACTTAAAAACTACTGAAAAATATTGTGGTTTTCTAGAATCTAAAACTTTAAGCTACTGGTAAATTATTGCTGGGTTTCGAAAGTTTTCATGAATATTAAAAGTAGAGAAATTATGTAGGATGAACTTTTCGCCACTAGAATATAGCTCAAGCCCAATATACGAGTATGTATGTAAACAGCAGATAATCCCCCTCACTTCACGGACATCATTTCGCTGTAATGTAGCTCACACAGCATATGAAAAATGTTTAACTCGATGCGTTTTTATGAAGAGTATATTTGCTGAATAATAATATGCTAATTCGAGTAATTTAACCAATTAAGCCGACACACCATTTGATTAATGAGTTTGTAATTAATTCACTTTCCAATTTCAATCACTGCAACTTTGAGCAATGCATTTGTCAGTGGCATTACAATTTACTAGTACTTCATCAATTATTATTTTACCCAGGGCTAGATTAAACTATGAGGTGTTCAAAAGATTGAATTTGAAGTGCTAATATGGCCGCTAAACACATTTACATGTATTTAAGATTTATTTAACATAACAAGTTTATTTGTTATGTAACACTCTGGTTAATATAATGTAAGGTTACATAGCAAAAGTTATCTTTCAACATAAATTTACATTTTTTGATAAAAAGAAAAAGAAAAAGATGAACTAATAAAAAAAAATCTATATCTAAAATAATATATTAAATTACATAGAACATTTATTTTAACCATGAACAAACTGTAAAACAACGAGAAAAGCAACAAAAAAGTGCTTTTACTAACATTGGAAAATACTAACGTCGTTTGTACACTGACCCTTTTAGGGAGGCAAGTTTAACTGGCTCGCATTTGCCGGTAAACTGCCAGATCCGGATGCTGCTGAAACCTTAAGCCCCTACTACTACCTAGATTTTTTAGGGGGCATAGGTGAAGCGCGCTCTGTACTCATGAGAGAGAAATAGAAGTTTGAAATTTCAACTGTTCCTTAAAAGACCCAGTGTACACACACAGGGTTAATAAAGATTTAATGTTACATATTAAATTAACTAATTATTTCAAAAAATTTAATATCTTTTGCATTTATGTAATGACAATGTAACAGGATTATGTAAAACTTAGGTAAATAACAAAACGTAACAGTTAAGTTTCAAATGTTAAAATAATAATATATGAGTTTACTCATAGATTTAATTATCCAAAGGACAAAAATGGTCCAAGGAACCGTTGACCGAAGGACCCTACACCAATTATTAATTACACCAATCACACTGGAACGAACTACTTTCGACTTCTGACTGTTTCAGTAGGGTGTAGTCGGATTAGCACACTTTATCATAAGAGTACATGTATGTAGATCAAACTGGCGCCTTCTGGATGATTATACGGCTGTTGTACATATTCTAACATGGCTTGGAAAAATATAATAGACTAATCAGCAATGAAAATAAGGAAGTAATCAGTTTTCTTTCTATATCTTGAAGACCGATACTTCCACAAAAATTTTGTTCAGATATATTTTGAAGAAAATAATATTATCTACAACTTTTTTCTGCATCTTTTTGTTGTAACTTTTATAACAAAAAAGTTACAAGCAAATGTAAATCTAAAATTAATTGGTGTAATACGTTCCATACGAGTATATACAAAAATAAACAAAATTACCACAAAAGTTCAAGCAAACGCCAGTAGATTGTACTACAGTAGTACAATCTGTACATTACATCACTTAATTTTCGATTCATTTTTACTTATACCTTTTTTATTACAAAAGTAACAACAAAAAGTTAAAAGCTCTTTATAAGCTTTTTGTGGGTGTTATAGTTTTTTAGAATAACAAAAGATCTGATTAACACTCTTATTTTCAAGAAGGCGACCGATTGATGGTACTTCGAAAATGCTGCTATCCCAAAAAGCACAGTTGACTTTATTTTAACGCCAGATTTACTGTACTAAATATAACATTTATATTGGCAGTATACGAGTACAGATATATGTTATTATTCATAAGTGAAGTTTTAAGTTGTTGTTTTTTATTTTGCCATTCACTTTCAATCTTCATATTCTTTTATTTAGAAACCGCTAAATAGACATTTACAGTTTAATTATAACTTCATTGTTTATTTACATTGCATTCCTCACGCATGCGCATGTGCATTGCGCGCCATAACATGTAAAAAAATATATTTTAACGTTGCATTAATGTAATGTTGCAAGTTGTTTTGTTAATAGTCGGTCTCTCAAAACAACACGTGACTGCAAATGCGCGGTCCCTATCCCCTATGGGCTATTCACACGGTAAATTAAGACACAATTTCATAATTATAGCATGTCCATGTAGCATTTATTTATCTTCATAAATATTAACAGTTGATTGTACTGTCAAATCAGTTTTTCGATATTTTTTGCAAAGTTTGGTACCCCATCAGCGTCGTGAACAGTAGAATTACATCCCTAAACTACCACAGTATGAATACGATGTCTATTACGTATGATAATAGGTACTATAGAAGAAACGTACTAAAAAGTGAACCATTTATTGATTTCTTTTGAAGTTAGTTTTATTTTGGCGACTATTTGTCGCTATTTCTTATGGAGAACAAGGACCGTTGTTGCTTCAACGATTGACGCGCTTAAGCGAAACATCTAACCAGCTATTCATGAAATAGAGCCTCAAAAAATCCACAATGTACTGCTGAAGAAGATGGTGTATTCATAAACGTTAACGTAGAAGCTTTATCTCACCCTATTGTAAAAGTCGACGATGCAAGTAGTCTGTTCCACTGTGAGAACAGCCTTATACGTGCGACTTAAACATGCGACATCCAACATTTGTTGTAAGAAGTTGTACAACACGTCCACAACTAAAAAAAACGTCAACGCACAATGTTTTGTTCTCTTTCACAAAGCTTTTGTTTGTGACCACACAAAACCGTAATTTCTTTAGATTTTCTGACTTCGTATCGAAACATTTTTGTATCATAAAAATACTACCTAAAATTTTTTATTAAATAACTTTAGTAAGGGTTTTATTAGTGTCGTATTTTTATGTCGCACCACTCTGTAAGAGGTATTAGACTTAATGACTGTATAAGATTTACCGATTTGTAAATATATAATTATTTTATCAATATATAATAACTAACGCATATTGATTCACCCAAATAAGTATTTCTAACAAATTTTAGCAACATTAGTAAAAAGACATTTTATAAAAATTAAATATAAAATTAGCAAATATAAATTTATGAAACTAACCATTTTGTTTTAGATAGAAATCAACGGCATGTACTCGTATATCCGGCCTGCTATAGGCAACAATAGAATCTTAAGTCTCCCGTGTAAATCGGTTATAAAGATTCGCGATTCGTGAATCGCGTCTGTTAAGTCTGGAAACTACTCCAGCTCAGTAGTTCCAAGGTCAAACAGGTCACAAACACAAAACAACATCTCTACAGTACATAACACTGACTCAAATGAGTTTGGGACTTTGGAACCTTAAAATCCTCCGAACACAACGCCGAACTACCAACTGCAAAACAAAAAAAATAAAAATAAACTCTTTGAAAATAATATTTTTACTTTTTGTATTATTTTATTTATTTTTTAACGTTAAATATTTTAAGTGTTAAACCAGGTAATGGTTGAATTCAGCAGGTTGTAGAGGTTGGAATATGAGTACACCAGGAGTCTTGCTCTTGCCCTTCTGTGGAGGACGAGGACATGCATGCTGATGCAATATTAGCGTTACTATTTATGTAGTTGGCCTTGAGATATGTCTACTGTCTACTTTGTATTTCTTTGGTCATTGCTTTTTTAACATTAAACTTGAAATTATGGTATACTGCAAAGGCAAAGCAATATCACAAATAATGGGCTGCAAATTGCACTTTGTACAAAACGTTAAAATAAATAATGATGCAAATCCTATTTAGCGTGTTTTAACCTATTAACACATTTATAATTAAAAAAAAAATGAAAACTTTTTATATGCTTTATTGGAATAATACAAAATGTTTAGCGGAGAAGTTACAAATTTATATTGCTCTTGGTAGGCGCACCACACTTTTATTATGAAACTACAGTAGGGTAAACCGTTAGTAACAAAAGATAAAGCTATTAAGGGTGAAAAACAAGCTGAGGGGTTGTTAAATCTGTATAGAAGAAGACTTAAGGAGGTAAGAAATGGAGGTGCGAGTGTGGCTAAGTGTATGGACGAGGTAAAAGAGAGGAAGAAAAACTATGAAAATCGGAACCAAAAAATGTGAATGGGGGAGAGATATGGATATAGAATGAAGAAGGAAAGTAAATAGAAAAAGAAAAGCCTGAGAAGAGATGTATAAGCAGGGAAGAAAGGTTAAGGAAGGAATAAAAAGCGAAGCAGGAATGAGTTAGAAAAAAAAGACAGGAAAAGATGGGAACAAGTAAATAAGCAGAAGTAAGAGTAGTGGAAAACGTAATCAAAGAAAAGGAAAAGATTCAGAAGAAAATATTAAGTGTAGGTAAACGAAAAGTGAAAAGTAAAAGAAGCGTGAACCAGGACAGAGAGTGGGAGAAGATGTATGGTTGAAATAAGGAGTTAGTGTAGAAACCAGGAAGATGAGGAGCACGAAAAACAGAGCAACGCAGTGTAAGAAAGTGAGGAAGACAAACGTATTAGTTATAGTTTAAGCAAATTGTGTAAATGAGGTCAAATTTAGTTTAGATGATATTAAATGGAATGTAAAGGAGATTATAAAGCTGGAAGACAAAACAATTACAAAAAAATACTGTAGACCCTTCTATAACACGAGTTCCTGCAAAGCAAATTCATAAAACGCGAGAAAAACAATACGACGACATATTTTCTTCAAAGCATTTTCTGTTGCATCACACTGAGAAAATTGATGAAACTTTAATCATGTCCGGTCTATATAAAATATGTTAAAATTAACATAACCAGCCCCATGTTGTGTCACTTTACTTTAAAAACAACGCAAGAGTTAGCTGAATCAACCATATTCAGCTTATGGCTTTATTTTTTAAGAGTAAGAAATGTATTCATTTTAATTTTTCTTTCCGAGTCGAAAGTTTTCTACATTTTTCTTTCAACCTTATGGCTAATATGGTTTATTTTAGCCAAGTATATGGTAGTAGTAATGTTTCTATTTGTATTTTTCATAAACAAACACTTTTCTAATGGTCATTAAAGCGCCGTAATTGTGAAGTATCCCGCTGTAAATATTACAAACATGATTTACGACTGTTTAAAGGAAATCAAACTTCAAGCAGGTCCCATACACACTTGAAAATATTTGGTTGGTCAATTGTGCGACCAACATGTTTGATCGTTTATGGGTGACATGAATATAGTTGGTGATTGGCGTGCTCGGCTCGAAGTTCGATTTAATTATCACTGCTATTACCCACCCACTTGTATAATGAAACGACAACATGTTGGTCATTGATAGTTCAGTTCAGGGTACTAGCACTTAGAAGGAAGGAAAGGTGAAGGGAGTGAATTGTAAACATTTTGAAGTGTACTCCCTTCACCTTTCCTTCCCTTCAGATGTTGAATCGCCGAAAATATTAGTTCATTGGAATATATTATTCCAACAGGGGTCGCCTAAAGCGGATTATTCCATGTCCAATAATTTTACTCTAAGTGCTAGTACCATGGTTCAGTTCAATTCTTGACGCTGAGTGAAACGTAACTCAAAATTTTATTATTCTGTAGAAGTACAAAATTGGATGGTCCACAAATTGCGTCATACAAATTTCAAGGTTCAAACACCAACTTTACTAAATTTCTAATCACAATTTTTTTTGGTCTTGTTTTCTTTTCTTTTCTAGAATTCTAAATTTAGATTAGATGTAACAAGACAACAAGTGACAAGCTTCAGATGATTGCGAGTACTAGCTCCAGCTCTGTGCCTGTCCTGTCTATCATTAACTCCAACGTGTCGTAATTTCAGCCACTGCTACATGACTACACTTATAATATCTTGGATACGTAAAACTAGGAAAATACCCAAATACTTGGACGTTCGCAGAAAATGTCACAAGGTGGGGTAAAACGCAAAAAATCAATAAATATTTATAAGATGTTGGAGTTATAAACTAAAATTATAAATTGCTCATGGCAAGAAGAATGAAACTCAGTGACAGAAAACAAATTAATCAATTTACAGACTAAATCTTGAAGATCAAGAAGTAGAAAACAGAAAGTAATATGTCGACTTATGATTGGTCACACAATATTTACTCATTAATTATTTAAAAGAGAACCTCAATCAATTTGTTAACCCAATAACTGAATAAATGATATTAATTTCTTATTTTATTTCTGTATGTTTTTGTTTTAGTGCTAATAACTATCCAAAGTTGATGCTTTTTAAATAAATATATTAAAGATAGAACAATATCACAAATTCTGTCCTATCCAGCGTGCTTTTTTCACTAATTTCATGCCGTTTAATATAGTTATGTTAATATAGTTATGTTAATATAGTTATTAAGGTTTATATTGCATAACAAAAGTTACCTGTTACGTAAATAATATTTAAAAACATACCAACTTTTCGGATTTTTTTAAAATAAGTCTACCATTTGCCCATTTACATAATTATAAAACTTCTTCACAAGACCCTTTTAAGGATTATACATTTTTAAGTACATCTTTTTAAGCAATAAATATATTTAATGTAACTATAAAATAAAACCCTTTTAGATTAAATATTACTAGGTTTTGTTTAAGTAAAATATGACATCGATAAGGTAAGGTAAGATCTATGTTTTGTGTTTCTGGGATACTGTCTTGTGTAATCTTGAATTTCCATGGATAAGTGAAAGTTTTATAGCGACAATTAACTAGATTCTTACATTTTTTATATTATTAAATTATTATTCTATTTAACTAAAAGTTTATTATTATTGTAATATTTAACGATAATAGTCATGAAATTGTTTTATGACGAAAGTTAGAAAAATCTGTTTCATTTTTTTTCATATTTTTTAAGTAAACACACAACCAGTGGCGTACAAACTCTCAAGCGTAATTATAAGCGTGCCACTCTAAGGAAAAGAGAATATTCAAATTTACGTTTTCCATTATTCATGAGAATTGAAACAAATGAAAATTCTCATACGTTATTATTTATCTTATAAAATGAACTACTTTAAAGACTAATTTAAATATTACCTTAAATAATGGTCAAATTTTACAATTTAAAAAAAACTAATAAATCTTATGTTTTAATCAGAAATTTCTTTATAAACTAAGTGTCCACATTATGGCAACAACTACTAAGCAATTCTGCATTTAATATCAAATTTAAGAACCTAGTAAACCAAAAGACTATCATTTAGTTAATTAAGGACAAAAAAAGTTATAGCAAGTCTAAGAATAATTTGTCATTACCAATAATTGCAGAAATTAATGAAATAATTATAAAGACATGTGAATTTAGAATTTAAAAAATTCACCTAAGCTTTCTTTCAAGTTTTTATAATATATTTGGTAATGTGCATCCATGCACCATGCATCTCGCTTGCATCGGAGCTTGCAAAGTGCAAACCATTGTCGCAGCTAGCGAGACCCGCGCTGCATTTCGTGTTTCGTGCAGACTCTTTCGTCTGCGTCCCGCGATGCACGTGCGCCGCGAACTGATGTAGCCGGAGCCGGAGAGTGGGGCCTGCAAACACGTTCAGGACCGCGTACTGTTATCTTAAACGATTGCGTTGAAAAAATGTTTTCAAAAAGTTAAATAGAAAAATTATTTACATATTAAACGATACACGAATAAGTGATTTCCTGAAAAACTAACTATGCCTTTAAATACAGATACATATTTTTTCTAAACTTTAATTAACATTTTTTGAAAATTGTCTTACAGTAAATATATATAATATATATATAATTATATATATATTTACTTGCGGGCTTGAAATAAGCTAATACAATGATACATTTTCTATTTCTCATATAGAAACACTTGCTAGCTTACTACAAGCTAATTAAAGTGCTGTATTGCGTTACATTCTCTACCTTGGAAGGTGGAAAAAGACGAAAATTATCTTTGGTTTAAAGTTTACGATTACTGTAGTTAATAAAAATTGTTATGCAAGATTATTTAATACTACATATTAATAATAAATAATATTTTAATTAAACTAATATAATTAGAACAAGATTTTAAGTGTATTTCATAGTTTTGTAATGACAAAGTAAAAAAAGTTATTTTAAGTTTCGGTAAATAAAAAAAGTAACGTTCACGGCTTCTCTCAGAGAAAATCACAGCTGGGCTATATTTGTCCCATACCATTGACAATATTAAAATATAACCGGCTAAACATGAATGTTACGTTAAATTCATGTATTACTTTCCTTAAAAAATATCTAGTACTTCTTTAATCTAAAGGGGTTTTATTTTATTATTTGATAGCTATTTTAAAAGCCTTTAATCCTTAAAAGGGTGTTCTCACGATTCTGTAATCCGTGAAATGATCTTCTTAAAAAGTATTTTAAGTCTTTTAGTAGGCTATTGAAAGATAGATTTATTTCTTATAAAGTCTAAAAGTAAACCCGGGTAACTTTTATTATGTTAGATAAACCATCGAAGAATCATAGAAGAAGTCGTATTTAGAGAGAAACCCAATTCAAAGAAAATTAGCTAAAATAATAATCAAATAAAATGAATTTGAAAGTGTCGGTGTACCATTCACAAGATACAGCAACTAATAACTCAATTTATTAATTAAAAGTTTTTGATAGCGCCTCATCGAAAGTGTTAAACATATCAGACAGTTTGTAAATGGTGGGGGTAAACACCCGCGCGCCGCAACATCGCGACCATTCGAAAATATCCGAGACAACACGAAACGTATAAAATTACTGTACATATGAAAACGAAATATTCGTATAAAAACCCGAGAATAACCGAGACAGCACGACTAATATATGGTATATTTGGTATATCCTCGACTCGACGAATGGAATAATAATCTTAAGTTATGAGTTTTTAGTCCAGTGTTAGTCGATTTGGTAGGTTAAGAGAGCAATTTCAATTAATTTTTATATAAAAACAACAAAAAAATTGTTCGATTTATAAAAGTTAATATTATTTATAAGTTTTTGAAAAATTATTCATTCAAATTTTTATTAAAATGTGGATTTTTTTTCTTTTGAAAACTGTTTTTATAAAATAAAATATTTGGCAGATTTTAAATTATAAGATTTATTTTAAAATTCGCGCTTCGCGTTTTGGTCTGTGATTTTTTAAGTTAAGTGTTTTTAAATAAGAGTGTATATTTATTATTTTCATTAAATAATAACAAAACCAGTGAACATATTTCAAAATTTGATACAAATTGGATAATTACACAAAAATTAAAACCAAAAACTTTGGCGGTAAAGTTAAATACTTGTATATACAACATATATGTGTTTTTCCTGTTTTCATTATTAAATGTTATATACAACTTTTTAAACAGTTCAGTGATTTATCAAGCACATGGTGAATATAAAATAAAGTTTGGCAAATAAAAACCGGCATCAACTATCAATCGCCGACGTTTCCTACAAAAAAACTGTTCTTGTTGCAATAATTCAGTGATAGTCAAATACTCGAACTCAATTAATATTCAATGTTAACACCAATCTTCAAGATCAAGGTATACTACTATTATTTTTAACTATTTTACTATTTTATTATATAAATAAATCATTTTATTGCATTTACCATTCATAACTGGCGTAAATTTTAAATAAAATAAATGTGCAAATAAAAAGTTGTGTTGGAACTTGAAAGTTTTGTAAAATAAAATTAAAAAAAGAAACGACGTAAGCCAACTTTGAATGTTTCTTGTTTTCTCTACTAGCAGAAGTAGTTATCAGGCTGTGCACCACCCTGCAGTTGCGATTTATTATTTGTTTACATTTACAGCCATTAGTAGTGGTTTATAATTGGGGGTAGTTTATTTGTTGAAGTGATGTTTACAATTTATTTTTAATTTAAATAGTTTTAATGCAGGTAATTATAATATAAATATTTTAAAGATAAAAAGAAAGAATTTAACAAAAATTAAAGTATTTTGTTTCTTTTTAAATTTAATTTGTCTTTAGCTAATAGACCCTTCTTACCAATAAATTTTCAGCTAATTAAAATTATAAAGTCACAATAAATCCCGCTAAACAATTACATACATATAAGGTAGATTTAACATAAAAAATTTATTCTTGTACTTACATTGTTTTTTATTAAAAACTCTCTTTCGACATAAATTTATATATAACTTTGTATGCAAGTAACAATATAATTAAGACATTAGTAAAAGATTTTAATGTCTTTTGCATTTATTCAAAAACAATATTATGTTAAACTTTGGTAAATAATAAAACATAATTTTACGCTTAATAATAAATGAGTTTACATTTTGTCAAAAGAATATGTCAGATTTAAATTGATTTTGTTCGATTATATATATAGGTAAATTTATCTATCGTTTCCAAAAAATAGTTTGGTGGTTTGCCCTGATCATGACCCAAATGTTATTTTTGCAAATTTTCTAGAAAATGACTTTTACTTAATTTAAGCTTTTTCAATTTTAAGTGGGTAGACTTTTTAATGCAAAATAAGAACTTTTTAATGTGAAATAAGAAAGAAGGAAAAAGTGATGAATTATTAAATACAATAAGTAAGGTTATAATAAAGAGATTAAAAGAATTATTGGGATATCGCTCAGTCTACGAATATGGTAGTTATTTAAATTTTAATTATAATACCATTCACAAAGTTTAGTATTTGATTAAAAGATTGGAACATTTAAATCAATACGATTTGTTCCAAAAGAATTAATTTTAAGAGAACTTTCCTCTCTGATTTATATTCTGTTATGACTATAGCCCAACATTTAACTCTTTGTTGACCGAATGAATAAAGCAGAACAGCCTTAATGTAAATAGCTATTTTTATTTTAATAGTATTAATTATTTTTAATGTATAAATAATTAGTTCGCGTAATACAAAGATATGTTCTAATTAATTATAAAATCTTTATATTTAAAATATAGTAATATAGCTTTTTGTATAATATGGAGAAGTAAAATAACGTAAATGATACGTTTGTATCATCATTTTGTAATATTTAAATATTATTATTATATAAGTAGGTATTTTTTCTGGTTCAATGTTTAATCTTGTTTTTATAATTAAACATAATTTATATTATCAAAAAGTAATTACATAATTTTATTCAAAAGAATGTAAATTTAGAATTAATTTATAAATTAAATTTTATGAAGAATTTAATTTTTCAAAATTTTATGCAAGCATGCAAAATAAATTTCGCGCGATTATCAAAAGTTTAAAAAATATTTAAAGAGACCTTTTGGAAGATATGATTATAATTAGAAGATCAATAATTAATATTTTATTTTTGTCTAATAAACTGCATTACTTTATCTTTTAACAATCAAATAAATAATCGTCACGTATTAAAGGCATTCAAAATAAGAAACTTTAATAAGAAAACGCATTCTTTTTGCCGTATAAGAATATTCTTTCTCTTTTAAACATCAAACAATTAAATGGAGATATAGTTGTTGCCTTTTACATTTAAAAATATTTATTTTAGTAGAGATAAAATTCCACATTCATTTTACCAGAACATCATAGAAACAGAAAGGAGATATATCTGTCTGCAACTTCATTCAATACTTATATGGTAGTGAGAACAGATGAAGTGATTTTCCTATTTCTAGTTCATATCACTGACATTTCTCTTGAATGAGTGAAATCAAATTGAATTGTTTCATGACAAACAAATCATACGCATCTTCAATATGATGTCAAAGTGACAAAGTGATAGGTATAACTCTAAACCTTGTAACACTAAACTATTGTAAACCTGAATTGATACTTTTGTATCTGAACTACTAGTCGAATATAACTTATCCGAGGAAAATACCCAGGTTACATTGTTCGTTTGTTGACAATGGACGATCTTTGATAAAACTAGAATTGTAAAACCCATTTTTTAAGTTAAACTTCAGTTATGTTATAAATAACGTTTAACTGAGAATTGAAAAGAACGGTCCTTAATGTTTCCAGGTTTCATTGAACATTTCCCAGAAAATATGGCTTCGTAATCAAACCCTATAGTGCCAGTCCACCTACTGAGGTTTTTGTGAAATACAATAAAATTTTGAACTATATATTTGAACACATTTGAAACCAATAACACAATTTTTGTAAGAGAACAAATAAACGATTTAACGACTATGTCGCCACCAAGCTTGCGGAAACGCCATTACTATTAACATTAAATTTGTTTAGACAAAAATAAAAGTATTTATGCATGTATATAATATAATAAGAATACTATATACATATACTAGTAACACTTGACATTATAGGAGTAATACTATTGAATTATTACATTGTATTGTAACTTTACAATACCCTTGAAAAATTAATAATGAGTAAATGAAATAGCAATATATATCTATCATTAAATAAACACGATTAGTAGGCGTTCCAATAATAACCATGAGTATCAGGTGTCCTTGACAGTCACATTGCCTAAAGATCGCTGTCCTGGAGTTCTAAATGTCCTTGGGTCAATTCTTAGTAATAGTGATATTTCAATATAATTCCAAAGTTACAAAATGTTTTTTAAGAGGAAAAATATAAGTTTCTTTTTTTTTATTATTCTTGGGTTTTTTCTTTTTGCACCTCGGTTTTTTAAATTGTGTATTTCATAATTAATTGATATGAAATATATAATGAATTTCCGTTGTATACGTTTGTGGAGTGACCTTTTTCATTAATATGCCCTTTTCCAAGGGGCACTTACACTTCCTTCCTTCTTGCGTCCTTTTTAGATACCTTGAATTATGTCTTTACATGAAGAATCTTAATTTATACTTATTTTTAGTTACCGATAAAATATTTTCGAAAATATCTAGATTACTTGTTGGTAATATTTCTAGTGTTGAATTCTCACACATGTGAGCTGCAAACATGTAATAACAAAGTTAGAGAAAATACAGATCATAACACTATAGAAACTCTATATAACGGACTGACAAGGAGGAAAGGATGATTAAAGGAAATGAATAATAATAAAAAGTCAAAAACATATTCCACAAATTTCCAAGTTAATATCCTTATGGAAATCACCACAGTGTTAAATTTTGCGTGTGCCATAGGTCAAAAATATTGTTCGTTTTATGCATAATCTGTTCTATAGAGTCCATTATATCGAGTTTGCTGTATTTAAAAATTTGAATTCTTTTTCCTGGATTTTATATCTGAAAGTTCACATCTTCATCCCTTACCATTAATTACATCCCTTACATTTATTTTTTGCAGCTTCTTGTACTCAATAGCTAATAAATGAAGTTCATGCAATCTACATTGATTCACAGTATTTCCTTAATTATTTGGGGGGGGGGGGGATCTACTGGCAAATCTATCAGTAATATTAATAACAACATTATTGCAGTGTATACTTCCACAAATTCTCTTTTCAACCAACCATATTTTTGTAAGTAATTGAAGTAATTTTGTCTTTCTAAACTATGGTGTCTAAAGTATGTATTGAACCTCAACCCACACCCTCTTTTGTCTTTACGTATGACAGAAACTCATAGATTTTATGAGATAATATGATTAAAATTGGAGTCTGAATTGTCACTGACATACTCACCAAAAAATGGTACAGCAATTTAAACAGACAATTTCTGCACACAAATTTTCCGATTTATAATAATGTTAACTTAACCTATGAATATCAAATTGAATTTACAATTAACCAATAACATGCTCTTACCTATTATTACAGTAAACAAGTGTTTCCCGTTATACGAGTCAAGTCGTAGTAGGTTGAGTACGGTACGGCATTATACAAACTAGGGGTTGCGAAACACATGTGTTATGATCCCTTGCGTGTGCGGGGAACGACTTTGTGTAGCACGGAACAGTAGAACACCGTACTATACAGAGAAACGAGTAAATTGAACGCTGGAAGCGTTGGAGTCAAAGAACAATTCCGTTTAACAACGTTATAATAGTTATTACACCACAACAATGTGTTGCGTTACAAATTATCGAATGAGTGGGGGTGTAAGGGTGGTGTACAGTGTATTAAATACACAGTGTTTGCAAATACACCCCTATCAATATGCTAATTATTAATTTGAGCCTAGAACTTTATATTTTATTTAGTGTTGTAAATATGTTAAGCATTTAGATACTTTTGGTATATTTTAAAAGGTATTTAGTACACTATATTTGTATATAGATACAAGATGTTGCAGATGATTTAATAATAATAATTCTCGATATTTTAAAACTACTGTATCAGCACCGGTTATCGCGGGTGATGTGCACTCGCATCAGGGCATATATTGTAGCAGATTCAATTAATAAATATTAAATATTTCTCTCTCTTTATGGGTCCTTTACACTATCAGATCTTTCAGATTCAAACTCTCCGTTTATTGTAAGTGGTTGTGGAGTTTGGACCTTATAGAGATCTATAGGCTGGCTAGGGCGTATCTGCGATCTGTCGGCGATATCCAAGTTCCCGAACGGCAAATGTCGCTCAGTTCCTTTCAATAGCTTAGTGGGCGCACTATTTTGTTATGATGGACCTTTTAGCTATTAAGTAATTAATAACATTTTTTTATTTATATCAAAAGACACAGCATATATTTTAAACTACACTATTGAATTACATATTAATTGATTATATATTTTAGTTAATAAGAATACTAGTTACGACACTAAGTAAATGTAACTCGCGGTTATAGTTATAAATAAAAATGTGTGTAATAATTATTATATGTAAATGCACCAAAAGATTAAGCATGCTGTAGGTTTGAGTGTTGAAGCGATAAGAACGAATTAGGACCAAATGCGTAGTGTCGAACCCTAGAAAAGTGATTCATATAAACAAAAGATGTTTATATAAGAAGTATTGTCGTTTGCCCACAGAGAGCAGTGTACATGAAACAACTTGAGACAAAGAAATCTTAATTCTAACATTAATTAAAAGCAAGATATTGATATACAAATATGAATATTGCATGCATTTATTAACAATAAGTATAAGCACAAAAATCTGAACGGCATATATCTCACATATCTACTACTATGTACATTAGAGTAGTCCTTATTTTTCAACTTCGACAGTTTAACAACTCATCACTTAAGTTTTTTTAATTGATCTATACCTAAGCTCAAATATTAAGACATTTCTAAAATTATGCTGGGTAAAAAATGGTCCTAAAACATTTGAATGCGAAAATAATTTAAACAAGAAAGAAATATGAATGACATAATAGAGATAGAGTGTCACGTAAATTAAGAACTTAATTTCAAAATTCAGAATTAAAACTAAATGTGACAAATGCGAAAATGCAGGTCAATAAACATTTCTGACTAATTTGGGATTTAGCCTCCAGCCTCAATTTAGATGATTTAGCAAACCAATCTTGAAATAAATGGCGGCAAAAAGTGTTTTTTCTTGAATATGTTACTACCAGTGGGTGCTAAGATCAATTATCAATCTGATAGAAGACTGAATTTCCTAAAATTTGTGAATTTGCTACACCGCTGTAAAGTAGAGTAACACTTTATTGAAAAGTAGCGGTTGACATTTAACAGCGAGTGCTTGCAATTTTGTCCATATTTCTTAAACTCTTTGTATTATATAGATATGTATACCATATAACCTTTTAAAGAATTTTTAGCGTCCTAGTACTTTTAAATATTTTTTTAATAAAATAATTGATGTATAAAAAAGATTTTTAATTTTTTTTTTATTTAATGCATTTGAAATTATTATTTATTTTAAGTTTCAATCATTTTAGAACACGTGTTAGTTAGGCTTCATTAAACTTTTCAAAAAGTTTACCAGTTACGTACTTACACTATTTTGGTATGTGCTAATGAATACCCTAATGTACATATACTTAACATATTCCATATACGCGATTCCTATAACGCGCGTTCATGTAACAGTACGACTACCAAATTGTTTTCTGGATAAGATCAAGTTAAGTTACAAGGAGAAAGATCTCTAGTAGATATATCTTGCCTTTGGCTCTTCCTAAAGTAAATTTCTGCCCTTAAGTAGGTAAATTTTACCTCACTATACATAACTTATACAATAAACTCGCGTTAACAATAACCCGTTCGTGTTACAAGTTGAAACAGTCGGCTTGCACTAATGCACTTGCAGTGTGAAAGGTTACTCGTATGTAATATAGATTATAATGGGAATTGCTGTAACCAGTGGCGTACGTATCTAAGGCCACACGACGCACTTGTCGTCACTTTCATTATTTAGTTTAACAGTATATAGAATAGACTATAGGGTAATTTCACTAGATTCGATGGGGCGTGAAGTTTTGAACCACACATTAGTAACTTTGTAACGGACGCTTATGGCTAAATGACCAGACGACATGCAGAGCAGCAGCGCTGCAAGTTCAAACGACAGACACTTAAAGTCAGAGTACAAGAACGACAAATTATTATTGTGTCATTACGCACGGCTATTCAGACGCAAAAAATAAAAAGTCACGTGATGTGAAACATGCAATAATACAAAAACATTAACATCAACGCAACTTGGCTAATTTAAGCTATAAATAAAGTTATTATTGTTGATATTCATTTTAAATAATCATATTTTTATAATAATAATTATATGAATACATTTTTATAGTTTTTTCACTTAGTTTATATTTTAACTAGCGAATACCATCCAGGACTTTTAATTTGTGCAAATTTAAGAGTTGGTTTGTTAGTAATTAAAAATTTAAGTCCTCTTTAATGATTTATAATTTCTATTCCTTTTAAACATTATATTTAAGAATAATGACACAACCCGCCTCTGAATAAGACTACCTTTACAACAAAGGCTACATAAATGCTACATAAATATAAAGTAAATGTTGCGCTTCATGATTAATGAGAAGTATGAAATATTAAATTGTATAAAAGCATACATAATTGAAATACAAACCCATCTAAATATTATATAAACCATAAAGTATTATCTGTGACATTTGACATTAAATCTAATCAAATTTGCATAACGAAAAGACATTGAACTACAAATTTATACAAAGATTTGTTAGAAATAATAGAAGTTATAAAAAAAACATACCTAACCAAGTGCATAACTTCTTTTTAATCTTCTCTCAGCGACACTGTTAAAAGTCATTTTTATCATTGTAAAGTATCACTGCACTTTTTTTTAAATTAAGGTATTATTTATAAAAACATTTTCTTAGAACATTTCTTATTGATAACCAATCAATACTTAATTATTCATAACACTATTACCCTAAATACAATAATATTTGACAGAAATATGAAATTATAAACGTCAAATTAGGTTATAGTAAAACAAGTTTAAATAATAACCATAAAAATATGTTTGGAGTAAAAGTAAATGGTTAAAATAAAATTTGATGTGCTTAGTAATAAAAATCATCACTTTTTAAATTTTGTGAAGCACTTTTTTAACACGAAAACGTATTTTAAAAATCACATATACTTGACACTTCAAAATTGAAACTCAATATGGCTACCGCCAGTATAAATATTCTTGTAGTCTAATGGCCAAGGTGCTGCCATCTTAAATACTATAAAACAACTTTTATTTGCAATTTAATTTTTAAAAGAATTAATTATTTTAACGAATGGGTCATTAAAAAGTTATCAATTGGCATACTTAACCTTAATTAGCAAGTATAATATTAATATATTATAGAGCTAAGTATATACATGTGTTTTTTTTTATGTTATACATGTAATGCACTTGAAAATTATTAAATGCATGGTATGGTGTTATTTTATTTTATTTATTCATAAAAACTGATCTCTGACGACCACGTGTAAAGAGTTTTAAGTGTACATAAAATGTTTAAATGAAAATAAAGCAAACATCAGAAGAACATAACAAATAAAAAAGTATTAAAAAACATGAAAATAAAAGTAATAAGGCTATCGTTGGTAGAGGGGTGTCTGGAGTGAGGGGGGGATCATATCTCTGTAGAAAGGTTCTGGCTTCTAGAACTATGTAACACAAACTAGTAAATACGAAGTAAACTTACAAACTTAAGTAAGAAAAGAAAACAAAAGGAAATACAAAAACAGTATATGGAACTTATGTTGTAAAAGAAAATAAACGATTTAAAAAGAAAAAGAAAAAGCAAAAGAGACTACTTACTTATAAAGGCAAAAAGACAAAAATAATGAACAACAACAACAACAGCAGCAGCAGCAAGCTATATATAAAATAAAATAAACCACATCAAAGTTTTATAGGAAGGAAACTGATTTGATTAGTTTGAAATTGTTTTGGGATTTGTTTGAATAAGCGTTGCTTTCTGAATCATGTCATGATCTCTGTTATACTCTTGTAAGGATCAAAGGATACACATATTTCATTTCTTGCATAATATGTAGATTTATTGTTTTGGAATAGATCCTTATGAGTAGAAATCTAAAGGATCAATCAGTTCTTTTAGATTTATATCGACATGAAACCAGGCGTATTGAGTGGTTACCAATTTTAAGCATCGTAGGAAAAAGTTACAAAATAGGAACTTTAGATTCTTTTAGACTAAAAATTCAAAGTTTCAAAGGAGCAATCGTGCTCATCCTACAGATAGATTGCCCATGTAAACTAGCATGTTTATAACATTTGTACAATAAAAATAATAGATGTGCAATGTTCTCTTTCGCCAATTCCGTGACGATCATCGAGATCGAACGTCGTACGAAAACGGTCAAACATACGCTTGCAACATGTTTTATAAGAAAATAAAGACCGCTTCGTATAATTTTCTTAACAGTATAATATTTGTCATAATCTCAAGTAATGATTCTATGTTTTTGAAAGCAATTGTAAGAAAATTTCCATTGTTATACGATAAGACATCAGTTTCAATCAGTTGAAAATGCAAACTTAAATCGTCAAACTAAAAATTTAAAGAATATTAATAAATATATATATATTTTAATTTTCAAAATCACCTTAAGGAAAATAATTTTCTTGAGTGTCCTTAAGTAAAGTATTAGATAAATGTAAGGTAACATGCATACCCTTGCTGCGATTTTTGAGTCAATTCCCACTATATATTTCCAATATTTATTATTTATGTTTAATAAAATTTAAAAAATAATAAATGTTTCCTGTTTTTAATTTGTCATATCCAATTTCCAATGAATCACTTAGTGACTTTTGATGGAACATGGACAATATGGGGTTACTCCAGAGCAGATTTACCAACTCCTCTCAAATATTTCATCTAAACTCAAGACGAAATATCATTAAATCCTCTAAATTAAGATGGCACAAAAAATTGTCTTACGTGATATTTACCTGTTCTCAACGCAACAAAAAATTATAAAAAGAAATCATATTTTCTGCCCAAATTTACCGGGAAACCTTTAAGTTAGGACCTTTGGTCCAGGGGTACCCGCAAAAGAAACAAAAATGTACTTGTGTGTTAAATTACCGTAAACATACCTGGTAATTTTAAACGACATGTAAACTTAAAGCATTTTACCATATACTACATATGAAAGCTTTTGATTTATGTCATAAACTCTCATATTTGTTTTACCTTATTCTATCACTCTCTTTTTACTCAGACAATGTTTTATTTATATTTTCTTTGTGCTTATTTCATATACATAGTACATCTATATATAATAAATGTCATCATTTTTTAACAATCAACATACAATCGTTATTGCGATGAAATTTGGCAGATATTATGTTCTATTACTAACCTCAGAGTTTGTACTGTAGATTAAAATAAAAATATCACCACTTTTGACGAAAAGATAGCGTTTTTCTGTTGATTTAAAATGACACCTCTTATTGAAACCATTTACTTTCTTTGCAATTTTTCGGTTTTTATTTTCTAATCTTCGTACGTTTTAATAATCATTGTAATGTGTATTAATATATAATTCCGCGGTGATTAATAAACTATAAAAGAACTTTATTAACATCAGAAAAGAAAACTTTTGTCATGTAATCTTATATTCCTGAGAAATCTTATATAAATCGTAATAGGTCAATTTTTTATGCTAAATAAACTTTACATATACGTAATTGTGTTTAGCGGAACTTGTAACCAATTTAATGTGATAACACTATCCTCATTAAACATCATTACCAAAATTTTCCTTAAATTCTAGAGCTTTCAGAATCTGTATATAAATAAACCAATACGCAGCAGCTACGACGCTCTTTAAGACTCATCACGTCGAAAAGAAACGAATTTCTTTTTTGTTCATCTAACAATGCTGTCGTTTTATTTTCGTGCAACTGTCAAGCTAGCTATTGTCCTTATTTTAGTTTGAATGTGATTATTGATCTTTCAGAAAAAGCTTTGGTTTCGTTTGATGACTGTTTACTTGAATACGCAGAAAAATAACATGAACTGTTCATTATTTAGCTGTGATACATGTTGAGTAGACAAATGGGATTGCGCCTATTTCCAACAGAAATAATATACATATATTTGTTAAGCATTGAAAAGTGTAGTAATGGTATAAAGCTCACTGTTCCTGTTAAGCTGCCCTGTTAATTTCACGGTTTGTAGCTTAGGTGGCGTAATGGTTAGTGCAACTGTGCGATAAATAAATCTAATTATTGTATTCTTTGACTATCGGATATGTCATTACACATGGTTAAGGTTTCAATTTTTTTTTATTTATATTAATGTTCAACACATTAAGTTTATTGTGTGAAAATTTGTAGTCGATTGGACTAAAACTGTCGGAGATATAGAGTTTTAAGTCTTCACCTCTGGTCTGGTTTCGTCTTTCTTTGAAACTTTTAAATGCGATTTTTTTCACCTTTCTCAGACCCTTTTCAGAGTCGGTGCACTCTCTAGCTCAAAATCTACTGCACCGATCCATTTAAATGTTAGGCACTCTTTATTTACATAAATGCCGATGTAACGCTATCGAGTTTTTTTTTTTTTAATTTTAAAGTATTTAAAAATAATAAAGTTTCTGATTTTTATAAAAAAAAATGGTATTTTGAGTTCTAAGTGCTGCAATGTCAATTACAGAAATTATTTTGGTTTTTTAAATTCGTTTTGAGGGACACCGCAATGAAACTTTTTTTTATTATTTATTTATTTATGAAAATTTCACAAAGTATTCTTTAAATGTTATTTTATCATGTAGTAATTATAGAAATAATTATATATTAACTTTGTCGTCAAAAAACATTATAATTACCTTTGATTTGACCTTACTCCTCTCCCCCACCCAATTCCCCGCTGCTAGAAAATTGCCTTTTCAGTGTAGGTTCAAAGTAGCTTGCTTTAAGCTAACTCCAAGATTCATTTGCTACCAGTAGCATAGTTAAAAGTAGCTTAAGTTTCGCAAAAGATCGCTAATGAATTAATATTTAGTAATTGTTTATAGTTTTAGTTTTATAAACAATATAAAAAATATAATCTTTGTTGTTTACAAATTTTTCACAATATGTTTGTATATTATTATTATTACATATATGTATTATTTATATATCTTACTAGCTGTCCCGGCCACGCGTTGCTGTGCCTAACGTAGCGCCATCTATTGAATATTTACTCAATCTAGTCAACAGATTTCGATTTACTCAACAGAATATTTACTCAATCTAGTCAACAGATGTCGCCATCATCGTCGCCCGATGTCATATGTCATATACAGATAATTAACAGACAAATAATTAGCAATAAGATAAATAAATTGAGATGTAAGCTATCCTATCTTTCAAGTTGGGTCAAACTGCACACGGTGTACAAATTTCATTAAAATCGGTTAAGTAGTTTAGGAGTCCATAGCGGACAACACAGTGACACGTAATTTATATATATTAAGATATTATTATTTATCTAATACAATATTTATTAAGTTAATTATAATAGTAAACAATAAGTACATCGAATAAACTATAGTCAATGATTTCAACCCTAACCTAAAAAACTACGTCGCAAAATAAAAAATCTATGTATGTAAAATATGCAAATACATAAGACAGCAACAAGAAACAAGGGACCATTTATCTTTTATGCAGATTCTTGTAGGATTTAAGAATAAAATTAACTATGTATAACTTTACAAGGACATTTTAAATTTTCAGTTAGACTGTAACATAACCCCACTTTTGGCCAATTTCTTTTCAGAGTGTACATTGTCGAGCCGGCGCGCCGCGAAGTATTTTTGTTGGTGTTTTCAATGTATTTGTATGTCTGGTTATATACATATATGTATTTATATACAAGTTCCAGCAAGCTTTTTGCTGTAGATTGGAAACCTATTGCAAGCGTACGTGTTACCTTTCAGGATTATTTGCTTTCTGTATTGAAACATGTATTAACTATGCCTCATTTAGTTAGTCTTTGCGATTTTGGTTAATAGAAATAAAACTGCAAAAGCACAGCTTTTTGTTGTTATATGTAATCTGGTTAATACCCTAATGCTGCCTAGTAAATATCTCACTGCATATATATATGTTATTTTTATCATTTTTAGGTTAATATAATGTAAGGTTACGTCACGAAAGTTATATTTCGAAATAAACTTAAGTTTTCTGAAGTTAATAAAAGTTTTTATGCAAGATTAAATAATATTCTTTGCATTTATTTAATGACAATGTAACAGAATTATGTTAAGCTTCGATAAATAACAAAACGTAACGTTTGGTAATATATGTTACGTTAACTAATACATAAGTTTACGTTTTTTGTTACATTATACATCTAAAAACAGTTAAAATATAAGAGAAACTCAAACAAAACAAACCCTGGTCAACGTACTGAAAATTTCCTCTTTTTTTTAATGAAAACTTTACACAATATTTACATTATTTACATGTACAGTATATGTAATAAATACATAAACATTATATAACTATGTTCAGAAGTATATTTATTAAAAAATAAAATTTGAAAAAGCTCAAAATTGTTTACTACCCCTATAGTCTGTTATATATTATGTGTATGCAAGTATATGTATGTATATATGTATACATATCCTTATATACGGGTATTTTTAAATGCATATAAGTGTGTGTGAGTGTGTGATGCTGCAATTGTGTGCAGAAAAGTGCAGAAATAAAATATGGTGTCGATCTTTTCGTCTAATTCTAAATCTTGCAATAAAATATTACTGGTGAACATGAAAGTAACATATATGTAATATTTACGTTACTCGTATTAAAAGCTTCTTTTATTTTACTTTCGTTTTTAGTAGTTATATTTTCTAAAACAATTTCTTATGAAGCAAATTTAACTACAACTAACTAATGCACTAAATTGCTTATCATCACTTAATGAGTTTGTAAGATGACAAGTAAATGGCGCTGCTGTTGACAAATCCTTATGATTTTTAGATAGTACTAATTTTCAAACGATATGTGTCAAAATTTCATGACATTCGGACCATTACATTACTTTACAAGTTACAGTGATTTTGGTGACGCTACTTTTGTAATTTTCCAAACAATGAAAAAGTTGTTGATTTTATTTAAATGAGTGTTATTTTAACATTGACAAATTCACATTCGCTTGACATATTGACAGATATGTTTATCAACTCTCGTTTTATTAATGTTTTGCAGTATATTCGTTATTTCTGTTCTAACTGTTAACGAGCAGCATCGAACGCATTGGATTTATCGTATAAACATGAAAGAGATCGTACCAGTTATTCTGAGGCAACAACTGAATCCTGACTATGCTGGCAGTAACACATTTATACAACAAAGCATACAGATACTACTAGCCTCAACTGCATTCGATTCCCTTCTCTTCCACATTTCATTCAATAAATCGAATGCCTTGACTGCCTTTCCTATATCAGCCGTTTTGTACATATAACTTGTCCATTGCACAACTGGGAATGGACGCAGTTGGAAAATCTTTTTATAGCGAAATAGTAAGAACTATTGTTACTTCAACAATCGTGAAATGGGGCCACTGCAAAATTAGGTTTTACAGGATGAGCTACTATAAAATCATTTAACCGAAATTCTTTCTCATAAGTAACCTTAAGGAGCACTCTCTCGATTAAAGTAACACTCATTTAAAAATATTCAACGGAATAAATTTAATAACGATTTCAAAACGAAACCAATAGATGCTCTAACCCGAAATTTAATAATAAAAGTGTGAGGCACCTAAATTATTTTTATAAATTTTATATAGTACGTATTCCTAAGAACGTATTTCTATTCCCTTGAATTGAGGTCGTAAAAACCGGCTCTGTATACATATTTATGTGAAATAAGATTCACTTGCGAGAAATTTTTAAGTACCACAAAGTTTTATAACTTGACATTGAAATTAATGTTATTTTAATTATAAGTTTAATTATAATATGCCCTACAGTTATGAATTGTATATCTTGGTATATGTTCGCTAAACAAGAAACTCGCCTCAATCAGACTGAACCATTTTAATTATCTTTTCAAGATTTTAATTTACAGCTCTACTTGAAATTTTTCTTCATTTTTATTGAAATTAATTAACATATACTATTCGTACAAAATTGTGTATAAATCTTTAAAATATCGTAGTGCCAAACTACATAAAGACTTAATAAATAGATGCGACTGTTTTAAGAGTGTCATTACGGGCCATGAAAAAATAGAAGAGCGCTTAGAAATAACTAGCACACTTATTGCTTATACGTAGTAAGAGTGGTAAGCTTCATCATCATCATCTTCATCTCGGCGATACATCCCTTGTGAAGCCTTGGCCTCCTTCAAGACTTTATCTACATCCTTTCCGCGTTCCTTTTCCCATTTTCAATACCTATTTTCCTACACTTGCGCTTTCCATCTCGCATTGGATTGCGCTTTCTCTCACTCTTGCATCTTCTGATTTCCAAATTTCATTCCGTTTCGGTTCATTCTTTAACTATAACTGCCAATGTATATTTCCATCTGGTTTCACACATCATATATTTTTCGACAAAATTTTCTTTCCCAAATATGCAAGAGACCACATCATTTTTCCTCAAAGTGCAACTGGTACTACCACTAGTAGATATAGAACAATTAGTTTTATTATAGCTGTATATATTACATACTCGTATTGCCTTATTTAAATACCGACACGTCCGATAATTGTCGTTTATTTTATAAATATGCAAAAAACATTCCTTTATTCTTTCATTTTTATACCAGACCTGAGTTATATTATATGAGCTTATATTATGTATATACTTAATCATTAATTATTAGGCAGTAGTAACATATATGAGGCCAAGACACCACAGAAATTATCAACATAGTAGGCTAGGTAAGCATAGGGTCATTGGTAATAGGACTCAGCATCGGAATTAGGCTGACGTTAAATAGGTTAAATAAGAAAATAAAAAATTAGAATAGGAATTAAAATCTGGCGTAACGTATATATAAACGTTCATAACTTTCTCAATTTTTAACGAATCGTCTTGAAATTTTCAGAAAATATTTTTGAAATGTTATATTTTCAACAGGTGTAAGCACACATATTGTATCACAACATTGAAATGAATATGATGTGCGGAATATTAGTAGCATCAGTGAATATGGAATCACAGAATGTGAATTAAATAATTAAAGGTTACGGGAGGAGGAGAGGAAGAGTGGTTCGTGTTCACTATTAACTATATTATTAAATAAACATTTTAGTTATATGTTGTCTGATGTATTCTGCGAACTAATTATCACAGTACTCAGTTTGTCACAATTTACTTTCCAACAGAACGAGAGTTACTCGAATTCTATAAAAGAAATTTGTAGTTAATTTACTATTTATAATTACCATAATTTAATATCTTTATTTACATATTGTTTATTATTATCTACACATTGTTTAGACATATCTATGTATGTTTAATAGCGCCATGACACTGTAGTAATGACCCTAACAGATATCCACTTTATTTTATAGTCAACATTATTGTAAATATAATCAAATACATTGTCTGTATCAAAGTACTATGTACATGGTGTGCATACGAAAGCTAACAAAGGAGACTTGTACGTAAACACATGATAATAATGACAAATGATGCGAGCCATTAAAACGCGCTGTTACAGCATCACTGGATGTTAAACTGTGACAAATCCGTCTGTATAGTCGGTTGATTCTATAAACTTATACTAAAATAATTTTAATTTGTTTGAATTTTTGTTGCAGATTCTTCAAGCCAAGAAATTCTAAAGGCTGTAATAAAATGTCCAATTACAACATCCATTTCTATCTTTCTGTATTTGACAGATAAGTTTTTCAATACGGCTCACATAAATCACGAAACTTCCATTTTAAAATATCCCTGTACTTAATACTCAACCAAGATTCTACCCCAGCCACACATGGTCCCCACAAGGTGCTCCCCACTACCCCAATATGGCGATCAACTTCTCAGCCTCGTTCGCGGCGTGTTTGGCCGCCGGGCTGAAAGTGCCCCGCCAGATCATGTACTGCATTTCGCAAGGTATCTTCACTTTTAATTTGTTTTTATTAAATATTTTGTTGAATTTATGTGCAAGAAACGAGTAGTAATGTAATTTAGATGGCGGTATGTTGCAGACACTGGCGCCCCCTATGTCCTGTATAAGGACGATATGGAGCGAGCTCAAGGTCAGTGGGGAGCTCTGGATGGTGGATATCAACCCCAGCAGCAGCAACAACAACAACAACAGCAGCAACAGCAGCCGCTGAACACCACTGGTTCAGGGAGCCCTCAACAACCCATGGGACACACTCCGGACGACGGTGTCTCTTCAAGGCCACAAGAACCGACGGCGGGCTCAATGACCAGTCCAGCACCGAGTCCGTACCCTCCACCAGCTCCTCCCGTTCCAGAATCCGCCCCTCAAATAGAAGACGACGTCTCAATAAACCAGGTTCCCACAATGCAACAACCGTCACCGGAAATGGATATGGGTGGCGATTTAGACCGTCCACAAACTCAGTGCTTCGCCTCAAATGAACCACATCAAACAGACATGAACTACGCCCCACAATACTTTAAAGAGAGCCGTCCGCAGCACAACACTCCTGGTCCACCCATGTTACCGCCTCCTGGAGGTTTCAGCGCATTACACTACCTCAAACAACCAGGTGTGATGCTGCCTTCACTTCCGATGGGTGAACAAGGTCAGCTTAATGGAGATCCGCAGTACACCGTGATGCCGGACATCCTGCAGCCGCAGAGCATGAACCCAAAATCAAATAAACCAAATCCAAACGGAGATCTAAGGCTTTTCAAGTGTCTAACTTGTGGCAAAGACTTTAAACAAAAGTCAACATTATTACAACATGAAAGAATACATACAGATTCCAGGCCTTACGGATGTCCGGAATGCGGGAAAAGATTTCGACAACAATCCCATTTGACGCAACATCTTCGTATTCACGCGAATGAAAAACCCTACGCTTGTGTGTACTGTCCGAGGACCTTCCGGCAGCGCGCCATCCTGAATCAGCACCTCCGCATCCATTCGGGTGAGAAGCCGTACTCTTGCGGGGAATGCGGAAAACACTTCCGGCAGAAGGCCATTCTCAATCAACACGTGCGCACACACCAAGGCGAGCTTAACTCAATCACTTCCACTATCTACATATTGACAGTTGTCACTTTTAGTTTACACGTGTCTTTTGCCACGAGACTGCCCGCCGGTGTCAAGCAGCCTTCTAGGTTTATCTGGGGCTACGATCATACGGTTAAGATCACTGTCCTTCTTTATCTTCACATTTTCCTCAACAACATAGTTACAGTCACTGTAAAACGCAGAGAACATGAAAGTCACGTGTAACGCACTATTTCCAAATCTTTTATGTAACAATGGTAACTTTGAGAGATATAGCAAAAATTACTATGTGGCACAGTAGTACGATTCCATTTCTAAAATAATAGGAATAGGAATTGGCATAGGAATGTTTGTCATATAACCATTATTACGTTCAGAATTTGAATGTTGTGTATTACATGTGATGTGCAAGTTCTCTACATATTACTCAACCTGTAACAACGTTCACTCCTGTAAAATATTAAACTAATTGTTCTTTTCCTTTTCGTAAACCCTTGATAAACCGTTCTGCTGCTAAAGTCTGGTTAGTTTGCCTGGCTGTGTTACTGTGTGCACAGCTTTTTGCTGCTCGGTTCAGTACATTAGCGTCCCTTTTTCTAAATTGCTAAAATTTTGGGCACACTAGCAAATTTCAGTTATAAATTATCCATAACTGAAGTAGCATAATTCAAAAATATTTTCGTTTTTTTCTATTTCTTTTATATATTTTGTAAACAGTGACAGTGTTCAAATTGCTACTTCTTTTTGAATTTGAATATTATAGCCCAGTGTGCCTAGCCTTTGGTTGTCAAAAATGCCGCGTTTGAGAATTTGGAGCCAAAATTTATAAATTTTATTTTCTATATATATGTGAATTATACACACAGACCTCAAAATATCCATTTATCCTTTGAATCCTAAGATATCCTTACAAAGGAAAGTTTTTCGATGAAATAAATTAAACAACTTTGTTATTTTTCTTTAAGTATGTATATAACAAACAACAACAACTCTTGTACTTAATTTCAGATGTTTCTCCACATTTGATATTCAAAAATGGCATGACCCCAACGCTCTGGCCACAAGATGTACCGTTTCCATCTGACGAAGGCAAGGAAGAGGTGGCCAGCACATTTGGAGATAATGGAGACAGCGCACAGGGACCTCCAGATCAAGGACGAATGGGTTTCTCACCAGATCCTGCGGCAGCGGTTCAATATCCTGCTTATTTCAAGGACGCCAAAGGAATGAATCATTCTGTTTTCGGTGCTAGTAATTTTGGCGCACTGCACTATTTAAAACAGGTGGGGATACTACATGTTTATTATTTCACTTGTATTGGCAGCTACTCAACATATTTTAATGTTTTTTGTTTACAAATAAATCTATTTTTAATTTACTGGCCATTTGATATTTACTAAGTTCTAACTCCAAAGTTTACAAGTTCAATCACTCTTGATTCATTAAGTGGACAGCCAGACGGGGTGAGGGTGTGGCTGGCTTGATTTCATATTTCAAAACATTCACATCTAGAGTTGTTTTGATTCTAACTGCAATTCTGTTTTACATTCATCGGAAAAACCCAATTCCTTATGTTATTGTAATATTTAAACAAAAAGTCATATAGTTTAAGTAATAGGCTCTTTATTTGCAGGGGCAGAAAGGTAATAATTGTCTTCCTGATGTAATCCAACATGGCCGGTCAGCTGGAATGCCGTTGTACGTTCGTTGCCCCATCTGTCAAAAGGAATTTAAGCAGAAATCAACCTTACTCCAACATGGTTGCATTCACATAGAATCTCGTCCATACCCTTGTCCAGAATGCGGCAAAAGATTTCGTCAACAATCTCATTTGACGCAGCATCTACGAATCCACACAAACGAAAAGCCATACGGTTGTATATACTGTCCGAGGTTTTTCAGGCAAAGAACAATACTAAATCAACATATAAGAATACATACGGGAGAAAAACCATACAAATGCGGACAGTGTGGTAAAGATTTTCGTCAGAAAGCTATCTTAGATCAACACACGAGGACGCATCAAGGTGATCGCCCATTTTGTTGTCCAATGCCAAACTGTAGGAGAAGGTTTGCAACGGAACCAGAAGTTAAGAAACACATCGACAACCATATGAATCCTCATGCAGCGAAATCTCGAAGAAATAGTGGCTTAATGGATAATGGGAAACAAAATGGGCTGGATCGAGGAATAATTGGAAGAAGTTTGGGCCCTGTGAAGCACGAACTGTACTTCCCACAATGCTATGCACCTCCTTTTAATCAGCAGTTCGGTCCTCCTGTGTCACAGCAAAATGGAAATGATGGAAGCACGCCTGGACCACCGGGGTCAGAGTTCAAGCCACCTCCTGCAGTGTTTAAACCGCCGAACGCTCAGTGACCGGTAATGTGGGGCACGTATGCCCCTATAGGCAGGTGAGGAATGCCGTACTATTAATCTGAAAGACATTTGTAATATATTAAGCACCCATGGAATATTAAATGGATTAAAATTAATAAATTACCAACTTTATTGTTATTTATGATATTTGTGGTCATAAAATTATTCGAATTATTTTACAAAAGATTTGCTTCAGGAATATTAACTGTAGAAGCCAATTTTTCAATCGAACGGTATTTACAACTTTGTTTTCAGTTGTTGTTCACTAAATTTATAACAATTATCAGCCAACTAACTATTGCCAACTGCTATTAATAAATTTGGAACAAATTAAGCTAATTTTTTTCATAAGCAAGACGTTAACAGAGAGGATTTATCTTTAAAGACTAAATTTCCTCAAGTGAAACAACATTAAAAAACGAAATAATATTTCGTATTGTATGTTGATATGTAATGTTAGTTGTCAGTTGTGTTCTTTTGTGACAGGATTATGATCCAAAACAAGTTTAATTACTTTCGCTTGAATGTTAACCAGTTAAAATGAAACATAAATGACATGATCGCTAAAAGATTACCGTCTCAGCACTGGAAACAATGGCAAACATGGTTAATTCCTGATATAATGCAACAACCTGCTATTTTTATTTTATTTTATTATTTAATCTTGTTATAAAATCATATATAAAATATACGATTTGTTTTTATATGTTTACAGCATTATAAGGCTTCTGAACAAAGCTCGTGTAAACCTTTATAATGCATTTATATATTTACAGGGTTTACAAAACATATTATAATATCCTTAAGGTTCCATCATCCATCCAAAATAGTTTCTGTTGAAAGGCACCAGGGTTTGGCAGACGTTAATCCACTCAGATCATAGAACGAGTTTTAACCCATTTTTAGTTCAGTTTAATACTGTAAGATGTTAACTTTATTTCTACAGAAATGAAATTTCATCTGTTCTTTGTATATTGTAAAAAAGGATTCTACATTCTATTTCTCAGTACGTAATAAACGTGAATAAAAATAGCACTGAATATTAGTCTGAAACAGAGTGGGTGACGGAGCCTGAACAATTTTTTTGTAATAGGGTTCTATTTTTAGTTAATTTTAATCCAGTTAGTATTCACCAAATATTGACAAAAAATTGTCGAGAATTATATTTTATTGCAACGAATTTTATGTCCTATTTTCACAGTTTTTTTGGACAAAAAACAAAATTGTGGTTTATAAAACCTAAACAGATTTGGTAAATTAGTAAAAATATAACGAAATGTAGCAAAGCTATAAAGATGGAAATACTTAAACTGAAAAATACGATATATTATATTAAAGTATAAATTTATATACGAAACTTTCAAGGAAATGTAAAGAATAAAAATAATTATTATAAAATAATGTAATTTTAAAGAAAAAATGTAGATTAAACAAAATAACACTCAAGGTTTATTTATATTTTATAATTTTTAAATAAAAGCGTAATGGTGTGAGTAAGTTTTTTAATAAAACAAAATAAAAAATAACAATGAGAGATACAAGATTGCATTGTAAACTGTTATATTCGTAAAGAATCAATATAAATATAATTATATTTAAAAATATATAAATAGATATTAAATTTAGTTATATTAAATATACGTAAAAGATAAAAAAATTTGCATAAATAATGATGCTTAAATTTTTACATTAAGCTCAAAAAAAATACATCTCCAAATTTTAAAAATATTTATTATAAATTTCAAAATTTTGATTATTATTATAAATCTGTCCTTTTCAAATATTCATTTTCTTTAATAAGTAAAAAAGAGACAGATGTTTTTAAAATAAAGTAATTAAAGATAAAATAATTTTAAATTTGATTGTGTATGTATATTGTATAAAAAATAAATATTAATTATAATTGGATTAATTTATGCACTAATTATAATATTTAATTTAAAAGTATTTTATCTTTAATAAACATTTTGAAATTTTTAATAACAATTTTATTGAAATATAGATTTTAAAATTAAATTACACATAAAATATACGATTCTAACTTATGTGGTAATATAAAAATTTTAAAAAATTTGTAATTTCTATATTTGAAAATTTAAAAACTAGCTCATTAAATTCTACAAGAAAATTTGAGCTGTATATCAAATGGTGACTATATAATAGGAATAAAATTGGCGTAATTAATTCGAAAAAAATGTGATTTAAAATTAGTTCTAAATTTAGTTATATAAGTCAGCTATATAAATAATTCTGTGGAATTTTTTGAAAAATATTTTTTTTGTTTTTACTTATATTAAATTTATACTAAGGTATTTTAAAAAAAGTGTGATCTCTTAATGTAAATTAATAAATATTAATTAGTGAAAAGGTGTGAGGGGTTTAGAGTACTAAAAAACTTGTATTCAAAATTATTTTATTATTACTTACATACACACATTTTTGGTAGATTTGTCCGACTGATAATTGATATACCAGTGTTTAATACTACGATGGCTGATAAAGCTCACTTTTACCGGGCATAAATTTTACAATATTTGAAAATACAAAATATCTATGTATGTAAATAATATTATAACAATTTAAGTACAGTCCCAAGTCGTGCCTAGGGTAAAAATATGTGGAATGAAGTTGTCGGTGAATAGAAATAAATAAATGAAAAATACGTAAATTGTAAATAATAATTATTCTAATATCACCAAAAAAGTAACGTGTAAAATATTAATTGTTAAATTCATTTATTACAAAAAAATAACAATTTGATTTGAGGGTCCAAAAAAATATATTTGTTGTCAAATTTTTATTTAAAACTTTAGTCAATTACAATATTTCAAACTAATTTAAATGTGTATCTGAATTAATGTAAGAAGCCATATATTATTGAAAAGTAGGTATTGAAGAACATTTAAAAATTCATATGGTGAAAGCGCCCTTTCTTACGGTCAAAAAGTGAACCTCGAATTTTTGTTTCACTAAGCAAGCTAACCCAACCACCAAAATCTGAACACTGCTTATAAAATTACAAAAGTTTACACTTATATTAAAATAACCTTGGTTTTTTCATTGAAGTATGAAACTAATTTGACATTTTATTAATCAAAGACATACCAAAGACAAAATAAATACTAATTTATTATAAAATTAATCATTCCATAAAATAAATGAGTTTAACAATATTATTTTATTCACAATTCATCATTAAAATCATAAAGTTGTTTAATGATTTATTATTTGATCACGCAACATGTATATGCAGAAATCGAACATCCAAGATGGCGGTATATTATTTACTAACAAAACCGAGTTTAACTCAAAACCTATTTACTTAAAGTTATTATAAATATTGCGAATGAAAGCGATTGACTTGCCAAGTTTTATTTAATATTAGGGTTTTTCTTAATATACATAAATATATTATAGCATTTATAAATGCAGTTACTATTATTAAGAATTTTTTATAAAGATATTTTAGAACGAAGTCAACGATTTTGTGTTTTTGATATTTTGTGTATACGATTTTTTATATACTTGCGTTATATAGTTTAAGAAATAAAAAGGGATTTTTTTTTTGTAGATTGCAGCTACTGCATATTGTTATAAATATATGTTTATAAAAATTGTATCGAGTATTTGTTATTTGTTGTCCAATTTCTATTATTAATTGTACTTAGAAATAAAATATTTAAATAAGTTCATAATAAAATGAAATAACGATCTTGAATTAATAGTATATTAATTCATTTTCATGTTATTGTTTTGTATGATCATTCAAATAACAGTACAATTAATAAATAATAAGTGCAATAATTGTTAAAACATCTTTATTAAATGTATAAAATCTGTTAATTTTTTATAACCTCAAAAGAAAACTTCGGTACAATTTTTATAAAGTAAATGTTATTTTTCAAATAGAGATTTGCATGGCTTTACTTATTTTATATATATACTATACATATTATTCATAATTGATGTACAGTTGTGTTTTTTATAACATTTTTTTTTAAATAAACTATATAGATTTTTATAGAGTGACATTTTATAGGTTTTAAGTAATTTGTATAGAGTTTTATTCAACGTAGATTTATCTACTTAAGGTCTAAGATATTGATGATTATTCTTGAGACCTAAATCTTTTCTTTTTCTATTCTATTTCATTTTTACCTTTTGAAGGTTGGCAACGACAAGACTTGAATAGTGATAAAAAATTATATTTAAAAATGGTCTAAATTTGAGTAAAATATTGGTTATTAATGTTTAATATTACTGAATTCAAATATCATAAATGTGTATACAACACTTTAAAACAGCAAGCATTCTTCTTCAATAATTAAGTTGTTAATTAATAACCAATATTTTAAAGGCATGAACTCTACTTATTCATTTGAAATTGTTTATTCGATATTTTGACTGAACATATATAAATCCAATATGGCGGAACAATTTTGTAAAATAATTTAAGAACTGTTAAAACTTGGTGTACTTAAAAAATAATTTAATTAAAATATCGGATAAATTATACATTCAAATAGTAATCTATGTTAATCTGACAATCTCATCATTTTTAACACAATTTTAAAATTAAAGAAAATATTTCAAAAAAATTGTTTCAAGCAAATTTTAGAACGAACTGACATTCTGTGATAGAGATCGGTAAAAAAAAGAAAAAAAATATAAAAATTTTGAATAATAAAATTTTTAAATGGTGCTGATTTTATTTTTAATTTTTAAAAATATATTAAATGTCTTCTCGTTAATAAAAACATAATATTTAAGATTTTAAAAATAATAATTATTAAATATAATATTAAAATAATTATAAATAATTCGATAATATAGTATTAAAAATATTTGATTATTAGAAAATGAATTAAATTATAAGTAGAACAAAAAAATGAGATTGAAAATTGGATTTTTAAATAAAATTTACAGGGATAGATGATATTATCGATAAAGTAGATACCGTACTGTACTGACTGTAGTAGATTAAGTGATTTTTGAAACAATTTTCTTGAAATATCAGCGGAAATTTTACTTCGAAATAGAATACTTACATAAATAATAAGTTAAAATGTATTTATAAATATACGAAATTATTTTCTACGTGACGACACACTGGCCTAGATCATTTATGTTTTAGATTCGATCCGCGAACAAGCGCTATATTTTTAAATTTGGTTGTTATCGAAAATAATTTGATTACGTCCTCAGAATTATAAATACTGCATGTCGTCGGTGATAAGACTCAGCATAGGAAATATACCGACGTATACCTCATTCACTTTATCATCTTCGTTTCTTTTGTGTCATTTTCAGACTTTTATAAAAGGGAAAGTTTTGTATTAAATTTTCATCCTATAAAAATGAAAATTAAATAATTTTGTATATTTATAAATATACAAAAATAAGAAAAGAAAACAGCAACTGCTCTCTAAGTTTACAGATCCTATAACCAGCGGTCTAATTCCCAGATTCCTAAATATATATTTGCGAGTGCCATAGTTACATTTTCCATTTATAAAAAATATATACTCTCCAACACATCTCGAATAATAATTAACATTTGGTAAAATATTTAAATCACTTACATCATTTTAATTTTAATTCTCCATTATTAATAACAACCGATTATTTATGAATTAAATGACAGATTTTATAAATCAGATGTATGATTATTATCGATTGTAATTAATAATAAATAAACTCATCATTTTATATATAAATATTATTTGCTCACAAAACATGAGATAAGCAATACTGATGTATACTCTCTAAAATCTATTTTAAATAATTCCAAATTGGCACATAAATAATATTAATTAATTAATAATATATAAAAATAATAATTGTAATAATGTCTTATTATCATTTTGTAGTTATTATATTTTTTTTATGGTGACGTTCCTACAACATACTACCAACATTACAATATTTAAATATGCAAAACATTTTCTAATTTTTTTTCACTTTGTTTTTATTTGTTTTAATCAGGTATATATTAACTAATTTTACAGTGTTAAATAAAGTTACGTTTGCCATTTTATTAATTTAATGTTCCTTTTAATTGGTTTTAATAATTTACTAAAATATAAATATTAAAACATGTTTTAAAAAATTATATTTGGTAAAATTTTGAGGTTATTTTATAACTGCGTTAAGTTGTATATAATTGCATTCTCTAAATTTATTAACAACTAAAATTGACAACAATATTACCAGAGAAATAATTTCTCAATAAAATTACCTGCTACAATTAAAGATATATAAAATTTATGTAACATAAAAAAATTACAGTTACAAAATTAAAAAAAAAAATTAAATCAATATATTAGTAAATGCCTTTTAATATATTTTACACTTATTTAACGACTATTAGAATTATGTAAAACGTAACATTACATATACAAAATTAGGTTAAATATAAATTAAATACAATTTTATATTTAGAATAATATAATTTTGTGTTTTAGCTGGGAACATTGTTGTTACTTTCACTTGTTAATAAACTTAGGTTAAATATGCTTTATATAAAACATAATTATCCTGATGAGCGTAAATGACTCATATTTAACAAATATCAATATTTTAACAACAAATTAACATCACTTATTAATTATTTGCCATGAAATTAGTTACATCACATTTATTTAATAAACAATAAAATATTTACAAATAGTAATAGCAATGAAAACAATAAACTGAAATATTTTGATTTGCTCAAAAGTACAAATACACTACATAACATAATTAAAAGAATTTATTTTATTTTATAATTGTTTTATATTTCTATATAATAATAGTTAATATAATATAAATAATTTATTTAAAATTATAAATAATTATTATTTTATTATAACTATTACCAGAGAATCATCATATTTTATGATTAATTAATTATAAAATTTTGAAAAAATCTTAACGAATAAAAGACCTATGAAAATTAGTAACAAGTGTTAGTAATTAAAATATCTTAGCGTGCGATGTAAATAAAATTCTCTTTGAATGGTTTTGAATTCTTAATATGAATCCATCAAAATAAAAAAAAGCTTCATTTGCATCCAACATAGTCAAGCTCTGCCAGAGCTTTCATAAAAATAAAATTAATTTTCCAAGTGCCAACTTAATTTTCTTAATAATAATACTGGTAATAGTTATTTTAATAATAACAAATTGATATAATTTTCAATAAATTATTGGATTACAATATTAAACAACCCCCAAATATGTATACAATAGTAATAATTAGCATTACAATATCGAATGAAAAATGCAAATTTAATATGTAAGTGTGATTTTAAGATTTTTAAAAATTAACGATTTTAATACGAACTATAAATGTTATATAACAAAACAATTTTAATGTTTTATTTGTTATATTTTGTTTATAATACAAACATTTTCTTTTATTAAAAAATGTATAAAAGTTTTAAATAACAAAATTTTATATATATGAAAATAATAGTGTCAAAAAATTATTTATAATTTTTTAATATAAACAATAAATTTGTTGTAGCTCAGCTAATAAATAAATTGCAGCCACTGGCTTAAATAAGCCACTTGAGCTCTTTTAAAGCTTCCAATTGTTTTTTTTATATAATTCCAAGTTAGAAAATATAAAAATAATCAAACTACAACAAATTTATTTTTGTAACAGTTTTAATAACAATTTTAAACAATACTTAAAGAAAAATAACATTTGTAACTTTACACGTTGTTGGAATAAAACTATTTCCACATCAGGTATTTGCAGCGCCAAAGCTACAATTACGTGAACTAAAATGTTGTGCTATATTTGAATGTTTTAAGTCATGGTTATTTAGACAAGATCAACAAGTTTCACTTCAAATGCAACAAGATGAAAATGACATGAATAATTTTATATGTATTCCATATACCATGTACTGCTTCATTTTCTTGTGAGCTATAAAAGTCATATTTTAAGGTTAGAAAAGAATATGGCGGCAAAAGCAACAATGTGTAAAGTGATACAAATAGAAAAACTATAAAGAATGTCATTTTAACAAGAAATAAATCAATTTTTTTAGAAAAATTACGTCCATAATTTATGTCAAAGTATAAATAATAATGCTGATGTGGCGTTTTAAACAATAGTAAAAACAAAACACAAAAAAGTATAAAAAATACTTAAATAGTAAAATAATTTTTAAACAATATATTATAAAAAGGAATACAGATTTTAAAAATAGAAAAACAGATTTATTTTTTCATATACAAAATACAATAATTATAAAATAAATAATTACAAAATACAAAACAATAGTTAAATCAAGTATATAACTAGTTTATATACACCACTGCCAGGTTTCATTTTACAGATCACAAAGTGAAGTAAAATCAACAAATTTATAATAAAAAATACATCGTGTGCGAGCACAAATCAATAGAAACAAATATATTATATTATATACAATAAATCAAATTTATTTACATTTATTAACTATTATATTTACAAACGAAATATATTATACTACTTTTATGAAATATTTAGTGAAAAATATTACCGCGAGATGCCATCAGCAAACAAAAAAAGAAAGTATTTTAAAAATAATAACCTCAAAACTTTGTAAAAAATGATGAGTAAGTAATATTATATATAATTCTATATTATATAGAGAATTTTATCAAAATAATAATAATTATAATATTAATATTAATAAACTATTGTAAATTTGAATGTTATTTTAAACAGAGTGTCCATTTACCAATTATAATAAAAAAAATACAATTGTTGTCATGTTTCTCCCTTTTCCCTTATAAAAATACCTATACAAATAAATGAGACTTGTAAATAAAAAAAATACGCTTTTATTGTTCCTAATTTTAATTCTTATCAGCTGCCTTACTATCAAAACTTAGTACACCCATTACAACAACGTTACACTTCAACATTACTGTTGCAAACATAATTGCAACCTGAAGAAAGCATTGCATTAAATATTTATTTTTGTCCAAAGATAATAAACTGCAGCTGACTTAATTCAGCCAGTCTTCAACAATAATTTTAGTTGCTACTTGAAAATTTGTACTGATCAATTTGTACTGTTAAATTAAATTCCCACCCTTTTCTACCGTTTTATAGAAGAAATCTAATGTATTGCATGTTTTCTTTATTATAATCAACAATAAAGAAGAGCGGAACCCCTCCAACGATGCTTTCCCTGATTTTCCCGTAATACTTTTTTCCTTTTCCTGTAACTTGTAACTTTTTTATTTTGAATTTTTCTCACGAAATAAATTCTGATACAGGTAATGCCATCTACATTTCAAAACCACAACATACTTGTTTTGGATATTTGTTTTGACAGTTCACATTTATAAGTATAAGATTAGAGTGGATTAAAGTAATAATTTATTAGTTTATTTTACTTTATTGACGATAAAAAAAATATGAAAATTAATGAAAATACCAAAATCGTCGGTGCAAATGTAATACTTGTACCTTATATGAAACACCACGTTTTAAAGTAAGTTAACCTAAAATTGTTTTGATATAAAAAGGACTTTACAAATCCATTAATAATGTTTAAAAAAATATAGGTATCATAATTGGATGAGCTCGGAGGAACTACAAAAATTAACGGCTTCTGAACCTTTAACATTAGAAGAAGAATATGAAATGCAGAAATCTTGGAGAGTAGATGATGATAGTCAGTAGCCTTGTTTAAAATTTGCTATTTGTAATTGTCAGCTGCTATTAATAATAAATTAAACATTGCAGAATGCAGCTTTATCATTTTGGATAAAGAAATATATAATATATACAATAACGAAGTCGGTAAGGATTATATTGTGGGACTATTTTCATTACTTTGTTACTTCTCTTTTCTAATTTGTATTTCATTTTTTTAGAGGCTATGATTGGAGACACAAACATATTTCTAACTGATACAGACAATAAGAATTTAGGCGAAATAGAAATAATGATTGCCGAAGAGTCTGCACGAGGAAAGAGACGTGGCTGGGAAGCTTTACTCTTAATGTTTAACTATGGCATTCAAGAACTAAAGTTGTCATGTTTTCAAGCAAAGATATCGGAGGATAATGAAAAGAGTATTGCATTATTTAAGAAGTTTCAATTTGAAGAAGTAGCTAGGTCGAAATTTTTTAAAGAAATTACCTTTCAAAAAAATGTAGATAGTGAATGGAAGAGTTGGATATGTGATAGAATTAATACCTATAAAGTATGTAATTATATTTAATAACACAATTTAAAGTCACATAAGTATATATCATAATTTAATAAATATATAAAAGTAAAACATTTTAATTTCTATTTGTAATTTTTTTTTTTTTTGAAGATTCTGAACTAGTTATTAAGAACTATAATTATTCCAATGGTGGTACTTCTGATTCATCGTAATCAATTGGTTGTTTAGGGGCAACCTTTTTCTCCAATTTTGTATTTGGATCCTTACTCCTTTCATAAATTTTACTAAAATCCATATCAGGGCCCCCACCGATTTCTAAATATTCTCTCCTATGTTTTATAAAATAAAAAGATTAAATTGGTTTTTGATACTTATATATTAGGGATATTGTAATATACCTCGACATTCCAGCGTGTAATGTAGAAGATTTTATATCCTCACCATCATATAATTGAGTAAATAACTTTTTCTTTCGAATATATGCCTCAGCATTCATCTTCGGTAAACTTATAACTAAATGCCCTGTAATCTGCGATCGCTGTGCAACTGATTTCGAAATGTTAACTTCACCTGGTAAAGCCATTTGAAATATCTTATTTTTAACAGTAACACGAACATAATTGACCTGGATATCTACGTCCACAAGACTGGTGTCCATATGCCTGAACAATTTATAATAAATATATATTTGTATTGAATTTTTATAATTAGGTTCATACTCTTACTTATAAATTGCTAAATCTAAGACCCAGTGGTCGTCCTTATCAACAAATTGAAAAGGCAGTTTTGGTTGGTTCAAACAATAAGGCCTGCCATCGTCAGCAAATAGTTTTAATTTCGGTTTACAATTTAAGTCTTCTTTTTCTGGAATATCCTTGTTTCTAGCTTTGCGTGTTACTTTTGATATTTCCTTTCGTATCTCGGGACTGTATTCACAAGTTGACTTCCAAAATCTGTAATATTAATTACAGAATGAGATAGATTTTAATATTTTTCTTTAATTTTTGTTATACCTTGATGTTCTGTCCTCGTCTGTTAATTCATTTCCTCCACTCTCCCAATTTTCCTTTATTTTATTTGTGACACGATTAAATTGCTTTTTGCGGGTTGCACGATATTCAATCTTCACATTTAAGAAATTTATTCATTAATTTTATTATTCTTCTTCTTTGAAAGTTAAATGTATCTTACCTGTTGCTGAATAATTAGGGGTCTTATATCTTTTAATTTTTGAAGAGCTTTTATGCGGTCTGAAGGCAATATATCTACTCCATCTAAACTTTTTAATTGGGGTAATGTGGCTATAGCATATGTACGATAATGCTCAAAATCTATAGAAAAGATTATATTATAAATATTTTAATTAATCTATTTTATCCATAAAATATTTCCACCTGTGCAAGGATTTCCAGTCATGTACAATATTTCCAAATTGTAATTCCCTTTTAGAGAGTCCAATCCGGTCAACTCGCCAACAAAATTTAGGGTCATATCCAGTTTCTGCAAGGATTCTAATCCCTCTAAATTTTCAATTTTTTCTATGTTGTTTATTGCTAAGTTTAGATATTCTAAATTTTTCAATTTATGTAAATTTTCTGTAAGATAAACTTTTGTTAAATAATTGGAAGAGATCTTAACGTACATTTGTTATACGCTTACCTATTTTAGAAATCAGATTATTTTGTAATAATAATATCTTAAGGTACTTGGCCCAATGTTGAATATGTTCAATTTGATCTATGTCTTCTTGGTGTAAGGCAATCTCTTCCAGAGTTCCAATGAGACATTCATTATGCTCGGCTTTCTTGCGAACTAATTCTTCGGTAACTATATAAAAAAGGAAATATAATTTCAACTCAACATAGTAGCTGTAATCCTCTATACCGATACACAAATATATTGACGATATTTATTATAGGCAGTGACAGAACCCTCACATGCGAGGGCCCTACATTTTATTTATAATATATAAATAATGCCTCGTTTGACAATGCAAAAATGTATTAATTTGTATTAAATATTATAATTTATTTTACTTACTTCTCACCATTTTTAATTCTTTTTACGTAATAATAAATAACTAATAAAAAATATATTGATCAAACTTTCTACGATTGTTTAAATTTCGTCACCATTCGTAGTATTATCGCCATATCATAGGTGGCATCTACTTGTCTATTGTCAATGAATTATTTGACTTCTTGAATATTTGGATGTAATTAGTTTAAAGTTAATATATTGAATTTAATTTCTTGTATTATACGTCAATTGCAGCATTAAGATGTTATTTATTAATAATATTTCAAGTTCTGTTTGTCGAAGTTTACATAAACCAATCATTTCATCCGTTAAATATTCTGTAAAGGTATTTATACCGAACATAACCTAAAAGCATTAGAAAATTAACTAAAACAATATCACTTATAGGACTATCCAAAATTTAATTAACGTGTACGATTTTATGAGACAGGGAATATTAAGTATCCCAGGAAAATATTTTCTGGAATTCAACCAACTGGAGCTCTTCATTTGGGAAATTATGTAGGGGCAGTCTCAAAATGGGTTGAATTACAAAATAGTGGAGAAGATGTAACTTTTTGCATTGTAGATCTACATGCAATTACAATACGTCAAGTATGGAATAATAAAAATAAACCGTCGCCACATAATTTCCTTTGTTTAACAGCTTGCATGTCTTTTCGTACTACAGGTTCCAAAAGAATTAAAATCTAATACTCTGCAAATGGTGGCTGCATTAATAGCTTGTGGTATAGATCCCAATAAATCTACATTGTTTTTGCAATCCGATGTACCCCAGCATACTCAACTTGCATGGATCCTTGAGTGTGAGACTACGATGCCACGGTCTGTATATCCAACACCAGATATTATAAAATTGTAAACTTCTTTAGAAAAGAATGTATATTTTTAGACTTGGACATTTACCACAATTTAAAGAGAAATCTAAGACAGTAAAAGATGTTCCTTTGGGTTTGTATGTATATCCCGTATTACAAGCAGCTGATATTTTAATATATAAGTAAGTTTGAAGTGAAATATCGGTTTAATAATATGTAGTATAATCTGATCATGATAAATATTTATTTAAGAGCTACACATGTTCCTGTTGGTGAAGATCAGGTTCAACATTTGCAGTTAGCTCAACATCTTGCAAGAGTATTCAATCATTGGTACGGAGAAACATTTCCAATTCCTCACGGGATTATAGCAGGTTAGTAATTATATTCTATAATTACAATTTTTTTGTTTTAAATTATCGGCATACATCTATTTATAGATGATAGCAGTAGTCGTCTTAAAAGTTTGCGAGATCCAACAAAGAAAATGTCTAAATCAGATCCAGATCCAAAGTCTTGTATTATGCTAACAGATAAACCAGAAGTCATATTAGAAAAGATTAAAAAAGGAGTTACAGATTTTACATCACAGGTACTGCCTATATTTCCATAAAAATACATTTTTGAATTTATTTTAATAATATATTTTTAATTGCCTTACAGGTAACATATGATCCTGCGAATCGTCCTGGAGTTTCTAATTTAATAACAATTCATTCATTAATGTCTGGAAAAACACCCGAGGAAATATGTGAAGAAAATTCACATATTGATACAGGAAGGTAAAAGTTAATACAAATAATTGCACAGTATTTTATTTAATTGAAAGTAGTATTTTAATATTGAAAGATATATTCACAGGTACAAATTGGTAGTAGCAGAAGCTGTAATTGAAAAATTAAAACCAATTAGAGATGAAATGAATCATTTAATGGAAGAACCTGAATTTCTGATGAGTATTTTACAACAAGGAGCTGAAAAAGCATCATTATCTGCTCAAGAAACCTGGCTGGAAGTTAAAGGAAAAGTCGGAATAGGTGGCTGTGCTTTTGAAACAACATCGAAACATAGAAAACCAGATATACAATAATTTATTTAATATCTAATATAGTTTTTACAATTATTATAAGTATAATAAAATAAATAAATTATGTATATAAAATGTCTATATCATTTTTTAAGTAATTTAAAAAGAAGTATAGTTTCTTTAAAAATGTATATGGTACAATTTAGTATAGTTCTATTACTTACAACTAGATAAATTAGCTATTAAATACGTACACATATATTAATTATGGAATCACAAATTATTCAGTTATAATACACAGTCAAATAGTAAGTACCTCTTCTTCTGCTTTTAAAAAAATCAATATACCTATTTGCTGCTTAGCATGCTGATAAAACTTCTTAAGAAGACCTTTTCAATAATTATAAATCTTTTAAAGTTTTTAAGGATTCAAGGCTTTAAGAATATCAAAAAAATTAGATCCTTTTAGATTACATATTACTAGATTTTTCGTAAGAAACCTTTTACATAAATATAAGTTACTATTCATGTTTTGTCTTTTACGGAGTTATATTTAATATAATAATTTTTATAAATGAACGGCCATTCATACTTTTTACCACACAATATTCTCTTCGGCGCATTTTTATTTACAATCTTAAACTTGATAGATTCTCTAAAAGAATTTGGTTTGAATTATTTTTTTCATTAAATTATTAACAAATAAAAGAATCTACTTTATTATTACATTCCACATCCACTTTTACTTTTGTATTTAGGTTTCTTCTTAAACGATTTCCCCTAAAACCTGAGTGATCAACAAGCGAAAAATTTATTTGACCTCCTTCGTGATATATAGCGTAGAATGGAGGACGTTCATGATGATGTACTGAAACCAAAAAACATTTTATATTATCATAAACTAAGAATAAATTACATATACAAATTATTTTGGGCAGATCGTTTCATTCTTTTCTTATATGTATAAGAAGTTTTAACCAATTCACAAATTTATATTGGTAAATGAATATATAATATATATCTTAAACGTTAAATACTTTTGATGTATTTTTTAGAGTATGAATTATTGTAAAAGTTATTTATGACTAAAAGTGAATGTATAATAGACTTACATGTGTCCTTATCATGTGCCCCTCGTTTTTTAGGAGTATCTACAATATCTCGAATTTCCAATGTGCCACATGCCCTTCGCGCTAGTTCTTTTAATTTTGTCGTTGAAGTCGTACATTGTTCGCAGGTCACATATTGACTAATACAGATAACAGTCAAAACTAAAGAAATCTGTTAAGAATAAATGAATTACTACAATTAAATATTTTACTTTATTATATTACAAGTTACTACTAATTGGATTGTCCCATAGTAGTCTTAGAGGGTTCTGCCAAACTGTTCTGGAACAGACTATTTTTCAGTATGGCCGACACTATATCACGATAGGAAGGATAGGATCTACTTTAATGTTTATCAATACACCACTGTATTGAAAGTAATAGAACTGCAATACGGATTGTTTTAATAATATCGTAAACACAAAGAGAACCGTACACATTCTGTACTATCCCTACATAGTACATTCTATACATAGAAAAGAATAAACATAGGTAATTATTAAGCTTCTGCTATTACTACAACTCTTTTGTAAATATTTACGCCTGGTAATATGCATCTATTATAACACTGCAAAACAAAACAACTTTTAAAAACATTGTTTATGAATGCGCATGGTTCAATGGTTTATAATTATGTATTACTGTTTACTCTTGAAAAAAACACTTAAAAATACACTGAAAATACATAATAAGTATGTAAATATGTATACATAGTATAAAAATACCCAGTAAGTAAATAAAACTAATTGGAATTCAAAGAAAACAATGTACATACAAACGCACTATTGTTGAAGCATTGACATTTTATTCTAATGAATGAGTGTATGAATCAATTATTAAAAACTCATTTTTACGTTATATATTACGTTAAATTTATGTTAATTGCTTTCAGACCCAAAATACAGGTGTTTTCAACGACTTTGCATCAAAATCTCCTCTAATTGAAGGAGAGAATTTGTTTTAGAACTACATCATTTCTAATTGCTGTTTTTTTCCTTAAGACATTTACATCTAACGTCAAGCTATCTCCTATAATTATAGTGGAGTCTCCTATTTTGTAACTTTTTAAGGGCATCGTTTAATATTAGACGATTTTTCAATGACCTATATTGGACAACATTGGCTGCACTGTAAAAAGAATTGATCGAAAAATGCTTTAGATGTTTCATAGGTAAGAATCCTCAATATATTGAATCATAGAAATATCTGGTGATATAAAAATTCGCATGGAAAAAGAAATAAAATTTGGACAAAACTGTACCTTAATTTATTTTAAAGAATATTATCTATATTAAAATTGGGTCAACTTTAAATTAAACTAAACGAATTATTTTACTAAATTATCATTTAAAATATAAAAAAAACTTACCATCAAATATTTTTGATTCATTGTGAAGCACGTGTCTTTGGTAACAATTTTTAAAATTCACAAAAAATAGATAAAAATGTAAATGACTGATTAAGAACAGCTTGTTTTTGCTAAAGTTGTATTTAATGTCAAGTTAATTATAATATTTATGTAATTAATAGAAAGTTTTTATACTGGAAACTGTAGGATTGTAGTTTAAATGTTGGTTGTACGATCTACCCGTACCTTGCTCTAAATAAGAATGAGCCTCATGACGAAGAGCAGTCGCATTTATATGAGGCCTAAACGTGTTAAAATGCTTCTAGGTAGGACTGTGGTATGTAAAAATAATTAATTAATAAGTAAATAAGTATATATCGCTTTATAAATATATATATATACACATATAAATAAAACCGTGGCCCAAATGTTTTGTTTTTTTCATTTAAGAATGAAAAACCAAATTACTTGCTTGAATCGGAGTCAATCCGATGAATAATTATCAAGTAAGCGAATAAAGATGTAACAATTTTAATATTATATAAACAGTGGCGGAAACTGGGCCCTGGGGCTACACATTAAAGGTTCGCTGTGAATAAAGTTTCAAGCCGAATTGTATCTGGCAATAATTGACGTTCAGAAGGGCCTCTTCATGTGTCGATGGCTGTGGGTTATTCCGCAAAGGTATGCCGATTTCAAATGCTCTCAAGCCTGTCGATAATCTTGTTCATTCCGGGACGTCTGGCATCTCTGATTTCGGCTCTGTATACACAGCATAAACAGCAGCTGTTTTTTAAAGTAACCGTTATTTAAGTTATCTGCTGTTACTAGGTGCCACAAATTAAATTAAATTTGTATATTTCAGATATTTAACTCTAATAACCATAAACCACATATTTGTAATGTTCAACAAAAATTACAATAAATATGGATATATAGAGACCACTAGTGAAACAGCAAGGCCTCGGGAAAATTTTCTGTAGTCTAAAAACCACTTTTTTTGGTTTCTTTCAAAGGGCTTGTGAACCACGACTTAATTTCTATAAAGCGGAACGATTTATTGATAAAGTTGGCTATCAGAACCCAAAATGTCCAATGGGCTTGTGTCCTAATTTTTTAGTGGTCGATTTTTCAATTGTTGATTGAAATTAATGTTAATAAATGTTAATTAATAGCGTGTCTATTTTATTAAATATCTAAATATTGACGGAGATATAGCAAATAAAGTTTGAATTGCAGTTTTAGCGCTAATGCATTTTAACGTCAGTTATTTGTTTAGTAGGTCAGTGCTGTGGTAATGTTCTGTAGCTGTTGGTAGTCAAAGTATTCAAATCAAAGAATAATAAGTTTTTATTTTATTTAGCCCTGCTAAGGCAGACATAATATTGAAATTTCATTGTTCCTTGAAATAGCTGTAAATAATATTTGATATTTTGATATATAAATACATATAGCAGACATTTATGAGCTGTAAGGTTGGTAACCTTACACAAGGATTGTGATGTCACATGCACTTGGAATGTGTACAACGTTGAATCCCTTTAATAATTAAAGAGACAAAATGACCTTTTTAATTGTTAATATCTCTTAACATATAAGGAGTTATTAAAAAATAATTGAATATTTGATTTCAATATATAATACTCTTTTATAGAAATTAAGACATAGGACACAAGCCCATTTTTACGAATTTGTCCAATACTTCGCTATATTTTAGGAGATATTAACAATTAAAAATTTAATTGTTAAAGGGATTAAACGTTATTCAAAATTCTAATGCACGGTATTTCACATTCGACGATTTGACATCTGTTTTATACAACAGAAACATATACGAGTGTGTGTGTGATACGTCATTTACTATTAACAGCTGGGTTTTGCATCACATGCAGTGTTATATTATGAAGGTTGTGAAAGAGGAAGAATAATCTCGATTACTTCTTCTTCTGTAATTTTGATTTTCCTGTTGCAATAGAACAAATCTGAGTATTAAAACGGACATAAGATAGATGTACAAAAAGCTTTTGAAATCGATAAAAATGTGCTCTACTAATATTAAAACTATAACATTTCTTTTTTTATTACTTACAGCGATTTTTTATATATTTTATCTCGTTCTTTCTCCAACTCGCTGTATACGGTTGTCTCAACAATCTAAATGAGACAGCTTGGTGATGTTACTATAATTTTAAGTGATATGTTTTTAATAATAATCATTCACTGCATGCGTGCTTCTTTAATATCCAACATAATGACCATCATAAGAAAGTTACAGGGACAAAGATTTTAATTTCGTCACGGACAAATATATCTTGATCTTTTAATAGTTTAGAATTGATGAAAAACGTAGCTCACTGTATCTATTTTATTGTAAAACGTGCGTTCAACAACATTAGCATGCTTTATAAATTGAACCACCTTTCAAAACTAACAGTGGGCTTTATTTTTTAAGGCGGTAACACGTATACCATATATGTGATAACCTGTAAATTTAATAATATATTCAAAAACGGTATCAGATCCTTCAGTATCTTTTTTTAAATTTTATTTACAACTCAGAACGGATTACGTAATTGAAAACGAGTTCTTTAATACCACCGGTCCATTACGACCAGAGCTCCAGACTGTTTGCTATTTAATAAATCACAAAATCTGAATTAAAGTGGTTCACTTAGAAGGAGACCTTGATTCTTGACAATCACGTTATGTTCAATTTTAGGTGTTTTATAACTTATTTCTTTATTTTAGCATTTCACTGTGAAAATGTAATCGTAGGAACAAGTATATCCCGATATTATTTGTTTTTTAAACTGAACGTATCTCTAGGCGAATTAAACACTGAATAAGTGGAGAAGGGGAATATCCGCCACGTGGACACTACCGCTATAAGCTCTAAGAAAAATGTATGGTACCCTACGCATCTGTGCGCATCAGTGCTCTCATTCACAAATTTTAAATAAACCCAGAAAGAACCTAGAACCTTTTACTCAATATATCCATGTCCACACAAAATCTGGTCTATATATTTTGGGCTCCACACAAAAGAAAATTGCATTTACTCAAAATTGCCTTACAACCTATCTGAAACTAATTACCTTGTGAAAAAAGTGAAATATTTTCATGAAAGAAACCTATCCAACCAGATGACAATCAAAAAACCCAGATCTAGGTGGAAAATTCCAGGAGTGGAAGCTCAGTTGTGCATGGAATACGAATACAGATATACAGTTGGATTGGATACTTTGTACTTTAAACAGGTACAAAGTTTTAAGAATTCGTAAAATTCAAACAAAAATTTTGGTATTTATTAGATAAGACAATAATAATTCTTTTAACCTAAAAATTTGAATGTAACATGTTCGTGTTATTATTTTTAAAAAAATCTAAAATGCGTGTAACTATATTTAGTGAATATATATTATAGTTATTATGAAAAGAATTTGGAAAATAATCTTTTTTTAAAGCCTGGGAATTTTGAGTTTATCAGAGTAGATAACATATACTCGTTTCACGAAATATTTTGCTAAAAAAACTATTTCTAAGAATTTTACCAAAAAAAATATAAAATTGAGTAAATAAAAACTTATGTAACATATTTTTAAATATAAAATTTACTGACATATGTCTCAGACATGTGGTACGCGAATCCCCAGAATCTAGATCACCCAAAACAGAAAAAATGTAATTTGATATTCCATATTGTTATATCATAATTGTGATAAAGTTGATTCATCTGCACAACTCAATCAGTTAAAAATACGATCCTAGTAAACTCGAAAATATCTCCACCATTATGTTTAAAACATAATTTTTTTATAAATACTACATTATTATGTTTCTGTCAAAGCAGGGTCTTCTGGGAAATAGCACAGACTACAACCAATAAATGTGATAAAAGTAATAAATATTTTATTTTAAACTTTCATTTCCAGTATTTTAACCTTAAACGATATTTAAAATATACGAATTATATTTGAACTTGAAATCAGCAGGTTTTTAATTGACTTTTTTTTTATTAAATGCCACCTTTCTGTCTGCAACAGATAAATGTTATATTGACAAAAAATCAAAGTCAGCGTTATATTTTATATTGAAATGAACGTTTTTTTGTGGATATTACTTTGAACCTATTTTTTAAATGTTTATATTTGAATTCTAATGTAAATATATATATTTCATTGTCAGTTATTTAACGTCGATGCATTAATTATTGCTTAAGTATATCTGCTTAGGCAGCTTAGCATAAACTTGTTAGATATACATCAAAATGTTATTAACAAAAATTGCAAGAAAGTGTGTCCTCTATATTTATAGTAAAACGCAATAATTGTGCGTATTTCAGCATTGCCGTAAAATATTAAATAAGAAGATTAATAATTGTTGTAACTACAACATTTTTAATTGGTTTTATTTTACAATTTGTAAAGTATTTTGTAACCCTTTAATCTATATCAGTGGCGTAGCTAGGTAACTAAGGGCCCCGGTGCAAAAAGAAACTGGGTCCCTAACTAAACTGTTTAGGTTTTATCAAGTCAGATAATACCTTAAAGGTACAGAACTACTAGTTTATCATCAGCTCTTTATCGTGCCCACAGCAAATTAGCTTGCCATATTTGTAACCGAAATTTTAAATTTCTGCCACTGTTTTGGGAGGTTTAAAAGTAATTCATAAAATGTTTCACTCATATAAATCAAATCTGTTCGATCACGATCATTGTTCGCAAGACTCAAGAATACGGCCACCGGTTATTACTGTATACGTCACAACAATGCTTAGCTGGTCTACCTTCGATAAATCTAAATCTAAACTGTTCTTTTTATAAAATGAAATAAAAACTGTGATTTCTCATAAGCCTCAATGTTAAATTAAAAAATTCAAAGTTCAATATCTTTTTACTGGTTCTCTGCAGTTTTTCTAAAATTTAATGAGATCATTATCTTATTATAATCTACTAATACGCTAAATTTTAGAAAATATTAAACGGTAACTCTCTGACCGACAGTACTACCTTAAAGTCGTGTTGCACCCTATTTCATTTACATTCCAAAGGTGAGAGAATTTTTAGCTAGTACAATATGAGGTTTGCTGGTCAGGATCCGAGTGCCCCCTGAGCTTGAGGGCCCCGGTGCCCAGCACCGACTGGCCCATACCTAGCCACGCCAGTGATCTATATATCTATATAAATCCTATTTAAGGATTTCTTATGGTTCCAAGACAGAATTTTACAACTTTATTTATCAGGAAGATTGTAATTTTTTGTGTATAACAGAACGTTATACATAGTAGGTATCTTTATTTACGTAAAAGGTTGTATTTTTATGTTAAATAAATAATAAAACAGTACACCTGAATATAATAAATGTTCCGATTACTTTATAAAAGGAACTTTGTTTATTTTTCATACCTTAATAATTATTTCGAAACATACAATAAACTTTTGAACGATTTTAAAACAAAAATCCTAATTAGCGCAAATAAATAGGTTAAAAACTTATTAATTAGTAATTTTACAAGTTATTTAAATTACTAAAATCATAAATAACAATTATAAATAAAATGTAAAAGTATTTTAATTAACAACAATCAATAAATTAATCGATAAATCAATTAAAAGTTTATGACCTGTAATTTCACACGAATGTTAACAATTTTAAAACAATAAACATTGCGAATTTATGTTTTTAATAAAAATAAAATACTTAAAGAAACTTTTGGAAGAGAATATATATATATATATATATATATATATATATATATATATATATATATATATATATATATATATATATATATATATATATATATATATATATATATATATATATATATATATGTAGGTTTTTCCAAGACTTACCACAAAAAATACCACAAGATCTGATATGTCAAATATTTTAGCATTGAATGCATATAGCATAGGTACTGTATTACTTGGAACGACTCTACAATTAGATAAGAAAAATATTTGCATTTCTGTTCAATAAACCAAATGCATTCTCTTCGAAGCTAAATCAGATGAAGTGCAGCCGTGAAAGCAGCGCTGAATGGGGTTGGGAATCATCTTTTAAAATCTCTCGAATACTCTATATATTTATAAGTCTTAAGCGTAAGTTTGAGAACCATAATAAAGGTTATAAAATTTATGACAAACCCTTAGAAATGTTAGCAGACATATAAAAATTGGAATTGAATTTGAAAATAGAAGAATATTCATTTTCAAAATATTCTTTTGTTTTACCAAAATCATTAAAAGTTAGTGGAAAAAAGCTTAAAATGTAGATACGTTATTCATCTAGTTGTTTATAGCTTTAGATTTTGATTCGCGTTTATAGTTACTCACATAAAACGATTTAAACATAAAAAATACATGTTTTTTTTCATAATATTTAACCTGCTGTATAGTATCCCCATCTATATTTCGCGAATCAAAAATGGTCAAGTATCGTTTCACCTTAAAATCTGTACTATTTACCAGCGAAACACAGTTAAATATATTTTAAGATTATGTAACGTAAAAAAGTTCACTTATAACATAACATTTTTAGCTTAAGGGAGGGGTTAGGATTTCAGCTTAAAAAAAACACTTTTTTTGCGATTTTTTTTCTCAAGTATAGATTGAGCAATTTTATTTGAACCTTTTGTATATTATTAAGCATACTTTTGTCTATGTTGTATAATTTTATCATGCAGCAATATTAAAGCATAAGCCGGTAACAGAGCTTTCTCCAGAAGGTTTTGGGAAAAAAGACAATTGCGGTGTTCACAATAACTTGGCCGGAAATTATCTCAAAATGAAAAACCATTAAAATTTAGTTAAATTATAATCAAATCCTAACCACTACGGCCTCTGATAATTTTTTTTTTCATTTAAAATTTTTTGGTGGCCTTCTAAAGTGTAAACTGTTATTTTCCACGAAAAATTCCGCCGTTTTGTGGGTGGGAAATACCCTTAATGTAAAAAAATTGTTTTAATCTAAACGTAGGGGTGAGGTATTTTATATGTAGAAAATGTGTACGAAGTTTGAAATAAATCGGTCAATTAGTTTTTAAATTGTCGTGAACACGGACTTTGAAAAAGTAGTTTTTAGAAAAACGCGTCTAAAGTTTAGTATAGTATACAGGGTGTATTGTCAATACAGACAATACCTTCAAGAATATTGCTTAGATCGGCTTAAAATTTTAAGGACATATTCTTGAAATGATTCGAAAAATCCAATTTTTCTTTTGTTTTATCTTATTGTTTAACATTTCAAGAATATGTCCTTAAAATTTTAAGCCGATCTAAGCAATATTCTTGAAGTTATTGTCTTATTAATCCGGTATATTATATCGTATTATATGGTAATCAGGTATACAGTTTATTCATTGCTATAGTCCTGACGCGTTTTTCTCAAAACTACTTTTTCAAAGTCCGTGTTCACAGCCATTTAAAAACTAATTGACCGATTCATTTCAAACTTCGTACACATTTTCTACATATAAAATACCTCCCCCAACGTTTAGATAAAAAAAATTTTTTTACATTAAGGGTGTTTCCCACCCACAAAATGGCGGAATTTTTCGTGGAAAATAACAGTTTACACTTTAGATGGCCGCCAAAAAATTTCAAATGAAAAAATGAATTATCAGAGGCCGTTGTGGGGAAGATTTGATTATAATTTAACTAAATTTTAATGGTTTTTCATTTTCAAATAATTTCCGGCCGAGTTATAGTGAACACCGCAAATTGTCTTTTTCCCAATACCTTCTGGAGAAAGCTTTGTTAGCGGCTTATGCTTCAATATTGATGCATGATAAAATTATACAACATATTCAAAAGTATGCTCAATAATGTACAAAAGGTTTGAATAAAATTGCTCAATCTATACTTGAGAAAAAAAATCGCAAAAAAAGTGTTTTTTTTACGCTGAAACCCTAACCCCTCCCTTAAATCAAATCTCAATGTATTAAACATTACAAATAATTTACATTAAAAAAAAGAAGATTTTTAACTTTTAATTTTTCATTCATATTACGAAGTAAACAAATTTTAATTACATGTGTAAAATTTCCATTCGAAACTAAATATAGTGGCTCTAAATTTCAACAGATGGCAGTTGTTAACCTCTTGGGATTCCCCGGAATCCACTTTTGACGCAAATGACGCAAATTATTCGCTTTTATAACAATACTGTCTTTATTGACGGTAAACCTACGTACAAAACCTTTCAAGGAAAAATAAAATATTTATTTTAAATTTATATTTAAATAAACGTACAAAACAAATCAAGGATAAATACATGAATTTCTTAAGATTGTTTAGGATATTACGTAATTACATAACATAGTCTGCATGTTGCATATTTTACGAATTACACTTGAAAATATGCTAATATTATTGTTTAATACTTGAAAACAATAATAAACAGGTATGCACGTTATTTTGTTATGTTTTTATCCGAAAACTAAAATACAAAAGAAGAATCTTTTGTCTGCGTGTAGTATTTTACGTTTGTCACGTTCGCAGCATTTCCTGTTTATAAATATGTCTCTATTTAACAAAAATATTGTAAATAACTTATATACTAGACGCCACGTATTAAAAACATTGCATATTTTAAGTAGTCGTCATTGAATCAAATGTTTCAAATCTAAAAACTGGATATTCCAATATATAAGCCATGGCACGCCGCTATTATTCAAGCCCTTGATCTGAATTTTCAATGTCATATGTTCTCGATTATGTCATAATAATTATAAAACATCTTACTCATTAATTCAGGGATTGTTTATTAATGAAAGAATAAAAATAAAATAGTTATGTTTAGTTTAATTATAATTTAAATAAATTTGAATCAATAATAATCCAGTGACATCTATATGAAAAAAATGTAAATATTTATTTTCTGCAAAACTTCAACGGTGTCGCCAGTAGTCTACGATTTTGTTATTTGACGTTTATGCATCTGCAACTTGTCAAATGTTGCCAAAGAAATATGTCAGCCCATAAAAAGCACCGCCCGGTTTTGTGATAAATAAATAAATGCGCAGTTATCGTATGTTAAAAACATGATGTAAAAGTTTCGTTTATCATGGATTCCTTAAAAGCACCCTCTTTGCAATCACTATTGGATTCTGATAGGGGTTCTTGCGAGAGTCTTCTAATCGATTCATGTCAAGTATTAGATCTTGAAGAGGTAGGTGATAATTCCTTCTCTATATTAAACCTATCTTTTAAGTAAGACCATTCTCTTCAATTAAACTTCTATCACTGGTTAATTTCCTTAATAACTCGAATTTTGATTATGACTTGCAGAACCCTAAGTAAACAGATTTATGTACATATCCAAAAATAGATATAATTATTCATTATTTCATTGACCCCTTCAAACAGTTTACGATTTTAAATAATGTAGTTGATTTTATATACAAAAAGATAAAAGATAAACACTTACACTTATTATCTTATCTTATATATTTATGTATCATTCTTCTAAGGTATAGTAATCAGACTTTCCCATTGTTTAAGTTAGTTATTTTCTAATACATTTTTATTTATTGAATTGTATTTACTGATTTTTATTATAAATGGGAGATATGTACTACTATGTACGTTACTTTATTTTATCATATAACCATTTATTCTACTTGATTCAGTTATTCGATTATATATTTTAGCTTGACGATGAGGAGTATTCACTACCTCCAGTTGATGCTCTGCCTACCCTTGAAAGTGTTCTAAGTGAGTTAGATTCTGAAACAGATGGTTCACTATTAGATGTTGGAGGAACTCCATCTCACAGCTCTGCAGAATTGTTAGATGCTGTGTATACACCTACACATAGCCAAACCACGCAAATTCATGGTTCTCTTCTCAGACATGTAGTGCTGCAAGGAGTCAGTGCACAAATACAGTCCGCTTCTGTAAGTCCTATTAAAAACTCTGACGTTTATGTAAATATTAGTTACCAATTGTATTTATATCAGCACTAGAATACGCTTTTCAGGATCGAGTTAATGCTGGTTTAGCAACAGTTCTAGCCGTGAGTGATATGATTGCTGTTGGAACATCGCATGGTCATATTTTATGCTTTGACTCAGCTCAGAAACTTCGATGGTGTTGTACACAACATAACTCACATGGAGCCGTTTCAGCATTGGGCTTTAACCAGGATAGTACAAGACTTTTAGCTGGTGAGTTGGCAGATTTAAAATCTTGATCTAATTATTTATATATTTTACAATTATACTATAACGTATTAATAATAGGTTTTGCTCGAGGCCATATTGTGATGCTCAATACCTCCAACAGTGATACACTCCGCTCGTTATCTGACTGCCATGCTCCAAATACAGCTGTTTTGCATATTCGATGGACCACTCCAGCTAGTGCATTATGCTTAGACTCTGGAGGGTCAGTATGGTCTCTAAATTTCACGAGAAGAATGGGAATACGAGGCTGCGAAAGCCGTTGTCTCTTTTCTGGAGCCAGGGGAGAGGTATAAAACGTAATAAATTTTAACATTCATAAGTTAAAACATAATATTTTATTGTCTTCAAAACTGCAGGTTTGTGGACTGGAACCATTATTATTAGAAGAAGATCATCCTCTAAAATTGTATTGTATAGCGGCATTCGCTACATTATCGAAAGTAAGATTTCAGAAGTTATCGTGCATATTATTTCTAGTTAGATACTAACAAATTATTTTCTCGTATATCCAAAGGTCATTGTAGTCAGCATAAAACCTCGGTTACGTGTAATTTGGACACAAGCGCTCACCGGGCCAGCACAATATCTTCCATTATTGGCATGGCAATTAGTTGTAATCCAGTCTGCAGATATGTCCAGAAATTTAGATCCAGTATTAGCATCTGCAAGGGGTGGTGAACTTTTCTTTCATCAGGTAAATATCTATTACAATTGATACAATATTGTTGAGAATGGATAATAGGATTCTTACATCTTTTAATAATAATTATAGATAATTGTGACAACTGGAAAAATTCGTTGCATACCTTTGCGTCATATGAACTTGACTTACAGTTTACTAGCGTTGCATTGGTTGGGCCCTCGATCTTTAGCTTGTATTGATACTCGAGAAACTCTTAGATTAATAGATGTTAGAACTACTAAAGAACAAGAAGCTGTAGAAATGGGTACAGTTGGAATGGTTTATGGATCTGCATATTTTAAGGTATTTTTTTTATGCATATCGCTTTGTATGTAAGTCATATTAAAACAATCTTTTTACATGTAGGGGTTAGCTACTGGAGGAAACGTCTCTCCAGCTTTTGCTTTAGCTGGGACCCATGCTTGTTATAATTCCATTGCTTCAAGAGGATCTCAATTGCTTGTTTTAGGAAATAGAGGTCTACATGCGGTTACAGTAAGGTAAGAACATAATATTTTATAGTACGTATTTATTATTAAAATATGCTACATATTGTCAGAATTTTAAAATTGCTTCTTATTGACATTTTTCAGATCATGGTCAGAACGCCTAAATCATTTAACTTCCACCGGATGGTGGTCTGAAGCATTTAAATTATCTCTGGAAGGTTATAGAGCCGCTTATGATCGTCCTCGAAGGCAGACTATGGTTCGGGATCGTATTGTACAATTATTTAATGATTACATAAACAAAACTTACGATACTCCTGAAGTAGCGTTGGCGGATGCTATGAAGTGTTGTGTGGATATTAGTCAACAGTGAGTAAGAATATTATGTTTTATAACATTTCTGAATTCTAATTGATGCTAAACTATTATCGTAGAGATCTTCTTTGGGGTGAACTATGGGATAGACTGAGTGATACTCCTAACTTGTATATCACATTAATAACACATCACATTGATCAAGGTGCAATTACAATATTAGCTCCATATGTAGCACAAGCATTGGTGGAATACTATACTAACATCAATACTAAAAAACTACAAGATTTAATATTAAAAATTGATGTTACCTGCTTAGATTTACATCAGGTATAATTATCTTAACGTTTTTTTTGTTCCTTTATGGTCTTAAAACATATTTATTTGCTTACAGGTTTAAAGCATATTTATTTTCTTACAGGTTTTAAGCACGTGCAGAAAACATAAGTTATACTCCGCATTTATTTATGTAACAACAAGTGCTTTATCTGATTATGTTTTACCAATAACAGAACTAGTTCCAATATTAAATAATTTATTAGAAACCTGTAATCATCATAATAATACACAACCAAATGGCCAAAGTGATATATACAATCAGTCAAATACAAATATACAAAATAATCAAAGTGATACTTGTAATACAATGCCAAATTGTATCAATAAATCAATTGAGTTTATTAGTAATAACATAACAAATAGTTTATCAAATGACATCGATTTTAATCAGTTAGATTCATTAAGCCCTGGAAATAGTGTACTTTGTTTTAATTGTATGGAATCTAGAGAACTAGGGGACTTATTATTAGTGTATGTATCGGGATGTTTGGCTGGGAGAAAATACCCCTCAGGACAGCTGAATTCAAGTGAAGGAGATCGTGTCAAGAACGAGGTACAGTATTTTTAAAATAGTAATGTTATTAGAAATTGGTACTAATTAATTTTTCGTTTTAGGTTCTTAGTATTTTAACAGCCAATCATTCTAATGCATCGGTAGACGGAGAATTGCCTCATCCATTCTTGCGATCTTTATTACAATATAATATCAGGGAAGCATTGAATGTAATTGCATTAGCTTTTCAAGAGTCTCAGTTTAAAGGAGACCTTGGACAATTACAAAAAATGAGAGTAATTAATATCTTATTGGAAATTGTTGTACCGGAAACATTTAACGTACGTAAATTTGATCAAAAATTAAATGTTTCTTTTATTATTACGTTTCCTTTTTATCATATATGTTTACAGGACGAAGCTATTGGATGTGTTTATTGCTTCATTGCGCAACAAATAACTGAAAAGTCTTTACCTTCTAATGCAGCACTTTTGGAAAGAGTTATGGAATACTTGACATCACCTTTATCTTATACAGTGTCAGTTAGGCAACATTCCGAACGCCAACAAGCCTGGATAGGTCTCCTAAATGCAGATTGTCTTCCACACATGACAACAGCGAAACAAATGACTTTAGCAAGAAAATCAAACTGTTATCGTGTCTTAGAAGAATTATTAGAATCTTGTAAAAGTTACAATGAAATGTTTAGATGTTATTTATTTGATAAACAGCGTGAAAAGCAAATATTTCATTACATAAATACACATGCTGAAAATCCAGATAGAAAAATTTTAAAACAAATAGAAGAACATATTGAAAAACTTTTGGCTATAAATTATCAATCTATCACGGAAATTGTATCAACTCATTTTGTAAGTTCTGTAGAAACTATTGCAGAAAAGATAAAACAAAAGTCTGAAAGTTTGTATTTATTACTAAAAGGTTTACTGGAAAATAAAGTGACATTAAATGCTGAACTTTCTGAGTTGTATTTAGAATTACTTTGTGAAAATGAGCCAAGTAAAGTTGAAACGTTTGTTAAGAGTATTGACACGTTTCGGCCGGAGCAAGCATTGTCAATTACCAAAAAATTTAATCAAAAGAAAGCATTAGCATATTTATTAGAGAAACAAGGGGATTATATTAATGCCTTCCAAATATCATTTGATACTTTCAATAGCATGAAAAGTAATGATTCAGATCTTGAAGAAGTTGCTCTAGAAATATCTAATTTATGTGTAAGAGGATCAAAGCTTCTATCTCTATCTGAAAAAGAAAGTTTGTGGTTTCCATTTCTGGAATCAGCTCTTAGCCGAACTGAACTTCGACCAATAACTAGAATTCTGTTACATTCTGCAAGTTCTCATGTTCATTTGCCTGCACTTGTAGAATTAATTTTAAACTCTGGAGCAGAAGGTAAGTTTGGTGATATCAAACAGGTTTTAACTGGGATGCTAACTAATTCGAGATATGAAACAGTTTTATTAGAAGCTACTGCAAGAATTTTAAGTAGAGATTTACATCAAATATTAGCGAAAGATTTAAAGAAATCACGTAAAGGTCTAGCTGTTAAAAATTGTATATGTTTATCCTGTAGAAAAAGTTTATGTTCAGAGTCAGACTGTATTTTGTATTGTTGTGGTCATATATTTCATGTCAATTGTAAACCAATTGAAGAAGTCTGTCCCCAATGCGGAATTAGTAATATCGAAAATAGTCAACTTAAGGAAAATTATATTTATAACAATCAGTCAATAGATTTGCCTGGTAACGATTTTTCATTAAAGTTATCTTGCCCACCTAGACCAGATTTAGAAGGTATTTTTTAATTGTTATATTAAAATCTATTTTAACGTTGTATAATATTAACACAAAATGTTCTTTATATATGTGCATTCCTTTTTTAATGTTATATAGATCTATAATAACATTGTAAAAATAAGAATATTATTAATAATATATTTGAATAAATAATAATATATTGAAATCACTTTTATTGTATTCAGTACATCATCAGATTCAAATTAAATTTTTTATTATCCTTGCTATATCCTTTTATTTGAAATTGTTTGATTTCGATTATTCAAACGAGATGGCAGTGGTGGTTTTATGTTTTGAAATACTTGCAACTATCATCTTTTAGCAAGTCACAAAAAATAAGTAATTCAAACATAATTTGTTAATTTGATTTTAAAACAATGTCAACTTATAAAGTTGTAACAGTTTTGACCCCAAATGGTAGAAGACAAACAGTAAAAGCAACACCAAACACAACAATATTACAGGTTTGTTTTTATTTTGCTATATGTCAAAAAATATATATAACCTAGAAATTCAACATGAAATATTCTTAGATATTGGAGGAAGTATGTAAAAAACAAGGACTTAAAGCGGAATCATATGACTTGAAACACCATTCCACCGTTTTGGATACAACACAATTAATTAGGTTTTCTGGATTACCAAATAATGCTACATTGGAAATGCTGGAGGCAGAGAAAATTCGACAGGAGGGCGATGTAACATTGCGAATGCATCTCGAAGATGGTTATTACATTATCTGTATGAAAGCTTTTTTTTTAAATTACTGATTAAATAAAATATCGTTATACTAGGTACTCGTCTGCTGGGTACTTTTAGCCCTAGTGATAATTTGCTAAGTGTTCTCAAGAAATTATGTCCACAGGAAAGCCATCCTCACTTAAATCCTGTTATAATTTATATGAGAACAGAGGTATGTAAATGATTTAACAATAACATAAAAGAGTAATCACTTTAATGTTAACAAATGGAAACAATTTTAAGGTATATGGCGAAGAACCTCTTCAAAATACAACCCTAAGAGCTCTAGGCTTAACCGGTGGTCGTGCTATGTTGAGATTAATACATAGAACACCAGAAGAACTTAAAACGTAAAAATCCTCCTTCATTTGAATATGTGCACAAAAATATGGTAGATTTCATTTTATGTATTTGTAATTATAGACAAGCAAATGTATCATCCCCTTTAATTGGTAAATCTATGGGGGAAGACGAGTCTAAAGAATATATAAAGCCGCCTCCAAAAATTCAGAAAACATCAAACGCGTCAAATATTACTCCTTCTACAATTAAAGCTATGAAACCTGGTGCTGACAATCCACCAGATTCTCCTCGACCTAATTTATTAAGTATATCTCCAAATGATAGTAATATTAAAAAAAGCACATTAACTCCTAGAGGATCTGGTTCCATTGATCAAAGTGGACCTAGTTCAAAAAAGACAGACGACTCACCTTCAGAACCAATGTGTATTGATCCAGAGCCTGAAGAAGAAATAATATTTGTAAATAATTAAAACATAAAACAATAAACTTAATTATTTCATACAATAAATTAAATATTTAATTTTAGTTGGGGGAACGAAATGCAGTGGCCTACAGTTTGTCGAATTGTAATACTGTATTAGCGCAATATAATGATTTGCCGGATGACTTTTTCGAATTAACTGTGAATGATGTTCGAAAACTATTGTCTGATTTAAAAAAACGACGTTCCGACCTTGATGATGCGCCTCTGCAAACACGAGCCTTAAAGGATCTAGAAGAATCTAAGAAGGTGTTTATTGTAACACAAACGTATCTTATAATTTCGATATTTTTATTACATAGCATATTTGTTAAAGGTACTGACTCAAATTAAGCAATATAGCAAATGCGTACTGCGTATACAATTCCCGGACAGACTGGTACTGCAAGGCACATTTGGTCCTAAAGAAAGTATCCAAACTGTTATTGATTTCGTAAGAAAATATCTAGAGAACCCTGACCTTCCATTTTATTTGTGTAAGTTTTTTGCTTGGATATCTTTGCTTTAAGTAAACAATAATAATATATTTATTATTTTAGTTATGACTCCACCTAAACATATATTAAAGCCGTCAGCTGTTCTTGTTGAACAAGGGTGTGTACCCTCAGCGTTAATACATTTTGGAGTTGATGGTATTTCAACAGTGGAACTCTCAAACGCTCCAAAACATTTGCGCCGTTCATTTCTGAGAGAGGATATATTAACAAAATTGTCATCGCCAACAGCAGCTATATTGGCAGCTACAAAATCACGGTATGTGTATGGTATTTAAATTTAGTTTTTATTTCAGTTCATTTTCCAAAATTTTGAATTTGGTAATTTTTATTTTAGTGGTTTGATATATGCCAAACCTAATAGTAGAAACACTTGCCGAAGAGAGGAAGCAAGCGGCAGTAACGAGCCAACTAGTCCAGGAATAAATTATGAACGGCCCACTACACCCTCGAGTTCTTTAAGTGTGCCTCCACCCTTAAGTGAAAGAAAAATGCCAAAGTGGTATAAACCGTCAAAATAGAAATATTTAAGAAAAGAAATATTTAAGTATTGTTTCAATTTATACATGTATTATTCATATTTTGGAATTTTGTAATCTTTTAAATAATACCATCAATAATTATTGGATAATAATGAAATAAATTAAAAAAAAGGATCACTTGTTTAACTAACCCACTTTCAAAATATTTAAATTATTGATGTAGTAGATAATAAAATGGAAGAAGATAATTGTTCCTCTATAAAAATGAATGCGTAATTTTACCTCAATACAAGTAATAAGATAATAATTCAAATAAATAACATTGCTGTAAATTTAATGCTTGTTGCTAAAGATCACAGACTAATACGTGACGCTATCCATTCGATAACTTTATTGAATCGGTAAGTTACTCTGTATTTTTCATTATGTAGCCAACTTATTTAATTATATTTGAAACGCGTCTCGTTATAAACTACATATTCTATAAAGTTATTGAATAAATACATACATGGTTAATTCCAACTTCTAATGGACTTGTTTTGTTAAGCGAAATTGCGATTTGAATATTTCGAAATTAAATAGGACACATACTTAAAATTAGTATTCACTTCAATAACATTAACAGTACATAATTATTTGAATATATTCATATAATATATTTATATATTTTTTAAATAGTTGAGTTTTCATTAAAAAATTCGTTACATATATATTTTTTAAAAGTATTTAATATAAAATCGATACGTGTGCTTTAAAGCGAGTATAATAAAATTCGTCATTAAGCTAGGAAAATTAAATAATACGGAGATAATCTTTTATTTACGTTAAACGACATAAATAAACGTGAACTTAAAGAAATTATGAATTAGTAGCGGTAAGTTACTTATCCTAGCTTAAGAAAATGGCAGATTTTTTTTTAGATATAATATATTTTGTGAATATTTATTCGACGTCCATATCTGGCTCCAGTCTTACACCCAGTTGTCCTAATAAATTACTAGCAGGCCCAGAGCCTCCTAATTGAGCTTGATAACTCTCCATTATATTTTTTAAAGCATTCATATCAATATCCACTGGTTTGAAGTTTTCTACTTCATCAAAGCTATCATCAAGAGTTTTATTACCAGACGAAGTACCAGGCTTTAATTCAAAACTCTTTCCAATAGTTGTTGATGCTAATTCTTTATCCATTTGATCCATATACTGTTTCAGATTAATCTTTTTGTCAGAACCTTTTTGAAGATCATCCAAATTTTTATGAAATTCTTCATCTTCGTAATCACTCATATCAGAACCAGAACTTTGCCAGTTTTCTTCCGGAATAGCGAAATCTAGAATATTCTGAACAGCGCATGAAAAACTTTCTGGATCAAAATTTACTTTATTTTCATTTTCTGAAGTGTCACCAAATGTTACTTTACTTATTCCCTTGTTAGATTTGACACCACGTTTTGGACGAACAGGTTGATCAAACTTTAACTCAAAATCATCAGGCAAACATTCAACACCATCAATGTCAGATCTTTTATCTAGAAAATCACTTAATTTACCGGTCAAACTACTAGGATCAGTGTTTCCATTTGCGGTAAATATTGTATGTTTTTGTCCGTACCGATTCATCATCATTTGGTCTAATTCATCAGGACTGATATTGAGCCAATTTTCATTGTCGTCTGGTGGGAGGTCTGATCGAGATGTTTGGTCTTCTACCATGTTGCAATCTACATTCTTTATTAAATTTAAAATATCTTGTCCTATTGTAGGTGTCGCTCTCATACTATCCCTATTTTCTATGTAATACAACTTAGCTTTTTCCAACAAATGATTATAAGATTGAGAATTTTCCAAGAGATTTTGAAAGTAACCTGAAAAAAATAAATTATTGAAAAATTACTTTAGATTGTATAGATTTCACAAATTTCAGAAATTTTTCACACCTTTTTCTCTTAAGCTCTTTATATACTGTCCCCAGGCTTTATCTCCTTCGACATTCGCACTAGGCTTTGCCTGTGAAAGTAAAATTTCAAAACCGCAAGCAATTTTAACACCAAGAATATGAGACTTATATTCGGAGCTATGAACTGGTGGAATATTCCAACCAATCTTTCTATCAGGAACATAATTATTGTGAACCAGCATTGCATACAGACACTTAGTAAATTGAACGCTACAATATACTCTATTTTCAGGAGGGAAATATTTCATTGCCCGACAAACTTTCATATCAATAGAGTCTCTATTACAAAAGGCTTGCACTGCAGGCGATATAAAATTAGGATGTTTCTTTAGAATATTAGCAATAGCAACTGGAAGATATACAGTAGTACGATGCAAATGTTTTGCTATGTTTTCTGGATAATCATTAATTCGAGATTGGATGGACTTCTGAATTGCTTCATTGGCTTTTGTTGATTTTGGATTAATTAGAAATTCTTTTAAAGCGTCAGTTATATTTATTATTTGTTCATTTTCAGCATCCGAGTCTTCTTCATCCACATTTTTAATTTTTAATGAACCAGTTGTTCTTAATGGAATTAAATGTACTGAGCCATCAAATAAATAAACCTGTAAAAAGTTTTGATATTATAGTGTTGTGAAAACATTAAATCATCCATTAAATATTTAGTAAATACCCTTTGTTCACATATTTCTGGTTTTGCCCAATCAGGTAAGTGTTCAGCAGCTTCTATGAGAATAAATTCTCCATCTGCGTCGACTATTCTAGCAACCAGACCCTTTATTTTTTTAGTTAGTTCTAATAAAAGGGAAACTAAGAACCACTCATCTTGAATATTGTCACCATAGTGAGAAATTCCATGAAAATGAATAGGGATAGGTCCTATATATGAAAGAACAGCATAAATAATTAAAATATTCTACAAAACTATTTATAAATGATTACAAAGATTTTATGTACTTGCCTTTAACAGTAGTATCATCTTTCGTCAAAAGGTTTGTCGCACTAGTCCTGGGAGTTACTTTAAAATTATCTTTGTGCCAAATATAACCTCTACAATAATTATTCGAAATAGAATTTATTTCTTTGAGCAAACTTTCTAAAACATTGTCTTCATTTTCTAAGTCTACCTTTGCATTATTTAAATTGGGAAATAAAAAGTATTCAACAAAATCATCCTCACGAACAGTTTCTAAAACACCGGATGACATTTTCCCAAAATTCAGAAAACTTTAACAGAAACTGTAAAGTTAAAAAAACCTTTGACTATCAATAAAATGAATAACTTCAGTGCAAGTATTTAGTTCAACTATTTGATACTAGATGGAAACATCTTCATCAATTTCCAAAATTTACCATTTAAGTTTAAAAATAAAGACTGTAGAAGATAAGAAATACAATTAAATTTACTGATTAATAAGGTTACTAAATACTAACATACTTTGTTGAGATTAATCTGTATTCATTCTTTACCAAACCTGACCAAAACAATTGGTAATAAAAGTTTTATTCATAAAGCGTTTTAATTAACAAACTTAATTAAATTGTACAACCAAAAATTACTTTATTTAACGTCGGCCTATTTCCGATGCTGAGTCATATCATCGATGACCTCCTTTATTGTTTGCAATATTTGTGGTGTCGTGACTTCATATATGTGAGCTACACCGCTGCCTAAAAGTGTACCCAGAAAATATATATGGTCCGGGGATTGAACCCGAAGACAAGCATCAATACTCTCGCCCACTGTGTCGTCTTTTAAATGTTTCTATTTTCCTTCCATTTGAATAGTAATAAAAAGGTTAGTATGAATGCATACTCTTCAGGCGTCACACAACAGAGCATGGTATTAATTAAAAATATTTTAATTTTATTAATAACATATATTGATTAACTTCATTTGTATAATTGGTACATAAATAAGTCATATTTTCTTATAATATAGCTAAATATATACTATTATATAAAATATATTTATATTAATAATTTAAAAAAGCATTTAAATGCATTTTACAACATTAAAAACAAATTAGCAATTACTGAAGTAAAATTATCGTAAAAATTATATTAAATATAGAAAATAATAGCCTATTTTTATACAATGTATAATTTATATTAAATTTTAAAGCATAAAACTATTATACAAATTAAAAAATATAAATTAATATCTATTGCTTTCCTTGTCGCTATATTTTCCACTCATTTTGCTTACGCTGTAGCGATCTGAATAACCATCTCGATCTTCAAATCTCTCTTTATTGTAGCCTGTCGTGCTAGGAGTATGTCCAATACTCTTTTGCCAATGATGTGTCCAATAAAGTTCTTCAGGGTTTACATCTTTTGGACCACGGGCATCTCGACAAACATAAACGCAGTAAATCATAGAGCCAATCAAGGTTAGGAAACCAAATACTAGGAAGACTATACCAAGAATCCTGGAACAAATTATTTATGGAAGTTCAAACTTAAAGAGTAAATAACAAAGAGTGCTGTACTAATTTGGTGTGTATCTTTACTTACCATACAAACAGTGGTTCAAAGAATTGAATAACTATAACAAATCCAAGAGTTACAAGAATCAATCCCAAGTTTAAAAGTAGAAGAAGACAACAAACTCCTCGAATATTTGGGCAGAATGGATTCGGTGCAACCATTGCTTCGACAGTAGCTCCTCCTTTACGTCTATTTTTAGTTCGTGTTGATGCTACAGATGGTGCTGCTCCACTGCGGTAGGAATAGACACTACGTGCTGGTTGACTATATCTGGAACCTCGACTGTAAAAAAGAAACACTATTAACATGCTAGAATTTTTTGTGAATTATTGTCACTATTGTTTCATCAAAGAACTCCAGTTCTATTTTATCTTATGGTTTGCTGAGTAAACACATGATTTTTAATTATCCGGCTAGAAGGAACATAAAGTAAATCTATATTTCACACTCTTTGAAATAATTTCTAAACAAAGCAATACCTATCAATCAAATTTAACATACTTTCTTTTATTTGTGGCATATGAATTAAATGCATAAATTATAAATGTCAAGGTTTAAATGTTTACTTGAAAACAATTAGGTGATAATTAGATATTTATGCGGTGTTATTATTTAGCATTGTTTTATCCGTTGACTGATGCTTCACATTGCGATGTTAGTAATTATATATTCACTCCCATATTATCACTAACACTAATACATCTATCTACATCTACACCACACTTGGCTTCTTTTGTTCAATCAACTAGCTGTTCTATTGCGCCACCTACAGCGTCAAATATTTTTCTCGAATGGATGAACACCTTATAGACCAGTTGTTCATGGTAAAATTCAAATCTTTTTGGATAAATTGATAAAAAAAGGTAAAATGTTACGTGCAATGGGTTTGTGTCCTCATTTTTTAGTGGTTTATTTTTCAATTGTTGATTGAAACTGATGTATTGGCGTCTCTATTTTATTAAATATCTAAATGTTGACGCAGATATAGCAATTAAAAATTTTAATTGTAGTTTTAGCGCTAGAGATGTCGGCCATTTGTATGACGACAAATGCATTTTATACGTCAGTTATTTGTGAGATTAGGTAAGTGCTGTGTAATGTTTTGTAGCTGTTGGTAGTCGAAATAATTAAGTCAAATCAAAGAATAATAAGTTTTTATTTTATTTAACTCTGTTACGGCAGACATACGTCCACATATTTTGATATGTAAATACATATAGCAGAGATTTATGAGCTGTAAGGTTGGTAATCTGTGAACTTGTCAGAGTTCTGTCAAGAATATATCCCTTTTACGCTCTGTTGTATAAAAGAGATAGCATAGCGGTTGTGAGGTCACATGCCTTGGAATATTATATAAAGTTGAATCCCTTTAATAATTAAAGAGACAGAATGACTTTTAAAAGGAGTTATTAAAAAAGAATTGAACATTTGAGGTACTAGTAACCCACTTTACCAATATATAGAACACTTTTATAGAAATTAAGACATAGGACACAAGCCCATTGGAAATCTTGTTTAGAAAATAGAATGTTTTTTATAACATCTTTTAATTCTTTCGTATAGTATAACATTACGAGAAAAGGTTAGGTTTTCCTGGACTATCCCAGAATGCCTCTGTGTTGTTTTTACTATTTAGAACGCCACACGATTTAATTATCTTCCTTTTTTATCTCACGTGCACATATTTCCTGCAGTCACGCATTTATTTATAATAATTTTTTTTTAATAGTTTTTTAAACCACATGTCGGATGACTGAGATGATAATCATAACTATTTATTTTTATTTAATAACTATAATTGAACTAGTTCGCTTTCGCTTGAAGGTACGGTCTATCATTTTGTAATCGCTACCCTCTGTCCATGATCTCGTACACACAGCGCTCTCCTTGCTAGAGTCGTTCATATCACAGCTAGATAAGAACCTTAGAGCATATATATATATGGAGTGTGATTAGCCTATATTGCCTATAGATAAAAAGTGTGTTCAAAATGTGTGCGAGAGAGAAAGGTATAAGTTCCTACTTGTTCTCTATGCGCATGTGTCAAAAGTGGCAGCTGTCCAGATATAATAAATATTAATATTCTATTAAGATATAATAAATATTAAATATGTAAAGAAATATATTTCTTTAGTTGCTACAAAGCTCGTCTATCGGTAAAACAGTGAAAACATATACTCATGAATGCCATAGATGTTGTTGTAGGAATAACGGCCAACACAGTTGATATTTGGAGTGGACAGAACTCACGTTTTTAGTTATATTTATATTTATAATATAGTTTATTTATATTTATACATATCTACGTTATTCTACATCAATATAATGTCACATAGTATATCTAGACAGCTCTGACTTGACAGCTGTCATTTTCAACGCATGCGCATAGAGAACAAATAGGAACATATACCTTTCTCTCTCGCACATATTTTGGACACACTTTCAGCTCCAGCATTCTCTCTCTATATATATGCTCTAAGATAAGAACCTGTGACAGTCCTTTGTTTATAATATAAACATTAAAGTAGAAGTAAACTCTCATGATAAAAAATGCTAACGCGAAATAACTCCGTTTATATTTTAGTACCTGATTTCAGATGGTGCTTTATAGGCGGCGCTGGTGACGTAGATATCGGATCCGGTCTCCCCATAGCTTAATTGACTGGGTGCCCTGGGTGGAGGTCTAGACGGAGGCCCACCTGGAGGCATCAACGTGTTATGCGATCCATGTATATGTTGCGTTCCATTTGAATGATGTTTGTGACGAGATTTTCTAGATGGCGCCACTGGTACTGGTGACGTTGTTCGTTCATTACCAACCTAACGATATTAACGACATTTTAAACATTTTACAGATACGAAACTTTGCAGAGTTACATATTAAATGCATTAACTTACTGTATATTCGGATAGTGTCCTTTCAGACGGTGCCCTGTGAGACTCTTCTCCATCTGTAGAATATCCTCGATTTGTATTTCCTATGTGTCCATTTCTGGGATGCGAATGAGTGTTATAGGATGAGTCATCAGATCCTAAACCGTGGGTCGCGATGTAGTGGTTATTTGTGACACGTCTAGCCATAGTTAAACAAAGAATTTACACTTTTATTAGCACTACCACAAAACAAAAAGTTCCACTAAATATTAAGTACAAGAAAACATTTTCTGTAACTTTTTATCGAAAGTTTATCGAAATTTCGTTCGTTTATTTACTCGATCTCTTCGGTTGTTGTTGATTGTTTGACCATTGTCGTTGTTCTGAAACAATAAGTATAGTTTTATTTAATACGTTATTCTTGCAAATAAACTCGTTTTTACTGTAAAGGTAATTCACTAAATATGGATCTATTTCAAGTGGAATTTTTAGGTTAGAATTTTTATAAAACTTGTTATTGAATACGTTTGACATAAATTGTTGACTTTTGTGTTATGGTTGGATCACTTGGTTCAGGTTTTGTCACGTACCTTTAACGGTTATAATATTTAAAATTTCATATAAACGGTGTTTCTTGATTAATAAAAATATGTATACTAAACAGTTAGGTTATGTTTATGCTATATTGGTCGTTGTATACACAAATAAAATGGGGTGTCTCTCTACCCCTACTTTTATGAAACGTTAAAATTATGGGGGTGTAGGACAGTGCCGGCGCTTTAGTGAAACAAATACAAAGAAAAAATATACTGTATACTGGATTTAATAGAATCGATCAGAAGTGAGACAGAAAACGCTTCGAAAAAATTACGGTTTCCGATTCGGAATCGAAGTGTTGTAGTTGGACTATACGAGTATATTTGTGTTTTACTATTAATTATATGCAAATATAGTAACAAGATGTATTGGTAAATTCTTGCAATGCTAAATAGAGTGGGTTTGAGCTTGATCTAATATGTTTAATGTTTTAAATAGAGAAAAACACACTGTTTTGGCTCTCTCTTCGGCTAGGAATATTAGATGATTTTAAATGTAATTCAGAACAAGGATTTAATGACCTGTCACCGACGACCTTCTACGATATTGGCATTTCTTATGGTGTCATATGTGTTGATCGTCTTGTTCATTATTCACTCGAAGTATGGATTAAGATGACAATTAAATGTAATGTATATTTTTGTTTAAATTAAGCTTTGACAATAACCAAACTCAGAAATTCTAAGACGGTTCGAAGTTCGAACACAAAGACTTAGCTGTCTGGTATCAAGCTCAATGCCGTCTTTATAGTAGGTACACGGTACACCTGGTAATTAAAAGAAAAAGATCTGTAATGATACTAATTAAAATTGCTTAAAAATTATGCAAGCTGCTCGAGGTCTCTATAAGTGGCTATGATTGATTTGTCAAGGCCAATAATTAATGTGGAATTAATGTAGAGTTTGGTCTTGCGCAATAGAAAAACACTTCAAGTGAATCTGTTGAATCCTTCTTTTATTAATTAATTACTATAGTTGACATAAAATAGTTAACATTGAAACAAAGTGCGGTGACTTAAAAAAACATAATGCGAACTCATTGTTAATGCAACATCGTATGTGGGGAGTGAGGAATGCTCTTGAATACCAAGTAATGCCTGTCAAACAAATAAGAAAACAAAAGGCTTGTCTCTAGGTCGCAAAATGACGTCACCAAGATTATTGTCATCATTGTCTTTTTAGGTCTTGTACAAGGTTGCAGTCTAAATGTTTGTATCGACTGTTTGAAGTATGTTTAATATTATAAATATAACTAGCTATTCATGGGTGTGTATTATATGTTTGTTATAGAAAGAGAGCTTCTAGAGCCATAGACCCAGTAAACATTTGGTGAAATAGAATTGCTTAGTGAAGTTCTAGTCTCTCGTACATTTCAATTCTAACGTTTTACAAGTTGGAGCAACACACAGACAATCAATTTTAGTTCAAATTGATTCCCTGCCTGTCAAGATTTTGTGAAATAAAATCTGATATCAGTAGTATTAGCAAGTTCGTAAGCAGTTTAAAAGTGGTATACAAAAATCGCTTTTAGTTCAAATTGATTCGCTACTTGTCACAGATTTTGTGTTAGCTCTCAGAAATTTTTTCATAATAATATTGTTTCTTTTTTCAACATCATTCATTAAGTAGCAGCTGTTTCTTTCACACTTGGATATATTTTTTTAGATCATTTTCATTCCAAATATCGATATTTTTTTAATAATCCAAAATTCGTATTTGACTAAATTTTAATAGGATTATATCCGATACACGTTAAATTGATATTTTCTTTCATTAAAACAAACTTGCTCTTTGTAATAATTTTTAAATTTATGTGCTTTAATTAAAAATTCATTTCTTTTAAATGGTTTAATGTAGTTATGTTCGTAATGCTCTAAAATAAAGAACTGCTTAATTACATTTTAAATATCAAAGCTTTTCAGGCTCTTATGCAACCCCCCCCTTTAAATTCATGGACAACTTTTTTTAAAAATGTTTTTTTTATTTCTTTGAAATATTTTGATGCAGCTATGTTCATTATGGTCTAAAATAGAGAGCTCGTTCATTACATTTTAAATAACTACCCCGGGTTCTTGCTTTCATGAGACCTTTTTTAAATTTATGAGCCCTTTTTTCTAATATAAAATTTTCAAATATTTGAAATCTGTTGATGCAATCAATTGTGCTAAAAATAAGGAATTTCGTTTTTGGTTTATAAAATCCATAATCACTCAGATATTTCCAATTTCTTAACACAGTTCGTCTTCTTAAAGTTTAATGGATATAACTGCATCAAAAGAATAAAGATATCAATAATTTCTGTTTTAGAAAAATGTTCATGAATTTTAAGAAAGAAAATATTCAAGATTATTTTGAAGTAATCTTTGTTGAGAAGTATTTATTACGCATGTTTCTTTCCTCATGTTGATATTTTTAGTCCACATGTTGTTGATTTGTTTTACCCAGAGATATGTGTTTCTAGGAAACAGCTTTTAAAAAACCGGTTCATACTTAATTTTATGTTAAATGTTAAATTTAATTATATTATTCATACTGCTAATGTTTTGTTGATGAATTTTATGGAATTGTTTAGGAATTTTGATTAACTGATAATTATAATTTACTTTTATAACGCATCAAATATTTTATCAATGTCATCGTGCTAAATTTCAGTAAGTTAGAGTTATAAACCTTATATGAATAGCTTGAATATGCCGGTGGTGCTATCTATGGAAACTAAAAATAACTATAATTTATAGGTTAGATATTTTTCATTTTACAACAATCAATATATCTGTTATAGTTTGAATTGTTTCCGATTTAATTATAGTTTATTATATTTGCATTAGTTTTCCCATTATTGTATTTGTTTCCCATTAGTTATAACACAAATTCCTCTTTAAATAATCGTGCAAATAACTAGTTGAAATTACATGTTGAAAGCAAACCAAAGTTAAATAATGAATAGTATTTTCGTGATATGTATATTTCGTTTAAAAACTGAAAAAAATAATAGCGTGTGGTCATTTTATGTAGTATAATCATAAAGAACACGCATTTTTAACAATAGCTTTAATTCCATCCTTAGAAAGACCACCTTGCTTTTATAAAATATTTTACAAACGAATAACGCCTGTTGCTATTGTTTGCTACATTTATTTATTTCGTATTTATGATTATGTAAAAAGCTTTGCAGCATTTCAGGGGCTGAGAACTATTGTTTTTTAAAGTCAAATAAATATATACTGCGTATACTTAGACTATAGCTTACTTTCCATAAAAAAAATACAATGAAATGCTAACATAATTCTAGATTAGCCTGACTTAAAGAAGAAACAAATTGTGAGAGGAAAGACAAGGTTATTCAGGAGAATCAGTCATAATTCTGACTGTAAAAGGCTTTAAAAAAGACTAGCGTATCTATATTAAATAATTTATTATGTCAGTTAAAATGTCAATAAATAAATCTATTGCAAATAAGTAAACAATTATATATCATAAATCAAAGTCAAAATTATAGAAATCACGCGAGTAGAAATTTTAAATTCCGGGACCAGAAATCAGCCGACGCCCGGGATTGTATTCTTTAATACCTCGCGAAATCTATTGCATAATACTTCGAAACATTGACATGCAAAATTGTATTTGTATAATGCCGGTTTCATACCAGAGAGACAGTTTTGTTGTCAAAAAACAAAAACATGTTTTGTTTTATTTTAAAACTGTTGGATTTAAATTTAGCGCCCTCTAGGGATTGACACTATTCTATCTTTCTTTTTACACTCGGTAATACTGTAGGTAATACTGTACTCTGTAATACCGTCCTACTATGTAATTCTCTACTCTGTGACTCCATAACGCATGTGTACATTTTAATTAAATAATAAACCTGATTAATATAAATTAATAGTTTATCTCTGCTAAATATAACAAAAACAGTTATGATTTTCGAAAACAGACTGTTCACACTGAACAGATTGGTTTTGTTTTTAGTGTTTTTCTGTGTGTCCCATAAAATTTATAAGCATGATAAACAACAACTGACAAGCGCAAATGTTCACAAAAAACAAAACTTCGTGTTCAAACCAAGCAAACTAAAAAACAACAACAAACGTGTTTTCCTTTGATCTTACCAACTCCAGATGGGAATGTCTTTTGTTTACTAAAACAGTAAAAAAACACAAAAATGTTTTAAGAATTGATTGGATAAAAGATTGGTGTTTTTGTTCGTGTTTTATTGAACTGTCTCTCTGGTATGAAACCGGCATAATGTTTATATGCGGGACAATTTCGCGCATTCCGAGAAGTTTGGTATCCCTGATAGATACTCAATGAAATTTCGACATCATATTGTTTAACATTAGTATTAGCCTATTGATGAAAGACCTAGTATCAGAAATACATTCACATCAAATAACATGTAAAAAACAATTGTTTTTATTATTCTGCACCAAACCATCTGGTTCATCTCCCCTGTCATATAAATATACACACGTACACACACACACGTGCACAAAATGTATGTTAATGTTGCAACAACAGTATGTACAGTTACATAACTTGGCCATTAGTTATTTTATTACTATTTGCGGGTAACCAAACAAAAAATAAACTAACACTATTTGATTGTACTCGTAGTACTGTTTTTTGTATTTTTATTAAAAAATAAACTAGCACTAGCTCTAGCCTAGCTGTACTTGGCGCGTTTTGCCCTAAAGCCTCTTATTATTTGTATCACTGAACCAGATTCTGTATCATTTTGTAATTTATATTTGATTTGATTCACAGAGGTATTGTATTATTATGCAATAAACACATTTATGACTTTGATGCAATAAAACACTATGTTTAAGTTAGTCAATGACAGCACTATGGCCGAGAGCGTTAATGATTGATGCCACACAGCTGTCTGTCACGGGTTTAATTCCGGGACTAGCGCTATACTTTCCGGGTTTGATTTCTGTCAATTAAATTGATTATATACATTCATTACCACATACTACAATACAATACATATCACTGTTAAATCAGAGTACCACATCTGCTGATATATTGCAAAAAGTAATACAGCCATCTGAGAAAAACACAACAGCAAATAACAATTACTACTTTAGGCAGATATCCGTGATCAATAAGACTAGGCGAGTATGATCTAAGTTGTTAAAATCACCGAAAAAAGTAAAGAAAATAAAATGTTAGTCTAATGTTTTAAGCTGAATCCTATAACCTCTTACTATGTTGGTAATTTTTGTAGCGTCGTTATCTCATATAATATGTGTGCTTCACTACTGCCTGATAAGTTTATGATTATGTATGTTTATAATCAATTTAACTTGATAATAACCAACCCAGAAAATGTAACGTTAACGTAAGAAAAAAGCGTGCAAAATAATTTACAAAATTTTAAAATATAATGGGCTTGTGTCCTCAGTTTTTAGTGGTCGATTTTTCAATTGTTGATTGAAATTGATGTTAATAAATATGTATTGGCGGAGATATAGCAATTAAAAGTTTGAATTGTAGTTTTAGCGTTAGAAATGGTCGGCCATATTTGTATGACGTGAAATGCATTTTAACGTCAGTTATTTGTTGAGTAGGTCAGTGCTGTGTTAATATTTTGTAGTTGTTGGTAGTCAAATAATCAAGTCAAATCAAAGAATAATAAGTTTTTATTTTATTTAACCCTGTTACGGCAGACATAATATTGAAGTTTGAGTGTTCCTTGAAATAGCTGTAAATAATATTTGATATTTTGATATATAAATAAATATAGCAGAGATTTATAAGCTGTAAGGTTGGTAGCATTACACAAGGATTGTGATGTCACATGCACTTGGAATGTGTGCAACGTTGAATCCCTTTAATAATTAAAGAGACAAAATGACTTTTTTAATTGTTAATATCTCTTAATATATAAGGAGTTATTAAAAAATAATTGAACATTTGAGGTTCTAGTAACCCACTTTATCAATATATAAGTTCACTTTTATAGAAATTAAGACTTAGGACACATGCCCATTTAAGTCCCTGGTCTTTATTATTGTCAAGTGTCAAAATTTTGCAAACGTAAAAGACTTGAAAATTATCTTTTTTCGGTTTCGGTTGACTATCAAACATATACCTAACAAAGCACCCTTAACTTTACTTAATTTAAGAAAAGCAAACAAGATCAGAATCTTTTTAGCATCCGCCAATTATTCTGAACTAGACACAGCAACGAAAGTTAAAAATTACTTTCAATTATCTAAAATTATACATGTAATATATTTTTACACCGGATATAATCTTAGTTAATGTATATTTAATAATAATTTACTTCTTTAACTACATCCGTTCTATGGAAAACAAGACCTGAGTGAAGTTAAAAGCGATTGTCGTGTTTCATTTTTTTTAATGTTGGTCAACCTGAACTGTATTCTGTCTCTGAGCTATGCAATTTATGTGTCATGGTATTTAACACAACTGATTAAAAACATTCTTTGATATTGTACTTTGAGATATCTAAAACTAAGAAGCTAAACGTTATCACGATTTTAATTTTGTTGCTGTCACGATTCTAACCGTAAAACCATAAATCCGCAAAACACATTCTTGGTGAACCTTGCTTGTTGGTTCAAGAAACACGTTGTGTCCCTGCTCTCACACAGTTGGCTATAAGTAAATAATATTTAATATACACTTCTTGTTTTTAATTTATTTACTATTATACTTATCTTACTGATTATATATAAACATAACCTTTAATTTTTATGTATCCGCCAACAGGTTGTTTAAATCACGAAGTTAGGTTAGATGGAATGCAGGTAACGCCCTCTGTTTTTCACATCCAGTATTATTATTTACAATATAAATTGTATATTGATAGAATTCAAGTTTTTAAGTATGAGATTTTATTTAATTAGTTAGGTTTTAGAAAGTGAATCGCTTTTTAGACTCTTTGTGACCTCCGACTTTTTCTATATGGTGTATAGGAGTTGTTTCGCATATCATGAGAAGGAGTATCTCTTTTAATACTTTAAATACTTCTATTTTACCTTATACTTTACTTTAGGCCTGTCGCATATTGCAAGCGTATTTAAGAGAATTTTGGACGGACGTATACGCGCAACTACGCTTTACCTGTCCGAACTCAGTAAATGTAATGAACCTTCGCACACTGCAAGCGACAAAGCCGTCTGAATACGAGCGTTACGTAGCTCTCATACTGGAAGTGCATTTAAGCGAATTTTAACCAAACAAATACACTGGAAGGGGTATGAAATAGAATGCTATAGTCTCTTTCATAACAGTGGTGTATTGATAAAAATTAAAGTACACGTTTGCTCTCATGATAAATTATGTTAGTGCAAAACAACTACAATACACCCTACAGTACACAAGTTTGACTTGGCGTACTGTCGTATCGGTACGTGGTATGTATGCATTGTGACACAACCATGCAAAGAACACAGAAGTCGGCTTGCTAGAGTTCTGTCCGCTTAATCAAGCCGCCGATTTACACCCGAATTCGCCACAGGCTTAACATCCGACTATACTTTTGCGTAAGATTGTTATCTTAAAATTTCAATAAAATTTATAAAACCAAGTCTAAAAAACATGAGTTTTACTATCTCAATAACGTAATTCTTGTCCATTGACAAAAAATAAAGAACTCATAAATGCATTTATTTAAATACATAACAAAAGGTACCGCATGTCAACACCTTCGCATTAGCAGATAATTTATGGGGTATGAATTTCACAAAGGCCCCTAACCGCCTGTGCTATCATTTCTCAAAGGACCCTAACCGGCTTGCAATGCATTGCCGCACTGCCAATAAAGTATCAAAAAAAAATTGCTAGCACTAAAGGTACGACAAATGCAATAATTTATTGTTCCATTTTGCACGATTTTCTTTTTTGCTAACTCAGTGGTCTGGCCGGGTTTTTTTTTGTGTATTTTTACGATCTATTTTTATGCAATCTGTATCATTCTTTTACAGACTTAAGAATCGTCTCCACTGATGAAACATTTCTTTATTACAAAACATTGAACAAGGATGTTACTTTATATATGATGGCGACTAGTACTGAAATAATGTTCCAGAACAAAACTAATTAGTTTTCGCCTATCGTGTCGGTGTTAATCGAATGAATAATTATTGAAAATAACTTTAATTAGTTGTTAATGGCTTTTCTAAAAAGAAAGTTTATGCTTTCGTAGACACTCGTGCCATGCTTCAAATGTGGTGGAAAATTTCCATATAGTTTACTTTAATTAATATTACAATTTTATAGAAAAGCAGATTACTTGGCCGAATACTTGTAGATAAAGATTTGAAAAATTCGTTGGATGACCTAAAAATGTTAACAATCTTTTAAATTGGCATCTCCGCGTCGTTCCGCTCATGCAGCCATCACCGTAGCCGTACCCGTAGGCTTCCAACAACCAGCAGATGCAAATATAATGCACCACAAAGCATGAATCACGTAAAATATCTAAACTTTTTAGACCGAGACGCGAGACCACGTTGCATCTTGATGTATTCATTGCATATATTTTAAAAATGCATTTAAAAGTGCATGCTAAGAATAGCGGGTTCTAAGAAAGCATAAATGATGCTAATGAAACTAATTGCATGTTGAAATAATGAGTATGTGTCATTCTGTCACGGAAGGTTATTATTATGACATATTTAATGTATGTGTGATGTCACAAAAATGTCCAAATTGTAACATTAAACTTAGATGGAATTCGCTGATTATGTAAGATACTTTGGACAAAAGATAAAGCTACTAAAAATAAGAAATTATTATGGCGCTTTGTATAAGTTTATTTAACATAAAAAAGTTTACTTTTTATAACATAATATAAACATAACGTATAATATAATATAACATAAACGTAAGATTACATAACAAATGACATTAATAAAGCTTTTTATGCAAAATTAAATAATGATAGATATTGAATTAATATACTAGTAAAATATTTTCTACATTATTTCAAAATAATGTAGCAGAATTATGTTAAACATAGATAAATAAGAACGTTTAAGTATTTAAGAATGCAATAAGAAATTTTCTATATAAGAGGCTAAAACCAAACCTTGAAATTAGCTTGTAGAAACCTAACAACCTTGAAATTGCACTGCAAGACAATTTTCTCACGTAGACAAATTCAAATTCGGATTCTCTGTGAACATGAAAGTAATATTTATGTAGCAGATATATTAAAACGTACTAATGTCTTCAGTATCAGTATTTCAATAGATTTTTCAGAGTTTTTTTTTTTTTTTATATATAGTTTCTCGGGCTTCCTAGGCTCGTAGCCTTTTATCGCCCCTAATATTGTTCTGCTTCTTCTTATACTTTATATCCAGACAACAAGAATGATCTATTCATGGCAACTGCTGTTATAAATATTTCTCATAGTTTGTAAAGCACTAATTAATATTAAATATAAACAATTATACACTTGTAGCTTAGTAGGAGTACTTCCGCATTGAAATAACAACCGTCTTGCAAATATTCAAGGTTACCCATCGACATATACCCGTTCCAGCCAATGATTTTGTTCATTAACATTTTTCTGTAGAAAGTGCAACCTTACATTGCAATATACCTCCTTGCAATATCTATTTTAATTACACTCTATCACGTATACTGGGTGATTAAATTTGTTCATTCTACAAAATCATCACATTTCGGACCTGTTTATTATTTAGATTTATGATAGATTTGTCTTGTAGGTTCTTGGATTTCATAGCACTCCCTAAAACTGTTGGTGTCTGAGACAACTTCAACAAGTGACTGCAACGCGCGAATAAGCACTGTACCCATATAAGGATTGTCAATGTGTGACGTCACAGATTTAGTTTATATTAAACGGCCTTAGAACGAGTTCAGTTTTGTGTAGGAATTCGACTTGAAATATGTTCGAACAGAAAATAACGTTGTACGGTATACGTATATACTCGTACTGTATTGCGAATCATGGTTATGGAGAGCTGAATAAAAGACGGCCTAATTTACATAAAGGATTGAAGGATTGCACGCCATATTAGATAAGAATTAGCCTCTGTAATTACACTTTAAACATAAAAGCTTTTTAGGTTTCTATGCGACCTTTTCTTAAATTCATGGACATATTTTTCTATAGAAAAATGAATGAATTTTTAGAACCCCTTATAAAATCCAAAATAGTTAGGATATTTCAAATTTTTTAACGCAGTTCGTCTTCTTAAATATTAATGAATATAACTGCATCAAAAATTATTAAGATATCAATAATTTTTCTTTTTGAAAAAGAAGTCCGTGAATTTTTAGAACCCCTTATAAAATCCAAAATAGTTAAGATATTTCAAATTATTTAACGCAGTTCGTCTTCTTAAATATAAATGGATATAACTGCAACAAAAAAAGTTAAAAAATCAATAATTTTTCTTTTTGAAAAAAAGTCCATTAATTTTTAGAACCCCTTGTAAAATCCAAAATAGTTAAGATATTTAATTTTTTTTAACCCAGTTCGTCTTCTTAAATATAAATGGATATAACTGCATCAAAAATATTAAGAAATGAATAATTTTTCATTTTGAAAAAATAATCCATGAATTAGAAATAGAAATAAAATTATAAAATAGTTAAGTTATTATTTTAGTGTGTTAGATTTGAATTCAATAAAATAATACGTAATATCATTTCAAATTTTAATTCCATTTTTAAATTGAATTTGAATTTTACATATAAAAACAAATAATTTTTCATATAAACTGTTGAAAAAAATATATTCTTTTAGTCATTTAATACGAAAAATTATTTATTGTTACATGTAAAATAAATATGGAACTAGTTAAATATTTCAATTCAAAAATGGAATTAAAATTTGAAAAGAAATTTAAATTACAAACAAAAGACATTCGTCGCTTGCGACGGGCGTAAACTCTAGTATATTATAAGATAATAAAAGTGAATGTAAATTATATTTTATTTTTGATTAGTAATGATATTAAATTGATCGAGTTGATCAGATCTGGGCATTTGATTATGGATCCACGATTATTTCAATATGTCTTCCATCGCGCACCGCCGAGAAGAACATCAAATTAAGATGGTCATGTCTTGTCTCTGGGCAATAAACAAGTCTTCATTCGATTTCATTTACAGACTGCTCTGCTAATAAACATTCACTTTCTATCTCGTTAATTGTTGAACTGGTTGAACCCGCTGCCCACTGGATGGATCCCACGGACAAACGAGCCGAGCCGCCTGCACAAATTGAAATTTATATTCATTCATTGTTTCGCCCTGTCCTAAATTCAAAGATATAGTTTTACACTTTTCCTTAAGACAGTATCATCGTATCTGCGACGTTGACTTTAACAAAAGGGTGTAGTCGCATTAACACACTTTATAACGAGAGGAATTTTCCAATTAAATGTTTTTGAATACACCACTATTGGAAGATAATTCTCAATTTATATACTCGTATATATATATAACTGAAAGTTATTTTAGAATAGTAGTGCATTGATAAATATTAAAGTAGAAAGAAACTACCTCTCATGATGAAGATTAATAACAATCACCTCAAGACTAAGAATGAACCATACTGGAGCTCCGAAACATCAAGCAAGAAACAAAATCATTCCAAACCCTGAATGCGAATGTGGTGAAGAGGAGGCAGATCCTGACCACATTCTGTGGCAATGTAAAAATACAGCAATAGCAAGAAATGGACTTCAAAGAACGGTGCTACAGACTTTGCAGACGCTTCCTGTTAACACAGCCTTTTTGATTGAGAAACCGAAATTTATAACAGCAGTAGCCATGAATAGATCATTCTTGTTGTCTGGATATAAAGTATAAGAAGAAGCAGAACAATATTAGGGGCGATAAAAGGCTACGTGCTTAGGAAGCCCGAGAAACTATATATATAAAAAAAAATACCTCTCATGATAAAGTGTGTTAATGCGACTAGACCCTACGCAAAATGTTACTTAATGAAAATGAAAACATATTCTTAAATATATATATATTAATATAAAGATTAAAATTTTAATAAAATATTTTTAACGGAGTGTACAATGCGAATAACAAAACTCAACTATACGTTAATTTATTACATTATTTGAATCATATGACTTCTATAAACTGACAAAAATATTCAAGTTATAACTTGTTCAAAAATAAAAAATACAATACCATAATTAGAAAATATTTTGTTACTATTTATAACGAAGGTCTTTATTCGGATAATCTCGTAAACATTCGGGATGAGCATAGGTCAGTTTATATTGTACTTCGCAAGGGGCGGTATAATTAAAATTGTTGCATAAATAATTAATAATTAAAAAATAATTAAATCGTGAATAAAAATCTAAACAGATGTGTTAAGACATTCTAATAACTATGTTAATTATTTTGTGTACGTGAAAGATCAATTAATTACCGGTAAATTACTATTCTTTTTAAAACAATATGCAATTTTTTTAGGTTAGAATCAGTGCGTCCTAAGTACGTTTGACAGAGTTTTATAAGCAAGTTTAAACTTGTTAAATTGTAACTAATAATAATACTTTTAAAATAAGGTGTGTGTGTGTAAAAATAATGACTTTTGACATTAGTAATTAATTGTTACTATCATAAACAGTGCAAATGTATTACATAATAGTTTTTTGTATGTTATGTTTTAATTGCAATTTAACTTTGAATATTTCTTAAATGCGCAATGTATTTACATTGACTTAGGGCCGGTTTTATGGTCTTTTATTTACTTCGGGGTTACGAAACCCCGAGTTAGCTTAGTTCGGTACTTATTTTTGTATCGGGTTTTATGGTCCAAATTTAATCCCGTGTTAGTTAGTAGAGACGTAAACCATATTTTAAGAAATTCGAATATTTGTTTACAGTTGTAAATCCATGGGAATGCAAGATTCAGTTTAATTATTGTTTTAAAAATGACGGATTTCTCAACTTAGTACTATATTTGTATAATAGCTGATCTTCCTCATCATCTGTTATTGATAATTGATTAAGGTCACTCACAAAATTCATAATAAACAATAATTTAATATTATAACCTAAAATATTATAATAATGATAGCTAAACTGGCTGAGATAGCATGATATTTTATCTCTGTTGCACACTTACTCCGGGTTAAATATTATTACCTTGATTTATGACGGGATATCTTACTCCGTGATTTTAGTTCCGAGTTAGCGTTAACTCTTGACCATAAAACCCATTTTTCGTTTAATTCGGGAGTTAGCTATTTAGTTCGGTAGTAAGACGAACCATAAAACCGGGCCTTAGTGGTTTGTGTGCAGTGTTTCAAGAATAGACGTACGTTCGGATAACAACTTCTATCAAGAAACGTAAGTTATTTCTTATTTTAGTATTGTAGTTTAAATATATATGTTCTAAGGTTTAAATATTCATATGTAATTACTCAAATACATGATGACAGTTTTGACACGACAATATTCTTTTTACCAGGGAAAAAATCATCTGGCTGTTTTTAGTTTTAATTTAAGGTTATAACCTTAAAATGTAAGTTTCAACTTGTGAAATTATTTGTTGTTGGTGGGTAATTTACCTAATATATTTAATAATATTTACTACCCTCGGTAATTATTCGATATAGCTACACCTTTTGTTTTGAATCTTATAAAAAAACTACAGCACTTTCGTATATTTTCTGGCGCTTTTAATATAGTAAAAACATGTACAAATCCTGCGTAACATACATTATATCACTTTTTATTAAAAAATAGACAGTATTTATGCTTAAAGTTGACCAATAAATGTGAAATATGACGCCATTTTCATTTATATATGGAACATTGTCATATTATTTCTAACCTCAAATTTAAAATTTTAAGTTTAACCTTTAATATTGTCTTTTCCTAAATAAAAAATGGTATAATGTATATTGCGTAAGATTTGTATATGTTTTTAGTATACAACAAATGCCATAAAACATACAAAAATGCCGTAGTTTTTTTTATAAGATTCAAAACAAAAGGTGTAGCTATATCGGATAATTACCGTACCTTTATTTGATATAAATTATTATCTTAATATATATAAATTACGTGTCACTGTGTTGTCCGCTATGGACTCCTAAACTACTTAACCGATTTTAATGAAATTTGTACACCGTGTGCAGTTTGACCCAACTTGAAAGATAGGATACCTTACATCTCAATTTATTTATCTTATTGCTAATTATTTGTCTATTAATTATCTGTATATGACATATGACATCGGGCGACGATGATGGCGACATCTGTTGACTAGATTGAGTAAATATTCTGTTGAGTAAATCGAAATCTGTTGACTAGATTGAGTAAATATTCAATAGATGGCGCTACGTTAGGCACAGCAACGCGTGGCCGGGACAGCTAGTATTTATATAATTCATTTTATTTCTTTATATTTGACAAACTGAAGTTTACAGTTTAAGATAAAAACCTTAAATAAAAGCTAAAACTTACTGAATGGGAATAGGGCCTAATAACTTGCGTAACTTATCAGAATAATAAAAGATATCAAATTTTGTCCGATTCAAATTGCAGCAAAAACTTATTTAATTACTAACTTCAGAAGTGGGATGAGAGAGATCATAAAATTAATTACCTCACATTTATTTAGTTGCGTCAATTTACAACCAACTTAAGAATGCATATAATTAACAATAAAATTCAAAAGAAACAGAATAATAAGTACTAACACTAAAGATGAAACGAAACAATTTGTATTTGCGCAACTGCCTGCCATTTCAGTACAATATGTCTTCTTTTTAAGTGCCGGGGAGGGGAGTAGAGCGGAAAGGGGAGTGAGGCATATGGATCTAATTTACACATACATGACCTGTTTATCTGTTTACATTGTGTCTACAATTAAATGATGTAAATACGTACATCTATTAAAATAATTAGTTCTACTTTATATTTTGTAATATTTTATTTTATGTAAAATTTTTATCAAAAATCATGAACAAGTGAAAATGAAATTTAGCATATGGTAATTATTGTAAATTAGGTTAAAATTATAATTAGTTTGCGTAATATATAATGAATGACTTTGTATTCAGTGGGTGTACGAAATATTGGCTCGTCTAATGTATAGACCATTTGTTCCAAGGTTGATTCAATATATGATATATATGTATTTGAAAGGTAAAGTATCCTAATTGATATTTTGTCAATTAAGTATGCAACAGAGCCGAAATCAACTTATACTTCTATAGTTTTTTTAAGAAAATACCTGAGGTTTAAAGCCACAGCTTCTGCTTTAATTTATAATATCAATTTTAATTTAATTTAATTTGGGTCTTAGTAATTAGTAATATTAGTGATCGAGTACATTTTAATAATTTCATTCGTGAAAAATAAACATTGAGACGGTTTGTAATCTTCTTTTTAACCCACAGAGGGATCCCCCAAGTAAACTAACATTCTTATAACATGTGCACAATAAAAGACATTGTTAATGTCAAGTAGCGATCTTATTTTCTAGTCACTACCCAGTAAACATTTTGGAGTAAATTCTATTTCATTTTTATTACTTTTCATGAACGTTTGTTTTCTATTCAGTCGTTCATAGGGAATGTCTCTTTTATGAGCTACAGACGGCGCAACGACTGCTCCCTGTTGAATAAAAGCGACTCCTGTGACAGGTAGGGAATCAATTTGAACTAAAATTGATTTTCTGTGTGTTGCTCCAACTTGTAAAACGTTAGAATTGAAATGTACGAATGATTAGAACTTCATCTAGCCATTCTATTTCACCAAATGTTTACTGGGTAGGTTACTAGAGGAAAATCGAAAACGACTATTATTGCTATTCTTTTATTCACATTAATTATGTTTCTACTTATTTTTATATATATATATAAAAATATATAAGAACAGCAAGGTTTAGATTGGGAAATGAGGAAAAAGGAAACAGATACTGGGAAAGTAGTGAGGAAAGAAAGTGTAGTGTGTGCGGAGCGGAGGACGAAACACTGGAGCACATTAAGTTTGAGTGTAAGGAAAAAGTAGTGAGCGAAAGGAATATTGGCCAGCTATAAAAGGGAGGCAGTGAAGGAAAGAGGTGGATGGCGGAAATAGTTAAAAGGAAAGAAAAAACAGGAGAATAAATAAGCTGGTGGCTGGGTTGCACAAGGAACAGGAAGAGAAAGGAAGTACTAAAAGAGGCAGTGAAGGGAAACAGGAGAAAGAAAGAAGTAGCGCGGAAACAGTTAAACTTCAGCCCAGAAAAATAGACTAGGGAATAGACCAGTACAGAAGGAAGACTAGGGAAAATGAAGGAAGAGGGTCAAGAGAAGAAGAAGCAGAAAGTACTTTTGGAAATAAAAAGGTCTAGAATAATGTAAATTTAATTGTAAGTTGAAGTATATGTATTAAGAATGTAGATTGTAAAGCCGAAAGGCGAACAATAAACAATTAATAATAATTATGATTCTAAATTTTTCAAAACAATCGTCAGAAAATTACTGTTGTTATATCACAAAACATCCGTTTTACCATAGTTCGGTGAATGGTTCGTATATTAAAAATGCAAATTTTAAAGTCAAAATCTATAAATGTAGTACCGCAAGGAGTATAGAAACTTTTTCAACGTGTAAAAGACAAAGTGATTTAGTTGGGAACGTCCTTAATAAAAAACAAACTTTAACTTATAAATAATAAACTTCTTATTTCATATTCATATTCAATATAAAATCAAAATTCAATATAAAATATTTAGAGCTGCCAACGTAATAGAAAATAAATAAGGCGCCAAATTTAAATCCAGCGCATTTATTTTTCTAATAAATTTTGTTTTGTAAAAACAAAATATTAAACATTAACATTAACGACAAGGTCAACAATAATTTGTTATGTCTATAACATTAATCGATGTGAACTATTGATATTTATTTCTTGTTTACTTGACTGAATGATTTTTTACATGTTTTTGTATATTTATTTAATACGAGATAGTTCTTATAGACTCAAAGCCGGTTTTGTTGTACGCAAGAAGTTGACTTGGGTCAACTTAAGCCAGTTATTAGCTAATAGCCGGAAATATTACGTCATTAAACCAGGTATTAAATAAGTTACTTCCATGAAATTTGTAAGTGAAAAGGACATACCACATAATGAAATTTAAAAACATATTCACCACAAAAAAATTACCATCAACCATCCTTTGTAAAATATAAGAAAATATTTCTAATACTGATGAATAGGTTTAAAGAAATATTATTAAAAACGATACAGGGTTCGGGATCATTTATACAATTGTAAATGCCCTAGCCGGTGACATATAACTCATCCTTTTGACGTTAAATATTGTTGTAAGTAGATTCGAAGGCGGATGTTACACCTGACATCAATGTTGTAAAAAGAGGTCTGATGCTCGTTCTAGAAGGAGATTACTCAGCTTGCTAATACATCACGCAGTGTTGCTAGTTTCTGGAAGTAGATTCTTCAGTTTGACGATCATCCACCTTCTTGAATTACTCACGTTGATAAGAATTAAGTTTCTTTAAGATGAATAACAGGAATATTGTTAGGACGGTGTATTGTTGCAATTTGAGAATACTTGAGCGGCCTAAAGTATAACCTCGTTGCAACATACGACGGTTGAACAATTAGTATCTTTTTATTACTATTAATACAAACACTTTTATTAAAATATATCATTTATTCGTTGTAATATTATATCTGCGTACTTAATTACAATAGTATTTTATTGGATTAATAAAGATGCCAGATATAAAACAAAATGTAATTCTAGTGTTATAATTTGATTAATAGTTAAAATGTGCTCACTATTGAATACTTAGATGTTACAATTGGAGTATTGTACGAACGAAGTACAATTAGTAAACACTTGGTTGAGACTCAGGAGAAGACTGGCTTTCAGCGTCTTGTGCAATTTAATATATAATAATTTATTTCACATCACAGAACGCCAATACTGAATTACCAGCATTAAATCAATATTAATCTCCACAAACCAGAGACAATATTTATAAGCGCTAAACTTAAATAATTATTCTTTACAATCTTAATACTAATACAAAAACTGTTTACATAATATAATTCTATTACATAATTAACATTTAATATCATTAAAAATAAAAGGTAAGTGCGACATATGCGTACTTACAACACTCCTCAACCAAAGAAAAGGAACGCATATAAAACAAAACATATGCGTTTCTGCTCTAAGGAAAAGAAAAAGGAAAAATTGTGATAGGGGAGATGTCGTACATATCACAACACCCCCTTTCAAAAAAAAAGGGACACGTATAAAAACAAAATATACGAGTTACAATTCTAGAAAAAAACAAAAAGAGAAGCAAAGTGTCGACAACGATTCTGATCCCATCGTATAGAGTTAACACTGCTTCACAAAACAATCATCCCTGACAAAATCCATCTTATTCGTCAAGGTTTTATTCATTGGTACAAAATCTCTTCAATCTATTCCTATTAACTACCGTATACTTTCTAGGTGAAAAAAAGGATTGACCCTTCTATCAAAATTTAATTTAAATTTTGGTTTATTACTAGTAAATTTATTTGTAACTAAATCAATCGTAGAAGAATATTCTGCACCACTAAATTGGTCTAGTATGTCATGTACGAGAGGCAAAGTATAAACATCACTTGTCGTCTGTTCATTAAGTTTACGATAGTCGATTACAACGCAAAATTGTTTGTTCCCCGACACATCTGCTTTTTTAGGTACCATTAACAGAGGTGCGTTAAACTGTGAGTCGCATTTTTCAATAATGTTGTTAGCCAACAGTTCTTGGATATGCTTCTCAACAATTTCTTTATGCGCATGAGATAATCTATGCGGCTTAATGTTTACAGGGTTAGGTGAGTCACTCAGTGCACTCGCACAAGATAACTTATCTACCGGGAAAAAAAATATGTTATTAAAATTATTACAGATTTCCATTAAATCTGTTAAGTATTTTGAATTAACATTTGAAAAATCTATATTATTAAATAAAAGATGTCGTAAGGATCTTTTAGGATCGTTAGGATTTCTTTTCAAAAAATGGTAAAAATTAAATTTATTTATTGGAATAATATCTGGTTTAAAATTGTCAAGTATTACATCTTTTGCTGAGGAATTAGTTATTGATATATAAAAAGTATTATTAACAGGATTAATTAATGCGTTGGCTAAAAAAACTTCAGGTAGCAATTCCTTGGCTACACAAACTCCTACCGTAGAACCCGACATAGGAATTAATTTCCTAGTACGTGCTGGAACTATGATAATACTGTTTATGTTCAATAATGGTAATTCAAATATTTTGCCATGTTGTGAGAATTGTACGCTGTTTGTTTCCAAATTAATTACTGCTTTAAATGTACGTAAAATATCTAATCCTATAATTCCATCGTGTTTAATGGGGAAATCCTTTGACACAACCTGAAAAGTATGTTTCGACCTAGAACTATCTAAAATTATAGAAGTTTTTAGTGAACCTAAAGTATAAGGCGTGCCTTCAGAGATTCCCTTTAATAACACTTTAGATGTACTATCTATTTTGATATTATTTTTTAAAATATTTTGTTTAATTAAAGAAATTTGAGAACCAGTGTCCAATAAAAATGATACAGTCTTTGCTTTGGCTGCGACTATTCTGAATTGAACAGTGTCAGCTGTTTGCTTGTCAATAACATTTTCATTGTTACGGTTAAAATTTGTTATATCATTGGTATTTTGTATTTCTTTAATCTCAATATTTTTATTTAAACTATTAAATTTACGTAAATGGTGATTATAAAAAGAACGTGAATTTTGTTTTGTATTTTTAGTAAAAGATACTTGAGGACCATCAGATTCAAGATGTCTCGATCTTTTACAATAAACAGAAGGTTTTGAAAATACCGTATCTCTCCTACAAATATTAATTTGCGCGACAGGATATACCGTATCCGCATTTTCCTTCTTGATAAAACAATATTTCTCTAAATGACCATTTTTTTTACAATAGTTACAAAAAAAAGTTTTAAATTTTGTTTCGACTTCGTTAGCAAATTGTTCACTTGAAACTGGTTCACTACTAGAAATAGAATGACTTGAATCTGTTTTAAATTCAACATGCCTTCTTCTTTCTAGAGTGCGCCACCGTGTTTCAAGAAAATTCGTAAAATCATTTAGGGTTGGTAATTCAGAAGTATTTCTGTTTTCCCATTCCTTTAATGTGTTAAAATCTAACTTGGTCTTTAAAAAATGTATAAAAATAAAATCTGAATGATTAGAATATATTCCCAACTCGGTTAATGCTCTAATCGATTCATTAATTTCGTCTAAAAAATTTTTGATATTAGTTTCTGATTCTAAACGTATAACATTGTAGTTTATCAAATTGTTTAAATAGGTTTCAATAAGTGCTACCTTGTTATCATAACGTTTACAAAGGATGTTCCAAACAATTTCATAATTATCGTTTGTTAAAGGATAATTCTTTATGAGTTTGAGTGGTTCTCCTGTCAAATTTAATTTTAAATAATGCATTTTTTCAATGTTTGATAGTTTGCTATTATTACGAATTAAATTTGTAAATAATTCCATGAAACTTTGCCAATTAGTATATTCTCCATCAAAAACGGTTAGTTGCATTGGACTTAAGTTCAGATTTTTTATTGAATCTATGCTTTTTGAGTCGTCTACAATATGTGTATCATTCTCAAATGTTTGCTTATAATTCAACAAGTAAATAAGAGTGTCGTCATAAATACTTTCAACTTCCATAGACTTACTAACGATAGCCGTAGCTTCTTCATTTTTTAGAATTGGAAGCAGTGCTTCTACGATACTACTATATTTAACCCAAGCTTTATCTAAGTTTTTGATTTTTAATTCAACTATTGTTAAGGATGTTGATTGGACTTCTAAATTTTTTGAAAACTCATTAATTAGATTGATTGTATTCTCAACTAATGTGAGGGAATGAACGTTCGGTGCCATTGTACTTAATTAAAGTTATATATAATATACAGACTAAAGATTATTTTGTACCAATAAACGACTCTCCGAAAAATAGGATTCTGACAAGGAAAAATTGTTAGCGAAAACAGTAACTCACAGGAAATTTCCGATGGGGCTCAGACACCGCAGTTGTAACAGGAAGGTAGTCTCTCTGATTGAACAGACTGCTATCTAACTGTTTCAGCTCTTTACTTCTCCTTTTCAAAATTCCCTCTCGTTCAAAAAAAGATGTTGTTCTAAAAAAATATTAACATAAATTAGTATAATTGCGGAAACAATTATAAAAAATATTATAGTAAATATGCAAAAGTATTGGATATAATACTAAAAAAAATTAATAGCTTCAATGACAGACAAAGATGCTACAAAAAAAATACTTAGATTATAGCAAATATTCAAAAGTACTGAATATAATACTAAAAAATTAATAGCTTCAATGACAAACAATGATGCTACAAAAAAAGTTAGGTTATAGTAAATATCAAAAGTACTGAATATAATACTAAAAAATTATAACCACGTTAATAATGATGCTAATAAAAAATACTTGGATTACAGCAAATATTCAAAAGTACTGAATATAATACTAAAAAAATGATAGCTTCATTAATAACGTTGCTATATAAAAAAAATACAATTATCAATTTATAGTAATAATTATATACAAAAAAAAAAGATACCGTTCTATTATACTTAAAGATTTTCTTATCAGTGATTATAATCTATACACAGCTGTGTGCGGAATTCTGCACGCGACCAACATCGATTTAGATTATTCCAAGTGTTCTAGAAGCATCCATCCATTCGCGGGGGAGGGCAAAAGATTTCTTTTTCCAGGTTCAGCTGGCTGTAGTTTTGCATCCACCAGACTTGTAGATAATTATGTGAAATACAGATGATATGAAGTTCTAGGTTGTACTTTTCAGCAATTTTTGGAAATAATCGATCGGCGTAGTGGTATCCAGATTTAATTGATCTGCATCCAGGTGTAGAATATATAGAAAAAAATTTTGGGCGTACCTCTTGGATATTTATGTGTAGGAATATCTCTTCGAGACCCCACCTGACACCATTTGTTGTAAGTGAGGTTGGTAGTCAGATGTAAAAAATGTGTGAAGATGCTGATGGTCGTTCTAAAGGCGATTACTCAGCTTGCTAATACATCACGCAGTGTTGCTAGTTTCTGGAAGTAGATTCTTCAGTTTGACGATCATCCACCTTCTTGAATTACTCACGTTGATAAGAATTAAGTTTCTTTAAGATGAATAACAGGAATATTGTTAGGACGGTGTATTGTTGCAATTTGAGAATACTTGAGCGGCCTAAAGTATAACCTCGTTGCAACATACGACGGTTGAACAATTAGTATCTTTTTATTACTATTAATACAAACACTTTTATTAAAATATATCATTTATTCGTTGTAATATTATATCTGCGTACTTAATTACAATAGTATTTTATTGGATTAATAAAGATGCCAGATATAAAACAAAATGTAATTCTAGTGTTATAATTTGATTAATAGTTAAAATGTGCTCACTATTGAATACTTAGATGTTACAATTGGAGTATTGTACGAACGAAGTACAATTAGTAAACACTTGGTTGAGACTCAGGAGAAGACTGGCTTTCAGCGTCTTGTGCAATTTAATATATAATAATTTATTTCACATCACAGAACGCCAATACTGAATTACCAGCATTAAATCAATATTAATCTCCACAAACCAGAGACAATATTTATAAGCGCTAAACTTAAATAATTATTCTTTACAATCTTAATACTAATACAAAAACTGTTTACATAATATAATTCTATTACATAATTAACATTTAATATCATTAAAAATAAAAGGTAAGTGCGACATATGCGTACTTACAACAATATAAACATAAAGACTCTGACTAGCGAAGGTAAATAGGAGCAAGACAAACAGTTTATAGCGCACTTTGTAAGAGCATTTGTACTTAACATCAGACTGCTGTGTTTTCGGATCGATAAAAAAATATTTAAAAACTGCTACCAATAGTAAAAGGTCGTCGGTGATAGACCTTAGAATCGGAAATAGACCTACGGTAATTAAATTTGAAAATATATATATACATATATAAAAATATATGAGTTAAATTACTTAAAATTAAAGAAATTCATTTTTATTTACATTTTTTAATAATATAAGACCAGTTTATTTAAAAAGCCAGCTGTATATTTAAACTTTGACCGGATGCGAACCCTTATTTATAATATTTAAAAGTAGTTCGATAATCCAAGACTGCCGCAAGCCTGCAATTAAATTCCAATGCACCGGAGCGCAACGGATGTGATGTAATTATACAATTACCCTCAGGTAATGGCTGAGGATATTAAGGACATAATCAATTACAGTAGTGAAATAAAACATATCATAAATTCAATTTCCGATTAGCCAACACTGAATACATTACATTTATACTAGCTTTTAGCACACTGTAATAGAGCAAAGCGTGTTTTACATATTTGATTTTAATTTAATTACTACACTGAGAGCAATATAGTTCTTGGGTGCTTTAATGGTTCTATGAAAAGAATTCGTACAAAATCTAATAAGAATTACTATAACTATATTACCCAGTAAACAATTTGTGCCCTATTTAGTGACGTTTCTATTATAGTTCGCATCAACTTTATCTTCATTTGTATTCCGACAGGTGGAGTAATTTCGCCATTTATAGCCGATAAAGTAGACATTTTATATGAAAAAATGTGAGAAACTGAACTATAAATGAACTCTTTAATGACAAAAAAATCATGACGCATCCTCAATATGATGTCAAAGTGACTCCAAAATGTTTACTTTGTAATTTCTATATTTGTCATATGAATTTTTGTCATAAAACTATAACATAGCACTCAGGTACTATGTTCATATAATAATTTTTACGGTATAAGGTTCACAGTCTAGTAATAATCATAATTACTTTTGTGTAATTTACATATTTTGTTTGAATACTCTTTTGAAACGTAATTACCTTAAATACAAACTTATGTAACAATTTACAAAAACTAATTTCTCAGAAAGGGGTGCACATTTTAAAATAAACCTCCATGAATATATAGCAAAACGTGCACCGTTTTTTGAAAAACGTGTATTTTACAATTTCCGTACGCTTTTGAATAGCCTTTTGCATATGAGGCACTTAGAATAATATGCAAAAGATATGATGTTAATATAAGTGTCTGTAAAATTTCAAACGTTTTGACCAGCTGTGAAGCGAGATATTGACAATTAAAGTGCGCATATTTAACATGCAGCAGGCCTACGAAGTATAAAAACACATCGTTATCTTATATCTTGAATTTTATTACATATATCTCGAAAACGGTTCTACAGATTAAAAGAAAACATTGATATAGTATAGAGAAATAAAATAAGATAGTTTTGACTGTTTCTTAGAATGTTTGACCATTTAGTAACAAAAAATATAAATGTTTAAAACATAATCCTTTTTGACAACGTAGTATGTTGCAGTATAGTTGTATTTTTCTCAACAGTGTGATTGTATTTAGTCCGTATATGTAAATAAAAGTTTATATTTATTGAGTACAGTTTCCACAAAACATTAATTACTATTCACTATGCAGTGTTGCTAGCTTCCTACAAGCTAATTAAAGAGTTGCACTACGTTACATTTCTCCCTGGGAACTACGAGTATGTTAAAAAATATTTAGATCCTTTTAGATTAAATGCTACTATTTAAATAATATCTATGTTTTAAGTTTTGTATATTTTTTACGTTTTGTAAATTAAAGGAAAGTTTAAAAAATATTAATAGCAATTCGTCATAATACTTAGAACGATAATGACGTCAGAGAATATAATAATTATAAAAATCGAATAACATTTATTAAAATTATCATAAATATATAATCAATGATGAATAGGAACCTTACCTGTATTACTTCATTTCTTAAAATATCCAAAACGTAATAAGCCAACCAATATTTACAAGAAAACAATCTCTCAAAAGCACAATATTTAAATTAACACATTTCTGAACTAAAAACACTATCTAATAAAAGTACATGAATTTTAAATAAGATGAATTATCGTGTAAAGTAATTATCGATCACGGTTTTGTCCGGTGTCAATTGTTTCATTGTTTTATATTTTACGCGGTTCTTATTAACGCGACTTACTTATACTGCGGTTCAGAACAAACTGTTTGATAAATTTTAGTTAAGAGTTTGAGTGCTGGTTCGCTCGAGGTGCGGGTACGGTAGATTTTACCTTGGTTTTAGTTTTACTTGACCAGCTCGCGGAGTGGAGAGCTCTAAAGTCAAGCTAGCAGACTGCTGTAACAGAGGTTCTTAAAATCTGGTGGATTTATTATAATTTTTTTTTAAAAGTTTAAATTATAAACACGTACATTGTCTGAAGATAATTTAGTCCTTGTTGCAGAAAGGTAAGACAACACCATTAGAAACATATTGAGCAAAAAGAAACAACGATAATAAAGAAAATCCTAAACTGGAAACTATTCTTAATTGGGTTGTGTATTTTGGTGTATTTAATGTATTAATTTGAATCAGAACTTCAAACTTTATTTTTTTTTTGCTCTTCCATTACCATTAAAAAGATCAAAGTTTATAAAAAACGTCTAATTCTTTGACGTCATAAAAGTTTCCTATTACAATCTTATTTTCGGCAGTCGCCTTTTGACATTCTCACAACGTTCAAGTATTAAGATGTTTATATTCGCAAGTAAGGTAGGATAACGCACGTTTTAAGGAGGAGCTAAGGAGAAGAGACAGGGAGATACAGCAACATGAAAAAATGAAAAAAATTGAGAAGAGCAATTACAACAAAAGATATAAAAGGATTTGGGAGAGAGAGATATCACAATACTTAAGAGAAAAAGACACAAACAACATGAGAAGGATTGCTAGATTTAGATTGGGAAACGAGGAGAAAAGAAACAGATACTGAGAAAATAGCGAGAAAAGGATTTGCAGAGTGTGGGGATCGGAAATAGAAACATTGGAGCACATTAAGTTTTCATGTGAGAAAAAGTTAATAAGCGAAAAGAATATTGTGCAATTATTAAAGGAAGGCAGTGAAGGTAAAAGGTGGATGGCGAAGATACAGAAAAGAAACGAGGAAGAAGAAGGAATGGCAGAGTAGAAACAGAAGAAAGAGTAGCAGGAGGAGCGAAGCAGTAGCATTAGCAGTTTTGTTTTTATTTTTATAAGGATATTTTTTTTTCTTTTGGAAAAAGTGAGAATATTTAGATGTAATAGGGATCAAAATTGAATTAAGCACAATAATATGTAAATAAATTAGTTAAGGCACAAAAATGTAGCGCCAAATGGCGCTAATAAAAGTAAAAATATTCGCTTTGCATTTCCTCTCAACTTTCTTTAGCTATATTTCTTTTTGTGTAATATTTCTAATGCAAAACGATTGTTTTGTAAATTGTATTATATAATAATTAAAAAACCAAGCCTTGTATACCGGGCCAGTGGTTACAATTAAATTTCTAGTGAGTCATTTTTCATTAATATAATATTTCGTTCTAAAGATAATGAACCACAGTTTGGGAACCATAGCTCAAGGCATTCAGTAATAATCTTCTCTCTTTCCTCACTTTACCGATCTAAGGAGAATCCAGTTGGTTAAACTAAAAACACAAACACAGGTGAAGGTATGAGTGTATAGCAGTCTCTTTGTGATATGAATGTTAAATGCGAAGTCTCTTATTCAAACATTGAACTGCGCCTCTCAACCAACAGACTGTAAGACTGCCTATGAAGCAAGTAGACTTTTAGGCAAGTAAGCTTTTGACACAAACCAAATTTTTGTATTTTGAAATGGAATATATACAGCATACATATTTTGAAAGATTTAATCTTCATTGTCATGTACAGTTTTAGTTTTAATTTTATTTTTTAGTTTCATGTTTTAGTTTTAGACGTATGCATACTCCAAACTTTCTAAAACTTAAAACACAAAACGTGAGAGTTAAATAAAGCATATTATTGACTCAAGACGCATACACTCTAAGTGCATACAAAATTAAAACTAAAACAATGCAATAAACTTATACTCTGTTATGTGTCTGAAATGTCAATTTGAGGTTAAAACATAAAATTAAAAATAAAACTTAAAATTAGAAAAGTAGATTCAAATAATCCTTACTAATTCATTATGCCACGAACTGGTCAAAAACAAACTTTTAAAGTATGTATATGAAAGAATAAGTATCAATAAGAGCTGCCTGTTTTGTTATTTGAATTGTACGTACAACCGCGGAAATATTTGTAATATTTTTATTTACCGTAAAACAAATATATAGGAATAATTTTTTAAATAATCCACCTGTACTTCGTATACAATTTACAGCTTCAAGTGATGCGTCACCATTAATTATAAAAATAGTAAAAGTTGCTAGTTTTCTAAAATTCAATGTTTAAAATTAAATGTTTAAAATTAAATTTAAGTGAAAATGATGTTTATCTATATACATATTACCGAAAGAACGTATTTTAGTAGATCAAGGTGAGTTTATAATAAATAGAATATTTATTGTTTAATTAAATTAAATATTAAACATATTTTGTAGAAATAATTACTGAAGAATATTAATAAATGAAACAGATACATATTGCTATCTCGTTTGTTTGTTTAATTATTTTAAGTTATGTACATATAAATTAATTAGTATTTTAGCCTCGTGCTGGGGTCATCAGTTGAGCGTGCCAGAGCCGGTGCTCTCATTGTTTGAAGTATTTTTATTAGAAATTAAATTAAATACTTTTATTAATTATTATTATATAATAATTATTTTAATATAATAATTCAAAAATCTTAAATATTTCTTATAAGTCGGAGAAATTCGCTATTTTGTGAAGAGATCAATTTTCTTTTGTGAAGGAGTCAAACCTGCATTTAAATTTGAATTTTCGGTGTTGAATAGCGCCTCCATTCGGCCGCCATCTTGAAAATAAGGTTGTAATTAGTTCATAAAAATGTTGTAATATGCTTGTTTGTATACAATAATTTTAAGTATACAACTTCTATTAATAACTTTTTGCTGTAACTTTTACAATAAAAAAATTGTAGATAACAATAAATCATAAAATAACTGATACAACGAATAGGTAATACTGTTGTAAGATAATTTATTGTGGAGTATGTCCAAAAAAATTAGTAATCCTCTGTTTTATAAGGTAGTTTATAAGAAATTCCTACATTATCTCAACAGAATAAAAAAACTTCTTTAATATTTGTCAACTACGTTAAAATTAAGAAACGGATTGAAAAAGTTACGTGTAAAATGAAAGTTGAATTGAACAAATCTTCCCACATGCTAATCTGTTAGACTGGACCATTTATAAGAAGCTGTTTTATCTAAACCGGATTCAGTATTAATCTATTTGTCTAATATTTGTTAGGTAACACTGCATTAGTGTCTTGTTAGATTTATTCGAATGGCTTTGCGCTACATAGTCTTTGCATATATATATTAGGAATGTACAGTTTTATACATGAATTTAAATAAGATTTAAGAATTCATTCTGATTTGCGAGTACTGGTCCACTTAAACCACTGAATGAAGTAAATTGATGGAACAATTCATTTAAATAATTTGGTTATTAATTGTTTTATTAATGTAATCCATTTATTTTATTAAAAAATTATTTTAATATAGGTTCTTTCAACAAGAGGTGTCATTTTAAAGTAACAGAAAAACTCAACATTTTCGCCAAAAGTGGTGATATTTTTATTTTAATCCAAAGTACAAACTGTGAGATTAGTAATGGAATAGAATAGCTTCCAAATATCACCGCAATAACGGTTGTTAATGTCAACAGGTCAAATTTAAAAAGACAACTCAGAAATAGTAGGAAATCAACTCCTTTATTATAATCTTAATATATATAAATTACGTGTCACTGCATCTCTCCGCGATGGACTCCTAAACTACTTAACCGATTTTAATCAAATTTGTACACCGTGTGCAGTTTGGTCCAACTTGAAAGATAGGATAGCTTAAATCTCAATTTATTTATCTTATTGCTAATTATTTGTCTATTAATTATCTGTATATGACATATGACATCGGGCGACGATGATGGCGACATCTGTTGACTAGATTGAGTAAATATTCTGTTGAGTAAATCGAAATCTGTTGACTAGATTGAGTAAACATTCAATAGGTGGCGCTACGTTAGGCACAGCAACGCGTGGCCGGGACAGCTAGTAATAATATAAATATTTTTATACTCCCATGGTACCCTGCTAAGGATATATTGGGAAAAAGATTATTCACCAGTGTTTTGAAGTCGCAATTCTGTATTATTTGTGACAAACCGAATTTTATTGTAAAATAAACCTTATATTTTACACTATAAATACACTTATAAAATTATAACAGCTTATTTTACTATAATATTCGTTTATATACAAGAGCGGTAGAAATTTATTTGATTAAATATCTAAATGTTGACGGAGACCAATTAATAGTTTGAATTGTAGTTTTAGCGCTAGAAACGGTCGGCCATATTTTTATGACGTGAAATGCATTTTAACATCAGTCAAAACGAGTACGAGTATATAAACTAAAAACTATTTCTTTGTCAGTTGTTTCGCATTACCAATATATTCCCATGACAAGAAAATATTAGTCTATTTTTATTAGCAGCGATAATTATGAAATGGATTCCAATGATTAACCGCTTTCATTTTTGTTAGACTAGGATAACGATATCATTGTTTCGGTGTCTATAAATAGTTCGGAAATACATGATTCACAAAAAATATATATATACACTAGTGTGGCAAGGCAGAAGCTATAAAGGGCTGCGGAGCGTGTGCCGTAGTGTGTCCCATAGCAGTCGGAGGTGCAGAGGAATTAAATTGAAATGCGAGAACGATAAAAAGCTATGTTCAATCAGAGCTTAATTATGGTAAATGGTAGGTTTAGAGCAATAATTTTTGGAGCATAACTTTTTAAAAACATATATTTTAGCGTAAATTACTTAAAAATAATATTTTGCAATAAGTTCAATCTAAGAAATAACTTTTAATTTATTTACAAACATTATTTGCACATCGCTTTACGACGTTTTTATATATAAAGATTATCGATCTACAAATTATTAGGTTTCCCGTCCATGCGCTCAATCCTCTCAAATTTATGAATACATCGAACCATAATACATGACATATTGCTCCGTTTATGTATACAAGTACTATTATACACATACAAATAATATGTAAAAAGTCTATGTTTAACTTAAAAGTGAAACTTTCGCTTATTTACAATTTTGCTTTTTTTTTAAATGCACATATGTGGTTAAATTTTTTAACATCCGGTTTTGAAAGTAGTTACGCCTATAACATGCACAGTATAAACTGGCAAATCAATAAGGAAGATAAATTACCGTGATGTATCGAAAACAACAAACCTTATTATACCTATACCTATAACCTTATTATATGCATGTACGAGTATATAATTATTATTTATTATTATTAAAACTTTCTATATAAATGTCAATATCGTTAATGACCAATCTACGTTCAGTTTGAAGGTTTGTATTTATTGTATGGATGCTAAAAGAAAGGGCGACCTTCAATTTACAGCCGGTGTGCATTTCTGGAGCTTACTTCATGATGTAGAACCACATAAGAGAAGATCAACATGTGACACAGTGGCGGTGCAATAAAATATGGTCTATTGAGGACACAATTATAATTGCACTAATAAATAAATGTAGAGTTTTAAAATTTAGAAGAAAAGAAATACAAACGCGATTAAGATAATAATTAATTTCTAATCAATTCAAATTTTTTATACAAGCAAACACGTCAATCTACAACGGGGCGAACTTCTAGTAATATATAAATTCTTAATCTTACCAATCGCTATATATGCAAATTAAATATATTATTTTAATGTTAAAGAATTGCACAATAGATCGTGCTTTGGATATGGCCCAATATATTATAATAAATCCAGTTCGCCCGCGCTAATTGTGAACATTCTTAAGCAAGCACGGACCTTATTTCAAGAACAATTGTTTAGAATGGATTTATTTCGAACTTTACTATTAGAAGCTAAATAAACTACATTTTTATACATCAGTAAAAAGTTACGAAATGGGCTTGTGTCCTATTTCTAATTTCTATAAAAGTGTACTATACTCGTATATTGATAAAGTGGGTTACTAGAACCTCAAATGTTCAATTATTTTTTAATAAATCCTTATATGTTAAGAGATATTACCAATTAAAAAAGTGTTTAATTATTAAAGGAATTCAACGTTGTACACATTCCAAATGCATGTGACATCACAACCGCTGCCAACCTCACAGTTCATAAATCTCTGCTATATATATTTATATATTAAAATATCAAATATTATTTACAGCTATTTCAAGGAACAATAAAATTCCAATATTATGTCTGCCTTAGCAGGGTTAAATAATATAAAAACTTATTATTCTTTGACTTGACTTGATTATTTCGGCTACCAACCGCTACAAGACATTACCACAGCACTGACCTACTCAACAAATAACTGACGTTAAACTGCATTTCACGTTATACAAATATGGCCGACCATTTCTAGCACAAAAACTACAATTCAAACTTTTAATTGCTAAATCTCCGTCAACATTTAGATATTTAATAAATTTGACACGCCAATACACATTTATTAACATCAATTTCAATCAATAATTGAAAAATCGACCACTAAAAAATGAGGACACAAGCCCATTAGTTTGTACTTAATATCCGACTATACTTTTGCCAACGATTATCACTTACTAAACAACATTATCAATATACAAGTTATTATTTGTGTAAACTAAGGCAACTACCCAATTATGTTAGTTACGTTCCGTCTTAAATATCCCGGTCGCCTCCAAATTGAAAGTACAAATCTAGCGCGAGTAGGTATAATTTTATTTGTTGTATTCATTATTTATGGTTCGACCATAATCTCGGCTTTGTGACGTGTTATATTTATAACACCTTTATAAAAATAACATTAGCTGGCACATGTTAAAATAACGCTTCTAAAGGTCATGAGAATGCTTGATGTTGATACAATAAATCATATTGTCATGTTTACATAATATGTTTATAAATTAGATTAAATAAAGTAAATTAAAAAAAGTAAAAGTTAAAAAAAATGCTACAAATTTACGCATCAAAAAGTTTAATTCTTTGCTCCTTTTTTTTTATTATGTTACTGCGATTTCAACACCTTGTGTGTTTTGTAGATTTGTAGTAATTTTAATTTGTTTATTATTTGAGTTTATATAAATTTATTTCATAATAATTACTAACGGTTTTATAGACAACGCTAGTTTGAAACCATTACGCCTGAACTGATAGCAATACAAATAACATCTTACTAAAGTCTAGTTGTATAAAATAAATGTTTTATGTTTTTTCAGTTATTCCAAAAGCCAAATTAATAATGGAATAGGTGGACAACCCGTGGGTCATCCTTACGCTTACGTATTCTCTTGAATTACACCCTATAACTGAATATAAATATATTTTATTGTTACTTTGTGTCTGCGATTTTGAGATCGCCAAATACTGTTAAATATTAATTACAAAATTCAAAAAGAAAATCATTCGTACATTCCACAATAGCTTTATTAGAGAAGGTATCATACCAATATTTTAATGACGCTGGGTCGATAAATAATTAAACCAAACAATTATTGCCGAGAATATTTAGTTTTAATTTTGCCGCCAAGTTTCTTATTTACGAATATATAAGTTTATAAATATCTGTTTAGAAATGGTTTGTTTCTTAGATTTAGTTTATTTACTGCATTAATAGATGGCGGCTAAGAGGCAATGTTTCATACGAAAAATAATCTTGTTATGTACAATTATATATTTATGTACATATTTCTAATTACTTCTTTTAAGTAATTGTATAAGTTAAATCTCTTTATCATTACTAATTCTTTGTGCAATTGGATAAAGTCCGGCCTATCGGCTTGATTCCTATCACCGACGACCTCCTACAATGTTGGTAGTATTTATGGTGTTGTGATTTTATATGTTTTATAATTAGAGAAGCACATAATCAAATTAATTTTAATAACTACTAAACCTAGAAAAGATGGTACTAGTTCGGGCACACAGCAGTCCGGCATCAGGTGTCAATGCCATCATCGGTCACTGTGTTGTCTATATTATATTAGAAGTTATAATTTGCATGGACTTTTAATTTGTAATTTTTAATTATAACTGTTACAATTTGAATACTAGTTGATGTTTAATAAAACTGCATATAGATGGCAGCACGTGTGGTTAAAATTTATATATATTTAAATCCTCATACCCATACTATGAATCGTTAAGTATCATTGAATTAAAAAATAAACTAATAAAATTTTAAACATTTTGTAAATAAGTTATGAACAATAAAGGTTTTTGAATTAAACAAAAATATATAGGGGTTGTCAGTGTTAGGACAAGAATCAGTAAAACACAGATGTTAAATAAAATAAATAAAACAAGAAGTTGCAATCTATGTGTCATTATCGGAAACGAATTTTTTTTAGAAAAAACATCAATTCTCGTACTTGTCAGCTCATTTATAAAAACCCACAGCAGTTACAGTTGTGGTGATTTATTTAATATAAATGAAAAAGAAATAAAAACTTAATTCAAGAAAGAAATAAGTTTAAATTAAGTAAAGTTCAAATTGCTTCAACAACGAATAAAAACAAACAAAATAAATGGTTTGATACTTCAGTGAGATAAAGTAATGGTTTTCACAAATATTTCTCTACGATTCTGGGGAGTTTTGTTAAGTAAAAGGAAAATAAATATTATTAAAACAAGATTAGACTTGAAACTATAATATGGGGAGCCGTTTATTTTGAAAGTGGGATAAGTCCATTTTTGAAACAAATAAAGATGATAGGATACGCGGGCCGCCACTCGAACTGATACTAATTAAAAATGCTGTAGTTTCGTCAATGGGCTTGTGTCCTCATTTTTTAGTGGTCGATTTTTCAATTGTTGATTAAAATTGATGTTAATAAATGTGTATTGGCGTGTCTATTTTATTAAATATCTAAATATTGACGGAGATATAGCAATTAAAAGTTTGAATTGTAGTTTTAGCGCTAGAAATAGTCGGCCATATTTGTATGACGTGAAATGCATTTTAACGTCAGTTATTTGTTGAGTAGGTCAGTGCTGTGGTAATGTTCTGTAGCTGTTGGTAGTCAAATAATCAAGTCAAGTCAAAGAATAATGAGTTTTTATTTTATTTAACCCTGCTAAGGCAGACATAATATTGAAATTTGATTGTTCCTTGAAATAGCTGTAAATATTATTTGATATTTTGATATATAAATACATATAGCAGAGATTTATTATCTGTAAGGTTGGTAACCTTACACAAGGATTGTGATGTCACATGCTCTTGGAATGTGTACAACGTTGAATACCTTTAATAATTAAAGAGACAAAATGCCTTTTTTAATTGTTAATATCTCTTAACATATAAGGAGTTATTAAAAAGTAATTGGCCATTTGAGGTTCTACCCAGTAAACAATTTGGTGAAGTGCCCTATTTAGTGACGTTTCTATTACTATTTCACTTCAATTATAGTTCGCATCAACTTTATCTTCATTTGTATTCCGACAGGTGGAGTAATTTCGCCATTTGTAGCCGATAAAGTAGACATTTTATATGAAAAAATGTGAGAAACTGAACTATAAATGAACTCTTAAATGACAAAAAAATCATGACGCATCTTCAATATGATGTCAAAGTGACTCCAAAATGTTTACTGGCTAGTAATCCACTTTATCAATATATAGTACACTTTTATAGAAATTAAGACATAGGACACAAGCCCATTACGATTATTTAATAATTTAAGTCTTTAGCACCGATGCTGGCATTAAATTTTCACATGAAGGCAGTGCACAAATGTGATATATAACCTCATTCTCATATTTTAATCTGAAGGATTTTATAGAATTCAAGTCTGGCGAGTAAGGAGGCAACTGTTGCGAAGAAATTAACTTGTGGAACTTCAATTGAGGTGTTATAAATGTGAACAGCTAAGGACACCGTGTGCATATTTTGACAAACGTTAGTCTACTGCAAACAAAGATATTTTACATTCCTATAGAAACACTTTACAATCCTGGGACAATACACACACGACAACCTATCGTTCAAACTGAAATACAGACTACCGAAAGACATAGTTTTCTAGGCGCTTGTCGCACAACATTTGTCGCGCACATGGTTTTCTAACCATGTTTTACTACATAAACATACAAGACAACAACTAAGAACATTTACAATGTGGATTAAGGCACCCCAGTAAACATTTTGGAGTCACTTTGACATCATATTGAAGATGCGTCATGATTTTTTTGTCATAAAAGAGTTCATTTATAGTTCAGTTTCTCACATTTTTTCATATAAAATGGCTACTTAACGGCTACAGATGGCGGAATTACTTCACCTGTCGGAATACAAATGAAGATAAAGTTGATGCGAACTATAATTGAAGTGAAATAGTGAGAGAAACGTCACTAAATAGGGCACTTCACCAAATTGTTTACTGGGACAGGTCAGAACCATACATTAGAATAAGACATATTGTAATTAAAAATTAATTATTCTCATGACATTTGATATGTATACTTGATAGAATTAAGAATTAATATGTACTGATGAACTTGATAGAATGAAGAAATAGTCTAATAAAATTATAAACATTTTCCATCAAACGCTTTTGAATTAAAAGCGAAATAATAAAGCGTTAAGCGCCATTCCCATTTCAGCTTGTGAAATATAAAGAAATAAAATTAATTATATTAAATACAATAATTCATATTAAATAAAAATAGTAATTTGAGTGGGAATAGGATTTGAGTCTGCCAAGTTCTTTACGAAAGTGTTGAGGCATTTCGTTCTAAGACGTACTTGAAAAGAAATATCCCAAATAGAAATAAAACACTTAAACGGTTATTGCAGTTAAACAAAACGTCACTGTCTTAATCTTAAAGATCTCGGCTATGCTGCCGACAGTGTTTACATTTCTGTAATTCACATTTCAAATATTATATGAAAGTTTTAAAACTTTTAATTACTAGACACCTCTAGCTTGAATGCTTTCATACAGTTCAATAAACTTTTCAAGTAATTAAAATAAATTTTCTAACATTCTATGTTACTTAATTTATTTTCAGTTAAATTTCATTCAACTTTACTCATAAAATATCTTTGAAATTCTGAATATTTTATGAAAGAAAAGCATACCATCAGAAATGCAAACAAATTTTGTTTTGATTATTTTAAAATAATATGGATACTTCCTTGGGGCTAAACGGTTTGCTTTTAATACCGTAGATTCCGTCTGTATAGGAAGGCAAATGAATAGAGAGAGCACATTATGAAAAGAAACCACCCTCCCCTCTCCCTTCCCCATTCCTACCAAGCGTAGCAACCCCTAATTCTTTTTATTCGTTCTTTTTTTTATTATAATTCCTAGCTGCTTTAATGCTTTCAGGATTTTTCAATTCCATTCGCTTTGATTTTATGGTATTAATAATATTCAATGAAATGTTCAAGTTAATTGTATTCGGATAACGAAATAATGTACTTTGTTAAACAGTTGAAATCAGTTGAAATGCTCTCTGTGTCTTTTGTGCTTTTGTCATTTTTGTTTGGAATTATTTTATATCAAAGAATAAAGTAAAACAACCAACTGAGATAACAACGCGATTGGAATTATGAGATTTGAATCTCGATTGTAAAACATTTTGTTTTGTGAGGGAATAGTGAAATATACAGTGATGGATTTAGGATTAGGCCTGGGCCTATGGGCGCCACAATTTCAGGGGCATAATTCAAAATTGTGGTGATTCCGAATATTTTATTTATCAGCCTCTATTTTGATAACTTAGGCCTCTATCGTGGTTTAAAAAAGGGTTTTCTTTGCAAATGTTATATTATTGTTTTACTAGTGGTAAAAATAGTTATTATGAATTCGATAGAGCACTCAATTTCCTACAATTTGAATACAGAACGTTTCTTTGTATATCTGAATCGTATAGATATTCAGCTGCACCGCAGTAACGCAAAGGCTGATTCAAAAACCCGTGCATGCTCTCACAAATCTGCCAAAATTTCTTAAACTCATTATAGTATATAAACATATAATTTAAAAGGAAATGTTTTTAATAAAATACAAAGTTTTCGTTTATAAATATATAAAGAAAAGAATTGATTTGTTTTTAAATAACTTTCAAATTGTTAATTGATTTATGCATTTACATGAAATCAATCCATTTATTTTACTGGCACTTTTATGCATCTATTTTACGCTTTTCTATAAAAGAGATGGCAATTTTCAGAAAGGAAGAGTGAAGAAGGATTGCTTATAACTTTTCATCCCTTTAATGATTAAGAGCTTTATCAATAAAACTTGTAAATTATGTTTTGTAAATGTTTATAAATGTATATATTGTTTTAAGTGCTAATAATTTTTGAAAGTTGATGCACTCAAATAAATATTTAAAAAAATGATTAAGGTGCCAAAAATTAACATTTTAATTGTCTTATAATATTGTGACTTATTAAAAATTGATTGTACATTTCTGTTAGCCAACTGCATCAATATACGAGTATAATACCTTTTTTGTAATGTTTAGTACATTTGTTATACATTTCTTATGTCTATTTTAAATAAACCTAGCTGGTGCTATCATTATTTTGATTTTAAAGTTTCTATTTATAAAATGGAGTTGGATAAGGAGTAATATTGATTTGTATGTGCAAAAAAGGGAAAAAGCAGTTCTTTTAAATGGTCTTAAAACTAACATATACAACTTATAACTAACTTAAACTTACTTATCCAATACAATGTAGTTTGGCATTGGGTATTTACCATAACACATTATATCTGGTGTGACTTTTCCTAAAATATTAATGTTATTATTTTCATGGTTCTTAATTCTACTATAGAAGTTTTTTGTAAGCTTAATTACAAAATCTTTTATGGTTTCTATATTAGTTTCAACGTGTATAGATGCATTCGTTGGATATTGAAAGTTAATATATTAATACAGTTTTATATAAATTAAGATATGGTTTGGGATTGTACCCCATTCAGGTAAAGTAAAGGTGGGTTTATACAGTTAAAAATAAATGGTTAGCAATACGCCCAATAGAGAGCACTTCTTTTAAATATCTTCTTCTTTAACTCTCGCATGTTTTGTACATGAAGAGTTTAGTAGGGATCGACTTTTTTTGGCTAGAAATTAAGATCATACTTCACAGGATCATTTCTGTAGTATGTCTTCACAATCTCTCTACTCAAATGTAGAGTTGATGCAGCCATGATGATGAGTTGTGGTATTGTTTCCTGAGCGTGAGGCAGGCACTTGGATTCCATTTTAGGAATTCAGTCGCCATCGATGACCGTTCAGCTGAAGTCCTACGGATTTCAGTGATGGAAGCAATACTATCTGAGTGGTATTTTTGCAAATCTTATTATTTAAAAACAATTAAATATAGTTCAAATTACAAGAGTTGGTCGGTGACTCATACTTAAAACAAGTTGTCAGATATAAACTACCGATATAACTGAAAAGCACTGACTCACTTATTTTTCTATAATGTATATAGAAACGAATAAGATAAAATTCATTATCGTATTATAGATACCGCTCTTATAACCTCTTTTAAGAATAAGTCGCCGCCGAACTATCGTGAACACATACAATTTTATATTAATACTAATGGACCTTTTTTCAGCTTTTGCATTCAACATTTCTTTTTGATTCATTGTTAAAATAAAGTGTTGTTAGTTTTCCACAATAATTTATAAATATATCTGATTGTTAAATGATAATATTCGAATAAAAATGAAAAAGAAAAGGAAATGAAAACATTTCCTCGAATCGTTTGTAGTCAAGAAAATCTCATTTTTTGTAATCATCTTGAACATTTAAATATAAATATTTATTGATGTCGTTTATGGGTAGAAGTTTAACTGTTAAAATTTGTATTTTTAACATATGAACCCTACACTACATTTTGTAAAAAACTTAGAATCATTAATTAAGAATATGAAAAATACTGTCCTGTAGAGAATATTACAGCAAAAGGAATTCGTTTTTTTTATAAAATATTTTGAAAGTTAGATACTTCTTATCATTTCCGACTTGACAACGAGAGAGAGAGAGTACTGCGCATGGATTAATTATTTATTGCATACATTAAGGTGAAACATTACCTCATGCTTATATAGTTAGATATAGATGGCAACGGTGATGACAATCGATTTACAACTTTTTTACTAACACTCCATGTTTTTAAATATAAAAACGTTAATAATTGCACACGATTAAACTATTTAAATAATATAAACTTTAGGAGTCAGATAAATGTTCAAGCTTTGTTTATAAATAGATCATTAATTAGTATATCAATTATTATATCTTATAAGTACATATTGTACATAGGGGGATCTTTCTGTAGGTTGAACTCCTTAAAGAAAAACCTATTATACAAAAATACGTATTTCTAATCAAAATTTAATCGTTCTATTTTCCATCTTTAAAATGTTTCGCAATACCAACGGGAATATTTACGGACGGAATGGTTATCACATTTTCATCATATTAATTCACTTAACGATACAAATATCTTTACATTTACGATCCAAACATCATAAAGATCACAGATCGGAGGTTCATGGACCAAAACAACTTGAGATGTGTCAGATGAACGCAGAATCATTTAACACAGACGCGAGACGCGAGATATACTCGTAAGATGAAATCATCTGACATTGTCTATCTATCGTTTCTCGCTGTTTCCTCCCATGGAGCCCATGGAGCCTGTGAAACCCGTAGAGTATACTGGAATGAGATTTAGATTTCTATTTTTATCCTTTTTCTGTTCTTTGTATACTCGAGCGGACACCCCAGAGAGTTTTCTGAAAGCGATAAAGTCAACGAGATAGACGTCAAGTCAAAAGCGCCAAAGGAGTTGTTACAAAAAGTTCCATTTTCTAATACAGATATTTGTAAAGATAGAGATTTGTATATTCAGATATATTTACATATAAGCACACTCACATATGTATGTATATATGTTATATTAGCTTCTGTGTTTATAAGCAAGCAAGTTTAAAAATGATACACTTACAAGAAAATTGTAAACATCTTTATAACAAAAATTACATGTCCATGATAAAAACGATAAAGACTCGCATTATTAGTAATAATAATCCACTAATGTTACTTTACATTCATGAAATATTATATTTACTAACGAAAACCTAGTAATATTTAATGTAACGTGGTGTATTTCTATTATTTGATAGCTATTTTAAAATCATTTAATCCTCACTTAGGAATTTATAATCCTTATAAGTGCCTTCTTAAAAAGTTTTATGATTATGGTAATGAGTTACAAGTTAGATTTATTTTACAAAATTCCAAAAAGTAGGTTTAAGATAAGGACGACCGGTTTTAAAAACTCAATTAAAATATAATCCATTTAACTTAAGCCACATTTCCACTCTCTATTTTTAGTTTTAATTTAAGATTTTAACCTTAACCCTCTGTGTTGTCACTATATTTTTCTAGTCGGAAAAAACGGAATATTGTTAAAAAATTCATAACTTTATAACAAACAAATATTAAGAAAAACAGTTGTAGACTTTTTTTATCTTAGACTATAAGCTTTCGAAAGAATGTAGTGTCTTTGGCGTGAGCAAAACCAAAACCAACCTTAAGTCCCTACCGCTACCTAGATTTTTTAGGGGGCATAGGTGAAGCGCGTTCTGTACTTATGAGAGAGAAATAGGAGTTTGAAATTTCAACTGTTCCTTCAACCCCCAGCAGCGTTAAATATAATTTTGAACTTGTGAAATATACATTGATTTGTAATAATTACTATATTTAATATAATCAATTTTATATCTTTATATTTCATAAGCTGAAACTTACATTTTAGGTTAAAACCTTAAATTAACACTAAAACTCAGTGACTGGGAATGGAGCTTTAATCATTGAATATACATACTCCTACCACTTCTCCGTTTGAGCTGTCAAAATCAAATTTTATTTAAATTGCCTTGGTGTTGTCGGTGCATATAACACTAGTGAACACAATCGCATATAAGAGACTGTAGAAGATATTTGTCAGTAGTGTTTTCTAAAAAATTGTGGTATAGTGACAAGGCATATGGTTTGATGTGATATGTTTTTTGTGAGTAAGATAGGTCTGGCAAGGCCACACAGTAATTAAACAAACAAGTTTTGAAACATAATATAAATATTGAATATTTGTTTATATTCAAATAGATTTAAAACCATTTCTTTGATGGGTTTAGGCAAGCAAAGTACAGTTTTTATAAATCTGAAAATTATACCTTATTAAATACTAAAACAACTAAACCTATTATTTTATTAGTAAACAATTACTGTTTGCTAAATTTGTATATATAGAAATGAAGACAAAATTTCTTGTTTATATTGAATCACAGTCAAAAACTGAGTGCAATGGAAAGAATAATTAAGTTAAGCGTGTCGTATTAAATTGCAATCATTAGTTCAAGATATTGAATAATATACCTCAACGTAGGCACAAACAATTATTATAACCTATAAATCTATTCGATCACAGACACCTAAATCTTATGTTCTATCTATAATACTTTGATAAAATACTCTTAATTATTCCTCACTTAATTTTCTATTTGACACGGTCTTTCTTCTCTGTATAACAAGAGCTGTTCACTACTTCAGACTACCCTTCTTCCCCTGCACTCCCGTCACCCATATCCTCCAACCGTGCTTCTCACCCCTCTACCCAAAGACTTCACCAACTCCTCGCGGCATTGTACTCAACCCTGTATAGTAGTTATACCTAGCAAGAGCCAGATTGAGGAAGTCTCTTTCCCACCACTTATCAGGCTGCAAAACAATTCTCAACTTACAATGGTGCACGGTATTTTGCTCGTTTATTTGCAGAACGTGAAATCTACATGAATGTGCGATAGTGTTAGAAATAGGAGTAGGTAGTCGAAAGTGGGAGAGGTATAATATAAAGGAATGTCTGTATGTATGTATCACAGGTTCAGGTATCTTTTATGGTGGTTTACTTTCTTTAAGGTTTTAAACTGATAGTATCTCCTTCGTTGGTGAAAAATACTTTTTAAAAAGAGGATGCACATAAAAACGTTTTGTTAGTCATGTAACTATGAATGGATTCTCCGGAATTTGTATTTGTGACTTCCTGGAGGAACACACGGTGGTTATCTGAAACAAATTAGATGAATTATTATATAAAGTGTTTAAATATAAAGTACTTGCTTCAAATTAGATAAAACTTGATCAACGCTGATTAAAATTCGATATGAGTTACACCTTTTGTTTTGAATCTTATAAAAAAATCTATTGCACTTTCGTATATTTTGTTATGCTTTTATTATAGTGAAAACATGTACAAATCACACGTAATATACCTTATACGATTTTTTTATTAAAAAATAGACAGAATTTCAGTTTAAAGTTTTTTTACCGCCATTTTTACTTATATATGGAACATTGTCATTTTATTTCTAACCTCAAATTTAAAAATTTAACTTTAACCATTAATATTGTGTATTTCTAAATAAAAAGAGGTATAACGTATATTACATAGAGATTTGTACATGTTTTTAGTATACAACAAACGCCATTAAACATACAAAAATGCAGTAGTTTTTTAATGAGATTTAAAACAAAAGGTGTACCTATATCGAATAATCACCAAAATGGGTAAAAAAGAAAGTAATAATTTTAATTGGTCACCAGCAGTCGCTGCATACTTCTCCCCAACCCTCTCCTTCTCTTGCACATCTAATTTAACAAAGACAGTCCAATTCCATTATGACAGGTATATAAGGTTAATTTTATCACAACGGAAGATCGTTTTGTCATAAATCTTATAATAACAAAGACCATTTAGATAGCCTCAGGTTTCTTTCTTCTTCAAAGTAATATCGTTTAAACACCTTTTTAATATTGTGTTTTATTTAATTTAAAATAAAAACTTAGAATACAAATTTATGATTATGAATTTAGAATATAAACTATTACTTGGGAATAGAACTAAATAGCCTCCTTCTAAAATTATAGATACCAAGAAACTAGGTACGTTCTCTTTCTTTCTTTATTATTACTTCTTCTAAACAAAATAATGAAGCTTTTAAATAACAATTTACTATGTAAATAAGTTTGATTGTTATTTATATAAATGTTATATTTAATTAATTAAATAGTATATTAAAGAATCCCCCCAAACGATTCCATCTTGATGACTCTGATAGAATCCCCACCGTGGTAGAGTCAGTCACGAGGAGCGAGCAGTGAGCAGTGCCGATGCCGTTTGCTTGTACGTTGAAGCTTTAAAAGGGTAGGACGGGAAGTGAAAGGGATGAGGAGAGTGTTAAGGGAGAACTATCGATCGTTCGCGACCACACCCAAGCAACCGTACTAGAAAGTATCTCACAATTATCATTGTGTAAACGTATACAAATATTTTGAAATAAATAAATACTTGCTTGTAGGGCAAACCGTCAAGTATTATATTGTTAACAATAGAGCAACGTGTTATCAAATAAATACCAGCGAATGTTGCATCTTTTCCGGCATTTTTATTTCCTTCTCTAATTTAATTTGCTTTTTGATGATATTTTATTATTTATATATCAGTGATAGATGGTCCTATAATAGTCAAGTCACACATAATATATAACATAAATGGTCGCGCCTCCAACCCTTATAAACTGCAATTAAACTAATCTATCACTAATAGCAAATATACAAAAATGCATAAATATTAACCTTATAATTAATCCTTATATAATAATCCTCATTATACTAAGGATTAAGATACTACAATCTTTAAAAAGTTTTGTATGTATGCTAATGCATCCCGAGTCGAAATTTTAGACCTATCCTGATCCTAAAAATGGATCCTTGCCCCTCTTTTCATCCTAAAAACAGTACAGTGAACCTCGTCTCATCCTAAACGTTATTATATGACCCTCGCTTCATCCTAAATTAAATCCATGATCGTCGCCTTATTTTAAATTTGTTTTATTTTTAAAATCTTTAAACCTGTGAATCTGATTTGAACCTAAGAGGGTCAAAAGGAATGTTTTATATGAAAGGTTGAAAAATATGTCACAAAACGTTATATATTGGTTAAAATCGTTTACGTTACATGTAACTTTTATTATGTTAGATAAACTTGAAATATACTTCTTCAGCGTATATTATATATTATAAATTGTAAAGTATAGTTTTATATTTATAAATATAAAACTATGCTTTTATATTTATAAATTTAGATCACTAATATCAAGAGCATCTTTTTAGCCACTGTTTTAAATCTATTAATAAATTGTTACTTTAGAATACTATTTTTTAATAACTTGGTTACCTATATAACATTTCTACTGTATATAAATAAATATAACAACTGTTTCCCATCACTCATAAGAAGCAAAAGTCTATCCCAATAAAAAAAATGTAAATGCCTAAGCCGGTATTTAACTGGTTTGGTATACACACTTTGTATTTGTAGCATGTAAATATAAATGCTCCAGGAAGAGAATTCTGTAAATTGACTAGGAATGGCGAAGTTTGTACTTTCGCTTCAAATATAATAGTGTTTATTCGGCTCTATATAGCGGAAGCACCTTACCCTAGCAGTCACCCTGAAGTGCCTTGAAATTAAAATGTTCATAAAAACTAACGATTAAAAAGCAAGCATTACGTTGACCTAGTGAATTATACAAGTATTTCCCAGTAGTAGACATGCTCAATCCGTTTAAACATACCACGCGATAATACCCCCTCTTTACTCTTTCACTCTTTTACACGATTTCCTCTCTCCACACCTGACACCCTTGCTCTACACACTCTGAAGTTACCGAGGTCTCTCGATGTACTACTACTTTGCATATAAAATACTAAACATTATTTGTTTTAGCTTATCTATGGGAATGTGTTTCGCTTGTATTAAATAAATGCAAATGTATTTGAAATATGATGTTTAAAATAGTTGGGTGTAATATTAAGACTAGATAATTAAATTGAAGTTGAAACATGAACTTTTATAGCTTGTAGATAAATATATAATAATGGATTATGTGCTGACAAAACATAACTATAGTTTTCAACGTTTAAGCACATTTAATTTATTTTAAAACATGCTCAATTACTCTACTATATTTTTTACATGTTTTTGGCGTACAAGTTACTTGCGTTAAATGCATAAAGTAAACAGTCCTTCACCCCCCAATAATTCATGCTAACTTTTGTTCAAACCTTTTGACAATAAGGACCAAAATCTGTCCATCGCTCTTGTAAAACCTTGCCTATTCAATATATAAATGTGTTAGTTAGAATGAGAGGAGATAATAGCCGTATTTTTTCTCTTTTTAAACATGTAGTTAGTAATAGGGGTTCAAAAAGTCAATCTTTAATGGTTGAATATCCACCAATAAAGTATACATGAAATAAACAATACCGTTGTTGTTCTATAATTTAAATACTTGATGGTGCAGAGTATAAACACAAATGCCATGAAGTATAGAATTATTAATCCCTGACTGAAACCTTTCACAACTTCGTACAGAACTCTCGAGATGAAGATACATAAGGGTTATTTATATTTTGTCTCTTTCTAACAAGTTATTTATAATTGAACAGAGTGTGATAGGGATAGTTTTGTTTGAGAAAATCAAGAGTTTTTATTACGTTATTTTATTATTCGTTGCTAGCATAAAACCTTTTATAATAAAAGTATAAAATTTAGTTGGAAGGAAACTTTAAAATTCTCTTTTAATAGTTGTGATAGTATTTCTATTATTGATTTACTTCACAGAAGATCTTGGTAATATGCAAATAAAAGAATGCAATATTATTAGTCGCGTTGTCATTTTCGTGACCTACTATTAACGTTGGCTGCACTTATATTTGCATATAATACATTCTGTCATGAGATTTAAACTCAGAAATATCGTAGTACAATTTCTTCCAGTTCAAACTTTTTTTTTTTGGAAAGCAAATATTTTCAGTGGAAACATTTGTGCTGACAGAGCAAACATTCGACTATTTGTAGACGAACGCTTTCAATAACACTATATCAATGCGTACGTATCTGACACATCAGCAAAGAGCGCGAAAACGCATTTGTGATGGTGTTTTAGTATGTACAAGGTTTGCCTTCGTTGTACCATTAATTTTGCAGTGCAGTTATTTTTGTATTCTGTTGTAAAATGGGTGTTGTCCCTTGTCCTTCGTATTATATTATGTTCTATTGAAAAAGGTAGTGCCCTGTCTAAGAAGGAAGGCAGCAATAACTAATAGACAAATCAAAGAAATGTCTGCCAGTAATATTCCCCTGGGCCTGGCAGTATATATTTGTGACATGCAAATAAGTACCGACCTACCTTATGACTACATGAAGAAACAAACTCAATATACATTAAAACAATCATAAAATAGCAAACAGAAAAATTTGACACCATAAAAACTTACAAAAATCCATTAATACACTATCTTGGACAATAGACTTGGTTTAAATGCAAGCTACACAAAATCAATATTAAATCACCAATAATTTTTGTTATTCTAAATTCATAATATTATAAGTTTACATTCTATATTCAATAGAAAATACATATATATTAAAACTTTATTCTTTTATTAAAAACACTGCTTAAAATTGCATTTGTTATAATCAGATTCGTGACAGTAATGGGCTTGTGTCCTCATTTTTTAGTGGTCGATTTTTCAATTGTTGATTGAAATTGATGTTACTGTGTATTGGCGTGTCTATTTTATTAAATATCTAAATGTTGACGAAGATATAGCAATTAAAAATTTGAATTGTAGTTTTAGCGCTAGAAATGGTCAGCCATATTTGTATGACGTGAAATGCATTTTAACGTCAGTTATTTGTTGAGTAGGTCAGTCAAATAATCAAGTCAAATCAAAGAATAATAAGTTTTTATTTTATTTAACCCTGCTAAGGCAGATATAATATTGAAATTTGATTGTTCCTTGAAATAGCTGTAAATAATATTTGATATTTTGATATATAAATACATATAGCAGACATTTATGAGCTGTAAGGTTGGTAACCTTACACAAGGATTGTGATGTCACATGCACTTGGAATGTGTACAACGTTGAATCCCTTTAATAATTAAAAAGACAAAATGACTTTTTTAATTGTTAATATCTCTTAACATATAAGGAGTTATTAAAAAATAATTGAACATTTGAGGTTCTAGTAACCCACTTTATCCATATATAGTACACTTTTATAGAAATTAAGACATAGGACACAAGTCCATTGGAAATTAGTGCTACATCCTAATGCGACACTGTTCTTAGGGTTGTTTTCCTACCTAACGTAAGCGATGAGGGAGGAGGAGCAGGGAACGTATAATGAACCTCTTGTTTATGTATTGGATAAATAATGTGAATTCCATAATCAATTATGTCTCCTTAAAAGCCATGTCCACGTGACATTTTTATCATAATATTGGGCATGTGTCATCAACATTCTCTACAAAACTAAAGTTTTTTAATTAAAAAAAAACAAATTCTTTAGTACATTAAAATTAAAATAAAACTACAAAAATCTCAACATTTATTTTGTTTGGTTATGTATGCCTTGCCTTGTATATGTATAAATGCAATATAAAAAGTTGTTCCCAGTTGAGAGACTCACACAAGAAAGTATCAAAAAATATGTTATTGTTACAAGAGCTATGGGACTAAATATTTCATAAGCATGCCGCTTCGCTTACAGAGAACTATTGCATAGAAATAATTTATTTATGAAACAACAGTGATTTAATATAACTAATTGTATACTTTATGGTACGGAAATAGCAGGATTCAGTAATTACAGACATAGGAATCGGACTCGGACTAGCTCGTCGTCGCTCGGGGCCTATTGAGAAAATTGTAGACCGAGAGCCGAGATGGTAATCATCTTGCAAATTATAATGCCAAAACTTTTAAAATTTGTGCGATTGTCTTTAGATTATATAGTACAAACTGTCTTAAACAAAATTGTTAGTGTTTTTTGTTGTTGATCGTTTCTTGGACTTCGTAGACAAATAGCCTTTTATCGCATCCGATAATGTTCTTCCTCTTTTTTAAACTTTATATCCCGTCAAGAAGAACGATCTATCAGAAGCACTGCTGTTTCGAATCGTATCTAAGAAAGCGGTGTTAACAAAGAGCGTTAGTCAAATCTGTAAAAATTGTTTTACGTGTTTCTATGGTAATTGTCTAATAATCGTATAAGAGTCACTATCTGAAATCATACTTATCACAAAAACTAGTCCACCAAAACACAATAAATAAGAATTGTTTTTGAAGATACTGATGCTGGTGTTTTTTAAACGTAAATTGCTTTTATCTTTACGCAAAAAAATTTCTATTTAGTATTAATTTTCGTTTAAATTTAGATCGGTTATCAGGTTTTTTATATAGCAACTATGCTATAAGTTACATTGCGGGTCGCCAACTCGGTTAAAATTTAATTTTGTCTGTACTCCTGGATATGTGGATATTAATACAGTAGGGCCTCGGTAATCCGGACTCTCGCTTGTTCGGTGATCGCTGTAATCCGGCCGGGCAATGGGATTCGCGGGGGAGGCCCGGCGGCGTGTAGGTGCGGGGGCTGTCATGAGCCAATGCGCCGTCAGTCTTTTGTTTATCGCCTTTCGTGTAATACGTAGTGTCAATTAAGTTCGCTCGCTAACATCATGGCGCCGCCACGTAAACATTCGACATTAACAATAAAAGACAAATTACGGATTATAGAAATGTTAGATAAGGGTGACAGTGAGTGTGAGGACGATGAGGAAGATGAGGACAATAGCGTTGAAATTCTAAAAATCACAAAAGTTGGTAATTCAGAGGCAGTAGGAGCTTTAAACACTGCTTTAAAATGGGCTGAAGATAACGAATTTGATAGCCACGAAGTTATGTTTCTCCGTCGACTTAGAGACCGGGCTTTCGAAATGAAGTGCGAGAATTATAAACAGAAGAGTATTACAGACTTTTTCAAGAAGAATTAACTAATGTTTTATTTTAACTTACTGATTTCCTTACATAGTTGTAATTCTGAACATGTACATTTTGTCTATATGCTATAATTTAAAAATTGATTAAAGAAACTAAGGTTAAACATGTGTTTTATTAACATTTAATATAGCATACTATAATCCGGACGCCTCGATAATCCAGAAAGGGTCTTGTTTTTGTCTCTCCGGATTAACGAGGCCCTACTGTATTTCTTAATTAGCAGTTTGTTTATTAATACATGTATTAATTTGTTTTATACCTCAGGTAGTACCTGTTCCTATCAAAAACAACTTATTTCTGTCATGGTTTACGTTCTATACATCATATACGTCTGTGAAACAGGTAAGATACGTTGTTGCCACAGTCTAATAAAATAGAAAGTCAGATTATTTAAAGCGTTAGCATTTAAATTAAAATAATTGCTTACAATGTTATTAAAACGGATTGACAATTAATATTATGAATATACAATGTATGTAAAATGCAGTACGTTGCAATAAATAGTTTATATACATTACACTCATCTTTGAACCAGAATTATACCATTTTATGATTATATATTTAATTTAAGAATATAACTTTAACTGTAAGTTTCAGCTTGTGAAAACATGCGTCGTTTGTCAGTAATATACTTTATTTAATAATAATTAATATCTATATTCAATATAATCAATTTTACTTCATTATATTTTTGAAGGTGAAGTTTATAATCTTAAATTAACACTAAATTTCAGTGAGTGGTAATCGACCGTGTGCTCTCGCACTATTCCACTCACAGCTTGTTGTAATATCCTGCTGCGACGTGCAGCTGAAACTGAAGCCCTTGCCGTGGCCGTGGCCGAGGCGTGCAGAGACTTGCTACAGCTAAGCATCCCTGGAGACCTGAAGTCCATGAACAACGATATCATGGGTACACGGGTTACTTGCTTCTGAGACTTCAGATTTCGTAGCAATTAGATTTAAATGCACTTATTTAAATGTAAGAGTAAGATACTTCGAGTTTAAGAAACACTTCAAAATGATTAAGAATGTAAACATGTTGTTAACTTTAACTACAATATATTTGTTGCATCATAACAACATTCTTTTAAAGTTACTTTACAAATTAGTGTTGTTTGTTTTAATTGAAAAATTCTTATTGAAATCTGTTATAATTCGTTTGAAATTATTGAATAAATAACAGGTTTTATGATGAGTTTTAATAAAGATAATATGTGTGCAGTAGCGGACTAGGAGGCCTACTAAAATTGATTTACTTATTTGAATATATTTTTTTGGTCTCATGTATCAACGTTCGTTTCAATCATGTATCTCTTTGGGGCCAATTTTTTCAATAATATGTATTTGTTACTTATTTAGCTAATTTTTATTAGAAAATCTACCGATTTATTTTTATATTTAAATAACACCTAAAATGTATTTCTATCCATGCAAAGGATTAGAACTTTGTATAAAAATTTTTTGAAACCGAAATTTTATCTAATATACTGTCTAATTACCTAATATATATAGTTTTGTGACCTAGTTTATGATTTATGAATAATAAATCTACCTTTTTGCGCATTACCATACTCTTTACACCTTTTGAGAACATCTTTTATAAGGATTATAACATTTTAAATCTTCAAGGATTAAGGGATTTTAAAATTACTATAAAGTAAGACCCTTTACCTTTTGTTTCGTGTTTTGTGGATAAAATTATGATCTTATTGGATTATAGTATGCCACTCAAAATAAAGAGAAAAGAAGAACTAATAATTTATTTATTGAAATATATGTATATACTGTTGTAAAATTGTGTCGTATTGTCGTTCTGGAGGAGATTACTCAGCTTACTAGTACATTCTGCAGGGATGCTAGCTTCTGGTAGTAGATTCTTCAGTTGACGACTTCCAACACCAATTACAGTAGTAATCGAATATCTTTCTTAAGATGATTAATAAGGATTCTTGTTCAGACGGTGTATTGTTGCAATTAGAGAATACTTGAGCGGTCTAAAGTAACCTCGTTGCGACATGCGACGGTTGAACAATTAGTATCTTTTTATTACTATTAATACAAACACTTTTATTAAAATATATCATTTATTCGTTGTAATATTATATCTGCTTACTTAATTACAATAGTATTTTATTAGATTAACGAAGATGACAGATATAAAACAAAATGTAATTCTATAGTGTTATAATTTAATTAATAGTTGAAATGTGCTCACTATTCAATACGTACGAAGTTGCGAATAGTAATGCTTGCTTTGAGACTCAGGAGAAGACTGGCTTTCAGCGTCTTGTGCAATTTAATATATAATAATTTATTTCACATCACAGAACGCCAATACTGAATTACCAGCATTAAATCAATATTAATCTCCACAAACCAGAGACAATATTTATAAGCGCTAAACTTAAATAATTATTCTTTACAATCTTAATACTAATACAAAAACTGTTTACATAATATAATTCTATTACATAATTAACATTTAATATCATTAAAAATAAAAGGTAAGTGCGACATATGCGTACTTACAACACTCCTCAACCAAAGAAAAGGAACGCATATAAAACAAAACATATGCGTTTCTGCTCTAAGGAAAAGAAAAAGGAAAAATTGTGATAGGGGAGATGTCGTACATATCACAACACCCCCTTTCAAAAAAAAAGGGACACGTATAAAAACAAAATATACGAGTTACAATTCTAGAAAAAAACAAAAAGAGAAGCAAAGTGTCGACAACGATTCTGATCCCATCGTATAGAGTTAACACTGCTCCACAAAACAATCATCCCTGACAAAATCCATTTCATTCGTCAAGTTTTTATTCATTGGTACAAAATCTCTTCAACCTATTATTATGAACTATCGTATGTTTTTTACCAATTAGTATTTCTGTATTAACAGGGGATATAATTTTAGTAACTTTATACGGTCCTACGTATAAGGGTAAAAGTTTTTTTGACTGTCCTTTAGTTGGTAACTGTTCATTTCTTAATAAAACTAGTTCGTTTACTTCAGGTGTGAAAAGAGAATTGACCCTTTTATCAAAATATAATTTTGTTTTTTCTTTGCTTTTAACCAAGTTATTTATAGCAAGTTCCCTCGCTACTTGTAACCTGTGTTTGAGTTCTACTATAAAATTATTATAAGTATTTACCTCAATTGGTTCTTTATAAAAAATTGAAGGCAGATTTGCCTTATGTCCATAAATTAGTTCGAAAGGAGTAAAACCGGTCGCTGTATGCGGAGTTGTGTTATACACGAACATTGCATAGGGAATCCAATTTATCCAATCATCCTGCTTTTTACAAAAATTCCTTAGATACTCGGCAAGGGTTCTATGAACTCTTTCTAAGGCACCGTTGGTTGCTGGTCTAAATGCTGTTGTTTTTAATTGTTTAATTTTTAACAATTTGCATATATCTTTAAAAATTTTTGACATGAAATTTGTTCCTTGGTCTGTTAAGATCATATTAGGAACTCCGTACCTACAAATAACGTTAGTTACTAATGCTTTCGCGACAGTATTTGCCTCCTGGTTTATAATAGGAATAGCTTCCGTAAATTTAGTAAGGTCATCCTGTATTGTTAGTAAGTATTTGTATTTGTCGTTGTCGTCTTTCTTGGGAAGATATACTATGTCCAAAGCCAACCTTTCGAAACTATGTTTCGAAGTCGATGTAATTGTTAATGGGCATTTATTTAATTTGCACACTTTATTCTTTTGACATGATACACATTGTCTAATAAAATTTTTAACTTTTCTAATCATACTTGGAAATTTAAAGTGTGATTTTAATCGTTTAATTGTTTTAGAAACTCCTAAGTGGCCTGCTGTGGGATTAACATGAAATTCCGAAATTACATTGTTTATTAACTCAGGGTCACTAATTTTAAGTATATTGTCATTATAAATGTGTACTATTATATTTGTTTTATCAAAGATATGTCTGATCATAGTTCGTAACTGGGCAAAATCTAATTTACTTAGTTCAGACTCGAACCTGTTCATAGCTATGTTAGTAATTTTGTGTAAAGTACAAAAGTTTTTCAGATTCACTAATGCCAAAAATATTTCTTTATAATTTGGTAGATTAAAATGAAATTCCTTAATTATTAAACAGATAATAAATCTAGTATCAATTTCAACATATGCAATTTCTGATACTTCTTTTTCTTGTATTAGAAATGCATTGATACTACTAAATTTATTGATTAATTCAGGAGAATTTCCAATTGAATTTTTAAAATCTTTTGATACAAAATCTACTAATGAAAATGACGTCGGTGCGTCATATAAACTTTTATCATGTTCAATTACTTTATTGTTTATGATAATTTTATTTTTAATTATTTCTAAATAATTTTCGTATGTGACATCCATTGTTTCAACCTGAAGTGAGTATACGCGACTTAGGGCATCTACGTGTGGAATCGAACTACCTGGTCTATATATTACTTCGTAATTATATTCCTCTAGTTTTATCCGCCAACGCATAAGTCTAGAACTCGGGTCCTTAATACTCATTAACCAAGTCAAGGCTTGATGGTCTGTTACGATACTAAAAAACTTTCCATAGAGATAGGGTCTAAAATGAGCCACAGCCCATACTACTGCTAATAACTCACGTTCAGTAGTTGTGTAATTTTGTTGTGCCTTATTTAGAGTTCTTGAAGCATATGCTATTGGGTGGCTTTCCTTAATAGTACCTTGTGAAAGGACTGCACCTATAGCATATTTACTTGCATCCGTGGTTACAACGAAATTTTTACTAAAGTCCGGGTATTGCAAAACAGGTGATATGGTTAATTTATTTTTTAAAGTTTTAAATGATTCGTCGCATTGGTCTGACCATTCTAATACTTTAACATTACTGTTTGCTGCATTATATAGTGGTTTGGCTATCTCTGCGTAATGCGGTATATGTCGGCGATAATAACCAGACATACCCAAAAATGTTTTAATTTGTTTAGGACTGTTTGGAATGGGGAAATTCTTTATTGCTTCTACTTTAGAAGGATCTGGTAGAATACCTGTTTCATTAATAACGTGACCTAAATAAATCAAATCTTTATGTAGAAAGTTACATTTGGATGGTTGGAGCTTCAAATTATGTTCCCGTAATTTAGAAAAAACGTTTTTTAATCTTTGGTTGTGCTCAGAAATGTTTTTTCCAAAAATGACTACATCGTCCAGATAGATTAAGCAATCTATTCCTTGCAAACCTGTGAGAACGTGAGACATAAGTCTCTGAAACATGGGGGGGGCTCCTTTAAGTCCGAATGGCATTCTTACAAATTGATAGTGTTTAAAGTTCGCACTAAATGCTGTTTTCTCTTTATCTTCGGGAAGCATAGGGACCTGGTGAAAACCGCTTGCTAAGTCAAGGGTAGAGAAAAATTTTGCACCACTAAGTTGGTCCAGTATATCATGTATAAGAGGCAAAGGATAGGCGTCACTTGTTGTCTGCTCGTTAAGTTTACGGAAATCGACTACTACGCGGAATTGTTTATTACCTAACGCATCTGGTTTTTTTGGTACTACTAATAAAGGTGCGTTATAGGGTGAGTCGCTTTCTTCAATTATGTTGTTGACCAACAGTTCCTGAATATGCTTTTCCACAATCTCTTTTTGCGCATGGGGCAATCGATACGGTTTAACGTTAACGGGTTTAGAAGAATTAATCTTTATCTTATGACTTAATGCGCTCGTACAAGATAACTTGTCTCCCGGTAAAAAAAATATGTCATTAAAGCTGTCACAGATTTCTATTAATTCTGTTACTAATTCTGAATTGACATGTGAAAGATTTAAATTGTTTAATAAAAGTTCCTTACGGTTGTTAGGACTTGATTTTGAAAAATGGTAAATACTAAATTGATCTATCGGTATGATATTCGGTTTGAAATTACTAAGTATTATATTTTTTATTGAAGAATTTATTATTGAAATATAGAAAATATTTTTGACGGGCTTGATTAATGCATTAGCTAAAAAAACTTCAGGTAACAATTCCCTGGCTACACAAACTCCTACTGTAGAACCTGACATAGGAATTATTTTCCTCGTACGTGCTGGTAAAACGATATTGTTTATATTTATAAGTGGGAGCTCAATTACTTTGCCACATTCTGAGAATTGTACTCTGTTCATTTTTAGATTAATTACTGCATTTAGTTTCCGTAAAATATCTAACCCTATAATTCCATCGTGTTTAATGGGGAAATTTTCTGACACAACCTGTAAAGTTTGTTTCGACTTATTACTATCTAAAATTATAGAAGTTTTCAGTGAACCTAAGGTATAAGGCGTGCCTTCAGAAATACCCTTCAATAGAATTTTAGATTTATTATTAATTCTGACATTGTTATTTAAAATATTTTGTTTAATCAAGGAGATTTGAGAACCAGTATCTAATAAAAATGATACGGTTTTAGCTTTGGCTGCGACCATCTTGAATTGGATAGTGTCAACTGTTTGCTTAGCCTTAACATTTTTATTTTTACTGTCAAAACTTAGAATATCATTATTATTTTGTAAATTACCCGTATTGATCTCATCAAAATCATAAAAAAAAACATAATTCATTATTTGAATTGTGTTGTGTCTTGTTAGTAAAAGATACTTGAGAACCATCAGATATAAGATGTTTCGATCTTTCACAACAAGTAGAAGGTTCTGATAAAATTGTGGCCTCCCTACAAGTATTAACTTGAGCAATAGGGTTACCCGTATCTAGATTTTCCTTCTTAATAAAACAATACTTTTCTGTATGACCACTTTTCTTACAATGGTTACAGAACAAATTTTTAGTTTTTGTTTCGACCTTATTAGGAATTTGCTTGCTTGAAACTGGTTTACTATTAGAATTAGGAACGCTTGGATATGTTTTGACTTTAATATGCCTTCTTCTTTCTAGATTGCGCCACCGTCTCTCCAGAAACTCTGTAAATTCATTTAAGGTTGGTAATTCAGAATTATTTCTGTTTTCCCATTCCTTTGACGAATTAAAATCTAATTTGGTCTTTAAAATGTGTATTAACATAAAATCTGAATGATTAGAATATATCCCCAATTCGGTTAATGCTCTAATCGATTCATTAATTTCATCTAGTAGTTTTTTGATATTGATTTCGGACTCTAAACGTATAACATTGTAGTTTATTAAATTGTTTAAACAGGTTTCAATAAGTGCTACCTTGTTATCATAACGTTTACAAAGGATGTTCCAAACAATTTCGTAATTATCATTTGTTAAAGGATAATTCTTTATGAGTTTGAGTGGTTCTCCTGACAAATTTAACTTTAAATAATGCATTTTTTCAATGCTTGATAGTTTACTATTATTACGAATTAAATTTGTAAATAATTCCATAAAACTTTGCCAATTAATATATTCTCCATCAAAAACGGTTAGTTGCATTGGACTTAAGTTCAGATTTTTTATTGAATCTATACTTTTTGAGTCGTCTACAATATGTGTATCATTCTCAAATGTTTGCTTATAATTCAACAAGTAAATAAGAGTGTCGTCATAAATACTTTCAACTTCCATAGACTTACTAACGATAGCCGAAGCTTCTTCATTTTTTAGAGTTGGAAGCAATGCTTCTACGATACTACTATATTTAACCCAAGCTTTGTCTAAGTTTTTGATTTTTAATTCAACTATTGTTAAGGATGTTGATTGGACTTCTAGATTTTTTGAAAACTCATTAATTAGATTGATTGTATTCTCAACTAGTGTGAGTGAATGAACGTTCGGTGCCATAGTACTTAATTAAAGTTATATATAATATACAGACTAAAGATTATTTTGTACCAATAAACGACTCTCCGAAAAATAGGATTCTGACAAGGAAAAATTGTTAGCGAAAACAGTAACTCACTGGAAATTTCCGATGGGGCTCAGACACCGCAGTTGTAACAGGAAGGTAGTCTCTCTGATTGAACAGACTGCTATCTAACTGCTTCAGCTCTTTACTTCTCCTTTTCAAAATTCTTTCTCGTTCATAAAGATGTTCTAAAAATATTAAACATGAATTAATATAATTGTAGAAACAATTATAGGAAATATTATAGTAGATATTCAAAAGTATTGGATATAATACTAAAAATATTGAACAATGATGCTACAAAATTGTTATTTTATAACAAATATTCAAAAGTATTGAATATAATACTAAAAAATAATAGCTTCAATGAATTACAAGGATGCTACTAATAGATAGGTTATAGCAAATATTCAAAAGTATTGAATATAATACTAAAAAAATAATAGCTTCAATGAATTACAAGGATGCTACTAATAGATAGGTTATAGCAAATATTCAAAAGTATTGAATATAATACTAAAAAAATAATAGCTTCAATGAACTACAAGGATGCTACTAATAGAAAAAAATACAATTATCAATTTATGATAATAATTGTATACAAGATAAAAAGATACTGTCTTATTATACTTAACAAAAAAAACTTTCGATTTTGATCTATGTACAGCTGTGTGCAGGGTTCTGGAAACGATTAACATCAGTTTAGATTATTCCATTTGTTCTAGAAGCATCCATCCATTCGCTGGGGGCAAAAGATTTCTTTTTTTTCTGGTTCAGCGGGCTGTTGTTTTACATCCACCGGACTTGTAGAAAAATTATGTGAAATACAGATGGATTGACGTTCTATCTCGTACTCTTCGGCAATCTTGGAAATAATCGATCGACGTAGTGGTATCCAGAATAATTGATCTGCATCCAGGTGTAGAATATATAGAAAAAAATTTTGGGCGTACCTCTTGGATATTTATGTGTAGGAATATCTCTTCGAGACCCCACCTGACACCAATGTTGTAGAATATATAGAAAAAAATTTTGGGCGTACCTCTTGGATATTTATGTGTAGGAATATCTCTTCGAGACCCCACACCTGACACCAATGTTGTAAAATTGTGTCGTATTGTCGTTCTGGAGGAGATTACTCAGCTTACTAGTACATTCTGCAGGGATGCTAGCTTCTGGTAGTAGATTCTTCAGTTGACGACTTCCAACACCAATTACAGTAGTAATCGAATATCTTTCTTAAGATGATTAATAAGGATTCTTGTTCAGACGGTGTATTGTTGCAATTAGAGAATACTTGAGCGGTCTAAAGTAACCTCGTTGCGACATGCGACGGTTGAACAATTAGTATCTTTTTATTACTATTAATACAAACACTTTTATTAAAATATATCATTTATTCGTTGTAATATTATATCTGCTTACTTAATTACAATAGTATTTTATTAGATTAACGAAGATGACAGATATAAAACAAAATGTAATTCTATAGTGTTATAATTTAATTAATAGTTGAAATGTGCTCACTATTCAATACGTACGAAGTTGCGAATAGTAATGCTTGCTTTGAGACTCAGGAGAAGACTGGCTTTCAGCGTCTTGTGCAATTTAATATATAATAATTTATTTCACATCACAGAACGCCAATACTGAATTACCAGCATTAAATCAATATTAATCTCCACAAACCAGAGACAATATTTATAAGCGCTAAACTTAAATAATTATTCTTTACAATCTTAATACTAATACAAAAACTGTTTACATAATATAATTCTATTACATAATTAACATTTAATATCATTAAAAATAAAAGGTAAGTGCGACATATGCGTACTTACAACAATACTATACAAACCTTTAGAATCATAAAACTTAACGTTTTTAGGCAAAATATTAATTTTTTCAGATAGAATTATTCGTTAAATATTGGACATTGCTTTTTAATCCTTTTGAAACTCCAAATACTGACAAATATATGATTATTTACAATTTGAAGCTACTAAAATTAGGTCTAACGTCGCAGTAGTTCTAAATATGATAATAATTTGATTATATTAAAAACATTTTAGAAACCAACCACAAAAGTTCTTGTTCCATTAACTTTGTATGGTGGTGCCATCTATTTATCAATAAATTATCTTCATGGGATTGATATTGATAGTATTTTTAGGTTATAAAACTAATAAAATATTCATACCACCACTATGTACCTCTCTGTCCAATTACCCAAAGCCTATTTTTGTGTATACATCGTATAAGCACGTGTATTGTATACTTACGCGTTATCGTTATCTCTTTCACTCTTATATCTATATCCAGTGTTCTTTCTCTTTTCATTCTATATATATACTTTGACATAGTAGTGTGGTGATACACGTGCGGGTTAAAGACAGGGGTTGCTCAATTCCGGTGACACCATCACTCCATCTACCACCCCTCGACACGCCGACACTAGCCCCGAGGTAGAGCAGTGGGAGATAAGGGAAGGAGCCGGATAAATTGAATGGAAAGTGGAAGGGGTGAAAATTGTTACATAAGTTCGATGTAGCAGATTGTGATTACTTATTTGATATGTTATTGCTATTTGTGAACTAAGGGAAATGACGAAAAACTGATAAGAAGGGATATCCTCGCTGTCATATAGGCATGTATGATATGTGTTAATTTGTTATAGCGGTAGTATTCAAACGCCTGCAGTGTTAATTGCAAATTTGATTTGACAAATGTAAAAATATACGCAATTATTTTAATGACGAAGGAGTAAATTGAAGAGTAAGAGGATTGTATGTTCTTCCAACATACGCAAGAACACCAATTGTACTTCTTATGTGTCAACTTCATGCCTGTCTTTCCCCTAATTTTTTTTTTAATTTATGTATATTATTGTACAACATATTAAGTTTATTGTGTAAAAATTTGAAGTCAATTGGAGTAAAACTGTCGGAGATATAGAGTTTTAAGTCTTCACCTCTCTGGTCTGGTTTCGTGTTACTTTGAAACTTTTAAATGCGGTTTCTCACACACAGCTTTTTCAGAGTTGGTCAAAATCTACTGGACTGATTCTTTTGAAATTTTGCACACTCTTTTTTTACATAAATGCCGAGGTAACGCTGTCGATTTTTTCATGAAAAATCTGTATTTTGCTGTAAAAAATTAAAAAATCAATAAAAAAAGAAAAACTCGACAGCGTTACCTGCAGAAACTTATCAACTAATGAAATCATTTTGGTTTTTCGATTTCAGAAAATTCCAGTGTCTGCGGAGATTCGCTGTCAATGTCTCATTTCTTGATATTTATTTATGAAAATTTCACAAAGTATTCTTTAAATGTCATTTTATCATGTAGTAATTATAGAAATGACTATATATTAACTGTGTCGTCAAAAAACATGATCGAAAATATGCTTCTTTTTTATCGTTTTGACCTTAACCGCCCCTTCATTAATGACAATCGGAAGCAAAGTATAGACAGATATTAAGTACAAAGATTACGTATACTCCACATAGGATAGTGTTTCATTTTTTTATATACATATACAGACTAAATACAACCGCACTGTTTAGAAATTTAGCAAGGCTGACATATATAATAACCCAGTAAACATTTCTGAGTCACTTTGCCATCAAATTGAAGATGCGTATGATATTTTGTCATGAAAGAGTTCATTTACAATTTAGTTTCTCACAATCGTTCATAAAAATGTCTATTTTTTCAGCTACAAATGGCGAAAGTACTCCACTTGTCGGAATACAAAAGAAGATAAAGTTGATGCCAACTATAATTGAAATGCAATAGTGATAGAAACGTCACAGAACAGGACACTTTACCCAATTGTTTACTGGAAATGTAAGTTTTATATATTTTTTAGTAACTGTAATTTTTTTTTAAAACAATCGGCAGAACTGTTCTCTAGATATAAGTTAAAACGATACCTTTATTATTTTTTGTAGGCATCATGCATGTTAAATATGCGCATTTCAAAGCTGGTCAAAACATGTAATTCAATTAAGTACACTTATATTAATATTATATTTAAAGTTTATCAAATTCTGTAGTGAACTACTTTTATTTAAATTGTTTTTCTCAAAGTCCGTGCCGTATTAACACTTCTTGTGTCTTGCGACTGTGCTATAATCAGATAAATCCTGCCCTGCTCGAAGTTCTATAGATAAAATTTCTAGGAAATTAGCAGTCTACTGTTCGCAGTCTTATTAGCAGCAGAGGTTTCTGACTTTGATACCAGTAAATGTTATCTAAACCCTAATCTAAGCTCTAGAACGCACTAGTGTAGCTCAGTTTAAATCTTTCATTTGATTTAACACAGCTCTTGCTCTAATAGTTTTATTAAATACATATAATATTTACCTTAGTACCAGATTTTGAAAATAGATGTCACTAGTTAATAATTAAATGATTATATGATATTATATTTGCATAGTTATAAGTATATATGTCTCCCTCTCTCTAGTTGTATAAAGTATAGAACATATCCTAGTCCATTGCTCTACATACGAGCTACGAGTGAGTATATTGTATTACAAGGTTTTATCATGAATCCCCACGCGAACCAAGCTGAAGCCAAGCTTCAAACTGGATTACGAAATCCCGCAAACATAATCCGTTGTTAAATCCGCCCCGTTTATTCATCGCCGTCATGTTTCACTGGAAACAGTCAAACAAGCTTTCAACCCACCCTGCGCAACCCTCCAGCCCCCTTTGTGTAAAATAGGCACCCACAAGCACCCAGTTAACAAACGTTATACGGAACGACTGTATTTAAATTCCCTTATAAAATTTTATTTGTAAATACTAAATAAAAAGTTACAAATTGTAATCACATAAGCTGTTTTAGAGTTAGACACTTGTTTGAGATTTTCTATATACTTTTTATATGATATTCTTTGAGTGAGAGAGAGAGGGATAGCATGATAGAGTCAATGTCTACTGATAAGTGGACAGCGGGTACCTAAACATGAAGATTAAACGGACGATGATCCTTCAAATAATACTGAATTATTTTAGGAGAATTAGCATGAGAAGCAACACATTTAAGCTATTCATTATTATTATTTTAGCTCTTGTTATATATTCATAAAAATTACAGCTATGGTTCTAATTACGAGGGTTGGTGGCATGAGGTGACTCATGCTTAAAAGAGGTTATGAGAGTCGTATAAATCTACGTTATGATGGTGAATTTTATCTTATTCGCTCCTATATACTTTATAAAAATTAAATTTAACTATTTTTAATTTAAGAAAATTTATATGACACAACTTATTTTAAGCATGAGTCACCGCCGAACTTTCGCTATTTGAACTGTAGTTTCCATTTTTGAATCCATGTTTTGTTGGTATATGTAACTCGTAGAAGGAGATACATTCTGATAACTAACTTAATTTTATTTTTAAATTCAGAACTAATATATTTCTAAGTTAATTAATTAAAAATTCTAGTTTCGAGCTCTGAGCAAGACAACATCAATTCTAAATTCAACATTATATTTTTGTTATTCCAAATTCATATTCTAATTTACATTTTTATTCTTAAATAAATAAAACTGTATTTCTTTTATTAAGAAGAACCTAAAGCTACTCAATATACTGTTATTTTAATATTCCAAATTTGAGTTCTAAAGATACTAAAATCAAATCTAAATTCAACATTATTTTTTTATTCTAAATTAATAATTTTAAGTTCATATTCTAAGTTCAAATTCTAAATTAAATATACAAAAAAAAAAGAAAACAAACATACCAACAAATTATATCTTTTTGAAGAAGAAAGAACCAGGACTAATAAAATTTTCGTTGTTATACCAAGATAGTAGTTTTCCATTTATACTCTAGGAACAGCTGTCTATGTGCGATTTATCCACGTGTGCGCAATGGTTAGTATGTGCATTTATCCATTGCGAGATTTAACATAAATTAACTCAAAATACTTTTATTTTAAACATCACATCATAAGAAATAAGTTATTTATTAAGTTTTCATGATTTTTATGTTTATATGAAATATATTATTATTGAGAAAATGAAAAATACAAGAGAAATGAAATAGATATAGAAAAAAAGAATTCTTTATAAAATGTTGAAATAGGACAAACTTTTTCTTAAAAGATATCCTTATTTTATTTTTAAAAGAATAAAAAGATTGTACAAACCATTGCATATGTATTTGTGTTGATATACACTGATATAATATCTAGAGTGTTTCTCAAAATGTGATACGTAATAGTTCATATCACAGAAACACAGAAAAAGATAGAGACAACAGTATATAAATACATTAAACCAAGAGAGAAAATGTTAGTAATTTTTCTTAAGACTGACTTTCCGTAATTGTGCATGTTCGTTTTTATTCGTGCCTAAAGTGTGAGATCGCTCTTATTGAAAGTAGTAATTTGTGGAACATAATCGGACTGTTGCCGTGATACAAAATGATTCAAAATTTGTGTTACGTCTACGTGAAAAATTTGGCAAAAAAATATTCAATGCTCAATATGGCAAACACGTTCTTTAATGAAATATTCCACTTTAAATTGTCTCTTATTTAAATTACGAAAACGTCAATCATTATTTTTTAATACAGATGCAAATATATCTCTATAATCTTAGCTACTTTTATTAGAAAGTATACCGATTTATTTTTTTATTAAATACAAAAACTGTTATAACTATATGTCAAATGTATTTGTCTCTCTTTCACTCTCATTGCTCGCATGCAAATGATTCGAACTTTAAATGCATTTGTACCGAATCCGATAAGGTTATTTGACTTCGATTTAGATGATGATATTGGTTTGATCTTGATTCGTGTTTTAGTCAACGAAGAAGTTGTTTAATAAATGCTGATTATTTTTGGTTGTTTGCACTTTTTTTTTGTTCTTATAATTTTACAATTCTTTTAATAATTAGTTTAATTTCTGAAACGCGTACAAGTGATGTTAACGCCATTAAGGTATATTTAAGAGTAATGATAAACCTAACAAACTGAACATGCTTTGTGAAATAAACTAACGCCAAAGTGTAAATATTTGGTAGTAATATTATTTATATAGAATATTGGTATATAGAATATTTATTTGTGTTTAGGTATTCGCAAATATTAGTAAAATGTGCTTAACAAGAATAAGAATTTTTGATAGTTTTTTAATATCTAACCATTATTTTGTTTTACCACAATCCTTTATGATTGAAATAATTCTATCGATGAAATTTATACGGTAACTACCTCAAATCGTATATTTGACATATCTTTGAAAAAGTTATCTGTAAAATACAACTCAATGTTGAGAAGCACTGTGTTAAATATATACAGACATAGCCTTGTTCTCTTCTTGCCTCAGACGATATTCTTTGCCTGCAGCAAATAAAATTCTCCATTATGCTCGTCTATAACCTATTCTATACCCTCCTATATTGTATGTACTTTGTACAGTTCTATGAGAATCAATAAATAACTTGGGAAAAAGAAAACGCTATTGAATGGAAAGACAAATAAAAACAAATATTTCGACTCTATTTATGTACCCATATTGCTGCAGTATTGGAACTTGGAGTAAACCAGGAGGAGGTAGTAGTGCATTGAGTTGGAGCACTAGAACGGGTAGTGCTTGGAGCTTAAGCAAGTGGAAATATATTGTCAGCTGAGTTCTAGTTTCATGGAATATTATATAAGATAAAAATTAATATATGTTTGGAAAGTGATCAAACTTCAAAAATATATAGCTAATATATATTTAGTATTAAGCAAATTGCATATCCTATTAATTTTAGTACACTATACCATCTATTTTCAAATGAAAAACCATGTAGTAATGGTACGCCTTAAATACAGAACTTGTAATAATTATTCATATCATCTTATTTCAATTTGCAACCATTTTTCAATCATTGTAAAATATATAATTGGAGTGGCAACTAAGAAAAGAACCTCAAAATTAATTATGTTGCAGTTACGATAGTTTACCTTTCACTAACGTATTATATATGCACATATATATACTAGTATATGTATACAGCTTTATAAAATCACATGTACATCACGAATTTAAATAACTTCCCACCCCATATACAAGAATATGTTATACGTAATAAAAAACAAAAAGATTTTGATGCTTAAAATTTATATCACGGCTTCCAGAACGATTCTTAAGCAAAATCAAGCTGCCACGAAGTTGCTCTATCTATAATCTATATCTTATGTATCATAAAAATACAGGGTGTTATAAAATAGCAGCATTGCGAAGGTGACTCATATGGGAAGATATGTAAAGGCTTTTCTGTCGCGGACGAAATAAGAAAGAAGAATATCACTTTGATGTAGCAAACAATATTAAAGAAATAAAACGAATTTGTGATGTTTCTAACAGGAGTACATTCTAATAATTAAATTAGAGTAGGAACGGTATAACGAATATAGAATATTTTAAACATAAATTTTGTTATTCAAATTTAAATTTTTTATATTGTGTTTGTTTAGGGAAAAGTGGTTAAAAACCCTAGCTTGATGTATAATACTTTATAAATGCCTTTGAATAGTTTGTATTTAAGTTTGAAAGGTACTGTCCCAGGCGTTATATTAATGGATATTTAAATTCTATTTAAGTCCCAGTTCCTAGCTGTTGGATATCAATATTTTTCTACCATTAATAGTTATGAAATCCGTTATAGAAGCTTGCATTTTGGGAATTTGACAGCAACTTTCTTTTTTCATCGTATAAAGGTGTCAAACAAGAATTTAAATTTGAATTTTGAAGGTGGAAACCGCTCCCATTCGACCTTAGGTTATCTTGAAAACTATAACATCCACAAAAAATTTGATAAGAGCTTTTTTCTAGATAGTAATATTATCTACAACTTTTATTAATTACTTTTTGGTGTAACTTTTGTAATAAAAAAGTTATAAGCAATCGTTAAAATCGTTATCGCTTGTAGAGACATCGTAGAAAAGTATTACCTACTTCGTACATACGTAATTCTCTAACCCAGGAAGAAAACTGTTTTTAAAATTGCTAGCTTACCACAAGCTTGTCTTGCGATGGAACACCTACTAGCCTATGTTGCAATACGTTATATTTTCTACCTGAGACGTGTTCATAATATTTTTTTATTAATATTTTGTAATATGAAATAGTACATGCTATTAGTAAACACCTTATCATTCTATATAGATGTTATATATGACTGCATTACATGTTATATAACTGTATACACTAGATGAGGTCTTGAAATGTTTCGCGATGATCCACGAGGGCTTTCATCCTCATCCTCATCCACAATTCACGATCCACCCCAGAAAAGTGACTAAAAAGTCTTTTCATCTCTCCGTGCACCATTCATCGGCCCAGCATCTGTGGCTTCAGGATTCTGCTGTTATTTGCCGCCTCTCTTGCCTTCTGATTCACTATTCAGTACCTTTCCTCCCCTCAGTTCCCTCCTTGTCCTATACCCTATACCCAGCACCCAGCTTCCTTTATGGGGAATAAACATAACGCCCTAGTAACTCTAGTAAAGCACATTCAAGGGTTTTGTCATCCTTTAGGAAAAAATGAAAAGATGGAAAAGTTAAGTTTCTATGAAATTTGATAACTGTACAAGTAGTCTCTGATATATTTTTTTGACTTTTGAATTGCATGTTATTTTCATAAAAGTATTTTTGATCTTTTAAATACATACTCTTCTATACATTTCTTAGATCTTATAACCTAGGTTATAAAACATTTCCGCAATATAAGAAGATTAATCATAGCTCACACGGCATTGTACTGCACGTTTTTTTTGCAGTATAAATATTATAGAAAAAATAGTGGCGGATACATTTATAGAGACGATTCACATGACGTTTTACTGCAAAACATTATTCTTAAGGTATCTTAGGCAATTTTGAATTTGAGGCTCCCCAATTTCAGTTTCGATATACTTATTACAGCAATTACTTTAAAATAATTAGTTTCCATGTAATTCTATCTACAATTTTATTTATTTTAAAATAATAGAGGTTATTAGAACCGTATAAAATTTTCAACACGATGATCGAATTTATCATATTCTTTCCTATATAAATTATTAAAAAAAATAGTGATCACTAATTACAGATAATCACTAATTACAGTGATCACTAATTAGATACAGTGTTTTCTCATTGTATCTTACATTTACAAGGCACAACTTGTTCTACATATTGTTTCTACAACTTGTTTCTACATATAAAATACCTCGCCCCAACGTTTAGATAAAATTTTTTTTTTTACATTAAGGATGTTTCCCACCCACAAAATGGCGGAATTTTTGTGGAAAATAACAGTTTACACTTTAGATGGCCGCCAACAATTTTAAAATAAAAAAAAAAATTATCAGAGACCGTTGGGGGGAAGATTTGATTATAATTTAACTAAATTTTAATGGTTTTTCATTTTGAGATAATTTCCGGCCGAGTTATTGTGAACACCGCAAATTGTCTTTTTTCCCAAGACCTTCGGAAGAAGCTCTGTTACCAGCTTATGCTTCAATATTGCTGCATGATAAAATTATACAACATAGTCAAAAGTATGCTCAATAATGTACAAAAGGTTCGAATAAAATTGCTCAATCTATACTTGAGAAAAATAATCGCAAAAAAAGTGGTTTTTTTACGCTGAAACCCTAACCCCTCCCTTAAGCATTACTCACCGCCGCACAACTTTACTAATTTGAAATATATATGTTTCTAAAGAAATTATTTAAGCCTTAAGTAGAAATATAACGCTTGCATTAGCTTATAACACGCTAGTAAGTAAAATGGTGCACACTACGTTACAATTTCTATGTAAGGCGTAGAAAATGAACTTTCGAATTAGCTTGTAGCAACGATATCTTGAAGTTTGTAAAGAGTAAACAGCAAAACGAGTCTAAATCTTGCGAATAGAGTGTGCGATGAAGCAATTCGAACTATAATTTTTTGGTTTTAGTCATCACAATAACTGACGTGTGGGCTGATGCATTGTTTTGATCAAACAACATAGTTTTTTTCTTGATTTCATCATTAAACTCTTCAGCTAGTTCGCATAATTCTCTCTCTTGATTGCTTTGCTTATTTAAAGATAGTCAATAAAGATTGGCAATGTGCATGGCAGAAAACTGACGACAAGACGTTGCCAGTAGATTGCTCCGTTTCTGGTGCATTGTCCTGTCCATTCTTTTATCTCAGGTGTGAAATATTGGGTCCATCATTCAAACCCCATGTAGTTAGAATGGAACTTATATGAAATAAACATATACATATGACTTACAAGAAAATATATATATATCTTCGTAATTTGTAAGGTATTGAATCAAACATTACTTGCAGTACTGACAACTTCAGAAACGTCAGACAGTTTTGAACATCTATCTTGTGATGTACAACTACGTATACTGCCAATAAAACGTGGTGGACGTGACTTGGGCTTGCTGAATCTTAACTGCATTCTGCAACAGTGAGATCAAAATCTTTTACAAGTTTCTGGTCCAGATATCAGATCTCTATCTCAAATAATCAGTCACTGTAACTCACTTGCTTTATAATCAGTGCTTAAATCGAGGAATCATTTTTTATCGCAATATATGTATATATATATATATATATATGTAGGTGTATGTTTTACACCAAATATGAAAGCATCTTTATTTAATATTGAATACCACAATCTATTATTCTAGCCTGAGTGCATCTCTAATATCTACTTATACAACTTATGTTAGATAATCTACTCTATGCCATTAGATGTCACATAGTTAATTTCTTCTAAAATTTAAACAAGGGTTTGTTTATTTAAAATACACTCCAGACCTTTTGGTAATGATACACTAACATACTTAAACTACTCATCAGTCTAATTGTTTATTTCTAAAACTTTTATCTTAAGTTAATTATCCTCAAACTTCCCATGCCAGAGAGGTATCAGGTTCATTTTTCAATCTCACATATATATATATATATATATATATATATATATATATATATATATATATATATATATATATATATATATATATATATATATATATGTATTATATCCAAAAACTATAATAGTAAATAAATAGAAGTGTAAATTAAAAAATCTTGCTTGAAATTTTCATATATGTTAGCGAAGAATGGAATTCGGGAATTTGTTACCCAACAAAATTGTAGACTCCTTCTAGTCTAGATGCCATCACCAAACCGACTCTAAACCCAGACTAGTTTTAGGTAAACTTTCCTACTGAATACAGTGAGCATCCGAGGAAACTCGAGAACTACCGAACGATGGTTTGTTTAACACAAAATTGGGAAAGCAACGGCAGAAACAATTTTGTGATCGCAGCAATCACATCGATTTTAAGTAATAATTTCAATATTATATGGTAATTTTAATGCTCAATTGTTCTAGTAGTATTTTTCTAAAGTGCTTTTAATTATTTTTTATTACTTTGTCAATATTTACCCTCGCTATCATATATATACATTTATAGGTCTAAAATATACTTGAGAATAATTAAATTAAAATGTTAGGTACCTAAACATATTACGCTGTTTTTTCAAAAATCGATAGGCTTTATTACGCGCTCGCAGTCTAAAATCTTAGGTAGCCTCCTACCTTGATCAAGAATTCCTATAATATAATTTCCAAGTTTACGACTGATACCCCGTCTATCCCCTTTGCGAGTGCCAAGGTATCCATTAGTACATATCGTTAAAAAATATTTAGATTTATGCAAATACATAACAAAAATATTAAAGAAACAACAAAATGTATATACTCGTAATAAAATATTCTAAAGAACAAAATCCTCTTAGCTATCACCTCCTGAGATTTCAGTTCAATTTACAATTCGAAGTCAATATGAATAAGCACTTACTTTTGTAGATAGCAATGAAATCAAATCGGAATCACTCTAAAGCTGTATATCTGAGTAAATTCCCATCCTCCTTCCTCAATAATTCTCTCAAGATCTTAACTCCCTTCAAAGTTCCCTCACTCCTATTTTCTTCATTCATTGCTTCTGGCATCGACGTTCTTCTTATACAGTTCCTTTACAACAGACATCTATATCTGGGGAATAAAATCTATTTTTGATACATTTTTTTATATTACGAGTGTATTGACGGTATGACATGAACTGTACTACCAACAAATCCATCAAAAATGAAAGGGGACTTTGAAATTCGTTAACACATTTTTTACGAGGGGGGGCATATTTCATTTTAGCACTTCTTTCACAGAATAGACTAACTATAGGAAAAGATTCCTTTGTTCAATAATTTAATTTGTAATGTTATTTATTTAACGTCGGTCTGTTTTCGATGCTGAAGTTTTTCTTTTTGTGATTATGAAATCACATAATCAAATTAACTTTCATAACTCAGAAAATATAGCGCTGGTTTGGGGAACAAACCTAAAGATACAGCAGTTAGACGTCAAGCAAAAATGTCATATTATTTGTCCTTTGGCTAACGCAAGTTATTTTATTTATTGCAGTAGCCTGTTCTCTTAAAGTTTGAAGAATAATAAGTAATCGATTTTATTAATCTTTTCTTACCACTTTTATAATATCAAAACTTTATGTGGTGCTTAGAATATCACACTTACGCATCACTTTTTCATTCTATTGTATAAGAAATCGATATATTAATGATTATTTATAAACTAATGGACCCTACAGACGTTGCCTTGTGCAAAATTCAATACATTTTATCACAATTCAACTGAAAATAAACAACTGAATCAATTTTTCGTTACAATTAGCTTGATACACAATTTGATAATCAGATATTTGCGCACATAGTCGTAAATAAACCATACAAAAAAGCACTTTCACTTTTTCAAAATTATCCCATTTTCCAGGCAAATTTTTCAACTTTTTTTCTCAAAAACCGTATTCAAGCTATTACGAACATTTGACAAAAAATTAGCCAAATCTGTTCAGCCGTTCTCAAGTGATGCGGTTACTAACGAACATCATTTAATTTTTATTTATTTAGATTTACAATAATTTGATATTTAAGGAAAAAATTAAATTCAAACCAGGAACACATAACGCCTTTAATACCTTGATTGAATATTGAATACAGTCAACATCGATACCAGTAAATCAATCGTGCTGTAATAAGTTTAAAAGTTTTCCTATTGGTTTGATTTAAAAGTATGAGATACGAATATTTTAATATTGAAGGGGAAATATACAATGATGAAAATTGAAACCGTTAAATTCAAGTGGAAATATATGGGAAATGCTTTCCGCTCCAGGGCATCAAACACCGGATTCTATATTAGAAAAATATATTCAAATTATTTTTCTCTTTTCGTAGTAATTAATTTATGAGTTTCATATATTTAAAACGGTATTTTTATTTGTTAATAATCCAAGTAATTGAAAACCATATTCGTAAGTCTGTTTTCACATTGGAATTATGTACACGCGCCTCTTTACCGCACTACTATGTCTGTCCTTTTCTTCACTTGTAAATTCGACAAGGACAGACATATGCAGCTAAGATTGAAGCGTCAATTATGCACATAGTTATATTGCTCGTTCCATTAGACAGGGTAGTATGTATATATATATAGTATATATATTGTTGTAAAAATGTTGTCGTATTGTCGTTCTGGAGGAGATTACTCAGCTTACTAGTACATTCTGCAGGGATGCTAGCTTCTGGTAGTAGATTCTTCAGTTGACGACTTCCAACACCAATTACAGTAGTAATCGAATATCTTTCTTAAGATGATTAATAAGGATTCTTGTTCAGACGGTGTATTGTTGCAATTAGAGAATACTTGAGCGGTCTAAAGTAACCTCGTTGCGACATGCGACGGTTGAACAATTAGTATCTTTTTATTACTATTAATACAAACACTTTTATTAAAATATATCATTTATTCGTTGTAATATTATATCTGCTTACTTAATTACAATAGTATTTTATTAGATTAACGAAGATGACAGATATAAAACAAAATGTAATTCTATAGTGTTATAATTTAATTAATAGTTGAAATGTGCTCACTATTCAATACGTACGAAGTTGCGAATAGTAATGCTTGCTTTGAGACTCAGGAGAAGACTGGCTTTCAGCGTCTTGTGCAATTTAATATATAATAATTTATTTCACATCACAGAACGCCAATACTGAATTACCAGCATTAAATCAATATTAATCTCCACAAACCAGAGACAATATTTATAAGCGCTAAACTTAAATAATTATTCTTTACAATCTTAATACTAATACAAAAACTGTTTACATAATATAATTCTATTACATAATTAACATTTAATATCATTAAAAATAAAAGGTAAGTGCGACATATGCGTACTTACAACACTCCTCAACCAAAGAAAAGGAACGCATATAAAACAAAACATATGCGTTTCTGCTCTAAGGAAAAGAAAAAGGAAAAATTGTGATAGGGGAGATGTCGTACATATCACAACACCCCCTTTCAAAAAAAAAGGGACACGTATAAAAACAAAATATACGAGTTACAATTCTAGAAAAAAACAAAAAGAGAAGCAAAGTGTCGACAACGATTCTGATCCCATCGTATAGAGTTAACACTGCTCCACAAAACAATCATCCCTGACAAAATCCATTTCATTCGTCAAGTTTTTATTCATTGGTACAAAATCTCTTCAACCTATTATTATGAACTACCGTATGTTTTTTACCAATTAGTATTTCTGTATTAACAGGGGATATAATTTTAGTAACTTTATACGGTCCTACGTATAAGGGTAAAAGTTTTTTGACTGTCCTTTAGTTGGTAACTGTTCATTTCTTAATAAAACTAGTTCGTTTACTTCAGGTGTGAAAAGAGAATTGACCCTTTTATCAAAATATAATTTTGTTTTTTCTTTGCTTTTAACCAAGTTATTTATAGCAAGTTCCCTCGCTACTTGTAACCTGTGTTTGAGTTCTACTATAAAATTATTATAAGTATTTACCTCAATTGGTTCTTTATAAAAAATTGAAGGCAGATTTGCCTTATGTCCATAAATTAGTTCGAAAGGAGTAAAACCGGTCGCTGTATGCGGAGTTGTGTTATACACGAACATTGCATAGGGAATCCAATTTATCCAATCATCCTGCTTTTTACAAAAATTCCTTAGATACTCGGCAAGGGTTCTATGAACTCTTTCTAAGGCACCGTTGGTTGCTGGTCTAAATGCTGTTGTTTTTAATTGTTTAATTTTTAACAATTTGCATATATCTTTAAAAATTTTTGACATGAAATTTGTTCCTTGGTCTGTTAAGATCATATTAGGAACTCCGTACCTACAAATAACGTTAGTTACTAATGCTTTCGCGACAGTATTTGCCTCCTGGTTTATAATAGGAATAGCTTCCGTAAATTTAGTAAGGTCATCCTGTATTGTTAGTAAGTATTTGTATTTGTCGTTGTCGTCTTTCTTGGGAAGATATACTATGTCCAAAGCCAACCTTTCGAAACTATGTTTCGAAGTCGATGTAATTGTTAATGGGCATTTATTTAATTTGCACACTTTATTCTTTTGACATGATACACATTGTCTAATAAAATTTTTAACTTTTCTAATCATACTTGGAAATTTAAAGTGTGATTTTAATCGTTTAATTGTTTTAGAAACTCCTAAGTGGCCTGCTGTGGGATTAACATGAAATTCCGAAATTACATTGTTTATTAACTCAGGGTCACTAATTTTAAGTATATTGTCATTATAAATGTGTACTATTATATTTGTTTTATCAAAGATATGTCTGATCATAGTTCGTAACTGGGCAAAATCTAATTTACTTAGTTCAGACTCGAACCTGTTCATAGCTATGTTAGTAATTTTGTGTAAAGTACAAAAGTTTTTCAGATTCACTAATGCCAAAAATATTTCTTTATAATTTGGTAGATTAAAATGAAATTCCTTAATTATTAAACAGATAATAAATCTAGTATCAATTTCAACATATGCAATTTCTGATACTTCTTTTTCTTGTATTAGAAATGCATTGATACTACTAAATTTATTGATTAATTCAGGAGAATTTCCAATTGAATTTTTAAAATCTTTTGATACAAAATCTACTAATGAAAATGACGTCGGTGCGTCATATAAACTTTTATCATGTTCAATTACTTTATTGTTTATGATAATTTTATTTTTAATTATTTCTAAATAATTTTCGTATGTGACATCCATTGTTTCAACCTGAAGTGAGTATACGCGACTTAGGGCATCTACGTGTGGAATCGAACTACCTGGTCTATATATTACTTCGTAATTATATTCCTCTAGTTTTATCCGCCAACGCATAAGTCTAGAACTCGGGTCCTTAATACTCATTAACCAAGTCAAGGCTTGATGGTCTGTTACGATACTAAAAAACTTTCCATAGAGATAGGGTCTAAAATGAGCCACAGCCCATACTACTGCTAATAACTCACGTTCAGTAGTTGTGTAATTTTGTTGTGCCTTATTTAGAGTTCTTGAAGCATATGCTATTGGGTGGCTTTCCTTAATAGTACCTTGTGAAAGGACTGCACCTATAGCATATTTACTTGCATCCGTGGTTACAACGAAATTTTTACTAAAGTCCGGGTATTGCAAAACAGGTGATATGGTTAATTTATTTTTTAAAGTTTTAAATGATTCGTCGCATTGGTCTGACCATTCTAATACTTTAACATTACTGTTTGCTGCATTATATAGTGGTTTGGCTATCTCTGCGTAATGCGGTATATGTCGGCGATAATAACCAGACATACCCAAAAATGTTTTAATTTGTTTAGGACTGTTTGGAATGGGGAAATTCTTTATTGCTTCTACTTTAGAAGGATCTGGTAGAATACCTGTTTCATTAATAACGTGACCTAAATAAATCAAATCTTTATGTAGAAAGTTACATTTGGATGGTTGGAGCTTCAAATTATGTTCCCGTAATTTAGAAAAAACGTTTTTTAATCTTTGGTTGTGCTCAGAAATGTTTTTTCCAAAAATGACTACATCGTCCAGATAGATTAAGCAATCTATTCCTTGCAAACCTGTGAGAACGTGAGACATAAGTCTCTGAAACATGGGGGGGGCTCCTTTAAGTCCGAATGGCATTCTTACAAATTGATAGTGTTTAAAGTTCGCACTAAATGCTGTTTTCTCTTTATCTTCGGGAAGCATAGGGACCTGGTGAAAACCGCTTGCTAAGTCAAGGGTAGAGAAAAATTTTGCACCACTAAGTTGGTCCAGTATATCATGTATAAGAGGCAAAGGATAGGCGTCACTTGTTGTCTGCTCGTTAAGTTTACGGAAATCGACTACTACGCGGAATTGTTTATTACCTAACGCATCTGGTTTTTTTGGTACTACTAATAAAGGTGCGTTATAGGGTGAGTCGCTTTCTTCAATTATGTTGTTGACCAACAGTTCCTGAATATGCTTTTCCACAATCTCTTTTTGCGCATGGGGCAATCGATACGGTTTAACGTTAACGGGTTTAGAAGAATTAATCTTTATCTTATGACTTAATGCGCTCGTACAAGATAACTTGTCTCCCGGTAAAAAAAATATGTCATTAAAGCTGTCACAGATTTCTATTAATTCTGTTACTAATTCTGAATTGACATGTGAAAGATTTAAATTGTTTAATAAAAGTTCCTTACGGTTGTTAGGACTTGATTTTGAAAAATGGTAAATACTAAATTGATCTATCGGTATGATATTCGGTTTGAAATTACTAAGTATTATATTTTTTATTGAAGAATTTATTATTGAAATATAGAAAATATTTTTGACGGGCTTGATTAATGCATTAGCTAAAAAAACTTCAGGTAACAATTCCCTGGCTACACAAACTCCTACTGTAGAACCTGACATAGGAATTATCTTCCTCGTACGTGCTGGTAAAACGATATTGTTTATATTTATAAGTGGGAGCTCAATTACTTTGCCACATTCTGAGAATTGTACTCTGTTCATTTTTAGATTAATTACTGCATTTAGTTTCCGTAAAATATCTAACCCTATAATTCCATCGTGTTTAATGGGGAAATTTTCTGACACAACCTGTAAAGTTTGTTTCGACTTATTACTATCTAAAATTATAGAAGTTTTCAGTGAACCTAAGGTATAAGGCGTGCCTTCAGAAATACCCTTCAATAGAATTTTAGATTTATTATTAATTCTGACATTGTTATTTAAAATATTTTGTTTAATCAAGGAGATTTGAGAACCAGTATCTAATAAAAATGATACGGTTTTAGCTTTGGCTGCGACCATCTTGAATTGGATAGTGTCAACTGTTTGCTTAGCCTTAACATTTTTATTTTTACTGTCAAAACTTAGAATATCATTATTATTTTGTAAATTACCCGTATTGATCTCATCAAAATCATAAAAAAAACATAATTCATTATTTGAATTGTGTTGTGTCTTGTTAGTAAAAGATACTTGAGAACCATCAGATATAAGATGTTTCGATCTTTCACAACAAGTAGAAGGTTCTGATAAAATTGTGGCCTCCCTACAAGTATTAACTTGAGCAATAGGGTTACCCGTATCTAGATTTTCCTTCTTAATAAAACAATACTTTTCTGTATGACCACTTTTCTTACAATGGTTACAGAACAAATTTTTAGTTTTTGTTTCGACCTTATTAGGAATTTGCTTGCTTGAAACTGGTTTACTATTAGAATTAGGAACGCTTGGATATGTTTTGACTTTAATATGCCTTCTTCTTTCTAGATTGCGCCACCGTCTCTCCAGAAACTCTGTAAATTCATTTAAGGTTGGTAATTCAGAATTATTTCTGTTTTCCCATTCCTTTGACGAATTAAAATCTAATTTGGTCTTTAAAATATGTATTAACATAAAATCTGAATGATTAGAATATATCCCCAATTCGGTTAATGCTCTAATCGATTCATTAATTTCATCTAGTAGTTTTTTGATATTGATTTCGGACTCTAAACGTATAACATTGTAGTTTATTAAATTGTTTAAACAGGTTTCAATAAGTGCTACCTTGTTATCATAACGTTTACAAAGGATGTTCCAAACAATTTCGTAATTATCATTTGTTAAAGGATAATTCTTTATGAGTTTGAGTGGTTCTCCTGACAAATTTAACTTTAAATAATGCATTTTTTCAATGCTTGATAGTTTACTATTATTACGAATTAAATTTGTAAATAATTCCATAAAACTTTGCCAATTAATATATTCTCCATCAAAAACGGTTAGTTGCATTGGACTTAAGTTCAGATTTTTTATTGAATCTATACTTTTTGAGTCGTCTACAATATGTGTATCATTCTCAAATGTTTGCTTATAATTCAACAAGTAAATAAGAGTGTCGTCATAAATACTTTCAACTTCCATAGACTTACTAACGATAGCCGAAGCTTCTTCATTTTTTAGAGTTGGAAGCAATGCTTCTACGATACTACTATATTTAACCCAAGCTTTGTCTAAGTTTTTGATTTTTAATTCAACTATTGTTAAGGATGTTGATTGGACTTCTAGATTTTTTGAAAACTCATTAATTAGATTGATTGTATTCTCAACTAGTGTGAGTGAATGAACGTTCGGTGCCATAGTACTTAATTAAAGTTATATATAATATACAGACTAAAGATTATTTTGTACCAATAAACGACTCTCCGAAAAATAGGATTCTGACAAGGAAAAATTGTTAGCGAAAACAGTAACTCACTGGAAATTTCCGATGGGGCTCAGACACCGCAGTTGTAACAGGAAGGTAGTCTCTCTGATTGAACAGACTGCTATCTAACTGCTTCAGCTCTTTACTTCTCCTTTTCAAAATTCTTTCTCGTTCATAAAGATGTTCTAAAAATATTAAACATGAATTAATATAATTGTAGAAACAATTATAGGAAATATTATAGTAGATATTCAAAAGTATTGGATATAATACTAAAAATATTGAACAATGATGCTACAAAATTGTTATTTTATAACAAATATTCAAAAGTATTGAATATAATACTAAAAAATAATAGCTTCAATGAATTACAAGGATGCTACTAATAGATAGGTTATAGCAAATATTCAAAAGTATTGAATATAATACTAAAAAAAAATAATAGCTTCAATGAATTACAAGGATGCTACTAATAGATAGGTTATAGCAAATATTCAAAAGTATTGAATATAATACTAAAAAAATAATAGCTTCAATGAATTACAAGGATGCTACTAATAGAAAAAAATACAATTATCAATTTATGATAATAATTGTATACAAGATAAAAAGATACTGTCTTATTATACTTAACAAAAAAAACTTTCGATTTTGATCTATGTACAGCTGTGTGCAGGGTTCTGGAAACGATTAACATCAGTTTAGATTATTCCATTTGTTCTAGAAGCATCCATCCATTCGCTGGGGGCAAAAGATTTCTTTTTTTTTTCTGGTTCAGCGGGCTGTTGTTTTACATCCACCGGACTTGTAGAAAAATTATGTGAAATACAGATGAATTGACGTTCTATCTCGTACTCTTCGGCAATCTTGGAAATAATCGATCGACGTAGTGGTATCCAGAATAATTGATCTGCATCCAGGTGTAGAATATATAGAAAAAAATTTTGGGCGTACCTCTTGGATATTTATGTGTAGGAATATCTCTTCGAGACCCCACCTGACACCAATGTTGTAAAAATGTTGTCGTATTGTCGTTCTGGAGGAGATTACTCAGCTTACTAGTACATTCTGCAGGGATGCTAGCTTCTGGTAGTAGATTCTTCAGTTGACGACTTCCAACACCAATTACAGTAGTAATCGAATATCTTTCTTAAGATGATTAATAAGGATTCTTGTTCAGACGGTGTATTGTTGCAATTAGAGAATACTTGAGCGGTCTAAAGTAACCTCGTTGCGACATGCGACGGTTGAACAATTAGTATCTTTTTATTACTATTAATACAAACACTTTTATTAAAATATATCATTTATTCGTTGTAATATTATATCTGCTTACTTAATTACAATAGTATTTTATTAGATTAACGAAGATGACAGATATAAAACAAAATGTAATTCTATAGTGTTATAATTTAATTAATAGTTGAAATGTGCTCACTATTCAATACGTACGAAGTTGCGAATAGTAATGCTTGCTTTGAGACTCAGGAGAAGACTGGCTTTCAGCGTCTTGTGCAATTTAATATATAATAATTTATTTCACATCACAGAACGCCAATACTGAATTACCAGCATTAAATCAATATTAATCTCCACAAACCAGAGACAATATTTATAAGCGCTAAACTTAAATAATTATTCTTTACAATCTTAATACTAATACAAAAACTGTTTACATAATATAATTCTATTACATAATTAACATTTAATATCATTAAAAATAAAAGGTAAGTGCGACATATGCGTACTTACAACAATATATATAGTATATTATATATCTAATATATATAAATTACGTTTCACGTTGTGTGTCCGCGATGGACTCCTAAACTACTTAACCGATTTTAATCAAATTTGTACACCGTGTGCAGATTGATCCAACTGAAAAGATAGGATAGCTTACATCTCAATTTATGATTGCAATATTATCTTATTGCAAATTATTTGTCTATTAATTATCTGTTAGCTCCAAACGATTTTAAAAGATGGCGACATCTGTTGACTAGATTGAGTAAATATTCAATAGATGGCGCTATGTAATGTAATATTAACGTTAATAATAATAAAAACGTTAGCCACAGCAACGCGTGGCCGGGACAGCTAGTATATAGTATATATATAGGGTATGCAGAGTTATTAATAAATATTTAACACTTACTCAGTACACCAATAATAAATAAATACGTTACTAAACTAAAAAATATAACAACAAATACAAATACCTTAGATTAAAAATCCATAACATTATTAATGAGATTGATACAATATTCACAAAAGCTAACGACATTAATTAATATCGTAACATAATATTATTACGAACACAACTTAACTACAAGATTTATACGTTGTCGTAAGAAATAACAAAATAGAAAAACATGTTTTTATGGTATTAACACGTGTATGAAGTCTCAGATTCTAATGACTGATGACAAATGATCTAGAGGCTAAAGGTAACATTGAACATGCTTCAAACCTTCAAGCTTGCAAGCATGGTTGTACTTGTACAAGTCTACAACTAATATAACATAAATAAATATCAAACTAACATAAAGACACAGTCTGTATACTATACCATCTTTACTTTCGTATACGTAGTATATTTAATGAATGAAATGTTTATATAGCCACTAACATAACTCTTATGTTTTTGCTTTGGTTTGGTTTGCCAGTCTACCAGTTTGACAGCCATTTATAATTCATTTCCGGTGTGGACATTTTCGACATTCTAATTTTGTGATCTTTTTTCAGGGATGTGAAACATACTGTCTTCGTTACATTTAATAAGTTTTCGATATTCTTGAACGAGTATATCACTTTGGTGTGGTTTCATAAAAGTAGAATTCCACATGAAATTAATTTTGAAAGACAAAGAAAGTAACAACATAATATGCTTTTGCTAATACTACGCCATCTCAGTAGATTTTCAAATCTTTTGCTTTTCAGTTGTGTTTTAATTGTAATGTATCTAGTTGTTTTAAGTCTGCTGTTACTTTTGATGTACTTGAGAATATAGCTAGTGCCCTGTAATTTAAAGTTGACTGATGTTTATTATAAACCTTGGTTGATACTTTATTTTCGCAACATAACTATAGCTTAAACAAGCAAAATGACCTCGACTAGATTTATTGTTAGTTAATTGCCCTTGACCTTTGTTAAAACTTGAATTTAAAAAAACGTTTTTTGTTTAAGCTTCAGTTATATACCACAATTTCTTCTTGCCATGCCATTATTTTTACTTATAAATCTTATAAAATTATAGGTACTACATTATCGTTTATTAAATGTTATAGTGACATAACTGATAACTTTTCGCAAGAATTGTGTGCTAAATTAGCTATATTTTAATGCTAATAATGTTCTCTTTTAAATAACACATTTGTCCTGCTGCCGAGGTAATAAGGTCATCTAGCATAACACTCAGCTATGCTTAGAAGATGAAATAAATGTATTCCAGGACTCGCAAAGAATGAACTCACTAAATGATAAACAAATTAAAAATAAACAAATATACCAGCCATATAAATAAACAAATCTACAAATACACACAATTATTTTTTTTTTTAATTTATTTATTTATTTGGCCTTGACTATTTGTCATAGCTATCATCAAACATTTTTTATTTATATATAACATAAAATTAATAATTATATTTTACATTTTTCTATATATTTCAATAATTAACTAATTAATTTTGAATCACTTAACAAAAATTTAGTATTAACAAGGAAATACACAAATATTATATTACAATTAATACATACGATACATCGCTGTTGAAATCGTAATAATATAATTAAAAAAAAAGAAAAAATGACACATTTCTTTCTATAACCCTTTTAGGAAATTTATTTAAAAAAGTCTCTAAAACACTTAACAAAATTTTATCATATATTTTCTTTCAAAATATAACTATTTTTAGAAGATTTCTAAGCCCTGTGCAGATACAATCACTCTAATACAATGAGTAAGAGAGACAGTGTGATATTTCTATTTCATAGAGGATATCACAAATGTATGTATAAAACATTTTAAGCGGTAAATTTTTAAAAAAAGAAACCGTTGACACTTTAATTGCGTTTAATTATTCTCTTCGAAGGGAATTTATAGTCTGATTAAGCGATTAAAAAGATATAAAATATCTGTTTTATTAGATTTTAGTTAGATGACAAGCTTTAGTCATAAAAATTTAATCTAAGTTCGTTATTGATGGTAATACAGGAATGTAAAATATTTGCACATATATATTTTATTATGAATTTTACTATCGCATCAATTTTAATCGCTGTGAGGTAAGTCCTTCACGAAAATAGAAATATAATAAGTGCTACCAACAGAGAAAAAAATACTGTTATGTGTTTTTGACATTTTTAAAAATAGTATAACCTCAAATTTGTTTAGCATACACTTTCAGTAATGTCTTGATATTACGTTAAATCAACTAGCGAAAAAGTGGATAAAATATTAGGGACATCACTTGGACGCTGTTATGCATTCATGTGTCAAGCGCCAGATACTGGGATTTGAGAAAATTAACATTCTAGTTTTTCTAATTCAAATTGTTCAGATAAGAATAATTAGAATTATTTTTATCATATAAGCAAGTAAATATTAGAACTATTACAGATATTCATGAATTATTCATTGGAATATCATGAATTTAAAGAATAACTGATAAAATATAAAAAAATATTATTGCAAAATTCAATATGCTTAATTAAATTTGTAAAAATGTTTCAAAGTCTCTTGACACATAAAAGCAAATTAACTTATGGACTATTTATATTAATAAAATAATTTAAGGTTTATACTTCACAAATTAGAATTGGATTTTTATTGGAATTATTCTTTTATTAAATTTATCAACAGTGACATACGAACTTTTTATCAAAATTACATCAATAGTTTTTAAGTGATATTAATATATTCTAACATTGAAACGGAAGTTATAACAAATTTCTCATCAATAAATTTCTAAATAATAATATGAAAATCGTGAATAAAAATTATTATTTTTTATTTATTTAAGGTAATATTATTTTTTAGTACTCTTTTTGATTTATTATTACTGATTCTCATCTTCATCATCAGGATCAATGGCGAAGTCTAATGTGTTTCCTAATGCTTTAGGCGGATGAACCATTTTTGCAAAACGAGAATTCTGCATTGAAATATTGTAATAATAAGTTTAAGCTTTTACATCGAATGCAAATTTTATTATGACATAGTTCATAAAAAATATTTTTATTTATTGTATTAGAAACAACATTTCGTGCTTAACTCAATTTTTAATATTTTGGCGCTTGACACATGAATGCATAACAGCGTCCACTTATGAGTCATAATCCAGTGCCTGGAATAGAAATATTTATTTGTTTAGCTACTATATATTTTGTTTCATCAATTACATTATTCATAACATAATTTAAGAGTTCGTTGCAGTTTTAGTGTACGAAACAACTCTGACACTGATACTTAGTTTGTATGAGTATGTTACAGGTTACAGCTCTTTAAACAGGAACAGGAAGTGAGCTAATTACTCAACTTCGTTCACGCTTTTAAATTATTATAGCACCAGACGTTTACGACTTAAGTTTTATGTTGCGTTGCAAGAAATAAATTTAATGGCAATTAAAACCGAAAAACTATGATTAAATAAGTTCTTAAAATGTTAGGTTATGTTTATGTTGATATGCATCTGATAAACTAGTATTGTATGTATGTAATATTAGTATATATCTAGTAAAGCTGGGCGCAGACTATTTCACATGAAGTTGTCATAAATTTTCTACGAAAGTTGGCTACCAGAACTTCAAATGTCCAATTATTTTATAATAACTCTTTATATTATTTAGGAGATATTAACAATTAAGATATGCATGTTGTCTCTTTAATCATTAAAGGGAACCAACGCATCCAAGTAAACATTTGGTGAAGTGCCCTATTTTGTGACGTTTCTATCACTATTTCACTTCAATTATAGTTCGTAACAACTTTATGTTCATTTGTATTCCGACAGGTGGAGTGGTTCTGTCATCTGTAGCCGATAAAACAGACATTTCATATGAAGAATTGTGAGAAACTGAACTATAAATGAACTCTTTCATGACAAAAAAATCATACGCATCTCCAATATGATGTCAAAGTGACTCCAAAATGCTCCAAAATGTTTACTGGGATGGTACGTCACGTTCATTGATTTTCCATCTCTTTTATACAACAGAGAAGCAAACCAGTGTGTGTGTGATACGTCGTGCACTACTAAGAACTGTGCTGTGAATCCCATAAAGTATTATATTACGATGGTTGTAATAATCTCGATTACTTATTTCTTCTATGACTTCTTATGCATAACTAAAACATGCGCCAAAATCTGAAATTCAAATTGTATATACAAATACCTCCGTTAACTTTTACATATTTAAAAAAAATAGGAACATCAATACATATATTAACCTTTATTTCAATCAAAAATTAAAAAATTACCTCTAAAAAATGAGCGCACAAGCCTATTGATTATACGTTTACATAAAAATGCATTTATTATCCACATCTACAATGCAATATATGTTTAAGTCAAAGAATAATACATTTCCTATTCTTTTGCAAAATATATGCAGCCATCCGAGAAAAAACACAACGTCATAAATATATACAACGAAAACCTCATTTAAAACACCATGTATATTTTATTTGTCAAATAAAATCAGAGGATATGTATGTTTGCATAACACATAAATATACTTATTGTTAAATTGTAATTATTTATGTTATTATTCAGACTGGTGGTGGTGTTGGTAACTAACAACCAGCTAATCTTAAGAATTATGACAATTTATAATTTCAGGCTTGTCGTTGTCGCCATTACTTATGTATTATAAATATAAATTATAGAGGCCGTATTTTACGTTTATGAACTCTTGAAGATCATTAATTGTGTTTAATTATAAATTGAATTAAGAGAAATCCCGCGAAACATTTTTAAAAATCATTAATTTATTTATTATAACCCTTATTGAGTAATTAACAGTAAATTATTAGGTGCAAAGTGGATCCGACTAGCACTCGCTAAGCGCGTAGGCAAACAGGCCTCCCCAAATAAACACGCTGCCCCAGCCCCAAGGTTTTCGAGTAATAAATTCTTATTTGTCTTCTCATTCATTCATATATAGATTCATTTATATACAGTGACAATTTGTCTCATCTTAACGCCAATTTTTTCCAGTTCAATATTCTATGTATAAGCATCTATGATCCGTACTTTGAGAACCGTTTAATTATAATGTAAAATTACCCAACAAATTTAAAATTAAAGGAATTAAATTAATGTAATTAAAGCGTATTCCTCCGGTGTGTTTCATAAATTAAAAACTTTATAATACAGAAAGTATAATAACTTCAAGTTTTTATTAATAATTCAAACAAATATAAACTGTTAAGTTCTTTTAATATTAACATAACATACATTCCTAAAAAATAAATTCCTTTTATCAAATAAAAAATATAAGCAATAAATCTGTTTTAACTTCATAGCACCATTAAGCAGCGTTGAATGATGTATCTGCACTCATCCCAATCAAGCAGTATGTCCAAACTCCGTGAAAGCACGATACATACCGAACGAAACCGAAGCCTTTGTTCACCGATTGCAGATTGCCAACATGGCGGCATCTGCCATGCAAACAACTTGATCCGATATGGTTTTGCTAGTGTTCTATCACGCCGCCATAATAAATTTGCAATAATATTCAAAACATAATTATAAAATAGATATTAAATGTGATTAATTTTTGATTTACTATGTGGTGTTATACGTGGATGTGTACATTTAATTTTTAAATATCATTTAGTTTATGTTTTTTGTGACAAGTGTTTTATGCAAATGAGAATTATTTTTGTATTGTATATATTTGATAACAGTACAGGTGTATATAATGCCGTATGACTAGTGTAATGTTTATAATTTAATCGTGATTGTCTGTGAAATGTAGTTATTGCTTTTTAACACATGCTCACATATTATTTATTTATTTAATTTGGAATTAATACACCTACAACATTTTTAAACCAATGTGTTTTGACAGCTGTGCTTTTTGTTCAGTGTTACAGTTCTAAGTGTTTTTTTTTGTTTAAAGGGATTTACTCTTTGTTTATCAACTGAAAGTTCTTTAAGGGATTAAACTATTATTTTCTAGCGCTGTGGATATATTTTCTACATATCAGAGGGTGAGTTTAATACAACATTTGTTTTATCTTTTTCTAACCTATAAAATGCATCATCTTTTATTACTGTCTAGCTCTATTTTCAAATAAAAACAGGGTTTGATTTATATCTTCGACCCTTAATTATCTCTATATTAAAGGGTATATATTTATTGTATATAATAAACTTAAACTGATATCCGACGGCTAGATTCTCTAGCTCTTGCTCGGCGTCGGGTCTCATTTATTAAATAATGACATTTAATTGGTAATTGCATCTACTGAAAAGCACTCATTATTGATTAGAAATTAAATACATTGTCAGAAGTTTTATTATAATTTGAAAATAGAATTATATTGTTATTGATCATAAAAATCTTTAAAACAACTTTAAAAATTTAGTATTTAAGAAATAATTTAAATTCAATTGAAATGAATGAATAGTTATCAATTATTTACTGTTATTATTTAGAATTGTTTTTCTTTTTTTACAATGCTAATCTACAACAAAACTACATAATATTTACAGTACATATATAAATAATTGCATGCAATAATTAATACAAGAAGGTTAATAACCTTGTTTATAATTACACTTGTAATGTTATTAAGTTTTTAAAGCAAATTAAACTGAACGAATATATGTTTATGTTAATTTAATTACAAATATTGTAATTACATGCTTCTTTCTATGTTCTATTGTAAACACAAACGTGCATTTTATTTATCAACAATTAGAATTGTGTATATTTTTTTGATTAAAAACATTCTAAGGGTAACTTTATCGAATTCCTTGCCGTCGGCAGAAATATTTTGTTACGTCACAAGAATCACTCAGACAGTTGGGTTCGCAATATGTATCGATCTGTCGTTTAGCTGTAGAACATTTTGTCTAATTGTTTCGGTTTTTTATACGGATTATAAATAATCGCTTTTATCTTTAACGTCTTAACACATATTTAATTTATAATACTATATATATAGTTTTAAAAAGAATTAGATAAGCTATTAAATTATATTTTGGATAAATAACATCTATTGTAAAGCTTTGAAATTTGCACATTCTCAGCCTTCATACACAAATTACGATGTATTATACGACATACTTAACCCTGCGTGTGTACACTGACACAACATACTTTCGAAAGCTTATAGTCTAAGATAAAAAAGTCTAAAACCGTTTTTCTTAATATTTGTTTGTTCTAAAGTTATGAATTTTTTAACCATATTCCGTGTTTTACGCGTTTTTCACTATTTGTGAATTTTTATTAACAACGGTTTTAAACTTTGGACTTTGGCAAATTCTGGACCATGTAGTAGACACTTCAAGAAGTAATCCAGAATTTTTTCAGATTCTTTGAAAGCTTAGAAAACTCGAAAAACTCAACTGTTCCCTCAAAGACCCAGTGTACACACCATTTGTCGAAAAATATAGTGTTCACACGCAGGGTTAAAATTATTAGAAATAAACGTGAATATAATATGTACTTTCAAGTACTATAGGTTTGTTTAAATGTTAAAAGCTGCTTGACCTTTACCAGGGTCAATTCAATATGCACTTAACACAAGGTATAACAACAGATATAGCTACAGCACAATTATTATACCGTCCTTTAGAACAGTTTAAAAAAACTCATATATAAAAAGTTCCTTTTTAACAAGTATTTTTTATAATTCGTCATGTGTTTTGTCAGTTCAGGTTAATATATCATTTGGCACTCTGTTTAACGACTCAAACGAATTAGAAAAAAAAACAAAAATTGCGTCTGCTTCAAAACCTTCATCGCCTTCTGTAAGAGACTGAATGACTTGTTAAAAATTCATGTCTACCTTTTTTTAGAAAACGTATTTTTAAAATAAATATTTCAGGATGAAAATAAGATAATAAATAAGGAGTTATACACAAAGAGATTATTACTTAGAGAATAATCCTTTATAAGATATTTTTGTTATTTTTTATCGCAGACTACTTTTATTTTAAGAAATTGTTTACTTTAGGAATGAGTGACGAATTTACACTATGTAAAAGACTAAATGTATAAGGAAGTTGTAAAACCTGTGGGTCTGTCTTAGCTGGAGACAAGATCTTATTCTGTAACTGTAACTTAAAGAATTACGTCGAGTCAGGTTCAGGTTAAAAATTTACGTTTTTCAGTAGAGTGTATTAGAGTTGCTCTATCTACATTCTATCATGAGAGAAGTGTCTTTTTTATTGTGTGTCAACATCGTTGAGAGAGGAAAACGATAAAAAAACGCAATATTTCGGTCATATTTGGCAGATATTGTGTTTCATTACTAACCTCAGAGTTTGTACTTTAGATTAAAATAAAAATATCACCACTCTTCACAGAAATATTGCGTTTTTCTCTTAATTTAAAATGACCGCTCTTGTTGAAAGATTCTATGTATATATAAAACGAAATCTCATCTTTCACATTTAAATATTACAAAGTCATATATAATAAAATAAATATGTTTACTAATTTAAATCGACATTTTTTAAGCATGAATCTTTTTTATCGCATATTTAGTTATCTTGCCTTTATCTATCTTTCACTGCCTTCCTTCGTTTCGTATTGTAATTCGGTTCAGTTCATTCACTACCGCAGCAACCAGCAAGCAAATAGGAAACACAACCAAACCGCATAGGGATGGGCATAAATTGATAAATATTTTATATAAATAAATTGTTTGACATCGATGTTTTACAATTCCAGATAATTGATTAATTTAGTAACAACAATTCTAGTACTAATACAATACAGTTATGTATATTTTAGTGTTTTTATTTTATCAGCAATCGATAGTTATTGGAAAGTGGATAAATTGAAATTTATGTTACTGTCAAACATCAAGTCTCTTTGCATTTTCAATTCCACCAGATGGTAATTTTTTATTATATCTTCAATTCTTTTTATTTTTATTAAGAATCTGAGAAAACACGAGAATTTTCACCTACTATGCTTGTTTTTCTTTTATATTGTGTCAAGCCTTTATATCGATCGTCCAGTTGATTAGATAAACATCTTGGAATATTGAGTTTTGAGATAACGACTCTAATAATATCAGAGCTTTCCATAACCGTCAACTCAAATCATATTTTTCGATGTTTCACTAATCAATTGGACAATCGATATATGTGGGAATCATCAATGCCTTATACATTTACGATTATATCGTGTAATCAATTGATCGAAACAACCAAATCACTGATAAAAGGATGCTCTTAGCTGCTATGCATAAAAATAGAAACGCAGTATAAAACCTTACAGTTTTAGGAATCGAAATATAATAGTAGATGAAATATTTAAAAAAACCGTGGGTATTAAATGACAGTAATCGTTATCGAAGCAACAATCGATGTTGTTTTAACACAACACCACTATACCATACATATATCGATATTTCAGTTAACGAGAATACTTGAAGTAGACAAGACTATTTAATATTATAATTTTATGTATATATTCAATTTAAATAAAATAACGTCGTTTATATGCATATGACGATTTATATTTTTATTGTACTTTCCTTTGACGTTGTAAAATTTACATGTGAATTTATAAAATTATACGAATAGATATAAATTATTAAAACTATTAATCTTTAGAGTTAGAGTAAATATAAACGTTTACAATTTACCTTTTATTTATAACTTTGCTCTATATATATTCTATTTATAAAACACTTATAAAGTGTGCTATTTTAAACTAATGTATTTTGGGCCAAATTACGCTAATTTCTTATAAATGTAAAACCCACGTTTATTTACAGAATTTAAATACGAAATTAAATTTATATATTTTTGTTACTTCGAAAATGTTTTATGGTTAAGTAAATATTTTCTGTTTTCTTACTTGGAAATTATGAACTTTATAAATCGGAGCTGCGGAGTCGATAAATCTGAATCACTCCGACCAAATTAAATACTAAGATATTTTAGATACATAGTTCAAATTACCATGACAACTTGTAATAAGCATGAGTCACCGCTGAACTCTCGTAATTTGAACTATCTATAAAGAAATGATTCCAAATTTGAATTGAAATTAAAGTTCCAATGTATCTAAAATTGTACTACTAAAACAATTTTAGTTAATGGGCTTGTGTCGTCATTTTTTAGTGGTCGATTTTTCAATTGTTGATTAAAATTGTTGTTAATAAATGTGTATTGGCGTGTCTATTTTCTTAAATATCTAAATGTTGACAGAGATATAGTAATTAAAAATTTGAATTGTAGTTTTAGCGCTAGAAATGGTCGGCCATATTTATATGACGTAAAATACATTTTAACGTCAGTTATTTGTAGAGTAGGTCAGTGCTGTGGTAATGTTTTGAATAATAAGTTTTTATTTAATTTAACCCTGTTACGGCAGACATAATATTGAAATTTTATTCTTCCTTGAAATAGCTGTAAATAATATTTGATATTTTGATATATAAATACATATAGCAGAGATTTATGAGCTGTAAGGTTGGTAACCTGTAAACTTGCCAGAGTTCTTTCTTGAATATGCTATCTCTTTTATGCTCTTTTGTATAAAAGAGATAGCAACTAGCGCTTGTGATGTCACATGCAGTTGGATTGTGTACAACGTTGAATCCCTTTAATAATTAAAGAGAAAAAATGACTTTTTTAATTGTTAATATCTCCTGAAATATAAGGAGTTATTAAAAAATAATTGAACATTTGAGGTTCTAGTAACCAACTTTATCAATATATAGTACACTTTTATAGAAATTAAGACGTAGGACACAAACCCATTAATATTTTATTTATACATATTATTTAAATATTTTGGTAAAGGTAATAGATGCTGCTGTTAATAGAGATAGCCATAATATAAACTCTCATTGAAATAAGTATCCAACCCAAAGCAAACAATACTTATCATTCATGAAATAACATACATATCTGTACGACATATGTAAATAAATGACAATTTCGTTTCGTTCCGTTTTTTCCAAGCTATATAAACATGAAACACAAACTGAACGCATCTGTATTTATTTTATTATTATAAAATCAGATGCTTATGGTAGAACTTTACTTTTACCTTGTGTTGTATTGTTACTGTATGTACAATATATACTCACTGGTATATTTTTAATGATAGTCGACACGTGAGTACTAAGTACAGTTGGTTAGATGGATGATGATCACGCAAGCCTACTACACTACACTCGCCAACGCCACACAGCCTAGCTCTCTAATCTAGTTTAAGTATTACATCAACATATAAATCACTCAATCCATGATTCCACGATTCCATGCCCATGGTTTTGTTCGCTGTTCTAGTACAATAGTTGGTGTAATAGGGAAGACCTGTTCATAGGTGGCGCTAGATGTTAGTTGCCCGTTTAGTGTGTTTGTACTGTAAACTGTAATTGTTAATCGATTTCAAACTGTTTACATTTGCGTTTGGATATTCAAAGGTTTCGAGATGAGAACAATGGAGGCATAATTGAAACAAAATTTTCTAAGGATTCCACTTGTTAAGATAAGACAAATTTTAGTAAACAATTGTTAGTTTTGTTTCCGTCTCCGTTTGTTGATTCTTATATAGTTATAAAAATTGCGGATTCTTTATATTTTGAGATCTTTATTTATAGTTTATTGGTACTGTTATAGATTTTTTTAAATTTAATTTATTTAAGGGGGGGGTAAGGTTTCAACTTTTTTTTATTTATTTATATTATTGTACAACATATTAGGTTTATTGTGTAAAAATTTGAAGTCGATTGGAGTAAAACTGTCGAAGATATAGAGTTTTAAGTCTTCACTTCTCTGGTCTGCTTTCGTGTTACTTAGAAACTTTTAAATACGGTTTCTCACACATAGCTTTTTCAGAGTCAGTGCCCTCTCTAGCTCAAAATCTACTGCACCGATCCTTTTGAAATTTTGCACACTCTTTCTTTACATAAATACCAAGGTAACGCTGTCTTTTTTTTAATTTTTTAATTTTAACGTATTTTAAAATAACAGTTTCTGATTTTTTGCATGAAAAATCGGTATTTTGACTCTTAAGTGCTGTCAAAAATTGAAAAATCAATAAAAAAAAAGAAAAACCCGACAGCGTTACCTGCAGAAACTTATCAATTAATTAAATCATTTTGGTATTTCGATTTCAGAATATTCAGTGATGAGTTATGAGTGGTACCGCAATGTTACTTTTTTTGTGACGTCTGCGTAGATTCGCTGTCAATGCCTCATTTCTTGACATTTGTTTCTGAAAATTTCACAAAGTATTCTATAAATGTCATTTTATCATGTAGTAATTATAGAAATAATTGTATATTAACTGTGTCGTCAAAAAACATTATCGAAAATATGCTTCTTTTTTATCGTTTGCATAAAAAACTTTATTAACTTTAAAAAATGTAAATTTATGTCGACAACCTTTCATCATATCAACATAACAAATATTATGTAAAAGTTAAACTAGTCTTTGTTAAATAAAACCTGAAATTAAACATTTAATTTTTATTATTCCAACATCGTATTCTAATTTATATTCTAAGTTCATACATTATTCTAAATTAATACAATTCTTACTCTAAATAAAATACAAATATTTTAAAAAAATTACAAGAAAGCTACTCATATTGCTGTTCTTATACAAGAACTGTAGCAGAGTTCATGTACTGTTCATAGTATTACCTTTATCTTTCTACGATATAGACAAAATTGTCTTAAGGGTGCATTCAGTGTATTCAAATATTAGTGATCTAGTGTTATTACTAATTACTAGTTTCATTACTAATCACTGTATTGTCAAAAACAATAAAAAAAAGAAACCTATGTAAATGAAAACATTTTTAATTCAACAACCAATTAAACAAAAGAAATTCTTTTCACTTCAAGTATTTCATAATATCTGTAGAACAATAACCAAATCCGACGTTCCACATTAATTATATCTTTTATTTTCTTATATTCTTAATACCATTTTTATGCTTTCTTTACAGTCATCTGTTTTATTTTCCTCTTTGTTATCCAACATGGATTCTGTCACAACAATAAGTTTGAAGGGTATAAAAAAACTAAAGCACACTGAAAATAACCCATACTATAACAAAACGAACTCAGAACTCTGAACGGCAAAGAACGGCACGTTCATGGTTCATTTAATGTATCCGTCATACACATTCGATTTAATAAATTTATATTACAGCTATAAAACCAATACAAATGGTTGTACTTCAGAATGGTATAACTCATATATTTTACGTGTTGTACGTATACGTTCGAAATTATTTTGTACACCAAAATACAAGGTGTTTTAAATGACGCAATACTAATTGCAATCTTTGTATTTGTACCTTATTAACGAAATTATTAACAATATCTTCAGACAATATATTTCTGTTTGAATGGAGACTTTTGTTCAAAATACAGAGTCGTACTTTTTTCATCACATTTTTGTTATTTATTTTGAACAGTAGTTTCTCATGGTGTTCATTTTTAAACATTAAAATGTATTCTAAATTTACGCCAGTTAAAGCAGCCGTAAGGTTCATTTTACTATGATATTCGTTTCACTAAAAATATGTACTTCAAGGTGAAACGATTCTTGGCAATTTTTGATTTGCGAAATATAGATGGCGATACTATACAGCAGGTTAAATATTATCAAAAAAAAAACATGCTTTTTTTATGTTTAAATCGTTTTATGTAAATAACTATAAACGCGAATCAAAATCTAAAGCTACAATTAGTTAGATGAATAACGTATCTTCATTTTAAGCTTTCTTCCACTGACTTTTAATGAGTTGGAACCGCAACTAGTTAACTGGTTAACTTTGGAACTAGTTAAATTCCAATTTTTATATGACTGGTAACATTTCTAAGGGTTTGTCATAAAATTTATAAACTTAATTATTGTTCTCAAATTTACGCTTAAATAACTTAAATTTTTATATGATTTACCAGTCATATAAATATTGGAATTTAACTAGAAAATATAGCAATATTCATTTTCAAAACTTATTTTTGCGGTTCCAACTCATTAAAAGTCAGTGGAAGAAAGCTTAAAATGTAGATATGTTATTTATTTAACGGCTTGCTGCTTTAGATTTTGATTCGCGTTTATAGTTACTTACATAAAACGATTTAAACATAAAGAAACATGTTTTTTTTGATAATATTTAACCTGCTGTCTAGTATCGCCATCTATTTAATGTAATGTAATTTCGCGAATCAAAAATGACCAAGTATCGTTTTACCTTAATTAAACAGATATCACAAGCAACAGTGCTTAAAACTATTTTAATTTCTGAACAGAACTGTTGTTACTTTCAATATGTCTCTCTACTTTTTGGATCTTAAATCATACAATTATCACAGCATAAATTAAATGCAAGTAAGACATTTATATCAGGCGTACAGACAGACTTGTAACTGTATTGAAGCACGCTTAAACTCAACCAAATGTTTCTATGAATATCTTTGTATACACCCTGTATCTGAATGTATATAAATGATTATTGATTAGTTGCATGTCATAACCAGACAAAGGTTAAATTAATTTTGAATTGAAAGTTAAGAAAACCATATAAATTATACGAATTCAGACTAATTAATTGCTGATGTAGGTGTCAATTTGTCATATAATATAGAAAATGAATTAATATTTTTTTCAATGTGTTAAAAAATTAATTTTGTGTATGGATTGGATATAATATATGATTTAGATGATTTATAACACTTCAGTGGCTGTTACATAGTATGGAATTCAATATTATATGTAGTATACTATACTCTTTTATGTATAAAAGTTATATTCTCTATGTGTAATAGCATAGCTTGTATACCTATAGGTATAGCTATATCAAGCAAAGGATCAAAACACATTTACGAGAACTTCTCCGCTCTAATATAACTTTGACGAATATAATAATGTTCTCTCTCTGTTTCACTACATGTTTTATATAGTAGTATTTTCTCGTTTACTCTTATAATAAAATTCTCTATACATCTTTCATTTCCTCTTTAACTTTGATAGATAATGCTATCTCGTTTATACTCGTAATGCAGTATAATATAGGTCTTTCATTTCCTTTTATATATTACCGTATAAAACTATCTCTGTTAGATACATGTAATATTTAGCCAGCTGTATACTTGTAAACGTACTATAATATATATATTTTTTTATGATTTAAGAATCGAGAAATATGATATAAATATATGTAAGAATGTGTGCGATAATCGAGAAATTAAATATCACGACCTTTTTCTTTAGGTTAGGTAGCCGAGATTGTTAAAGCTTTCTAAAAAAATTGTACATTCCAATTTTATCAAAACATTAAGAAAATGTAGCTTGGCCGTTGTACCAAGAAAGACAACGGCCAGTAAACATTTTGGAGTCACTTTGCCATCATATTGAAGATGCGTATGATTTTTCTGTTCTGAAAGAGTTCATTTATAGTTCTCACAGTTCTTCATATGAAATGTCTATGTCATATGAATCTTTGGACACCTCACCGAATTGTTTACTGGGCGCTAATAATTAAGTTCGAAGACAGATATGTCCTATTGAATAGCCAGATTGTCCTAGGACAGTCTTGTCGCATGTGTGACAGTGACAAAAGTAATTTTATTTTGAAATAACAAATTCAAAAAGATTACAATTCAAAGTAGATTCAAGAACATCCTCCACATCCTGTAAAAAGACTTTTTATTGTGGTTTTTGATCTGGTAGCGTAATACGACCTTATTTATTTAAAAAAACGGAAAATGGTACAATAAATAAAATACACAACCCTTTAAAGATACAGTTACATGTCTTTATGGTTTCTTACTATAATTACTTTCACATAATTTATTATGTACCATAATAATTTTTACCTTTTGTATACATTTCTTTTAAATTAATATAATTTATATAAAAAGATATAAAAGGATTTGGGAGAGCGCAATATTTAAGAGAAAAAGACACAAAAAACATGAGAAGGATTGCCAGATTTAGATTGGGAAACGAGGAGAAAGAAAACAAATACTGGGAAAATAGCTATGAGAGGATGTGTAGAGTGTGCGGAACGGAGATTGAAACATTGGAGCATATTAAGTTTTCATGTCAGAAAAAAGTAACTAGAAGAATATTGTGCAGTTATTAAAGGGAGGCAGTGAAGGGAAGAGGTGGATGGCGGAAATAGAGAAAAGGAACGAGGAAAGAGAAGGAACGCCAGAGCAGAAGTGATTTTAATCAGAAGTGATGTCTAATAAAACTATGCGAACACCTAGTTGCCATTACAAACCACAATGTGAATGGGGAGGGAATATTTTTCCTTGTATCAACGCAATGATCGGACAAAAGAAACAGAGTGATAGACGTAAAAAGTGGGAGAAGTGAAAATGAAGACAGAAGGGAAGAAGTATAGTGAAAATATAATAGAGGGTTTGTCGAGAGGAGACAAAGAAGACAAGAGGTGAAGAAACGGTAAGAATGAAGGAGGAATAGGGAAAATAAAGGGAGAGGGTCAAGAGAAGGAGAAGCAGAAAATACTTTTGGTCTAATAGTTTTAAGTTTCATTTCAAGTTGAAGTTCTATGAAATATATTAAGAATGTAGATTGTAAAGCCGAAAGATATATTACATAAAAAAATATCTTTGCTATAAAATTACAATTACTGAACTACATAACTCTTATTATGCAAGATTATATAAAGCTATAGTTCAAATTACGAGAGTTCGGCAGTGATTCATACTTTAAAGAGGTTATAAGAGCTGTATAAGTCTATGATACGATGGAGAATTTAATCTAATTCACTCTTATATACATTATAAACAAATTAGTGAGACAGAGTTTTTTTATTGCATTGCAAATTTATATGACACAACTTGTTTGAAGCAAGAATAGATGCCGAATTCTAGAATCGTAATTTTACCCTTATTTAATGTAAAATTATGTAGCAGTAATGAATAATACATCAGCAAGAAATCAGAAGCCAAAATAAAAATTAAAATAGTCATGTGGAAACAAATTATTTCGAGTTTGAACTTGTCAAAGTGATAAAACGCATTTAATAAAAATCAGTGTCACATCATGGTGTGATGACCTATTGACACGATAGTTTATGCATGTAACTATTCCAGGAGGCATGTGGAAGCAATTACACAAGGGCCCTATTACTCGTACACTAACTGGGGGCGATAAGCTAACGTACAATTAGAACGAGAAAGGCCAAGACCCAGTCAAGCGATACTAAATTGATAGCCAATCACTTGACAGTCGATACACAAATTGTGTGAGATAATTAGAGATACTAGATTAGAATTAATGATAGCGTTTATAAATAGATTCATTGATTTTTATTTTATAAATATTAAGATAGCGTTGTGTTTTACGTTTGCTGTGTGTATTGACAATAGAGTGAGAAAGCAGATATTATAAGCAGAGAAAACGAGACAACATGCGCAACTGTAGTTGCGTGGTTATAGGTAGGTGCATCATTTTTTTTAGGCACAGTCCGTTATTGATGAAAGGTACATACATATATAATAGTGGAAGTATATTAACTTTTTAATCACCCTGTTCATAAATATGGCGTATGTAGAACATTTGCATTAGTATGTAAAACTATACGAATGCATAATCAGCATAGGCGACTTATTGCGCCTGACATTTGTCGTTTTAATAGCTCTAATTACTTTAACATAGAATAAATACGTTTCTTGAATATCTTCATTACTTTACTAGGTATATATACATTTATTAGTATACTCGTATATAGTTTGTATATGTATGTACAATACATGTTTCCATGAGATAGTGCACACATGAAAAAATATTTACATTGATAATTCTTTTATTAAATATTAATCCTAAATATAAAAATTCCATGACATATCATTTTATTTTTTTTTTTATATTTATTCACTTATTTGCCTTGACTTTCTTTCGTCATAGCCACCAACAATCTTTTTTAAATACATCTTTTATAATTTATAATTTAATTTTACAAATTTATAAATATTTTAATATTTCACTAATTAATTTCCGTCCGTTCCACTGTATAATATCAATTTCTAGAAACCTTATTTACGAATAGACGCTATTTAATAATTATAATTTTATATGATACTCTAATATGTATGCTCTTATATTATATTATTTTTATAATTTCGCTATTTTTTTCTTCCTCTTTCTATATTTTCAAATATAGAAAATTTATTTGAATCCGTCATGAATTTATTTCTTTCTTCATTTTTATTTTCACTAAAATTTTGTGATACTAATAATTTAGAGTTGGATTGAATTTTTGGTACTTTTATGGACCTCTGAGAATTATTTTCTGTTTGTTCCTCGTCATTATCTTGTTCATTTTTTCTGTAATTGTTCCTTGTATTATAAGTTCTAGGTGTAGAATTTGTAATATAATTAATGAAACTTTGTTCTTTCTCATTCTGTTTAGTTTCAATTTTATTATCATTTATATTATTTTGTTTTTTAATATTTTCCTTTTTACAGTTTCTATCTAAATATGTTCTTTTTCTAATGGGTGCTGGCTTATATGATGGTATACTATTTTCACGACTTGTTAAATTTTGAGGAAAGTCCTTTTCATAATTAGATAATATATCAAATCTATTTTTTGTAGTTACAGCATACGAATTTTTGTCTTTCCAAATTTGAGGTATTTCAATAGCGGCTTCTTGATAACTAAGATTTCTGTTTCCCATTAAAATTTTTATTTCTTGTTGCCTTTTTCTTTCTTTGCAATTTTTATCAGTCGCATCATGTTCTTCATCACAATTTACACATTTTATAATTTCATTTTTACATAAATTTAGCGTATGTTCATTTGAACCACATTTGCTACATCTACTCTTTCCTTTACATTGATTGGCCGTATGGTTATATCTTAAACATTTATAACATTGTCTCGTATTTTTAATAAATGGTTCACAGGGTAATTTAGCATTCCAAATATAAATATATTGAGGTAAATTTTGGCCTTCAAAGAAAATGATAATATTTTTAGAGTCCTCATATTTAATTTCATCTTCAACTTTCACTCTCCTTTTTAATCTCCTTATGGAGTGGATTTTATACGGGTCACTATAAATGTTTTCTTTTAATTCTTCCTCCGAAAATTCAATATCTACATTTTTGATAATTCCAATTCTTGTAATCCAAAACATTGGTATAAACATATCAACTCCTGATGTTTTCTTGTTATTTAATTTCACTAACATATTAGCTGATTTAGGATTTTTACATACCGCCATTATTCTATTTTTCCCTATTTTCTTTATTTCTGTAATATCTTTTCCATATTCTGAATTATATAGCATTTTTGCTGTTTTTAATGTACTGATCCCATATTTTTCATTTAGAATATCTTCTTTCTGAATCATAATTTTATAAGAAGATAAAGTTAAATTATCTTCATTGTATAAATTTATATTGGGGTCAACTCCCACTTTCCCCTCAGAATTCAAATTCATTTTTTAAATTCAGAAAATTTGAATATTAAAATAATAATATTTTAGATAATGCAATTTTACTTTAAATTTAAATTTACTTTTTAATTAATTTATATATATGTATATTTAATAATATTAGTTCAATTAAATTATTTTAAGGAAACAAACAAAACACGTCTATCACGTATCGAATGACTACTCGATTGCATATCATTTTAATTTTAATATTTATTCAAGTGCATCAACTTTCGATAGTTATTAGCACTTAAAACAATATATACATTTATAAAAAATTGTAATACATAATTTATAGTCTATAAATACGAGTATGGGCATTTAAAATATTGTCTGTGCGATGAATTCTTGCAGCATTGAAGTATAATAACCTTTACTGTTAGTGGGCTGTTACATTGTCTACAGATGACGTATTATTATATTAGTTATTATTTATTAAAACTAAATTTAGGGACTTTCCGCTGGTTAGACAGCGGGGAAGAAGGAAAGGGAAGCTAGAGAAGATCTCACTTCTTATTATACTGTATTAGTCATTCTACAAAGGAATTCGATTATATCGATTCTTTTATCGATAACGATTATATAAATATCGTGTACTTAACACGTATCGTATCTCAATCGATAAAAGTAAAACATTTTATTTACGCAATTTTCTACTCGCATGTGATTTTGTTAAATTTATTTATTTAACTTCAGCCTATTTCCGATGCTAAGTCTTATCACCGACGACCTCTTACTATGTCAGTTTTTTGTGATTATATGTGCCTTTTTTCCCCTCCATGTTTTATTTAATAAAGCCAATGCAGAACGACATTAAATAAAAAAAAAATTAAATTCTTGAATATTATTTTTCTTTTTCAGTTTCCGAAATTGACTACACCTGGCTTTTGAAATTAATTGTAAACATAAAACTAAATGATATAAATCTACTTTTGAATGATATTTATTGTGCTATCAACTACATTTATGCTGATTTGACGTTCACGGTTTAATAAAATATACATTTTTATGAATATCATAAACCGCTAATTCCTAACGTTATTTTTAATGAGCGATTTCTACAGAGATCCATAGATATGATAACTGAAGTATAATACAATGTTTTATCAAGAAGGAAATTTAAAGTTAAACCACGTAATGGTATTTTGTGGCTTGATATTAAAGATACGATGCGGAGATACTGGTAACGCGGAGAAGCGATAACAGCAAATAATTATACAGTCATTTTAACAGTCAATGATCTTTCTGCATTGTTGCGACATTATATACTCGTACTTTAAAATTGTAATGCTGTTGATTAAGGGAATTAATAAGTATAAGTATGAATATTGTTAACTTGGACAATTATTGTACTATTCAGTGCTTGATTCACCAAAAAACATAATTTGGAAAAAATAAATAAACACGAGATTCTGCATCAAATGCAAACATATCTATGCTTATGCCAAAGTTGAAATAAATATTCTAATTTATGTCAATCAGCTGTCATCTCGGCCCAGTAACGTAGCGTGCCTTAGACGGGCCCTGTATCAAAATTTGTTGGGGGTCCAAATGATGGGTAAAGATTTTTCACAAAAGGAACAAAAACGCTCGAATTGATTTAAAATAATTATACAATGAATACTCGTACGAACTAATATAAGCTAAGTACGGCTTTAGAGTTTAACTGATATTTAACTAACATTTTACGAATGTTTGCTTACACTCGTTTGGGGCCGCTGTAGCCCGATGGTCCTGTATCATTGATATTGGCCCTTTGAGCACTAAGCTACAAAGTTTACAGTGACATTGTCAAGTGTAACCAATAGAATTTTATATTACATTTTTAAGTATCTAAAGGTCTAGGACTAGACTAATGTTTACCACATGTTTAAGTAAAGACAGATACATTCCAAATCAGTTTCTTTTTACAAAACACTTCAACATCTTTTTGTAAATAAATATTCTTCAATTAACGACCACAAATGATGTAGGAGGTATGGAGAGTATTGTTAACTTAACGATAATGTTTTTTGTTTACGAAATTAGTTCAGCATATCTATCGTATTGTATTATATCGTATCGTATATATTGTATCGTATTGTATATATCGTAGGTTTGTATTTTAGTTATTTTGAAGTGATAATTTATATAATTATCTGGCTTACGTGACGAACAATTTATAACATAAGAGAGATCTAACTGAAATAGAACTTAAAAACTAAACTGTTTTTGCTCTTTTTTGATTTTTGATAGGGTGCATTACATATTTTTCTTATCACGTTTGAAACTGTGGCACTGTCAGGACCTTCGAATTTTTTAGACAAAACTGTCAAACAACTGTACAAATTTGTCAGTACACTGTCGCCATCTATATCTAACTATATAACCATGAAGTAATGTTTCATCTTAACAATCGGTACAAGCTATGAACATTTGCAAACTGGTTCTTTTAAGCATGAGCCACCGCCGAACTCTAGTAATTGGATCTATAGCTTTGATTATTTCATCATTAAACTATATAGTGTAATTAAATACACATATAATTCACAAAATTAATACACAACTTTATATTTGTTTATACATTTATATCTGAACTACATTCAGACAGTTTTAACATATGTACTCTACAAATAACTGTATTTGTGTTTAAAGTTATTGAACTTTATCATCATTCTATATAACTTTAAATAACTTTTCTTATTTTAGAAACACTAAATAATAGAATTTACAAGTTAACACATATTTGTATTATTTCTATTAATATTCTAAAACAATATTACATTTTCTATAAGTTCTAGCTACTAATAGGCACTTTAGTTAACTTATTTTCATAATATAATAATAATACTCGTATACCTTCATTTATATTCAAGCCTAGGTCTAACATGTTTTGAATATATTAACTATTGATTTAATGATGTACTCCCATCTTGAAAGTGTTTCCTCTGTTAGTTTTAAAGACACGCGCTCTCTTCTAAGATTCCACACACTGACTTATTACATTTTTTTTATTTTCATGGTTTTTTGACTGTAACTGTTTGTTTTAACTAATAAATTATTTAAGTGTGTGCATAAGTTTAAGGTTGCTATCTATCTTAGCTAAATATACTATATTTTATTTTATCTCGTCGACTTATAAAGCTCTTAAGGGAGAGGAAGGGTTGCTGTACCATTAGAGCCAAGCCTCACGTAGTCAGAGAATATTAAATCTACACTTTCAACATAAATTCTTAATTGCGTTGGTTTGGTGCAACGACTCACAACCGAAATAATTCTTTTTATTTTTATTCAGTTCAGAAATAATTTACCGTTTTTGATATTTTTGTTTTCCATTAACAATAAGAATGTTTTTTTTTCGTGTACCATAGTGAAAAACCTATAAAAAACGTATACTTGGTTCATTTTGATATTTAATTACAATACAGAAATATGAAAACGTTCTGAAAAAATGGATATTTATTTTATTCAGTGTGATTTCTAAAATGAAGTTTCAGTTTTTATAGTCACTGTTTTCGAAACTAGCGATTCATGAAATCTGTAGCCGCAATTATAGTTTCTAGTAAAATGTATATTTGTTAATTTAAAACCTGTTAAACATAATTACACGAAATTAAATTTTATTTTAATTTTGCATAAAATAGTTTACTTATAAATATACGATTTATTAAGTAAATAAACCGACGACACAGTGTGTGATAGCATTGAAACTTGTCTTTGTTTGCTTCGATCCTCAGACTAGAGTTATATTTGTTGTTATCAAGTTAATATAGTTCAATGGCGTGTAATTAAAGCTACGCAATGGCTCATTAATTATAGATGGTCCACTCTATAATTGACATTATAAAAATATATAAATATGTGGGCGAGACAATTGAGTCTTCGAGTCCGATCCCGGAGCAGCGTTTTCAGGTTTGATTTTTATCAAATTAAATTGATTACACCAGTTCTGGACACAAATAAGTAGCAACAAATTGTGATTGATTAATGAAAATACAAAAAAGTGGAAAACTCTTATCAGAGCAACAGACAATTTGAAAAAGCCATCTACAGACTGGACCTACGAGGTTAGCGCATCAACATTTAATGAGTAAAATAGTAGCTCCACAGTACCGCAACTGTCAGACGCAAATAACAGTCCATCATGTACTAATAACCTGCCCACAATATCAAACTCAACGAAGAAAACACAGTGTCGGTGGAGAACTAAAAGACTTACTTTCTGGCAATCCAGAATATATGCAAAGTGTTATAATCGAAATAAACTTAATAAATCTAATTTAACTAAAATAAAATAATTTCAGGCGGAATGACCTTGAAGTTGAAATCGCCTCAAATTCTAAAATAAAACAACAATAAAAAATTGATTAAGTATATTCGATGTTAAGGACTTAACATCGAACATAGGCCAACGTTAAATAAATTAAATTTAAAAAATTATTCTGTAAAACATATAACAATAAGTAATACTTGAAAGTGATTCTATGTGCAAAATTTGTATTATATATTGTGTATTACTATATTCTATTACTATATTATATACAGTGTAAAGAAATCATTGACCCCTGGAGTATGCCATGCCCTATAAACCTTAGTAGTGTAATACTAGTAACAAAGGGGGTTGGCTGGTCAGGCAGGTGAACCCTTCTACTCGCACTTCACTCGAGATCACGAGTACTGTGGAAAAGGGTGACGGAATAAGGGTCAGGGGGACTTAGAGAAGGGGTTGACGTGATTCCGTGCCTTACCCTACTTCAGTAACTTGCCTCCGGAACTTTTGATATCAAATTTTGATGTTGATGTTAACGCCCAAAGGATGTTTATACATTTATAGGACATTTTACCAGACACCTTGTTAATTTAGATTGATATATCACAATAACGTACGGTACGTAGTGTCGTAATAGAGGTATTAGTATTAAATAAACCTTTGTAATTGAGGCATTATAAATTATTAGATTTCTGATTAAATTGAGCGTACCATATATATTACAGATATTAATTATTCATTTGATTAGCTTATGTAACCATATGTTAAATTTATTGAATAATATATACGTGGTAATTATATATGCAAACAATATTATACCTGGATCACTAATTGCTTATATCTCAACTAAGTACATGAAATTTAATTAACAAACTATATATTTGTGCTTAAAAGTAAAATTGTAATAGAGCACATAATATAAACTACTATTGGATATTGAGCCTTCCGTTTATTCAGATATGATTCTTTATCATTGTAAAATCGTAAATATGACTATAAACTTAAGGTCATGTACCATTTTATTTAAAGACGATCCCAAAGAGCAGTAGTGATCAAACTACAGAAAATAGGTCACTTTCCTCATATTTTATACGTAAATGAATACCGCTTGGTGTCAGAGCCGTTTATCCATTGGGCAGTAATGGTAAATTGGTAATTTCTGTGGCGATAATGGCGATTAAGAATGATATGTTGGAAAAGGTTAACTTTCAATATGTTTTAAAGGATTTTGTATCTAAGTTAAAAGAGTTAATATTTAAGAATATTGTACTTTACAAAAAGATTTAATAAAAAAATACGTATATTTTCATTTCATTTGTTTTAAATTTTCAACCTTTGTAATATAGTAAAAAAAACTGTATAGTTATAAATAAAATTGTTCTGAGACGTACATTGCCTAGAGGCCCTAACATGGTTAATGCGGCACTGCTTGGTGTTATTCTGTTTACAGGAAAATATTTATCATATTCTCAATTCTCAGAAAGTTAGTTACCATTGTTATTAACTCACAAAGCTTCCGTTTCGACAAAGGTGTAGGGTTTGTATATTAAAAATGCAAATTTTAACAGTCAAAATCTAAAACTTGACTATCACAAGGAGTATTGAAACGTATAAAGAACATTAATAAATATACATATTTAAATTTTCAAGACGATCATGAAGAAAGTTATTTTTTAGGGAACGTCCTTAAGCGAAAGTAAAATATTTGATCCAAAAGAGTTTTAATTTTGTCTGAAATCAACATTTTATAATTCATTAATTCTTTAAAGTCGTGTTAATTCGAAAATTCATTACACAAAACATTTCATATTAGGGCGGACGCATAGCGAATTCTCCATTGCTCCACTAAGTATAGTTACGTCTAGTTTATGTTTATCTAATAAAAGTACATTTTACTTAAAATATATTACCTAATATATAACGCGTGTGACTTATTTTATTGCTTTTTAAAGAACTTTTTGACAAAACCTTTCTAAAGATTATAAAATCCTTAGAAATCAATTACATTTTTTGGAATAGTTATAAAATAATAAAATTAGAGCCTTTTAGATTAAACACTATTAGATTTTTCTTAAGTAAAATATTACATAAATGTAAGGTAGTATCCATGTCTTGTGTTTTGCGGGTAGACAATCTCGATACCGATATTCAATTTATTAATTACCTATTCAATATTGATATTATGTTATCTCTACCTTTCGAGGATAAAGACAAAATTATTTTAAGACTGTGTCTAGTCTGAGCTAATATTTATGGCTTAAAAGTTAATTTTTGTTTTGTTATGTAAATACTCGTAACTTCAAACATGTTTTCTATCGGAATTAAATGAAAAATGGCAGTAAATAAATGAAATGCCACGACTTAGAGTAAAGTCACTTTAAGTCGCTAGATATTCGTCAAGTCAATTAGTTATTTATAATAAACAATGTTAAACGTCGAATGCAGTTAAATACAAAGAATCCCTTGGGTCCAAAGTCCGAGTCCAAGAAGATCACATAAGTCCAATTAGTCCGAAGACAAGTCGATTAATTGTCTGGGCATAGGACAAGACGACAGACTGACAACAAAAGGTTTATGGAGGGGGGTGAAGGGTGAAGAATTGTTTGAACTGTAACAACGATAAGTTAGAGTTTGTTGTGTAACAAAACCATAGGGGGAGATGGTTTGTTTATTCTAGTTTAACACAGTATTTTATATATTTTCCTTATTGGTTCACTTATACTTTGAATAAGACATACTCCTCGTATATACCCTGCAAATACAGTTACGTGCATTTAAGATTTATGAAACATACCTTGTATGTTTTACGAACGGCTTCATTTCCAAACAACCCTGGACGTGTTTGGAACTTATCTTATCTTAACATAAACTTGTAGTGTAGTACTTTTTGATAATGTATTTATCAATTTAACGTATGCCACTAGGGGAATTTCATTTTCTTACATAAATAATTTTACATTCTCTTAGGTCTTGAACACACTGCGATTTAAATCGCGTAGTTTTGTAACACATGGAATCATATGAGCATGCACACACCACGGATTTTTAATTTTTTTTGTGTTACAAAGCCGCCAGGAACGCTCAGTGTGTTCAAGCTCTTAAAACTACCCTTAGCGATATAGCGCTCTAAGACTCCAAGTACAATCCTGATGCTACTCTAGCTTCAGTCTTATCTTAACATAAACAACTCTGGAATGCACATTGGTTTGAGAGAGTGACGTAATCTGAAGAGTAACATATTATGTTCATATGTGTAGTGGCTTATAATTTGTAATTAGTGCATCCTAATTATTCCTGACAGCATCAAATATATAACGTTCTTTACTTTAACCCGTTAATATCCAGGCTTTCCATTTAACGGATCCAAATAGAATTAATAACTGGACTGCAAACAAGGATCTCATTTTTATACGATACTGCTTTAACCACTAAAGCTATCACAAGTAGTGAAACGAGTTTCTGTTATTACACTTTATAATATTAAAGTTTGAACAAGATTAACATATAAATAAAAAAAATAAAACAATAATAAAAAAAAAGTTAATTATACGATAAAGAAATAAATAAATATATTAACTCGAATCTAGAAATCAATTTTTTATCAATAAAAAAAATGATCGATAAAAAAAAAGTTGTTTAATTTGTAAGATTAAACTGATATTGTATTATGGCTAGCGCTAACGGGCGATAAATATTTATTAACAAATCAATTACAAACATATGTGATAACAAATTTCTGCAATAAAAAAAGCAATTAAGTTACGTTGATTCCGATATCGTGTATCGGGCTGATATGAAAGTAAGCTATTAGTACGCATTTGTTATTGATTAAGTAGGCAGGGGACCAATCATATCAATGCCATCTAATCCAAATAACACTGCCTAGTCTATATTACATTTAAATACTTTTAAAAAGTATTTGTGCACATCTCTGGATTAAAGTGTTCATCCTACGTCATATACTACATACAGTTGTCCAGAATAACACATATTTTTTTGTTATTATGAAGGTGACGAACAAAGATAATTAAAATCGATTGACGTTAAAATAAGGTTTAAAATTAAGTGAAAAAACTGAAATCATCTTATATTTAGTAAAATTAGAAAGCTAATAGACACACATTTCAAAGAAACTTAAAAAATCAATCCATTTTTTTTAAATTTTTGAGATAGACATTAAAGCCCTCAGCACACGACGCGACTGGTTGCAAACCCTAGCTCCAAATCTGCCCGAACTGATGTGATGTTGTTAGTAAAAGAACGAACGTGTTTACGAGTGAGATAAAACACACGGCACGAACGTAACTAAACTGATTCTAAACTAGTTTTGAGCATAGCGACTAGATTTCTCGGTCGCAGGGCATTGTTGGTTTAATGATGACATCATCAACAGAGATGTTTACGAATACTATTGAAAAATATTTAAATACATACATACAATCAAATATAACACAATAGAATCCCCTGTTGTGCTATTGATCATCTCGTGCTCGTTTTCGATGAAAACTTCGTTTCTTGTTAAGTTTGCAATCAGCCGACTCGTGTGCCTTTCCCCGTGTTTTATCTCACTCGCATACACGTTCGATCTCTCACTAAGAACATAGTTGTAACCACATTTGCTTCGGGCAGATTCGGGCTAAGGTTTACAACCAGTCGCGTCGTGTGCATAGGGCCTAATGTGCCAATACCCTGTATACTAAACTAATAATTGACATATGTATGTGTATGTAAATATTATGTTGTAAAACACCTTCAAATAGCTGTGACGATTTTCAACAAATATTTTCGACAACATATATAATTATTCTTTTATTCAATAGCCACTCATTCGTACAGCAGAGCTGCTACAAATCGTGTATGCTATTATAACTGGTTTGAAATCAATTTGCATATGAATGCTAATTCCACTAACATTTATAGGTAATTAAATATGACAACAAAATGTACAATAGGTACGTAAGTCCCATATTACTGTATGTTGTATATATATATTGTACTATGGGTTATATTTATATGGTAGTCAGTTTACATGAATTACAAAGAGACAGGCCATTTAATACGTGTTTTGTTTACAAAGAGCGCGCTTTATACGAACGCCCACGCATACTTAGGTAGGTGTGTTAGTTAAATATATACACTCATACTTTATTAATTCTATAGGATATACATACAACTATGTGTATACGAGTATATATAACAAATAAACGAAAACCTTTGTGTTAGATATCTAACAAACATTTACCACGACCTTTTTGAACATGTGTTTTGTCTTTTGTGGTGATGCTCTGAGTTGTTATCTCATAATCATTTTAATTTGGTTTTGTTTACATATATTTAACGTTAAATCGTTTACTATTGATACCGGGTTAAGGCACCTAAAAAGTTACATCTTTTATCAGGTTGATTCATTAAACTATATCTTCTTCTTTATAAAAATTTAGCTTGCGTTTGTTTGTGCTCGTTAAAGTCGGAATGTAGTCTGTCGATTAATTTGAATATGCGCGTTGTTTCGGAAATCGAATTCAATTCTTTCGTTTCGTGCGAACAATTGCCGTGATCGAGCAGATCTGTTTTATATGAGTGAAACATTTTATGAATCACTTTTAAAAGAGTATTCCTGTACTATTCCTGAATTGTATTGCAAGACTCAGGAATAGGGCCCCAATTTATCGTCGTCTGTGTATGTATGTTTTTTATTGACTTTCCCATTCATTTTAAATCATAATAACATAGCGAAGCGTGTCCGAGATTAGCTAGTTAATGGGCTTGTGTCCTCATTTTTTAGTGGTCGATTGTTCAATTGTTGATTGAAATTGATGTTAATAAATGTGTATTGGCGTGTCTATTTTATTAAGTATTTAAATATTGACGGAGATATAGCAATTAAAAGTTTGAATTGAGTAGGTCAGTGCTGTGGTAATGTTCTGTAGCTGTTGGTAGTCGAAATAATCAAGTCAAATCAAAGAATAATAAGTTTTTATTTTATTTAATCCTGCTAAGGGAGACATAATATTGAAATTTTATTGTTCCTTGAAATAGCTGTAAATAATATTTGATATATAAATACATATAGCAGAGATTTATGATCTGTAAGATTGGTAACCTTACACAAGGATTGTGATGTCACATGCACTTGGAACGTGTACAACGTTGAATCCCTTTAATAATTAAAGAGACAAAATGACTTTTTTAATTGTTAATATCTCTTAACATATAAGGAGTTATTTAAAAATAATTGAATATTTGAGGTTCTAGTAACCCACTTTATCACTATATAGTACACTTTTATAGAAATTAAGACATAGGACATAAGCCCATTGTATAAGCGTGGGGTTCTAATTATTAAATTTCGTTATTTATGTGCGCGTAGGTGTTCATGTTTTTATATGATAATTTACTTTTTTCTTTCTATTATATAAATTGTTTTATGCATTTTACAAAAGTAGCATCGCTAAAATCACTGTAACTTGTAAACTAATGGTCTGAATGTCATGAAATTTTGATACATATCGTTGGAAAATTGATGCTATCTAAACATCATATGGATTTGTCAATAATGGCGCTATTTGTGTGCCATCTTACGAACTTATTGAGTGATGCGTTATTGATTTATAAAATAAGTTGTGATCTTATCTTATCTATAAGAAGTGTGCGCAATTTCAACTAGATAGGTACTTTAAAAATAGAATTTTGTGAAAAAATTATTACCGCTTTACAAATAAACCTATTATAAAATGTATACCAGATATAAAGTTCGTCCGGACAGGCTTATTAACAGTTTATACCTTGTATAAATTTTATAACCGGTTTATTTGTAAGGCGGTTAATGTTTTAAGTAGGAATAAAGCGAGTCTAATGAGAGGTATTTTCAAAAGGCTCTATCTCGTAGAGTTAGAGTAGTAAATTTTGGGTAAATATCCTTAACATGTTGTATTTCAAACTTTAATTTTTCTATTTAAATTTTTAAATCTATGTAACCCCCTATTATATAATTACTCTGATAACAGACACGCTGTAGCTAGTTTAGCAGTCACCGGGAAGGTTTTATTTTAACCATATAATATTTACTATAAAGTATCAGATCTTTACTATTATGAATCATTTTTCATTTAAGTTAACGTAAAGCTATAATTTAGGACGAATAAACCTGTAATTAACAAGTATGATTTAAGCTTTAGAGATCGTAAACCACTAATTAAAAAATATGCATTAAATATATACATGTGTATGTTTACAATGAATTTAATATATAATCAGACATAATCCTTCTCACTAAATGAGGTTGTTATATGGTTTCAATGATACCTACTTTATATAATTAAGACTGAGTTATATTAATTAATTTGTAATTAACAGATTAATTATGTAGGTACGATTTTAACGCTATTTATATTCCATACAACAGTCAATCAAAATAAAACCTGTTTTTATATGTAATTATAATCTATTTTTAAAATACTTTAATTATGAAATAAATACACTGTTAATTTCATATAACAACTGTTTTTTACTGTTAAATTTATTAAATATAACAATTAACGTCACAACTAATTGTTTTTGTTTTCCTATATAAAATTATTTATAAGCCGTGTGAATTTATTGATTTTTTTAATGATATTTTATGTATGTATTGTTAGAATCACGCCGGTTTCTTTTTAAATTATGTAACACTGTTATTACCGTATAATCAAAACATATAATTACGTTACCTTGATTATATTAAACCACAGTCTATAAAAATTGTATAGATACATGAAAGAAAAATTATATTAAACATATTAAAAAAAAGAAAAAGAAAAAAATATTATTTTGTATACAACTTACCATTGTTGTATACAACAAAAGAAAAAGTTTTAATAACATTACTGCACTGAAAATATGTATATATATGTTACACAAATATATATATATATAAAGGTATACGTATATTTATTCTATTTGTTTTCGTTCAGATCAAAAACAGATTTAGTTTTTGTTCTCCTTATAAAAGAACCATTTTTGTTTTCTGGTACCATAGGCTGGTAATAGATATAAAGAATATTTTTCTTTATTAGAATCAGCTTTGTACCACTTACCTACTTTACGTATTTTACTAAAAAAATGTTTAAATAATACTTAAATTTATTTAATCAAACGAAATTTCCGTTTTCGGTTTCGATCAAAACGGTTTGAAAACGTTATTACTGCTTTAATTTTATTTTGTTTTCTGTATTTAATTTAATTTGTTTAGCATATGGTAATACGCGTAGTCATTCACAGTACCATTTTTAATTTAATTTATTTTTTAAAGCTTTCTTATTTTTTTAGAATCTTACAATGTTTTAAATTAAAAATATTAAATTAAGAAAAACTATATTATATTATAACCTCCAAAATGTGACAATCTGTCAAAATGCAGTAGGATTTACTTTTAAAAGAAGTTTAATGTCAGTTTTTGAAAAATATAAAAGTGAAACCAATTTCTTTTAGTAATTGTTATTAAATATTGCAATTTTATTTATTTTACATACAATTTTGTCGAACTGTCAAAATTTATATTACTAACGATGCATACGCACCAACTAAATTAACTAAACTTAAATTAAAACACAAATTTCAAAAGGAATGCTTAAACGAAAACCTGAAATCTAGATTATAATATTAAATGAAAACAGTAAATCAAATATGAAAACAGTGAGTGGGAATGAGGCTTTAATATTTTATAAAGTTTTGTAAAGGTAATAATCATTTTAACATTTATTTATTATTAATCAGTTCCAATAGAATATGCTTATGATCATTTCTATCTACTGCTTTGTATATCGATCGTTCAATTCATTAGGCGAACAACTCTAAATATTGAGTTTTGAGAACATGACGAAAATAATATTTTTATTTGATTGCATTTATGAGGTATATGAGTATTGAATCAGATAGAGGATAAAATTTTACACATGCATATCTAACTCAAATTTCGATTATTTTGAGTTGCTTTAGTAACGAACTAGATCTTTATGTGTCCTATGTCTCGTGCCTTTTGTTGATCCCTGAACTTGTGAAACCCATGTGTCCAAGACTCGAAGTACCATCACGCACGTGTGTATACCACGTGTCACCTTATCATAGTTCATAGTCGGGAGTTGCACAGACAGCATCCCTGAATAAATATGTCTTTGTAGCTGTGAATGATGTCATCATTAGGCTCAAATCACAGGGTTGTATTTGGAGTATTCATAGGGCCAAACATCATTAACATTCATGTTTAAATATTTTATCACAAACATAAAATATTCTCACTCATACATCTTCCGTAGAGCCTCTATACGTCTACCTACAAGGTTACAAGATATTCTCGGTTATTACAAAAAGCTGGGGAACATAAATGGATATGTTCGCTTGGTTATGGCTATGTTATATGTGTATATATTTCAATGAATACATGTACACTCATCTCAACTCTTAATACAGCATCCGCAGGCTCAAGCTCCTATTCTCAGCTTGGTACGGTCTGTAAAACATCAAACAAAACTAGTTGCCGGCTTATTGTGTTAAAGAATATTACATTTAAAAAAGAAATACAAAAGAACAACATGAGAATAATAAATACATAGTGTTCTTTAAGAAGCTAATTCTATTGTAGATTACTTTGCAGCATTCCAAGGCTTATATACTTCCTTGAAATTGAAACAATGTTATATTTTACTTACATATATGTTTGTAGGTTAATTTTATGTTATATCAATAGAGAGTTTGTTATATATTTCCGTTGTTATAAGAATAGAAAGGAAATGTAATTTATATTATATAGGGTAAATTATTTAGTGGAATCTGATTACTGTATTTGTTCTTATAGTACGAGGACCGACGACGTTCACCTGTTTTTTAATCTAAATACAATTTTTGTAGATAATGGGCTTGTGTCCTCATTTTATAGTGGTCGATTTTTCAATTGTTGATTGAAATTGATGTTAATAAATGTGTATTAGCGAGTCTATTTTATTAAATATCTAAATATTGACGGAGATATAGCAATTAAAAGTTTGAATTGTAGTTTTAGCGCTAGCTAATGGTCGGCCATATTTGTATGACGTGAAATGCATGTTAACGTCAGTTATTTGTTGAGTAGGTCAGTGCTGTGGTAATGTTCTGTAGCTGTTGGTAGTCAAATAATCAAGTCAAATCAAAGAATAATAAGTTTTTACTTTATTTAACCCTACTAAGGCAGACATAATATTGAAATTTGATTGTTCCTTGAAATAGCTGTAAATAATATTTGATATTTTGATATATAAATACATATAGCTGAGATTTATGATCTGTAAGGTTGGTAACCTTACATAAGGATTGTGATGTCAAATGCACTTGGAATGTGTACAACGTTGAATCCCTTTAATAATTAAAGAGACAAAATGACTTTTTTAATTGTTAATATCTCTTAACATATAAGGAGTTATTAAAAAATAATTGAACATTTGAGGTTCTATTAACCCACATATTTTATAATTCAAATTTATAATTCAATTTTACAAATTTCTAAATATTGAAATAATTCACTAATTAATTTAGAATCACTTAACAAAAATTTAGTATTAACAGGAAAAGTTTTAAACACATCTAATTCTAAATTCATAATTCTACGTTTATATTCTAATAAAATAAAATACATAAATAAAAATATACTAACGAAACTGTTTCTTTGATGAAGAAAGAACTGTAGCTTACTCAAATTGCTTTTGTGAAGACAAGATTCTCAACAACTCGAGCTGTACTTTATGAACTTTATAGATATAGTCATCAAACCATTTTCTAGTATTATATTCTCTTGCCATAAAGGTAGCATATTTTTATTGACATAATTCCACATTTACGCGTTTTATTACATTCTCAATTTTACTTTTATCTTTATATATTTTTCTTTACCATCTCACGCGTACAAACTAATGTTATTTTTTATGATACAATAATTTTTTTCTTCTTAACACTTAATAAAGTAGAGTTATTTTTCTAACATTTTATTCTATATAACAGTTTACTAAATATTTTTGATACTTTCTTTGTTGGGTTATAATTTTACACACAAGAGAGGTCTCAGCGTCTTTCGTTTCTGTCATTAAATCTATTTTTTTTTTGTTAGATCTCTGTAGAGATCTCACATTTCGTATCGTTAAATTTTAAACGAGCTTTTTGATATACGTGACACTGTAGTGTATACATATACATATATATCTCGACGTCTTAAATACAGACATCATGTTTATTCTTTTTTGAAGAGATTAACTTGCTCTAGCTTCTTTACTTTTTGGTAATTTTGAAATTAAATCATAAATGCTGTAATATTAAGGTTTTATTTAATTAAGCTTAATGGTGTTATGTTACTATAAAATTTAGCAAAACTAAATGCTAAGATATAAGACACTTTTTGCAGTTTGCAATGCCTTCATCAAAACGGTGATCAGAAGGAGACCATATCAACATTGTCTTAAAATATTATGTAAAAAGAAACATAATTGGGTCAACCTTGGTGCTCGGAAAAACTATTATGTGGAATACTATATACATTTGTAAATATATTTACATAAAAAATCGACATCTTAGCAACTTTAGGAATCGTCAAAACTAAAAATAATTATACTTTTTTGTAAACAAATGTATTGAGTAGCATAAGAAAATAGTTTAAATTTTGTTTTGTGAAATTTGAGTGTTTGAAAAAGAAGGTTCCATTTTTTGGTAAAATTTTAAGATAAAAATTAAACAAAAAATGAACGATTCGTAGAAATAGTAATGGAAATTCTATGCTACTTGATAGATAATTTTATAAAGAAGATATGGTGTAATTTTTATTACAATCGGATAACGCCTTCTTGAGATATCGTGATGAACAATTAAAAAAAATAGTTTCGAGATAAACGAATATGAAGTATATATATATATATATACTGCCACGTTGGCTTCAAATTGATATAACTCAAGTAATTTTAAAAATATTGTCATGGTAAACTTTTGAAATATTCTTAAAAGCAAAGTTAATAAATAAATCTATGCAAAAAAAGTTGTTTTTATCACACATTTGTATTGCAATTCTCAAATGTAGGTAACTCTTTGCTTTTCGATCTTACTCCATCATAATTTAAGGAAACTTAACCAAACTTTACGAAATATATTGTAAACAAAATACAACTAAACTAAATAAAATAGTTCTGATAATCTTTCTTTTTTTGTTCTTTTTATCCCACTCCTTCGCCTTAGCTCTTCTCTACGCTAGCGTTACTTTTCGCTAGTTTACTTGCTCTCAATTCATTCTTTTTCTTGTTTACTTTTTCCATTGCTATTGTGTGTTCTTTGTCATTCTCTTTCTTCCTTCTCTACTAACAACTGTTCTTTCACTCTCCACTTCCCCCTACACCTACCACTCACATTTTGTGTTTGACTGGCAATATCCAAAATGTTTACAATCCACTGTGTGAAATCTAAGTTCGCATCAACTTCTAAATCCAATAAATTCAATGCTATTAATTACATTTATCAGTAATAATTTATATGACACATTGATTAAGTCAGATGTACTTATGATTAGTGTTTTGTTATAGATTTGATTGTAATACGTCATAGTTACTAACATATGTAGAATGTAGATTGCGTTATGTAGCCCCCTGTATTCCATTGTGTTGTTAAGTTGTTCAATGCCTTTAAAGTATGATTGATCGTATTTTAATCCAATTGTAACATTAATATATATAGATGAATTTCTATAGTATAGTAAAGTTCAGTTTGTAATTTAATATTGGTACTTACATAAGTTGTTCGTTCTATAAGAGCGTTAACCCTACCTAAAATATGTGATTTGTATGTCAACCCACCCACGTAATATTGTAATAAGCTTTAAACAAGATATTTAACTTAATGCATTACAAGTATAAAAAGTATATTTAAAAATATGTCATATAGCATGTAAAAATACGAGTAGTTATTTATTTATATCAGTGTCTAAAAACTATAACACTCGAAATACGACAGAATTTCTGCTATAATTTAAATTTATTTTGTAACTATTACAATCTAGTCTAATTAGACTAGTAAGCAATTTGACGTAATATAAAATAATAAAAACATTAAAGGTTTTGCTCTTCAGCATACCTTATTGTATGATATGAAATATTTAACATAAATATGTATTACGTTTTGTACGATTACATTTAATGAAATTAAACTAACTCCAAGAGTTTAACCCTTTGTAGTCTTCTCTTTGTTTCTCCATCGTTGTCCAGTAGGTGTGTTACGTCGTCATTAACATGTTGTTGGAGTCTTTCCTGGTGACTCTTGGCAAATGTCCTTATTGTAGTGTTAATCTTTAAGTCCCAGTGAAGATCACTGTTTCCAGTGTGCTCCCACGATGTTTCTTAACACTTTGTTCTGCAACCTTTGGATTAAATCCTTGTTACTCTGATTGGTACAGCCCCATAGCTGAATACCACAAGTCCACACTGGTTTAAGGATCCTTTTGTATATTAGTAACTTATTTTGTACTGACAGAGTGGAATCCTTTCCAATCAGCCAGTACAATTCCCTATATATTAAGTTATTCTTTTTTCTTCTTTACATGTTCTTTAAAGCGCAGTTTGGCAAGAAGTCCATGTATAATTTAAATATGGTATTAATATAAATGCCCTTAATTTAATTGCAACATTCCAAATGTTTTCATCCTGAATTTTTCTTGGAATGTTTGGAATGTTTTTAAGATTGTTTGACCAGTTTGCAAAGGTTTAAAGATGATATTTTTTAAAACAGTATATGGTACTGTGGAGACTCGTTATTGCACCTTGGCAACTTTGCCGATAATGCCTAGAAATGTCATTTAGTATACAATTAATATATACATAGTACAAAAATTTATATTATTCAACAAATAAAGTTTGATATGTTTAAGTCCGACCACCCATATGATGTATTACTTATTACTATCTTATTCTTTTTTTTTTTCTCGATTTTCAACGCCTCGAGACGTAACAGCGATTAATATCTTTATTTTACTGTTTGAGCCTTAAATAGGATTTAAAAAAAATACATCACATAGAATAAAAATAAAACTTTTATCCTTTATATAAAATTTAAGTCCTTTTTTGTTACAGATTTTTAGATGACTACACATTATTTTAAAGACATTTATCTTTGACAAACACACACACACACACACATATATATATATATATATATATATATATATATATATATATATATATATATATATATATATATATATATATATATATATCTATATATATATATTTCTTTTATTTAGTTTCGCAAAAAAGAAAACAACGGCTTTTAGCATTCCAAATAGCCAGTGACTGTTGAAATTCATATACGAGTTCTATTTAATACAAGGCCAAGATAATTTTGTCTTACATCATGTCCGGTAGTCCTGTTTTTAGGATATGATCCAAAATTTAGGGTCATAAATCAAAATTATAATTTTTTCTTACCGACGTGTGTCACGCCTCTTGCAATATCCACTTATCAGTGGGCCCTAGGATAAAAATTGTTATTATCAATTTGATAGACGACTAAATTACCTACAATTTTTATTTTTGTATATCTGCTAAATATTGTACAGCACCGCTGCAAAGTAGTTACGATTCAAAACCACGAATGAATTTTATTTTGCCGAAATACATTTTCATTTTCCGATATTGTTTTTTATTACTGGCAATTTATTTCATCATAAAATTCTTGGTGAGATTAAATTATCGCTACCATATTTTTATGATAGAACTAGACATTTTCAAAACTTATATTAACACTAAATATGATACAATGCTTTATTAATTAATTATTTAAAAGGTAACAGGTTTAAAATTATTCGATTATGTTCAGTAACAAATTTCGTTTTTAGTTGCATAATAAAAATGTACTTTTTCACTGCAACAATGTCTAAAATATGTCGTTTAAAAAATGTCCGGCTTAAGTGTTCTTTTATGTTATTCATTTACAACATTCTGCCTTACTTCACTCACATTTTCCTAGTTACTTTTTCCATTAAGCAATAAATGTAAGTTAATGTCAAAAACTTTGTCTACCGCTACTTGCTATAAATTATGATATAATCTATACATTCGTCATCTATACCGTACCGTGCCTGTTCTACAGGTTACGTTATAATAAACGTGACTCGAAGGTCTATTAATTCACGTGCACGTGTCGGAGTGTTGAAGTTATGAAAAGGTTCATTAATGTCGTAAAATGTTGATAACTAATTACCCAAGTTATGAGCACTTCACCCAACCAACAATCCAGCACCGGGCACCCAACCAACACCCGGTACTTGAGCATCGCGTATCGCATACCGCGTACATTTTATCTTTAATATAATCACGATTTTGTGATGATAAAATAATGAAAGTTTTTGATGCTATAACTAAGGCTATGAAAAGTATTTTAATTATTTTGTAAATATTAATTAATGTTTAAATATAAATTAGTTGTTCGTGACAATTGACGCCTTACTGATAATTATTCAGTTTATAATTTATTTGATTATTTAATTATACGGCATGGTCCATAAGCTTATCTTTTTTAGTCGAACGAACGTAAGGATTTAGGCCTCCGTCTTGCAAGAATTGCGACTAAGAAACCCTAATCCCTTGCATAATCTCTTTTTTGTTTTTTAATTTCCAAAAGTTGTTATAGTTTGTAACAGATTTCAATTGCATTTATAATTTAACATTTGTATCGTCAGGCATTACATTCTTCCGCCTTAAATTCACAGATTACATTTTATTTTATTACATAAACCATTTTACATTCTTAAAACTATATAAAGCTTCATCTCCCACGTCATTTATTTCCATTCGCTTACTCTTAATTTCTTGCAAGATAATTCTGTCTCTAATACACTTTAATGGTTTATGTGGTACTTCATTCAATACTGATGCGGGAGTGAGTAGTGATTTTCTATTTGTAATTTATATCACTGACAACCGAGTGAAATCAAATTGAAATATTTCGTGACAAAAAAAGCATACGCATCTTCAATATGATGTCAAAGTGACTCCAAAATGTGTTTCTTAACTATTGTAAATTTAATATCTCTTTTAAAATTAATAAACAATGTTTTAGCGTATCTAGATACTTTTATGATACGATAACGTATCTAAGAACTTTTGTATCTATATTTAAATTTGTATCTAGAAATTCACTTTATTTTACTGTATAATTTACGTGTTACTAAATTATACTATTTTGAAATATGTTAAAGTATTATTACAGCTATATATACCTACACGAGTATATATTATTTATTTTTTTATATAAATACAGACAATGCTAAAACGCGATATTGAAAATCACGCCGAGAACATGAATATAATTTACGAAGAGAGAACTATGCCTCTTACACAAATACTTAGGTTACAGGGCGTCCGAAATGTCCTTTCAACTTTTAAAATTATTGCAATTCAATTCATTTTAAAATAATATTACAAAATTACTACAACCACAATAGCATTTCTCACAGGACTTACAGAATTTGATAAATGAACAAAATCATGAACAAAAAAAACTGCTTGAATTAAAAATGATTTCGCTGAAGGACTTTTGGCCTTCCTGTATATACTAAGTACTAGTATATACTATTTCTAATACATAGAAGCTCTATAGCAATACGTAAACGTCAGATGTCTTTATTAATGGTAAAAATAAGTACAAGTCATGTTGAACCAAGTGAAGTTAGTCTTTTAATACAGTAATTACAAAACGCAAAACATAATATAAAATAATTATACACAATTAAAGGAATGAATATGTAAATAAAATAAATATGAATATTTCATTTGTACAAGACGAGTGTGAGCGCTAGCGTGAGGGCGGGGGCGCTGTTCATGCTCATTCTCATATCTCCTCGTCATTATTTAATTACACCAAGTTGAAATATTTCGAATACAATTATTTCATAGCGTTTGATATACATGTACAGTCCCTTTAAAAAGTTTTCAATATTTTCATAAAGAGATTTATGATATCATTTATGCAGCGATTTATCAAGTAACGTACACCTTGTGTATGAGATCTCCCGTGGTTTGTTTAATCGTTTGAATGAGTTGCTACTATTCGGGAGGTCGTAAGTTCAACTCGGATCAAACATTTAGGAGGTCATAAATAATTAATAATAATATTAATATATAAAGTGAGATATCTGATATCAAAGACGTATTACAGAATATTTTAAAGGTGAACTAATAAAGAGAAGACCGTCGTTTTGTTAATTTTGAATGGCTTGACGTTTTATGGTGACATTTGATTTGTATTACTAATTTATTGTGAAATGATCCCCTTTAAAAATCTAACCAGTGTGTTCGGAGTTCGATTCTGACCCTGGCTTAGAGTGACTGGAGAAATTAAATTTTTTATTATTATTATTATTATTATTAACTTTACTATTATTATTATTATTTTATTTTAATGTTTTTGCCATTTGGCACTACATTCTTGTGCCTTAACCCATTTATTTACATGTCATTGTGCTTAATTCAATTTTGATCCTTATTAAATCTAAACATTCCAATCCTTCCAAACGAAAAAAAATATATAAATTAAAATATTCTTATGAAAATGAAAACAAAACTGCTACTGCTAATGCTTCGCTCTTCCTGCTAGAGGCGTCCTGCCTCTCCCTCCTCTTTCCTCGTTCCTTTTCTCTATCTCCGCCATCCACCTCTTCCCTTCACTGCCTCGCTTTAATAACTACACAATATTCTTTTCCCTTATTACCTTTTTCTCACATGAAAACTAAATGTGCTCCAATGTTTCTATCTCCGTTCCGCAAACCCTGCACATCCTTTCCCCGCCATTTCCCTATCTAAATCCGGCAATCCTTCTCATGTTTTTTGTGTCTTTTTCTCTTAAGTATTGTGGTATCTCTCTCTTCCAAATCATTTTCTCTTCTCAATTTTTTCCATTCTTTCCTTTCATTTAAATTAACTTTACTAAATTATTTAATTAATATAAACAAAGTAATGATTAACAAAAGTGTTGATTCTAAGGACTAACGTTTTGCTCCTTTAACGATTCTGGTTTCGTTCATCGAATTTTTGAAATTATTTAAAGAAAATCATATTTCAGATCTTGGTAGTTCATTTTATAGGTACATATGATATACATTTTAGAATTTAAGATATTGTTCACAAGCCAAATTAAAGTGTGTTATCCTATGCGATAAATGGATATTTGAATAGTATCACTTCAACGGAGCACCCTAAACCATAGTCTTTAACAAATTTATAGTATACTATTTCTATGGCAGAGTTACACCGGATAAAACAGAATCTAAGATAATTAAAATTTAAAAATCTGTGATTAGTCTACAGAATTAGTCTACTAGATTACAGAATTAGATTAATTTCAATTTGATTTTCTAATCAAATTTTGAACTATTTCTTTAATTTTATAAAATTTTTGTCTTTTTTTATTACATACTCTAAAATGTCTTAGAGTCGAGTTTTTCAATAATCAGTTAAACTACAGTTATGACGTTAACCTTAACAATTTAAGTTCTTCTTTTTCCAAATACCGATTGCCATCAATTAAGCCAGGTATTTCAACTAAGTATAATATAGATCATAGAAAGAAAGAGATAACATCATTCGAAAAGCGTAAACAAACAGAGACAAAGCTAATACTTTTGACTAAATATATTAGATATTGTCTCCATTTGTTTATTTCATAACCAGTCTATTTTAAAATGCAAACCCCATACTCATATTATATTATTTAACATTAATATACCAGCAGCTTTTTCTTTTAACGTAAAAATGTTTTTCACATATAAAAAAATAAAATCAAAATAAAATGTTGAAAAACTGTGTTTCACTCTAAATATGAAGGAGAAAAATATTCTGAAACTAGGAGTTACATAATAATATTGTTATGTTTTTTTTTTTTGTTATTTTAGTTTTGTTTTTTATGTATAAAAGTTTTTGAAATTGTATTTGAAGTACTCGCATACAATTGTATTATAAATTATTCATTCTCATACCATGTTAATGGAGTTTATTATTTTTTTTTGTATGCATATTTGAAATGCTTTCAAAGTTGATACTAAATAAGTAAGTGAATATATTATTACACATATTAGCAATACATTTAAAGCTATGGGTGTGTATGATATATGTATAGTGAATATCCTGCATTTTTAATAATACTGCTTTTAAGTTAATATTTATTTTTTATGACTTCCTTATATCATTAATTATCTTCTGCAAATATTAATGCATAATGTTGTGAACATTAAATCATCAAATCGAAGAATTCGAAGGTTTTTGACCTCGAATTGTTTGAATCGATTAAAATAATTCTTATTAGACGTTACTCAAATATTTTTTCTAATTATGGAGCGTGACATTTTTGTGAAAAACTGGGCGATGATAAGATTAAAAAATATATTACACTCTTAGACACAATTATGTCCTTTTAATGTTTATCTAACTAACCTGTTTTACATAATATATATTTTTTTTAATAATAACAATAACAATAATTTTCTTGTTTGTTCATATCTCACCTAATACCCCTATTTTATTTGTGTAGTAACTTTTTGACGCTAAAACAACATCAGCTTTGACAGACCAGATTAAAAACACATTAGAATTTTGAATATATAACACCTCCCCCCTCATTAAAATGAATGATTTATGATATTACATAAATTAAAATAATTAGAATATAATGATTTATGAATTCGTTTAGTCGACTGTTGTTTTAGTTGCGTTTGAAATGCATGTTGTCTTCTCCTTGATGCGTTTATCTTTTATAAAAATATAATGGCGAAATTTTCAAAATTGACAGCTACCGTATTGATCAGGAATCGGCCAACTTCTTCTTTGTTAATACTACTAAAAGATCGGTGGTGACTAATGCTTAAAATAAGTTCAGCCGTTTAAATCTACGATACTACGATATAGCACTGTTTGTCTCATTTTACTGTAATGTATATAGGAGCAAAAAATACATATGCAGAAAAAGTATATGTGATATTTTATTTGGTATACTGCCTTGTACGGTAAATGTATCCCATCTGCTAATAAAATACCTTAATTCTTGATGTCGAAAGGACCTTTATTAAGCACGAGTCACCATCAATCATTTACTATTTGAACTATTCAATAATATTATCCCAAAACACGTTTTCAACAATTCCCACTCCACCTAAAGCAAGGTATTTCTTATTAATTTAAAAAAATCCAAGATCAAAGAGTTTTTAAATAGATAGTACATATTACAGTTTGTTTGAGTACAATATAACTTTCTTCAATAACTAGCCTATACATTTATTAGTTAAGACAAAGTGTTAGAATTTCTATCTTAACAGATAAAATATTTTATACTTTTGAAGCGAACTAACAAGCAAGTCAATGTCTTATTTATGTTTTAACTTTTATTTTTTTTGTATTACTAACACATGTATAATAATTATATGTATTTGTACAATATGTATATTAACTCTTTAGTGTTCTACGCGCCTTGTTCCTACTGTTTCTTAGTTCTTCTAATATATTATCTAAACTCTAACTAAAGCATATGTGGAAAAGTTGATTATCAAAAAGGTTGTTAGCAAAATATTATTTCATTTTTTTACAATTTTGTTTTTAGTTCTGGCAGTAATAAATGTGTACTTTGTTAACTATAAGCCAATGTTAATTTATATATTCTTTTATTTGCAGGTAAGACATGATATAAAATACTTCACTTGAGATCTAGGAGAAAGTTATTAGTGGAAATGTATGCAAATACATCTCATTACATTAAGCGAAATAAAAGGTATGAAATTATTTTAGTACTCAATTTTATCTATTACATAATTTACTATTTGCATAATTATATTAATAACATATTTTCCTCTAAAACAAAATCATGAATATTTTCATACATTCATGTAATATATTACTCAACAAAACTTAATTTAATCGAAAAGGGTCATAGTTTATTATTTTATTACTGTATTAAAACCTTTAATTCTGAAGAAGGTGTTTTTATGATTCTATAATCACTAAAAGGACTAAGTTTTAAAAAACGAAAAATAGGACACAAAACGCTGTGTATTTCACGTAACAAGTAATTTTTGTTACGTTAAATAAACCTTAAATACATGTTTAACGGGCAGTTACTTTCAAAATATCATACTTTTTTCTAAATAGTCTTAGTGGTGGATATGTTCAAGAAAATGTGCCTTTTTCAAAATAATATTATGTGTAAATTATTTATATGTATTATAACTTATAAATAATTTAATTAAGAAGTAGAGGCACTTATAAAGAACCATCCCACAAAACGCAATATATGGATGGACCGTAGAAAATAATTTGGACCCTATTCGAAAACACTTATTAAAATAAAACTTGCAAAGTGGCAGAATTGAAGTAAAAAAATGATTTGACTTTTTCTAGTCTTACATCTTAGTTACACTTAGCGTAATATTTTTGTATTAAATTTTTCTTCAAAATTTTTATTTCATTGAAATTAATTACTATCAACAAAGTAAAAATTGCTATATGACATAGTACTAGGGTCTTTTAATGGTTTTATGACAAATATTCCTATAGATTCAAATAAAAATTACTATAGTCACACTAAATTTTAATATTTGCATAAGAATGTTTGTCATAAAACCATTATAACACTCAGGTACTATGTTCACATAGTAATTTTTACTGTGCAGCAATAAAAATATCTCTCTCTAACCGACACAATAAATCGAGTATCGTAAATGACAAAATTTAATCGTTAAAGAATTTATTAACAAATGTGAAGTATGGTAGTTAATTACTTAATTATCTAATAACTATCAGACCGTATCTTTACCACCACTGCTTCTGTGACTAGTTATAGTGTTTACGCCACACATATGGTCATGTTAATACGCTGTGTTCCCTGTATCGGGCGAGGTATTACCTTTTATGTATTTAAATAATATATATTTTCTATACGGTGTTTATAAAAAAATATTTGTATTTTACATATATGTTTACAAGATTAGCACTTGGATAATAATTATGTATATATACTGTAAAAGGTTTTAAATATATTCAAGATATAATTATCTACAACCATGGTCAAAAGATATCATCAATAATATAACATTTTCTATACATGCATATAATGGACATATATGCTATCAAGTAATATCTTAAAAATGTTAATGATATTGCACGATTTCATCATTTATACGCTTCAGTTTTATTTTTCAAGTCAACATGGTGTTTGACAGTCGTCCAAAAATAATATTTGCTTGTTTAGTTCCGAAAATTTGCAAAACTTTTACAGTCACACTACAAAAATATATTATATTGTAAGATATTAATTAGGCTCGTATGAGAAATCATTTTTTTTTTAAATGTTATTGAAATATATAGTCTATTGACCTTTTTTTATTTTTTTAAATATGCAAAAGTTAACAAAGAATTTCAGTTTTGCTACTTGTTTTAGTCACAGAAGAAATAACAGGGTGGCCACAGATCTGGAAAACCTGGAAATCCGAGAATTATCAGGGAATTTAATGCAACCTGGAAATATCAGGGAATTTTAGGAAATTTCAATAAATTTCATAGATTTCAGAAAATTTCAAGAAATATCTGGAAATTTGATTGCGGCAACTATTTCATATATAGTATATTATATTTCCTTTATAATTCAAAATGAAATCAATCAGAAAATTTAAAAAGAAAACGTGTAAAAAAAATGTGGCGTCAAAAAAGCTAAACTTTTAGCTGAAATTCAAGTTATTGATGATCAATTTAAAAATCTTCAATAATTTTATGTATTAAATATTAAGAGTTAATTTGTTCTAGTTTATACTAGTCATTAGCTTATTTTTGTCCTATTCAATTTAATTTACTTTTTATTAACGAATCTAAGGCAATGGGATAAAAAATAAATCAGAAATATTTTGTTTGTTTAATACCATTTAATTATTGGTAATTACAATATAATCAAAATTTAAATATTTAAGTGATACGAATAAAATTTCTGTATCAGGGAAAAGTACGAGAAGCTTTACTGGAAAACCTGGAATTATCATGGAAATTTGAAATCATTTTTTTGTGGCCTCTTTAAACTAGCACAATATAAAACTAGATGAGATACACAACCCAGTTGTTAATAGTAAATGATATACACACACTCGTAAGCTTCTGTGTTATATAAAAGAGATGGCGAATCAGCGGACGTGACGTAGAAAGCAGTGGTATTTTCTATAAGTCTCTAATCCCTTTACTAATTAAGGAAACAAATTACTATTTTAATTGTTAATATCTCCTATAATATAGCGAGGTATGTAAAATAATTGAACATTTGAGCTTCTGGTAGCAAACTTTATCAATATATAGTACAGTCTTATAGAAATTAAGACATGGTTCACAATTCAATTCACTTTTTAAATACTCTTAAATGTTTCCAGACCTAAACACAATGACTGGTGAAATATGAGTTTTTATAAAATATTTCTAAAGCAAATATTACACAAAATAGTAGTTTTAATATTAAATGACGTAACTCACGATCCGTTAGCACTACTTCCTCTTTAGATAATATATGTATGTAGTAACTGCAACTAAAATTCACGTTTTAATTATAAATTTAATTGGCCGTCTCCGTTTCTACCGCATCCACATAGACTACCAGGAGTAGTAGTTAGGTATAGATAGACATAGAATAATAATAGAACTGTTGAACCACTCGAGCAACCAGACCAGACCAGACCAGACGCGAAGTGCATTCATTTCACTTTATTAATAAATGATCATAACATTTTTAATTTCAAACGAATAAATCCCTAGTTTTAATTTACAAAAGTATTTTAAAAGTAAATTAAAGATATTAAGTGTTTTGTGTACGATACGACTGAATAATTGGCTACGTCTGAAGTTGTAAATTATAAACTGTAGTTGATTACATTGGGCGTGCTTTTAAAATAATGAGACTTGAAATTAGTAGGCTGATTACTGGCTTCAAGGACATTTTTGATGAACTAGTAGATACATAAAATAAATAATGGTAATTGGGTTATGTTATTTGTCGTATATTCTATAAATATTGCGCTGTCCGTTAAACATAGACATTGGAGGTTATGCCTCGTACAGATTGGTGCGACATAAACATGCAACATCCAACATTTATATATTTTCATTCATAAGTTGACATTATTTAGACATGAGTGTACTTAATGTGTTATACTTTTAACGTACAGACTAGTGCGACATTAACAAAACCCTTACTTATGCTATTTTTTTAAATTCTAGGTAGTATTTTTATGAAAGAGAAATGTTTCAAACCTAAGTTAGAACATCTAAAGAAAGTACGGTTTTGAATGTGATCTTGAACAAAAGGGTCGAGTACCTACTCAGTTTCCAGTATAATCTCATTGAACCTTGACAATTTTTTTAGTTGTGTTTAGTAAATAAATAAAAATTATTGAAAATGGTGTTTAAATGGTCAAACGTTAGACCTGAAATTGGATTTAACAAGGGTAATCACGAATTAGCAGAGACCTTCTTAAATAACTGAGTTTATTACTTTTTTTCTAAAGCAGTTCGAAATATGAAAGCTTCCTACGTATTAAGTTGCATGCCGCTCTAGTGTGGACATCTTGTGTTGTACAACTTCTTACAGCAAATGTTGGATGTCGCACGTATGTGTACGGGTCTGTACTTTTAATACATCTAAAAGGACACGGTTAATAAGATTTTAATAGGTTCAATATTTAATGATTCTACTAATCTGAAAGAAGGTCATTTTGTGTGATAAAATAGTTAAATAAATGGGAAAGTAAATAAAAGACACACAGACGAAAATACGTGCGTATTTGAAAGCAACGTTGTGTCAAAACTTCAAATCAATCGACCTACTACTTTTCGAGTTTTATGTGCACAAACAAACGCAGGCTGAATTTTTACATACAAAAATTACAATACTATCGACTATTTAAATACTATTGTGGTTCTTTTATTGCAAAGAACATTTATCCTTGTTTCAGGTACATAATTCTTTACCTTCATAGATATTGTATTATGTATACGCCGTCTTATGAATAATCTGATCATGCTATTTTACCAATACATCCATTTACATTAACCACGAGTATGCTTGCACGCTTTCACACATTGTTTCTCTATTAGGAATACAATTAAAATGTTTTCGTTTCACAATTACAAATCTAAATATTCAAATAACTGTGTAGGATTATGTATTATACTCGTTATATACTTTAAACATTTTGTTTTCAACGTGATTTATTACATTTTAATATAACCTATTTATTTCACATGTTTTTCATACAAAAACCATTCTATTTGAATCATGTTTTTAATTTTTGAAACAAGGTACAATGCATAGATCATTTAGCTGTAGTCGTTGTTTCATAATTCGTGATTTCTAATATGGCAAAACAATAGAGGGGAAACATTAAATAAACAGCATATATATTACTAGTTTCAAACAATGAAATTTAGTAGAGTTCTTAAAATGGTTATAATTTTTTGCCTTGATTTTTATTCGTCATAGCCACCATCAAACATTTTTTACACATATTTAACATTTTATAATTCTATTTTACAAATTTCTAAATATTTATATAATTCACTAATTAATTTTGAATCACGGTTATAATTTTTATGTAATTGTACTGTACATACTATTTTCTGTTTATTAATTTGAAACATAGGTAGTGTTTAAAATAGAGCGGTCGCACAATTAAGAAACTACTGATTTTAGACGATTTTGTCTTTTTCTTTGAAAAGATAGAGAGAACGTATTGGACAAACAAAACTACACTGTAAAAAAATGGTTGAAAAAATGCTTTAGACGCCTTTTTGTTAGGCCTTGTTCCTTAAGAATTCATAATGTATAACTCACAGCTGCTGTTTTCATGTGAAATGTGAATGTAGAACATGGAAATCTGGTTTATTTTACTTAAAGGACCACGTGGTACATTTTACAATTGATATTTACTTGGATAGTGCATTGTATCATATATGATTACACCGTATAAAATTGATAAAGCGTAAACAAACAAACAATATTAATTAAATTAATTCTTGTAGCAATACATTTAAATGTTAATTACACAAGTAATTAACTCTTAAATACACTAAATATAACTTCATTAATTGTTTTCAAGTTTTAAATAATTTCGTATCTCTTATTGTAATGTACGTTACGTATTCTGTTTTATACAGCAGAAATATTTAAACGAAAAGAAAGAATTCAAAAATACATGCAGATATAGCTCTCATTTATCTATATATTGTATAATATATATATATATCTATCTCCTTTTAGCATGCGGTTTTATAATAAAAATATTTATTTTCTATCTTTCTCTTTTTATTTAATGTAAATACAGGGTTGCCAGTTTTCTATCCCTTATTCAAGTCCTTTTATCCCTTGTCTGTATAATATAAAGTTACCCTAGCCTTTAGAATACGACATAGCCCCCGTCTAACTTATATTCAGAAAGCATCTAACACAGTCCCTTTTCGTTCATTTCAAAGATGTACAGTTAATATCACAGGTATAATTATATTTCAGATATATCAAATATTAAAAAATATATCATTTAATTATTTTTAAGGTTTACTGAATTTTCGTTTAAAATATTTTTTATTTTTAAGGAACAGGTATAGAAATAAATTGGGAGAAGATATGCCGAACCATTGAGAAAATGACATCGTGGAATTAAAAAGCATTTGAGGTGCTGATTAGTATTTTCTGAATAGCATATGGGTAATAAAAGTTTTAAAATATAAAACCAAGGACATACCCCGATTTAATTGACTAAAAATGTACAATGTATAACCTATGAAGTAAACATTTGTAAAATATATTTCAAAACATTTACGAAACCGACAATAATTGTATACTTTTATATTTGAAGTTTGTTAATATTTCTTAATTATCAGGATGGTAATTAAAACAATTTTTATGTTTAATATCTAGTTTATTTAATAACACATAAAAACAAAAAAAAACTTGTGTTCTATACAGTCTGTGATCAAACATTTATGAATATATTTAAATCGTTGTATATTGAAAATAATTATATACTTTTATGTAATTAAATAGATACAACACCACGGAATATAAAATTCAATATTAATGATAAGAATTTTATACCAGCATTACTGTTATCACAATCACGTGCTACATAAATACTATTTTCACGTGTTTCCTTTACATACAGTATACATATTTCTAATCAAATACATTATTTACAATCCAATAAAATTATCTACAACTTCAACTGTATTTAATCATTCATAAAACTTTTTTTTGTTGTATATTTTATTCGACGTAATAGCAGCTGTATTAAGTAATAATAAATTCTATTATTGTATAACTGTACGTATACTATAGTGTGATAGTAGCTGTATTTCATCAGAGCACGGACTACACAGTTTTATATCTCGGTTCTCTACAAACGCTGTACGCTGTGCTCTAGAGACGGCAGTAAGGGTTTTGAACGCTTGGGTCTCTGTGTGTATTATACGAGCATGGCATGCCCATACCATCCATACTATGGGTATCCACGTTTAGTTGCTAATGCTAGTTCAGTCAGTTTTGTGCGGTTGCCAGTGAACTTGTGTATTCGCTTGTGTATTAATATTAATAAGATAGTGAATTAAATACCTTAAATCTTGTTATAGTATACATATAGATATAAGTGCGTCTGCTACATAAAAGTGTCCGCAAGAAACAAAGGAATAATGTGAATCTATGTATAACTAAAAGTGACAAAGTAATTTTTTTTGTGGGTGTTTGGTTTTGTAAATAAATTTTTATTCTAAGAATAAATAACAAAAATTTGTTAATTTGTGAGTGAATAAATGTGGTGTTTTTAGTGTTTTTTGCAGCATTGGATACATATTAACACAATATTTATAGCCAAAACGATATTATAAGTCGTTTACTATCAAAAGCCATCACTTACTACTCGAATATTACAAGTAAGTAATAACTTAAGGAAAAAGCTTTAATTTTAAAGAACTACGAGCTTTTTAATATATATTTTTTGTAACTACTATATACATGTATAGATATATAACTAACAGACGTAGATGATAATATAGTTAAAGGTATTATACGTATAAGCGCTTTGTAAATTCGAATGAGATGGAAATATAAATGTAATAAAAGAGTAAAAGAGCGCACAACATGCTATTACAATTTCCTATACCTTGTTTTGTTGAAGCGCTTTTGTGACGTGTTCTATAGCGTATACATTATATATATATGTTTGATATAACCGCTAACAGAAGTGAGATATATAGATATAAATATAAAATGTTAGACTGAGAAGTATATACTCGTATATACATTCATAAAGAAAGAAATGCTTCATAGTTTTAATAAATAATTTATTCTAATTTGTTAGAAAACACTATTTATTTTATATATTTAAAATCCGGGAATTATGTCTTTTCAATTTTAAATAGAAAACATTTAATTATGTTTTAAAGTTTTGTTTTTCTTTACTTGGTGGTTTTGTTGCTTTTATATTTTAAGTATCGCTTTCATTAACACTTTTGTTTGTATAAAACCTAAGTATTTATTGGTTTTTGTTTATTAATATGCTAAGTAAGATATGTTGATTATTTCTAGCCTTGTTCATTTATACTACTATCTCTTTCGCACTTAAAGCTTTATTAAAGATAACGAAAGCTTAAGCGTTGCTTTGTACGAAATAAGTATGCATGTATATGTATTACACACATTCATCCATTACTTGGCTAAAGATAGATGTTCTTGCCTTTATTTAATAAGTAAATATTTGTATTTGCATATCGTATATATGTATGTATAACTTTTTAATTTATGTACTTTTTAAACAGGTAATTTTTTAAAATTTAGTGACTACACATATTTTTTTATAACTTTTCAACAAGTAAATAATTTTTTACAAATCATCGCTTTGATTATTTACATACTTTTAAATATTATTACTGTTTATTTATTTTACTCTAATTTTTAATAGAAATATTCTATTGATATTTTTTATGACGTTTAATAGGAAAAGATAAATAAAATAATAAAATGGAACGTTTATATTTTTACAACCATATTTTTATTGCTTTAGACAGTAGTAATAATATTGGTTATTTCTACAAAACTTTCCAGGCATAACATATTCCATATATTTGTTCAATTTGAATTGTATACTTTATATATTACTTAGATTTTAAGCGACTTAATCCGGGTTGTTACCCTTGTCGGTTAAATTTAATAGGGCAATTAGGTTATTGAGCTTATTTGCGGCACCCTGTGAAAATTGTAGTTTCAATAACTAGTAGAACTTCAAACAAATTTTATAGTTATCTTTATTTTATTATCAAAATTCTGACAAATATGTAAATTCCTTTGATAACAAAACGATTTTATCGTATTCATACAATATTTTATTTAAGTGAAAGCTAGTAATATTTAATCTAAAAGGAATTTATGTTATAGCTACTCCTAAAAGTCTTTAATCTATAAAAAGATCTTAAGCCTTTATAATTCTTAAAACGGTGTTCTTAAGAAGTTTTAAGTTTGCTAATGCGTAAAAAAGTAAATTCGTTTTTCAAAAAGCAGTAAAATAGATCACAAAACTTTGTATTTAAGATTTAAGGATAACTTGTGTTAGGTACATATTGCATTCAATATTCCACTTTAAATTTTAAAAGAGTTTTTGTAAAAGGATCTTCAAATATAATAACTGTGTTTAGTTTCTATTTCTTTAAATACATTATTTCTTGGATTTAGTATAGTCCAGTAAAACATTGCTATCATTTTATTAAAATTGTTCGCAGAAAGTGCAAAAACTATTCAGTAATAAATTAGCCATAGAACTTGTTAGTCAGTTTAGTTTCACATTCAATATATAAGGAACGTCATCCTGAACATTTCCGTAAAGATTTCGTTCTAAATTTCTAGATGATAATGCCATTTAAAATTGAGTTCTAAATTCACTTCTTTTCAAATTAAAATAAAGATTATCCAAAGTCAAGAGTCTACACGAATTCTTAATATGGCTCCGACATTTATGAAGTATCACGCTGTTCTAACGTCTAAGTATCATAAAAAATACCAGCATGATGCTTGTAAAACATTTTTTAAACATGTCGCCATGTTAATTGTAGCAATTAACTACAGTTTACAGTGGTGAACTACATATTGTTTTATTGATTTTAAAAATACTACATTTATACTTTAATTACCATTTAGAAATAATAAAATTTTACTTTATTATTAGGTTTTATATTACCAGAATAATAAAAATAAACGTTTAAAATGTTTTATGTTTAAATATTTAAATGCCACTCCTTTATTCGCATCTGATGATATATACACGAGTTGTGGCTTGACAAATTGATAATTCATGTTGTAACAAGTAGCAAATCGTTAATTCTGTTTTATTAATATTAATTTGGCGGTGTCCTTTGTGATTTATAGCGTTACGCTAATGAAAACAATTGATTTTCAGTTTGTTTATAATCAATTTATATCCAATATTTAATTTGTATATGTAATTACATTGGGTAATATATTAAAATATTTATTTTTATTTTATGCGTATCACATCACTCAATAAGTTTGTACGATATGGTTTGTACATAGTACCAACCTTCAAACGATATGTGCTATAATTTCAAGGTTTTAGTGATTTAATTTTTTAATTTTCAAAACAATGAAAAAATCTGAATTTCGTGTGTTGATAAAGCATTGCTTTTTGATGGAAAAAATAATACCATTCAAGAAAAGCAATGGACTCTGTATTTTTATAAAACCTTAAGTAATTAACGAAACGAAAGATCAAACGAAAATATGTAACACTCGGCATAAAGCAGTGGAATATTTTGTAGAAAATGCTTTCTAATCCGCCTAAATATAAAGTTGACATTTGTTTTAGTAAATGTACTAAATGCTTCTGTAGTACACTTACAATAAATTGTGCAAATAGAACTGAAAACAATACATGAAAAAGTTAAAACTTAATTATTACTATTTTATTAACACTACTTTTTCATGCTAATTGTTATAATGTTTTGCAGAAAATATATTTATAAACCTTATAAGCAACAAAACTTAAAATTCTTAAATGGTATTAAAAAAACCAAAAATAAAAATCTTAAAGGAGAATTTTATACCTATTTCGTCTACCTCATAAATTCTTTTTAGAATGCGTGTGTTCTCTCTCACACATTATTAAAATGTATAGCGCTATCCTTGTTAAACTTTTCTCTCTTTATCTTATAACCTTTGATATATTTTATCTCCTTTACTCTACAGCGATGTTATTTTCTTTGTGTAGTTTTTTGACTGGTATCAATGTTTAAATTCAATATTTTTTTTCAGTTTTATTTTTATTTTTAAATACTTTAATTATAGCTTTTAGTTCAAATATTACTTTTATAAAATGATTGGGATTTTATTGTGTTGTTTGTAAGTTTCTCTGTAGATGTATGTGTGCATTGTGTGATTGTATATGTTTGTTATAAACTAATATACATGTTTACAATTTTGATAAAGCCGTGGTAACATTTAAGCAAATATTCACAGCTTTTCAAATTGTTTATTATTGAGATTGTGATTAATTACGTGTGTTTATACAAGCGAAGCATGGCCGTCGGTAGAACATGTAAACGTAAATTTATATAATGTGTCTGTAGGGTGGTCGACGTAATAAGTGTAGGCGTTTTCAATCAAATTTATTATATCTTATTAAGCCGGCAGTTTAAGACCGGAAATTGTTAATTGTATGCTATACAACAGTTAATTTATAACTATTAAGACACTGACAGAGGATTGTCGACCTATTCATAGGTCAGGTTCGATTCCTGGGGATTTAACACAAATATAAATCGATATGAATGTGATCTTAGGAGTTGAAATACTAATTTTTCTTCATTTTTGGTCACTTGTATTATGTGATAATTTAATATATTATTTGAATACATACAAACTATTATATAAACGTAAAAACTAGTAGACGACAATTTATTAAAGTTATGTAAACGTAATGCTAAAAAAAATTAACACAATATGGAAACAACATTTTTTTTAAATAAAAAATAACATTTTGTTTTGTAAGGTTAATAACCTGTAGAAATTAAAATACAAGATGTGAACTTGATTATATCTAAAGTTACGTAAAATTAATGTCATATATGTTACTAATTATTTATTGTTTTAAATAATTTGACTTCTATTACTTGTGCGCTAAAGTAAAAGAATATAATCAAGTTTGACTTAGATTCTGCATGTTGCACATGCTGGAGACACAATTGTCTTTGTCGTGAAAAGCGTGAGACAACACTATATGAAAACAATGAATAAAGAGAGAGACAACGCTAATAACTTTGACTTCGTCTCTAGTCTTTATACAAGCAAATTATACAGCATTGTTTCATGAAACATTACATTAATAGAAATAATTTAAAAAGATAACATTATGCCAATATTCGCTGTGTGAATCCTACAGCTGTTCTCCTAGTGCAGGCAGTATAGGTGGTTGAGTATGCAAAATGTGAGGACCGGCAACTATGGTCGGATTCTTATATCTGTGACCCTTAAATAATAACAAAACACATCTTGCCACCAGCTGTGATGGTTCCATCCCGCTCCCTTCACATCCCCTCTCCCAGCTAACTGTAAGCATAGCGCGCTTAGGTATTCAGAGTGTTTTAAAAACAGAACTTATACCTAGTGGCTATTTACGTGATGAAAATTTTCTCCAAAAATTGTTAGAAAATGGAAGATTGTCACAAACATAGGAGATTGTTCTGCAAGCTTTTGGGAGATTTTGCTGCAAGAAAAAAGTATAAATTATTACTGAAATAATCATTAAAATGATTTTATAGATTGTACTCAATACATTTCCTTTACAAATAAGAGTAGAGGGGTAAAAAAAAAATGGACCAAATATTTGACCGGCAAGATCCGCATTATTAATTTTTGACCTTTTCTTAACTTAAATCCATTGGTGGAATTCGGTCCTCACATTTTGCATACTCACTTACCTCTAGTGCTCGGTCTATCAGGTTGTACTATAAATATTTAACAAAAGGACAGCAGCGTTTAGTTCATATACTATTTGCCATTTTCTAAAGGTATAGCAAATTATAAATTTGAAAATTTGTGACAGCAGAGCAAAGTGACTAAAGAAATTCATCATCATTCAGCATAATTTCTTATACCAGTGGAGAGTAGTTACTTATCATATAGCCGCGGTAAATATTCCAAAGAAAATAAACATAATTTTATCGTTATTTATATTTCATTTTCTATATAAAAATAGGACAGCAGTATAGTGTGTTTTTCAAGCATCTGATAACATTCAAATAGTTTATTCACGAAATTGTTTGTTTTTAAATAAAATTGTTTTATGAACCGCGTTTCTATAAACAATAACATCAACGATATTTGTTTATATGTTTAAAGATTCATTGCATTTATATTTTTTGTTTATCTAGTGTGCAGGTTTGGTCAAACTTTCGGATTCCAAGAGTCACATTGAGATATTAAAAGTATTACATACATTTGTGGATGTTATTTTTTTTCATTAGTTTTATTTTCTTAGGATTAATATTTTATTTATTTTGGGCACATGTTATACATAAACAATATTCGTTGTCATTTGTTACTTGTAGCTTCGTAGGAAGAACTGTATCGCACGATAACATTGGCTACTAACGGTGCGCTTGCTATTGAAGTGAAAATATTTAAGGCGCCAACATTTTAACTGAGATAATTGCTTACACATACTTTAACGATATAGCATAAATCAAATTTGTCATAATTATCAATACCAATTATCCCTTGGGGAATACATGTTTTCTTATTATAGTTAAAATAAATTTTCATACTTTCAAATTTCGGTTTTTATAGATGGCGATACTAAACAACAGGTTAAATATTATCAAAAAAAAACCATGTTTCTTTATGTTTAAATCGTTTTATGTAAGTAACTATAAACGCGAATCAAAATCAAATTGGAATTTAGCTAGAAAATATAGCAATATTCATTTTCAAAATTTATTTTTGCGGTTCCAACTCATTAAAAGTCAGTGGAAGAAAACTTAAAATGTAGATACGTTATTCATCTAACTAATTGCAGCTTTAGATTTTGATTCGCGTTTAAACTTCCTTACATAAAACGATTTAAACATAAAAAACATGGTTTTTTTTTGATAATATTTAACCTGCTATATAGTATCGCCATCTATATTTCGGAAGAAAAAATGGCCAAGATCGTTTCACCTTAAGAACGTAAGACTACTCTACTAATTGAATTTTTCAATTTGTAGTATTTGCTTAAATTTTTCACTTACATATTGACTTGTGCTGATTTTGACAAATTCATATGATTTTCAGATAGTACTCAACCTTCAAACGATATGTGTCAAAGTTTCATAATATTTAGACCATTGTTTCACGAGATGCATTGGTTTTAGTGTCGCTACTTTTGTAATTTTCAAAACAATGGACAAATTTAAATTTGGTGTGTTGATAGCTGAGTGCGAATAATACTTAAATACTCAACCTTGAACGGTATTTTTATTTATTAAAAAGCAACACTTACTGATTTTTTAAGTTTTTAAAATGTTTGTGCATAATTTATTACATAATTAATTACAACAAATTTTTTGCTTGTTCAATATAATTAAGACGTCTGAATTTCACTACAATATAATTCTTTGATGTTTTTTTATAACTCAATTTTATAGCTATTAAATTTTTATATAATATAAAATATACTAATTAAACAGATTCCTTGTAGCATACAATTTTAAATGCTATTGTACAGTAGCACAGCAAATGCTTAACGAGGAGAGGGAGGAGAGGGGCGAGGATAATCAAATATCCATCACTAAGCATAAAAAATTATTTCGTTTTAGTTATTACTTTTTCTATTTTAGTTAAAACGAAATAATAACAAAAAACTTCATTGAATGTAATAAAATGACATTTGTTTATTCAATTATCTAATTAAAAGACAATTTGCATTATCAGTAATTACGATATGTCAAAATTAAAACCAAATATCAACCGATTATTTCTAATAACGGTTACTTTAATTATTAATTAACCTAGTCAATTAATATTTAAATATGATGAAGATTATAAAGTAATTAATTACGTAATTAAAATATTTAATATCTCATCATATTCTACGTATATATATTTATATATAATGAATAAATATATTAAAAACAATTAATAGTTCAAAATATTTGATATTTTAATATTACCATATGATCGCTATACAAGTTTCAATATAGTGTTTAATTAGCTAATAGAATTCATGGTTAGTTTCATATCAAAAACGTTTGTATGTTGTAGTGCTACGTATTACAAAATGAAAAAAAAGCAAAAGTAAGGAAAATTATTGGAGGAATATTTCAACGTATTAATCATACCTGTCAATGTTTACAACAGGTCATTATCTGATAAAAAATTGAATTTCATTATTACATTATGAGGTTTATATAAAAGCATTCGTATACGTATTATTATAACATATAACTATAGAAAATAATTACTACATATTATAATTAAATCGATATCGAACTTATTACTGTATGTAGTGTCGTACGTATCGTAATCATTCAGACCATGTAGCGAAGGTTAATTGTGTTTGAATAATTATTATGATTACATGTTATATGTAATATTTTATCAAATCATTTTATTAAAAGGTTATATATTGCAAATTACCGCATTTCAAAATATTGGATATTAGCACAGTATTAATAGCCTGTCTATAGGCAACGCAGTGGTTAACGCGTAATAGGCCTATTGTTGTGATTAGACACATTTGATTTTTTCGACGTGAGAGGTATTTATATCCCCTACAGTAAAAGAAACTACAGTGGGTTATGCAAAGAAAGAATGAAGGAAGAGTATGGATGGAGCAAATACAGGATGATAGCTTGTAATTAGAAATTAGATTAAAATTATTGTAAATAGGATTAATTAGAATGAGAAGGATTGCAAGGTTTAGATTGGGAAAGGAGGAGAAAGGAAACAGATACTGGAAAGAATGTGTAGAGTGTGCGGAACGGAGATTGAAACACTAGAGCACATTAAGTTTGCTTGTCAGGAAAAAGTAATGAGCGAGAAGAATATTGTGCAGCTATTAAAGGGAGGCAGTGAAGGAAAGAGGTGGATGGCGGAAATAAAAAAAGGAACGAAAAACATGAGAATAAATAATCTTGTTATTTGGTTTGCATGGAGAACATGAAGAGAGAGGGTGAAGAGAAGAAGAAGCAGAAAGCACTTTTTGGAAGTAGTAAAAATCTCGAATAATTTTTTTTAGTTTTAATAAATAAATAAAGTTTAGTTTTAACTAAATAATTAGTTTTAAATAAAATTAATAAAGGTTAGTTTTAAGTTTGAATTGTTAAGATACTGTAGATTGTAAAGCGAAAAGGTACACAATTAATAATAAATTATTGCAGGCCATTTCGAAAGGTAATTGCGACTGGATACATTTTTTGAATGCTAATTTTACAAAAGGATGAATTCGCTTGGTACATTTTTTTGAAATCGCTCAAATCGCACTTCAATCTTTTTTTTTATTTTACATCTCCCTATTTCCGATGTTGGCAGTATAATTAGTATTGTGACTTTATATAATTTTGTTTTAATTACTTCAAATTGTGGGAAAACCCAATTACTTTAATTTGTATGATGACAAGTACTCGATAAAGAATTGATAAGACAGATTAAAGATGTTTTATATCAAAATATATAATTACTAAATCGTGATATTAAAAATACATCACTTTTATCTTAATCTTTATCAACGATTAAACGATAACATCTTTATAAAATCAGATTCAATCACACTTATTGCCATTGTTTCATTTCCACTTGAGCTATCACGATCTTCAAATGTACAATAATTACATTAAATATTTATTAATTGCACAACTTAATTTAGGTTATTTCAATTTTTTTTTTGCACTTTATTTTTTGTATTTAAGTGTAAAAAAGTAAAGTACTTCGGTGACATATTTGTGTTATCATTACTAAAGCTTTATCAGTAAAGACCACTGTACTAAAGTGATTACAGTAAACTAGAAAGATAACAACATATTAAATGAATTTACATTTGAAAATTATAAAGTTTATCTATGGCTTTGTGATAAGAAGTTGTGCGTGCATACCATGTTGAATGCACCTCTTAAATTAAGTGGTTTTAATAATAGTTACATAGTTAAAATTCGAATCTAGTTAGACAAAACTAAAACTGACTTTATGCCAGTTATCGATTACAGACTTCACTGCTGTAACTTGTTCAATGGATAACAAAACGTTTTATTAATGTTCCGTACAGACTAGCGCGATTCCATAATCCATTGACATCCTTTGTACTTCATACGAATACATTTAACCAGTTTGTACGTTTAGAAGAAAAAAATAATAAAATAATTAAGTTAAATTAATCCTTTTTATTTGAATTTGAGTCCACAAAAAGGGACAGTATATTTTATTTATTTAATTTTTTTCAAGCCTCACTCAATTGAAAATATAGGAAAATTAATAATGTTAATAGTATAAACGACGAATAATTTAATTTCTCGGTGCTATTAAATGTTCTATATAAATTGGGTTGTAACACCGTTAAACTAAAAAATGTTTTTTTTTCTGAGCTAGTCTGATATTTGACAATAATTTTCTAAAAAGAAAATAATTTAGTACATCAAATTTTTGGACTTTATCCAGTTTGATTCGTATTTTAAACCAATGTGCTACGCCTGTATTATAACCCGTGATTGGCGGTTAAAAATGGCTAGAGAAAAACTTCCGTTTTATTTTATTTGTAATTGTTTTACACCTCTTTCTCGTATCCGGATTCACTTGGTCCCAATTGATCCGGATATGTGAGGTTCTCCTGTATTTTAGAGGTTCATATCGGTCAGCGATATCCTTTTACTGTGAATTTCTCACTAATTATTCGGTTACAGAAAGTTTAATTATATTATAAAGCTTTCAGTAGTTCACAAAACTCTCTAGTACTCTAATAAATATTTCTCTACAATTTACCCAACGCCAACTTTATTAAACCACGAGATTTAACATCAAAACCTAATGTTTTAGTATTTGAATAATTTTCTATAATGTCTTGTAAGAAACATTAAAGTTTTGATCGTGTTCATGATACCGTGAAATACCTATAGAACAATGACGTCATCATCTTAAGAGTTAGTTATAAAAAGCACTACGATTAACCTTACGTGACCTATGACCCAAATGAATGCGTGAGAGTCATGTTTTATGATAGTTATAATGTATATACTACTTTATACACTAGAACGTTGAAGGGTTAAAAGTTTTATATTCTTGTGACATGTTGATAGACCAATAACCTATTATATTATATTTACTTGCAACTTGTTCAATTTAAAAGGTTTATTTTATATTGTTTTTTATTGCTTTACTGATAATAATAATTTAATGTTGTTGTTTGTCTAGAATTTAGTAAATAAGTTTTTGTCGAAATCATTAAAAATATATATAGTTAATGGCAAGTATAAATTGCATCAGGATTACGCACCACGTAAATTATGTTACTGGTTTTGAATTTATGTTTTCCATTCTTTTTATTTAAATCTACTCATTTGTAATTGTTCAATATTTTAAATGCAAAACCAGCCAAGCGCATTTCTTATTGTCAACTCATTACGTCACTAAACTTATTTTACGAACATCGTAATAGTCGTTACACACTTCAACATCAGAGCTAGAAGCATCTAACCAAGATAACTTTTAAACCAGTACACAGACTGATACATCGTTATAATAAGACCACTACCGCAATTTGCGAATTAACTTTGTGATTTTAATGTGATATTAGTAATATATTATTTACTGATACAAATAATGACATAATGCAAATCAATAATAAATACATTATATCATTAGTTAATAAATGCATATGATATCGGTCATCACAGAAACGCAGAATCATGCAGAACATAATGTGGTGATTAATTAATGAATATTTAGTGTAGCAGGTATGGACAAGTCCATTATCACACAGGGTTGATGTTGAATTCTATTTAAAATTAATAAATAATAACAAATTTGCATATAATATTCCATATGGTCTTTTGCAGCATTGTAACAGGTCGTGGGCCTAATAATATCTCTATATGTTTAATGGAAAGTCATTAATTTTACAACAGGACCTTAAGCACTTACGTTGGCTTCTAGTGCTACCTAATGTATATCAATTAATTAAAAATAAATTTCCATTATATACATCATTATTTGTAATATGTATGTATATAATAAAGTTTTGTAATTATCAAATGCAAATACAAACAACAATAATAATTAATTAATTTCAATAATTAAATATTATATTATGTATATGGAAAATGAATGCTAAATCACCGTATGCATATGACAAATACTTGTACATATTGAATAGTATTCTCAATTAGTTTTGTGTTAAATATAATAATAATTGTTATATTCTAAATCAGCTTATGCTAGTTTATTTTAATATATACATGGTATTCTAGAATTTATTTGTTAGATATTATAGATTTTTACATATATTTTTTTTTGTATATTCTAGTAATTTTTTCTGATTTTATTTTTTAGTTGCAAGAATAGTATACCAAATGGCAATACACCTAATCGGTTTTTTTTGTATATGTTTTAGTTCTAAGTTTAGTTATTATTATTATATACGTTTATTGTTCGCCTTTCGGCTTTACAATTTACATTCTTAATACATTTCATATACTTCAACTTACAATTAAATTTACATTATTCTCAGCTTATTTATTCTCCTGTTTTTCTTTCCTTCTTACTATTTCCGCCATCCACCTCTTTCCTTCACTGCCTCCCTTTAATAGCTGGCCAATGTTACTTTCGCTCGCTACTTTTTCCTTACACTCAAACTTAATGTGCTCCAGTGTTTCGTCTTCCGCTCCGCACACTCTACACTTTATTTTCTCTAAGTTTAGTTTTATGTGTAAGTATACACTCCGCAAACTTTCTTAAACGTTGTAAAACATAACACAGTGATTTTTTTTATCAATGAAGTATATAGACTTATTTTTCTTCTTGTGAAAAATAAAGAAATGAAAATAATTATATTACAGTTGCACAACACAAGCGTCATAATTAAATTCGAACTTAAAACTAAAGCATGGCAAGAAACGCATCTGTGTCTAAAACATACGAATTAAATTTTAAATATAAAATTAAAATTTCAAATTACAACAGCAGATGAGAATGATCCTCAAGAGGTCTAGAAATATTTACATCAATTTGAGTGTCCTACTAGTACAAATAAAACCTACAATATTGTGTATCAATTCTGTTCCATTATTAATTAACATATAATCATACTACAATGATAACTTAATGTGTTTTTTATATCATGATATAAATTAAAAATTGTAATTAAAAATAACATCAAAATAAGAAACAATAGCAATGTCTTACGAGTTACGACATTATCAAACCCACAGGATGACGTGGGAGTGAAAGGTCTTGTGTGCTTGAACCTTTTAAGCAGATGGAATTAAATATTAAATACGTCACAAGACAATGATAGAAACTTTTATATATATATACGAATATTTAATGTATGTCATAAACTTTAAAACTAAATAAATTTAAATTGAATACATACCATAAAAAAAAGATGTTTTTTTGAGTTACCCTGTTGTATCTGATGCATAAATATAATACGGAATGCATATAAAAATACTGCATATAAATTACTATATAGATTATAGAGATATGCAGCATATGCATTATGTATAAAAGCAGAAAACTAGAAAGGGTAGACTGCATCGATATTACAATATATTGAATATGTATTAGTGTTGAGAATGGTATAAAATATCGATGTATAATCGATAATATTTTACTAGTTACTATCTGGTTTGTTTTACTCTTGCGTATATTTAACGAAACCATACAAGGTGTTCACAACACTAATTTTTAGATTAAAATAGTTTAATGTTTAAACCAAATATAAACAAATAAAAATAACATTCGTAGTAACATTCAAAATAATAATTCGTAGACAAAACACAGTAGCTATAAATACACCCTCTTAACACTGATTATTTATATTTTTAATTAGTTATATATTTTATACGATTTTTTTAATTGAAATAACATGGAACTAAACTAGATACTAAAGCAAGCAATACCCTTAAAGTAAATTTCAAGTGTATTTAGGTAGCATTGGGTAAAACATCTGGTGGTCAGATGACTACAAGTGATGACGTCACAAAATCGTTGTAAGTCCTTGTTAGTTCTAGGAGGTGTTGCCTCGCGATGTGGAGTGCACTACTCGCGATGAACGGCGCTGTACCATTTCACATTAACGTGGATTTACACATAGTAGTATGAAATCTGGGTCAGCTAGAGCATTCCTTCGGTTCAGTTAATTTTTGTTCTTTTAACATCCCTACTTTATATGCAAAACTTTATATTTATTAATAACTACGCAATATAACATAGATATAAATGTAATTTGGTTTACTGATATCTACATAGCGCTATAATCATTAATCACGCCGACAAAAACCTTTTAATAAAAAAAAAAAAGAAAATCCAACATTAAATTCATTTTATATATAATCAATCAATAGAGAAATAAAAATTTTATGTGGTTTTGTATACCAGTATATGTATATATCATACAAAATAACGTTTTATTTCAAATCAGAATCGTGCTTGAAATTTGAAAGATATTAAATTATATGAGAATATTTTATGCTTATGTTATCTGTTCTTATGTGAAGGATGCCACGTCAAATTGGAGAATTGACCTCGTGTATATTAGATCGATTTAAATGATGTTTATAAGATGTACATATATGTAAAAATGGGAGATATTACATCAATCTGCTGTAGCTACTGGCGCCACAGTCTTAAGTATAATTCAATTTGTGAGAGATCGCGTGAATCATATTTTAAATAAGTTGACCCGTGCAAATCTATATAATATGAATTTTATATATATCTCTCTCCTATATAAGTAAAATGAATGAGGCAGTACTTTTCATTGTATCGTAGTACGACTTAACATTCTTGAAGGACATTGTATTACAACAATATGATTAGGAAATTGTGTTTTGTCTACGAATTTAAAAACCTTCAATAATTTTATCTATTAAATATTAAGAGTTTATTTGTTCTAGTTTATACTAGTCCTTAGCTTATTTTTGTCTTACTCAATTTAAGTTACTTTTTATTAACTAGTAATAAATCCTAAACTAAAGTACGAAAAGTACGAAAAACTTGACTGGATTATCAGTGAAATTTGAAATCATTTCTTTGTGGCCACCCTGACAATGTAAGACTAGATGTAACTCTACTGACTGTTATATAATACAATCTATTATCAGTTAACTTTGATTTTTTATGAAAATTAAAAATAACTGCTGTAATTAGACACCATTGCAAATGATTCAAAATTTATTTGAGCCCTAAACGGTCAATCGGCTTCAAATTTTTCAGGATAATTAAATAATCATATGTTTTATATTTGTTCAAAAACTTATTATATGAAACCGATAAGTTTTTACCACAACAAAGGAACCCTTAAACATTAGTCAGTTTTAAATACATAAACATCCTTCTGTTTACCAACCAGTTTAACCAAACAATAGGCAACCATTGCTCTTTGACTAATACAGTTCTAATATTTATTTGCTAACTTCATTGTATTTGAATGTTTGAGGGTTTTTGTACAAAATATTTGTTCTAATAATTAGGTAATTGATATTTCAATCTGTACTGGTCGTAAAGAATTAAACCAAAATGTATTTTAAAGTAAAAAGAATATGTTTTCATAAGCATCTGTTTAAATAATTAACACATTTGCATTTCTTACTGTAAACTCTATTTCTTTAAATTAATTTTTATTAAACTTTTTATATAATTGTTTATTATTTATATTTTTTCAACATATAGATTTAATAAACTCTATATTTTAGTTTTACTATTAATAACGGTAATGGCAGTATTTAATAACGAATATAGTAATTAAAAATTATTTTAAATACACGAAATCATTAAACACCTTAAATCTCGATTCTTCATTTAAATTACGTCATAATGTTTCTCACGAATACTTCATTAGCTATATAATTTAATTCTTTCAACATGAATTTAAGTTTTTTAATAATAAATAATAAAAAAAACATAATATTATTAGTAGGAATAATTTATCATCATGTAGCAAGATCATGTCTTCTCTAGCATGTTTTATATTACATATATTATACATACATATCACGTTGTGATGTAATACGTTTATATAAAAATAAAGTAATTATCAAGTTACAATCTATAATGAATATACAGCGAAGGCACATTAACTGTGTAGGTGTATTAATGAGGTCCGGATCATAGCAATAAATTAAATCTAAAAAAATATTAACTCCGTATACAGAAGCTAAGCAAATTGTTCTTTCCATGTGTGAAACAATTACATACTGTGTTAGCATATGGTGAATACTGTATATTATTTTTAACTGTCATTTTTTATCTCTATAATTAAAACTAAACAAAATTAATTAGAGTTGTAATGTTAGAATATACTATTCGTTATAACTCATTAATTTTTTTTTATTTTTATAAATAAAACAAATTTAAAACTAGTAGCTGTAAATATTATTACAAAATAATATTTCACAAAATTATATTAAAATATTTTAATAATTATTTGTATAGAACAAGTGAGATAAGTATCTGTTCTTCTCATTATTTTTAACGATGATTATTATGACTTGAATATATAATTATGTCGGGTTACTACAAACTATCGTGATTTACTTAATTAGTTTAATTTATATTGTAATTATAATATTATACAGTTTTTTTTAATTTACCGAAAGTTGTTCTATTTTTATATTTAACATAATTCTCTTACAGCGAATTTTTGAGTAAAAAAGTTCGTTTCAATTTACTGTTAAGAGTTCTATCAATTAAAAGTAAAATAATTAATTCCAATGGAACATATAGTTCTAACTGTAGAACCAAAGTTGTGACAATTTTCTGATTAGTATAGTTTTAATATTTATTTGTTAACTAGAATTACAAATATTTGTTGTGCTAAATAAACATTGAAATAAGCCAAAATAAGATGTGTATATTTTTGTTTAGCAAACGAATTTCAGAAAAATATATAACAAACATCAATTCACCTGTGATATGAATGAGAAATATGTTTTTTCGCAGCATTATATTCTATTTTTGATATTTTTAATATTAATAGATTCGTTTTTAATTCAATTAGCTTGTGTAAATCAATATGTCAACAATTTAAATAGCATGAGGATTGATTAATAAATAAAATATTACACAAACACACATTTAAAGCAGAAAATTTGCGGATAAGTGATTGTGTTTATCCCAAATTTATGTTAAATTAAATTAAATGAATAAATTTCATAAAGCACAAAAAAAACAAATCACTTCCAACAAATTAAATCATGTTGGTTACATTGTAGAATCCATTAATGTTTAAATTATTAGCATAATCATATTTCTAAGCCACGACCATGAGCATGGGTTCTTGTGTTCCTGGGTTCCTGGGTTTGTGGCTGTTACAGAAGTGTGGGCTGAAGTTAGCAACTCTAACTTAAATCATTTCTGTTGAGTGTTTGAAATATACATAATGTTAGTCCATATGTTACACATGCGACGGGTTTTCATATATACCATTTTGTATGTATGCTGTATTATATCTATCTACCATATATCTATCTATATATACAAAGTAATGGTATAATAATGTATACATGCAATATTCTCGTAAACCTTAGCATGCGAGCTCACAGGATGTATGCTGAGTATAAATAGACGAACTATTAAAATTTAACACTCTCGACTAAGCTATTGAAATGTGGCATGGTTAAATATATCTTTAATTGTATGACGAATTGACATAGGAGTATAACTTCAAATGTGCTTGCTTGGTTATAACGCAGAAAGAATTAGTAAAAAATTAATTATGTTTTAACAAATTAATATTTTACTTGAAGGCTGGTTCTTTTTTTTTTTTTAATGTGTTTTTTATTATTATATTTTTTAACTTGTGACTGCTTTTTAGCACTGTCATAATAAGTGGGTTGATTATGGTGTTGTTTTTTTTAAATATAGTACACACCTAATGTTAATAGATGGTTTGTTTTTCTTATAATTAACGATACAAACATCCTGCCTCTGTAATAAAAAATTTGGCTTAAGAACACAAAGAAGTCGAACAACCTTTTTTCTAAAAAAATACTAGGTACTAGGTTTTATTTAAGTTGCAATCTAGGTTTATTCTAAACTTGTGAGTGGAATCATTGTTTGTGACACATGTCATACATTACGTATGTCAAAAAATTCACCTTTTCTTCATCTGAATTAATGAAAAGTCTGATATATATACATCATATCTATTAATGACGTCACTTGCAGATAGGGTTATGGAAGGGATCCGCAATGTGTAAGAAGACGTGATAATAGATACGCATGTAGTTTAAAAAACCATGAAATTAGTGCGACGTTATTTTAGGTTTTCACTTATCGATTACATAAAAAACAACATAAAATATTGCACTAAATACGAAAATTAAACATTAATGAAAATAATATCAACGATTGTTTACTAACTACAAATTGTTTACGATAAAATGTCAGCAGCGCATATAAACAATACTTTATTATTATTTATTATTGTATTTTTATTATCACATATTAAATAGTAAACAATTTTATTGTATTTTCCTTTCTTTTTTTAATCAAATGTTTATTGATTTTTCTGCAAATTATATTATTATAACGATATATATATGTATGTATGTATATATTTAACAATACAATCGATCATTGCTATGCTTTTTTGTATAAATGAAACAATGAGTATTTTATTTTACAAATCCATTATTATTGATTGTTTTATTAGCACTGGAATATATTTCTGTATATTATTTATTACATGGCGATGACAGATGTGTATTACTAATGTAATTTAATTCAAATATTGTTTCAATTTGGGTTATAATATGTTCATTTTATTTTGAAGTATCTTTCAAAACAACATTATTATTATTTATGGTAAAAACAAGCTTTATGCTACCATAAGGTGTAATGTAAAATGATGTATTTTTCTAGGTTTTTATAAATATTATTTCAACCTCGATTTACGCGGTAGATATGTTCCAAAGAAAACCGCGTAAAAAATACATGCTGCATATGGTAAAATTAGGGAAGTGTTCAACAAATATAAGAAAAATCGTGTAAGATTAAAAACAGAACAATATTTGGTTCTAAAAACCGTGCAACAAATAATGAAAATCCATAATATATAAATTGTTTACAAATATCATTCATATTTTTATATAAAAGAAAAAATGCACATTTTGCTACATAAAAAAAAAACTCTCCATATTTAAAATTAATAACAATTCCACACAACGAGTAAAACCTGGTTCTAAACAAATATCTCGAAACAAACATAATTTAATTTTTATTACTAGGTGTCATCAATTATATTGACCCTCATAAACTCTATTAACTTTACAAAACAAAGTTTGAAATATTTTTTAAAACTTTGTGTAGCAAAATTATTTTGAAATACGTGTTAAAACAAATATTTTGTGCAAACACAATTTTTTCTTCTTTCTTAATCGTCTTATTTTTAACCGAATCCATGCAAAACGAGGGTTACGTGTATATAATTTTTTTACAAGTATGTAACGTGCAACTTTTTAGACAGTAAAATGTTTAAAAAAATCTGAATGTGGTTTAAATATATGCATATATGACTGGTTCTCAAACATGGCCGTTTATATAATTCATGCAATACTATTTATTAACACGTATAAAATACTGAATATTGTGTACACTCTAGCCTCTAGACTTTAGTCGTTTAACTGTTAAATAGAGAATTTCTGAGGTTAAAACCCTGGTCCAAGATCTTCTATGACCAGAGGGTTGGAAGCGTCATATTACTCCCTTCAGTTCTAAGAGAAAATAGAATATCACATTGCCGGTCATTCAGGGATTGTTTATATTGAGATCCAAGCAAGTTTACCACATATACAAAAATGTATTTTATTTAAAAAAAATCTATTTATGTTTTTTCGTTTTTAAAAATACAAGACATCTTTAAATACCTAAGTTATTTATCATATATCTATTTAATATTAAAACATACTAAACATGTTTCAAAAAATAAACTTTTACAACAAGATTTATACAGTTATTAATAAAGTGAACCAATATTTTAATATTTAACCAGAAGACTAATTTAAATATTTCAACATTTTACTGTATAAAAAATTTACTGAGTTATTTTTATTATATTACGAATTTATATACAGACTATAAAAATAGTATCACTTTAAAATATAATATTTAGGATTCTTAAAAATATCAAGAGGTTTCAATAGGGATAAATCCTTTGTCGGTATAGAAGATTTCTATAATAAAACCGTGTGATACACCTTGAAGTCAGTCGCAACTTTATTAAATATTGAAAGCTTAAAAAGCTTTTCAGTAGAAAGAACAAGAAGTTCAATTGAATTAGATCAAAGAAAAATTCAACTAGCATATAAAATGACAAAGATGATACAGGAATGTATGAGTATATAAATTTATACACATAAATATTTCTTTTTAAACGATTTCGTTAAAATATACAGGTAGTCCTCAACTAACGACCTAAATTAATTCAGGAAAGTATATTTTTAAAACAGAATTTGTCAAAAGAAATCGTTGATCAATATAATTTAATGGTACTAATGTAATAAATTCGAATGGGAGACAGATTAAAACAGTCCGAGCTTTCGAGAGCTTTTTGTAATAAACTCGAATTATTACCAAAACTACTTACGGCGTGTAAGTCGAGGACTACCTGTATTCTATCACATCTATAAAAATAACTAAAATATTTTAGAAGTATTTGAGGAAAATTTATTTTTTGTTTCTTTTGATTTAGTTTTCTTGGAAACGAATCTATGAATGATAAAAAAATTTGAATCATAATTGAATTTCTTCGTATAGAAATATTATAGGCAATTATGCAAACTCATCGGGGTAACCCTTTCTTTGATTTTTAAAAATATTTATACCATTGATAGTATAAAATACAATAGAATACTCATAGCGGAATTAAAATTGGTTTTAGGGAATGTTTGGCCCCTTGGATCAGTTTGTCCTCTTATAAAACGTTTTAAAACAGTTGCCTTGTAATACCTTATAGTACCTTGCAGACGCTTTAAAGCTGACAAAAGAATTACTTAAACTTACTTACAGTCTGATGGTCCATTTTTACATATGTTAGCGAGACAACTGTTTTAAAAGCAGTTAACTACTGTAAAACTAAATAGAATTTAACACTATTAATAACAGATTCTAAACACTTCTATATTTCAAACCAAATATTTCGTAAATTTAAAAAATGTGTGTATAATTTAATGTTTCATAATATTTTTCATGTGAATTTCAACTTTATAGCATAATTATCATTATACAGAAACAATAAAAAAAGAATATCATAGTTTAGTTTTATTATTTTATTTTACAGTCATATAAAATACATACATTAATATGACTGACAGTGAATTTCATTTCGTTTTAACTTTTGATGATGTAATTATATTATACTGGGAACGTAGTAGGTACTAGTTACTAACACGGAGGCTAAATTAAGCGCCGTGGATCGTTAATGGTGTGATGTGGAGTGAAGTGAAGAGGGGAGGGACATAGAGAACTGTTAACTCTATGAAATATACAGTGGTTAATGCTTGCGGCTTCTTAAATGACGCTAGTAAAGTATGTAGAAAGATTTGTATCGTTTACAGAACACGTCGCGGAGTCTTATAAATATTTATGGCTCAAGAGTCATACCCTAGTACCACTACCAGACCAGCTCGAGCTGAAACACAGCAAATAGTTAAATGTATGTGAAGAAAAGATGTAATGGTCTTCGAAATGTGTACGTCAATTACTAAAGCACTGAACCGTTCACTAACTGTAACAATAAGAACTAATTGTGAGCATCAGAGCAAAATGTTAAATTACTTTTACGTTATCTACGAGTATATTATAAAATGTAAAGTTTTCTTTTATGAAATTAGCCGGATCATTTATTAATAAGTGTTTTTTAGACGTATACACTTGTATAGTAGATGACGGATGAGTTCTTAAAACACAAATTATTTTTTTAAATATTAATCACATTTATTTAATTCGATAACAACGATATATATAATGTATCGACAATATAACAACGATATATATAATAAAGATATTTTAACGAAACTCCATAATGTGAAAATAATATTTTATAATAATATTTCATATACATGAAATGAATATACATAACAGTACATACTGTTTACATACGTACATTCCTTGTACATTTGTACATATACATATGACATACAGTGTAGATTTTACATCGCAATAGCATATACATAGGATATGCAATATACAAGAATGTATATACCTAGAATATAGTATGTATGTCCAAAGGTTTTCTGAGTAGAAACCAAATCAATAAAAATAAAAAGAGAGTGGCACAAATCTTAAATAAGAGTAATGTGCATTGTTTCTTAATTCTTAATAAATCATAAAATTGATTGAAATATAGCAACTATTATTACAGGAAGTAATTAATTATTATTTTTATAAACTAATTCGTATGAAATGACGTAGGCTCGTCCGTCATGAACTTTTCATCTCTAATATAAAATTATAAACAGTATCGAATTACGTTGTCTACAGTCTCTTTGCGGTAACACTGATAATTTCTAGCTTCTAATCTCTAATTTTCTAGTTTTATTGGTCTCATATTAAATACAATTTTATCCAGTCACAATTGACAAAAAAATACCCGCAGACAAAAAAGTGTTAGTATAAAGAAAGAATACGTAAGACATAGTCACACGGCATAAAGTTATCAGAATTAAATTCTAATTATATAGACGATTCTAATCACTATATTAACAAGATTGCGTAACCAAGTGTACATTAATTTAAGACAAGTGAATATATAAATACGTAATATACCATAATAAAACAATTAACAAAGATAAACAAAACACAACACCAAGACCAACATCACACAACCTTAGAATAATCTATAAATAAATATAATAATTTAATAAGAAACTGGTTTTCTTTTGCGTGGGTAAAAAATGTGTTAAATATTTTCTAAGATCAGCCAGCTTAAAAAGAGTATGTCAAGAACAGAATAAAGTATGAGAGGAACGTCTCGGGGATAAGATTGTATTTTGTTGACTCATTTACATCTAAGAGATGCAAGGATTACATACTAATACTATACTAGCTTTATATGTATTTTATTAATAATTGATTTAAATACTAATACAGTTGTGATCCGTTTCTATTTTATAGAAATCATTTTCAACAGTAATCCTGTAATATAATACACGTATATTCAAAGTGATTTCATCCATTTAAAACTTAATTTACTAATATAACAAAATACAATAGATTCAGACATATTTATCATATCACTCAATAAGTTCGCAGAATGTAAATGGCGCCCTTATTGACAAATCCATTTGATTTTTAGATAGTATAAACCTTCAAACGTTATGTGTTAAAATTTTGTGACATTTCGGCCATTAGTTTACGCGTTATAATGGTTTTAATGACTCTACTTGTGTAATTTTCAAATTAATTGAAAATCCTAATTTTGTGTGTTGCTTTTTAATGGAAAAAACTAGTGGATAATCAGATCTAACGAAATCAAGTCAGTACATGTGATATTTACCAACAAAAAAGGAAACTTCCTCACCAGTGACTTTAAATAATAAAACTCTGCATCAAAAGAATCAACAAAGTACTTAAGACTACATCTAGATTTCTGATTGAACTGGCAACAAAATTCACTGAAGAAAAGTAATTAGCAAAATATACTGCTTGATGGACCAAACATCGCAACTATCGCTTGGTGAGCAAGATACTTCTATGTAAAACCAATACAAATGCCAATCTGTTTTATAGGAATCGAAAGATTTGAAGCAAAATCGATAATGAACGCCCCGTCGTTTCTAGAAAGAACAAAAACTATAAACCGTTAAACACATGATGACGACACAGTGGGCAATCTCTGGACCAGAGATATATTTATCAACATTGAAGAAGGTCGTCGGAGATAGGACTCAGCATCGGAAATAGGCCGACGTGATGTGAAGATATGACACCAAAAAGATTCCAAAAATCCCAAATATATAAATGTTTAAACAAATCGTTTCCATATAATAGTCTAGAAGAATACAGTCACATAAACTGTTTTTAAAAAGCGGTTTTTTATGCTGCATTATAAATATGAAAAAAAAAACTCACTTCTGAGTTGGAGCAAGAATTCCTTCTTGATGGAAACGTAGTGTAATTAAACATTTCAATGTATAATTAAGTCATTGGAAATCCTAACAACGATATAAGACATCTAGTAAATATATATTTTAATACACAAGTAAATGTCTAATCAAAACGAACAATGATTAATGACTGTGAACATATAAGACCGAGAAGATGTTAGCCGAGTAATATATCTATCTCTCTCTAGACGCTACTAATTAGTTTAACTTTCTAGGGCGGCAAACGGCAGACATGACAAACACCATTATGCTTTGATAGTGACATATAAAACAAAACGTGAGTTAATTAGATAATCAGTTACACCTGCAAGATATCAACTATCAGGCTGTAACATTCTAACGGTGTAACGAGCTGCCAGTATGTGTGTTTGTGTGTGTGTTGAGTCTATATGTCAATGTATTAGTGGCCACGATTTGCCAGTTTCACCTAGCGCATGCTAAATATGACGTGGCTTAATGGTGCACATAAAAGCAAATCGCAACAGGGTGCCATTAAGTTTATAACCCATAAAGAAATCATTTTATTATTTATTAAAAAATTAAGGATAACATTATATGCAGAGAGTAGCAAAGTAATTCTGGGAACAAGCCGACCTGGTGAAACAATGACGCAAGTGCAATTTGTTAATTTCTCAAAAATGTATATGTATAATATGTGCATGAACGAAGAATGTAATTCGGGAATTTGTTACCCAACGAAATTGTAGACTTCATCTTGTCTAGACACCATCACCGACCCGATTCTAAACCCAGGACAGCTTTAGGTAAAGTTTTCTTGGAAAATCTCCGAGGAAACTCGGGAACTATCTTTAGCACAAAATTGGGAAAGCAACAGTAGAACCAATTTTGTGATCGTAGCAATCACATCGATTTTAAGTAATAATTATAATATTCGATGGTCTTTTAATATTTAATTATTTTAGTACTCTGTTAGATTTTATTTTTTATATGTAGATATAAAAGATATAATTTGTCTAAGGTGTTTTTATTATATTTTATTACTTTGTGTAATAATACATACGTATCTTTACAGAGACTCCGACAAGTAAATTTCTCGAAATTATAAAAATTACAATGCTCTCTAACACAAAACGTAAAGTCATGTATAATTTAACGTAATAATTTTTATCTAACGATAAGTTTTATTATTCACCGAAGTTTAACATAATTCTATTACATTATCATTAAATAAAAGCAAAACAAAATAATTTAATATACAAAATAATACAATTTTGCATAAAAAGATTTATTAATGTCAGAAAACATAAATGTATTTCGAAAGATAAATTTTGTTATGTATTCTTTCATAATAATAACCTAACAAAACTATGTAAAAGGTAATTTACTTTACGTTAAATACGTTTTACATAGACATAACTGTGTTTTAATAGTTTCTGAGTAAATAATTTCTAATAACATTATTAGTTTTATTAACTATTTCAACAAATATATATTTTATTTAAATGAATATGAGTTAGCATTAAACTTTTTGGCAAATATCCTCAAGAGCGTTTTCAATATGTTCTTAAAATATCACAATGTTTATTCTACTTTCGACTTTGCTCAGTTATCTTTGAAGATTTCATTTTTATTACTTATAAATAATCTTTTTTTAAATAAAGATGATATTTATTTATATTGGTATTTTAATGTTGTGCAAACATATGGAGTATGGATGAAGTAAGGTTTGGATCATGGAGTAGTGAACGAAACCATACGACAGCGTACAGAACTCCCCGTTGTTTGCTTAAAATACACAATAAACCTGTCCAAATAAAAATACATACATTCAACATGTACATAAGTTGTTATCATATCATATATTATGTGGTTTTAATATGAAAATTATAAATAAAATCCTTATGTTTATTTTACGTGTTTCATATTTGTTTAAGTCAGGGACATATGAATATGTCTACAGAATAGAAGAATCAAGTAAACAATCAAAATTTAACACGTAAATATATACCAAATAAATAATAAAAATAGTATTTCTGTGTATCCCAAATCTCCATTACCAAAACCACTTTTCTTCAATTTAATAAAATATAAATATGTTGTTAATATAAATATAATTTAATTACAATATTTCAAATGTTTTGACACCTGTGAAGCTAATAAAATGCGCAAATTTAACATCCAGGAGGCGTACAAAGTATAAAAGGCATTAATATCTCGAGAACTTTTCCATTATTTTGAAAATTACGAAAGTAGTTGCACTAAATTAATTGTAACTCTTAAATTAATGATCGGAATGTTATAAAATTTTAATACATATCGTTTGCAGGTTGGTACTATCGAAAAATAACTTATAAATCACAAATATTATTTTTCTCTAAGTATATGTAATAATTTTGTTAAATTTACGTTATTAATCATACGTTTGTATGATTTAGTTTCTATATAACTAATTAGTATTTAATTGTGTCTAATACATTTCATGTAGTTCTATAGTCAAATAACATAGAATTTATATGAATACAACACACGAGCCATATTATTTTACGCATTGCTATTATTCGTTATTCATTGACCAATTGATATATACTCACACATATATAAATTACAATATGTTTCTATATATGGTCACAATTATATACATCTCATTGGAGCGTAGTAGATAATTGCCACCATTAGATCTAGATAACAATCTAGTACACGTATAGTCAGTGTATTAATCTGTTTTAATAACGTAAAGTGTTTCTATACTAACGGTGCCAGGCGTTGTCAATCTTCTATTCAAGTGCTAGTATTATTTCAGTAAATCTAATTGTCTCTTTATGTTTATAATGACAAATATACATTCACAAATTGTTCTTTCTTGTGTTGCCTTTTGAAGTTTTGTTATTGTTTTTAATTTTAATGCACGAACTTGTTAATTTATTTTCCTTTTTTGAAATGTTTTATATTATATTACTGCGTTTTCAACAGGTGGCTTATATCTCGCATTATTTGGTTTATTAATTAGTTTTTAGATTTGTGTATCTTTTGTTCGGTATTTTTTTTATTGGTTATGGAATCGGCCACCCAGAGAACCATTTATCACGAACTGCTGGGTCATATTTACCATTCATTGTCCATCTTATAACTTGTTGGAAACTATTGAAGTTGTCTGTATGTATTTTAATAATGTATTTAAATGATAAATACGATATTTGACAAATGCAAATATAGCATACATTTAACACATAAACAAAATATTCATCTGGGAGTTTAACTATCATAATAAATTATACAACAAAGTTAAAATTTCTTTCAATTTCTCCTAGTACATATTCCTAAAGTTTGTTTAAAAATTCATATTTTTAAATGTGAAAATTCTTTTTTAAAATCTCTAAACGAAATTCTTTTAATACATAATATAAGATAATATGTCTTTGATTATTTTAATTTTTTATATATTCGAATATTAAATGAGGCTATCTTGACGCTTGGTATATTAGAATATTGCGGGCAATTGTTTGGAATTCTTACAAACATAATCTAATGTAAGCTAATGGATCTGTCTATAGGCATTTATTAATAAGTAAATAATAAGTACAATCTTGCACAGTCTGTGCCCTGTAGCTTTTATTTTAATATACTTATTTCTTTCAACTGATCCAAAAAAAAAACAACCATAAGTAAATTATTTATTTTATATTTTACATCCCAATAAAACAATTTTAAGTAAAAATTTATAATTTTTAATAATAAAATTACATTTAATTGTGGTATCATGTGGCGCATTAGTTAAATATAATTTCATAATAAATATATATTCAAAGAAATGTTATACTCGCACTTCTATAAAAGGTTCTACTCTCCTGAACTTGACTTATGTGCACATAGAATATAACTAAGTATCCATGTATGTGTAATAATTGTATGTTAGAATTAATTAATTGTTGAATAAATATAGTCAATTAATTTAATTACTTGCGCTTATATACATACATACATACATTCTTTGTATATAACATGTCCATGTATTAGAATCATTTGTTACTACTTTATGTAATATGATAATTTATAAAAGTACTTCCAATGATAACTTTATATACCGACTAAGCGATGTGAATGCCTTCTACCAATGCCTAATAAAACTAGTTTACTGTATGAAAACTATAAAAATATTCTCAATAAAACTCTGTTCTAGTTTTATTTTCATACGTACTATAGCACTACAGTCATAAATGGTGTAGGTAATAATCGGTTTAGTAGTATTGTGTTGATTATTAACATATAAAGTAGTTTATTGTTTAATTATACGGTACTTAATTTTAATAATCTGGTGGTAATAGTTTAAGACGACTTTTATAACATTTTAATGTAACATTTGATATTCAGTTGCGTATGAAATTACACATCTAAAATATGAATAATTCTTTATCTTTATGAGTTTACTAAAATTATGTTTAGCGTTTCGCACCGCTGCGATTATATTTGTGCAGAATATATTACTTTACTCTCTGCCGTCCCGCTAACTGTAATAATATTACAGTTTGTTTCAAGGTACTTTATATTTTAAGGTCCATATACTTGTTCGCTAGTACATCTCACTTCATTCTATTTTTAAACGCAGGGCTATTCTAATTTTAAACATTAGAGAATCATTATAGTGTCAGAAATAATTAGGATTTACTAATTACAAATCAAAAACCATTTATAATATTGGTGCAATATTATTTATTAACAAATATAGTAACTGTATACAATGCAAGACTAGATGTTACTCTATTGACTTATATAATGAAAGTTCAGAATAAGATTGACCTAAGCTCAAGCCAAAACCGAAGTGTTCTAAAGTACCAGCCAGACAATAAGATAAGGTCCAAGCAGCTAAGCTCAGACCAAGACAACTTCATTTTCAAATTCAACATAATATTTTATATTCATTTTTTAAAGTTCTTTTGTTTAAAATGTTGTAAAGATTAATAACGTCAAAAGTTCTTTCTAAGAAATTTTATGATTCTATAACATTCTGTAATATTTTTTTCTAATCTTAAATAAACGTAATTGTATTTTAGAAGATAAATATACTTTTTGCATTAGAGACAAATTTAAATCTTTTATTTTTAAACTTTCATTTGAAAACATGTCAGAAATATTTAAAAATATACTTGCATTCTTGCAAACTACCTTAATATTTTCAGTTCCATACAACACAAAATAATTCGGTATAATATAGTTCTTAAAACAAGTCGTGGTTTTGAAATTACAGGCGTCTGATTTTTTGTAAACAGTCCTAAGACCTCTATTTTGTAAGTACCGCCCTACTAAGCTATGTAAATTTTACTCATAATTATCAGCAGACCATAAATAAAAAGCGAAATAAGTCGTATACCTTCGAGCGGACATAAGTAGCCTAATTTAGAAATTACGCGATTGTGATTCTGAATCTCAGAAATACAAGATACGTATATCACCCAACCTACATTTCAATAACCTACTAGAAGTAAAAAATTACATTTTACGGTCTCAGACATTTTTTGAATAGATACGTATTCTAAACGTTATAGGATCTGCTACTTTTAGCTCCGTCACTCTCCCACCAAAGTACGAGAAGCAGATAAAATTTAATGAGCATTACTATGTCTGGAGAAACTTTTTCTTTTTCCTTTTTTTTTTCTTGTCTTAAAGATTCTGAGAAATATTTTAAAACGTAGTTGAACTGTAACTTAACTAAGCAGATTCCAGATAAAATCTTTACAAATAATGATGATGTTTTAGTTCTAGGTGGCGCTGTTAACAACAATGATTAATGATTCATCGTTTTACAGAAAACTGATTGTAATGACTTTGAAAAACATTTACTATTTGTTTGTTTTTTTTTTTATTATTTCTTTTATATAAAATTAAATAAAAGTATTACTTATTTGAATTTGATAATAACATATTTTATTTAGTTAAATACATTTTTTTTTTTCACAATTTCATTTGAAATTTCATATATTTTATATGTAATTTAATTTTATCTCAAAAGTATTATTAAGGGAGTTCCCTGAGGGAAATGCAAAAGAAAAGTAACTTAAGGACGTGTAAAATAAAATAAAATTTTCTTTATAATTATCTATATAAAAGTTTTATGTTTATTATGTCAAATAAGCGAAATCGCAAGATGGTTTTGATAGTTCAAAAATTTATCATAATAACTAAATAATAAAAATCGTTTATAGAACAAAATATGTACAATACAATACAAAATATAATATTCAATAAAGTCCTAAAATGGACTTTTTAACCAAAAATTATATATTAATGAAGTTGTCTATCAAATCTCTAAATGTCCAATTACTTTTTAATAAGTCGCTATATTATAAGATATTAACAATTAAAAACAGACATTTTTGTCTCTCTTCTCATCTTTCGACATCCGTTTCCGTCTCAAAGTGTAACTCAAATGTCTGATACTTTTTACAATGGTCTCTAGCGACACATCCTGAAGTTTTGATATTATACAGTGATACAGAAGTATAAATAAAATCAATTACTAACTATTTTATAGTTTCCAATACTATTCTATGACGATAAAAATTATAATTAATATTTGAAATACTTATATCTCCGTCAATTTTTGTATATTTAAAAATTTCTATATTATTTATCTATATTGCAAACATTCCGATTTTATCCAATAATAAAACAGCGCTTGAAAAAATTATATATTAGTTGTATTTTTCATTTATTGTACACTTAGCTTACTAACGATTATAATGGCTAATTAATGTAAAAATAAATTCATTTTTTTCCCGTCGTCTTATATAAAGATTTAAATATTTCTATAAAGTTTACTACTACTATTGAGTGTTGGTGACATATTTTTAATCACCCTTTTAAGTAAACAATTTCATATTTGCATTTTTTTTTTGTGAAGATTTCTTTTCCATTAAAAATAAATATTTATTTTTAACAGTAATGTTATTTGCTTATAAATGGAGTTATGCAAGCAAACACTTAAAGATGATAACTAAAAAATATTCGAAGAAATATTTTATTTGCACCTTATATAAAATTAATACAAATATTTATCATCTTTTAAAATCATAAATTTCGCGCAAACATAACTCAAATACTTTTACAGCCTTTGAATAATAATTAGCCCAACCTAAAACTTAACTAAAATGCCAAACCATATTTGAAAATGATGTATATATATATTATATCTATCAACAAGGTGGGTCTTGGTATAATGGGTAACATACACTAGTAATAAGCTAGAATCCTTCTACATATGTATAGATTCTTATGTAGTATATAAGGTTACATATTTGTACCTTGTATGTTGTATACATATACGGCATTTATAGTAACTGTATACACAGTTAAAATTAAAACCATGGATATCTTACAAACCGCACCTGCTTGCTAACTTGGATTATTTTTAATGTGATATTACATACAAGTATAATGTGGTTACGTGTAATAGACAGGGCCGTAATTGGAAAGAGGGCATCCGAAATTTGAAGTTAGGATTAGTTTTTAAACTAGTGCGTGAACAGTATAAGTAGGTCATTGCCCCTCTAGTTACGGCCCTGATAATTAATATATTATATTATGCATTTGTTTTATGAAGATATTGGTGTACTGCCGCGACAGCCATTTAACTGAAAATGTTTTCCATAAATAATTAGAAGTAGTCTCTTGAATAAAGCAACAAGTAAAAACATTTGCCGCTTAGTTGTAGTCTTTTTAGAGATGGATTTCTCCAATAAAACTAACATAACAAATTATTTCTATTCCGTTTGAATTTTAAAATATAGAGTTATAAAATATTACTTATAATTCATGAATTTTTACCGCGTATAAATATGTGTTACGTAAGACTAACATATTACGTATTAATAAAGTCTAAAAGATTTTTAATTTGTGGTTTTCAATTAAAAACGATGTGATTTTAAAATTTTAATTAACAATTTTATTAGAAGTAATTAATTAAAAATATTTAAAATTAGTTTTCTCTATTTAAACACTTATATTATCTTTCACATATACATACTTAAACAAAATCTAGTAATATTTAATCTAAAAACGTCTTATTTTATTGTTTACAAACTAAATCACTGTGATCTGCTATGAAATGAATGGGAAAGTAAATAAAAGACACACAGAAATACAGACGACGATCAACTGGAAAGAAACGAAAGAAATGAATTTGATTTGCGGCAAAGTTTCAAGTCAATCGAGTTGACTACTTTTCTAGTTTTGCTAGCAGAAACCTAAGCAGGCTAAATATTTATATATAAAGATTTTGATTCTATAACGCTTAACATAACCTTTCAAAGAAGTTTTATGATTAAGTTAATTCACAACAGAATTCGTTGCATATCAGGTAAAATTGTTTACGTAACAGGTAACTGTTAGATAAATCTTAAATACACAGGTTCCTACCACTGCCAACATAAAAAAATACACAAAGAGAACATTAAAAAGTATGTAACAAACAGTTACATAACTCAGAAACATAAATTAAAACATATTTCTCTTTTATTTAACTATAATATTAAAAAGTGAAGAAATATTTTTATTATACTTACTATTTATACTCGTATGTATGTAATCCATTGTATGAAAATTATAAATTTAAATAAAAAAGTTGTAACAAGTAACCGAAGCAGGAATATGAACGGAGTCGAATAACAAGCAACGGAGGTACACGACCTCGCAGTCGGTTTATTAATATTAATAAAAATATCCGAAACGATTTTGTAATAATTTTATCTTAACATCTCTATAACAATTGGTATATTAGTATTGTTTGTATGTGTGTGTAACGAATAAATAACAGTTTAGGTTATTGAACACGTATTTTAGAGGTATTTAGCGAGAGGTAAGGCGACGCAGGGTGGCGGTAGGAAACGCCGTAGGCTAAACTATATAAAGAGCGCAGAAAAATGATCCTCTCAAAAGGAAATGCATTGTCATTTGATTATATAAGAGATTATTGACAAGGAGTAATAAGCGCGGGACTTGTACAACTTGTAATTCATTGTAGTGTTAAGGTGTTTTCAATTAAAAGTCAATAATTACTAATTGAATGTGTATATGGTCAATTATCCTAAACTAGAAGTGGCGGGTGTGCAAGAGTCGTCTGAAATGCGTAGCAGTTTACTCACGGCCATTTCTGTGTCAATACGTCCCTAAATAGTTCAGCATCGTCAGCATCACTGAAGGAATGTAGTTGTACTGGCAGTGTTTGTAGAGCTAAATATCTTAACAATAGAGAAATTTTAGTAGATGTACACAATATATGTAGTACGATGTAAATATTCGCGTTACACAGAAGTTTTCCTTAATTTATCTTCTAACTAGGCGGCCATCTTGGAGGCCCGCATGCTCTTCATAATGCTTTAAATTACAGTTGGTTATATCCCAGGTAGAAAATTGTCTTGCAATACAAATTTCAAACATACCAGCTTATCACGAGCTAATTCCAAGATCAATTTTCTACTTTTCATATAAAATTTTTCTTGCAGTACAAGGTTTATACTTGCTAGCTTATCACAAGGCATTTCCGAAGTTAGTTTTCTACCTGGGATATTACGAAATGTTTTAAGCGATTTGTGAATAACAGATGTAATTTGACAAAACAGAATTGCTACTATTAGCGTCTTCTACTTTCTAGTTGACAAGTGATCTGCAATTCTGAAATTCAGATGCAAATGAAATGGAAGAAAATGAAGCTTGATATTAGTTTGTAACAAGCTAACAAATTTTTAAATTGTACATCAAGCTAATTTTCTATCTGAGTATAAGTGTGTCTTTAAATTAAACTTGATTATGATTTAATTAAGAATTAACGGCAAGAAATACACCCTCAGTTTGTTGTTGAGTTGTCACTGTGCTAGCCCCCTTCAAATATATATCACGATAATCATATATTAAGATAAGTATTTGAAAACTGTAAAAACGTATTCTGGAATAAATAACTGACATTCTTTGACACAAGACTTGCAAGATCGTGACCTATAGCAATCTGGCAAGACATCAGGCATCATTTAGCAAGAAAAAATAAATAAGTATTCAAAAAGAAAATACAACTGGAGATAAGCCAAATAACTTACTGACCATATAGTTTAAAAGGATATACGTAACCTTTTATTTAATGAGAGGATTAATTGAACTAAATTACTGTTTAAATATTAGCAATCAAAATGAATCATTTTTAGAATTATTGATGTAAATTCTTAAGAGAATTCTTAAGTGTCTGATCATGTAAAACTCCATTAACACAAAAGTCCATATTTTATTTCATCTATTGTTACCTTAACCACTTAATAAATTTCATTTATCATTTCCTATTTTCGTTAATTATATTTAATGACAAATATTATTTTATCAAAACCTGATATACATACGAGTATATATAATTGACCCACATAGTTTTTAAAAACTTGATAAATGTATAGTTCGTACTTATCTAATAACATATTGTACTTTTAGTCGGTGTTTATAAAACTACCGACCTCAAAAATATTGGCAAATATTAGAAGAGAAACATTAATGTGTTCTTATCGTCTGTTATCTTTAGCCAGGCTGATTGCCAAGCTGTGGTTTATTTGTCGCCACTTTAATGATATTATTATACTCACTACATTAACTTTACAACCATTGCCAAGAAATTGTTGTTGTAAATGGAATATCACGTCAAAAAACTTAATTGTTTTTGTTAATTATTATATTTTTAGTTACATTTAACAAAAACTTATTATTTTAACTAATTTATTGTCTGTATAACAACGAACTGTTTTATTATTTCAATTAAAAACTATTAAAATTAACAAAGTACAAGTGTATTCAACTTCGAAATGTGCCAGAACTTGTGTAGTTAGACTACTTATATCATTTAAATGTGAACCTTTGTTCTTCTCTTCTAAACGAGAAGCAAATCGCATTTCTGAACTAAGTATCACTGACTCGTAGCAGAGACATGTTTCCATCAGGTTTGACAATGTTTCTTGATTATACTCAGCAAAATTTGATAGTTCAGTGTGTAAATTATGATGATTATAATTTCCGTATACAAAATGCATGAGTCGTTCCCTAGAACAGCGATTAAATTCCCGTAAACCCACAGTCTCTTTGATTCGTTACATTCAACGTTACTTACAATCATATTCAAAAGTTTACACTATCAGCCTTTGCCTTATCACACATGGTCTATGGAACTAAGGTTTGAAACAATGATCGAGGACTTAACTTAATTTTGTAATAAACAAATATAAACTGTGTAAATGAATACATTTTTGTGTAATATATTTTTATATCATAAATTACAGAGAAATTAGTTATCGCGATTGATTTTTATTTAACATCAGATATCTTTTTAATATTTTTCTATAAATAAATTAATACCATTGAACGTTTATCTATTTTTAAAATGCCAGTCTTCGATAAGCTAAATCTCACTACCATATGATAAACCATCTACCGATCAAACGCTGTAATCCTATTTATTATTATCTATCTATAAATGGCAACAGTGAGTTGGTTTATAATTGACGGGCACTTGATAACATTTCTCACGGTTGTTAAGATTGTACTCAATGATTATTTATTAATCAATATTTTATTACAGTGTATGTACGAGGAGTACCTTTTTCTTCTTATTATTATTTTTTTCTTCTGCATTTCAATTCATCGCTATTAAGATTGATAGAATACGTGGGAACCTGTTTTTCAGTTAAAATTCCATCTTACTATAAATTATTTAAATACTTAATTTGATTAATATCAGCAATAAACTTAAATCCAATTTAATAGCAACTTTTTTATTATTATTAATTGTCGTTGTTTTTTTTATTAATTAATTATTATTATAATAAATAATTAACAGCTTTTATTATGTTTTATATAATATATTGTTTTTGTAAAATATTCATTTTCTTGTATGTATTATCATAATCCAATAAATCATTTTTTCATATTTCATAATATTTATTGCTGTGGTAATTTAATAATGAGAAATCACACTCACGCTATTTATATCAAACGCGTGTGAAATGTGTATCTGCAGTGCATACAAACCCTTACTAATAGTCCCATCTGGCAATTGGAAGATTTTTGTCCGTCAAGATCATGCATATCAGGATGAACATGCTTGCGATTTATAACCTAAGTTTTAATAAAAATGTCAGTGTTCTTACTATTGATGTAGTCAGCTTTGTAACATTTTCATTCATACAATAATATTAAAAATGCCAAAATTTGTATTTAAGTTTTGTGACTTTGTTTACAGCGCTGATTGTGTTATGAAGAGCGTCACTTCACAAGCGTTGCTTCTAGATCTGTATTGACAGTAGGAAGTTTTTAAATTTAAAATTAATTTTTTTAAACAATTTTATCATTTCATATATCATACAAAGGTCATACCAATTATACATTACGGTATCGTTATCAGAATATTTATAAATTTCTTTTTTTTTTTTACTAACTATGCCAATTTACAATCTATCATATTAATGATGTTTATAAAATAAAAACATAATTAAAAATATATAAAATTCTCAGATAGCATTTTGGTTTTTTTTAATGTAAATACCATGCCGATATCAAATATCACAAAATATATAATAAATATAATGGGCTTGTGTCTTAATTTCTATAAAAGTGTACTATACATTGATAAAGTGGGTTACTAGAACCTCAAATGTTCAATTATTTTTTAATAACTCCTTATATGTTAAGAGATATTAACAATTAAAAAAGTCATTTTGTCTCTTTAATTATTAAAGGGATTCAACGTTGTACACATTCCAAGTGCATGTGACATCACAATCTTTGTGTAAGGTTGCCAACCTTACAGCTCATAAATCTCTGCTATATGTATTTATATATCAAAATATCAAATATTATGTCTGCCGTAACAGGGTTAAATAAAATAAAAACTTATTATTCTTTGATTTGACTTGATTGTTTGACTACCAACAGCTACAAAATATTACCACAGCACTGAGCTACTCAACAAATAACTGACTTTAAAATGTATTTCACGTTATACAAATATGGCCGACCATTTTTAGCGCTAAAACTACAATTCAAACTTTTAATTGCTACATCTCCGTCAATATTTAGATATTTAATAAAATATACACGCCAATACATATTTATTAACATCAATTTCAATCAACAATTGAAAAATCGACCACCAAAAAATGAGGACACAAGCCATTAGAATCTGTAACATTCAGTAGTGAAGCAGAAATATCGATATTAGTGTAAAGGTTTTCTCAATTAAAAATCAATATAACATTCATTTATTAATAATACATTCAAATGGAATATGTAAATTGTCAGGTCTCTTAACCGATCTCTATCTTTAAGTGCTGTGTGTTCAATGTCCCGTGTTACTGTGACTTCGCAGTGACCAAGTCCCTCAGACACGTGTCCTGTGATACATAAGTCCTCAATCTGTGAGGAATGGACTCTTCTATTCCTCTGCATGATGTTATAACCAGAACTGCCTGAAAGTCATAGCTATCACACTTGGAGTATTCATTTCCAGTTGGGACCCCCAAAATTATAACAAATTTATAAGTTGTCATTAGTACAATACAATTCTTATTATTTCTGATCCTCGTAATATTCTACGCAGTAAATTCACTTGATGTAACTCTCTTAGCATTTATAAATTTGTTTTTCTTATTTTCTATAGCAACTGAATTTAGTTAACCTTTATCCAGCTATAAAATATTTATATTTATTTACAATTTTATAATTTGTAGACGAATATTCATTTTCAAAAGCACTTCATTTGTTTATTTTAATTTGAGATGATAATTTATTTTAATCTGTGTAATTTAAAATGAACGTGCGTAAAATATATTATATTCTCATATCAATGAGTTAAAATATGTGAGGAGTGTTGCCAGATCTGACTGTTTCTTTTAAACTTGTTATTAATACATTTGCATATTTAACGAAGTCAAATATTCTCTCTGTTTTTTTTTTTTTCATTTTAAAATTTTATTTTATAAAAAGTTGTTCCGTTCCATCCACTTTGCAAAAAATAAATAAGCTTTGTATATTTTAAATGTTTTAAGTTAAAAAAAAACATACATTTTCTAATTAGTTACTAATTAAGCAATTAATTAATCAATTATTGATTTAAAATATTACGTTAATGATGTTACGGTACATTGACTTTAAAAAAAAACTGTTTTTCAGAAAGTAGATCATTGCGGAAGCGGAAATTGTTCTTTTTTAACGTAAATGACTTCATTAGATGTACGTTTGTTAATATTAATGAAGAATAAATAATTACTAAAAAATAATATTCACATAAGAACATCCGTAATGTTTTTTTATGTTTACTATGTGTATAAGCTAATGTTGATCTCACAGTGGAATAGAGTACATCCGACCTGCGACTTGTTGTTTCTCATTAATATCATCTTAAGAGGATATTTCTACTTTAATGTTTATCAATATACCAATGTATTGAAAGTTATAAAAATACTAATACAAAGATATAAATTTGAATATTATATTCGTCAATTCAATCAGTATAATTGTACGGCACAAAGACGCGGCTCTACCTACAAAACGAATTATCTGAGATTTCAACTAACAATCATCCTTGAAACGTTTTTCGCGTTAACGAGATACAGTATTATAAATCCTTTAAGTTATATTTTGATTAAACATCATTTGAGTGTAATATCCTTAAGATTTTAATTAATATTGTGTAATGAATTGTTTCGTCTTACCTTTACCTGCTTCTCAGCACTCTTCAAATTCTCCTTCAATAGATCCTTGTGTTCATTTAACATCGGTACTTCAGGGAATCAAATTATAAGCGTTTGCGTCTGGTTGGCGTTGGCGTCTCCACAAGTGTTCGTCGTCTTTCAAAGAGAAAGGACTTCTCTCAAATACTCAATATTTCATTTATTATAAGTAAATTGCTTTAGAATGCTTGATTAATTTATAGACAACAATATTCATTTGATTAGTTAACGTGATCTTGACATTGACGATATGAAAGTTTATTTAAATGTATTTTTTCTCTTTGTTGCAGGGGCTAAGATGTGGGATTTGGCCGGCGGGCCGGGCCGGCCTGGGCTCTCCTCGCGGCCGTGTCTCCTAGGCCTCGCCTCCTGGACCCGGCCCTGCGGATGGCTGCCCCAATGAGAGACCCCCCGCTTGACGGCGGCCACCGAGCTAAGGTGGCGGACATAAAAACCACAACGGCGAAGCCAGATTCGGCAACAACAAACTTTGAATATGATGATAATGAATGGGATATAGGAATAGGCGATTTGATCATTGACTTGGATGCTGATATAGAAAAAACAAACGAGGGTGCGGGGGTGGGAGGGACTGCCGTGACGTCACACAATATGGCGTCAACCCCAAGTGGTCCCGGTGCGGGCAAATCCGCGGCCAAAATGGCAATAGATCATCAAGCAACATTAGATAAAGGTTTAAAAATGAAAATCAAACGTACAAAACCAGGTACAAAGACTTCTGAAGCAAAACATGAAATAGTGAAATCAAATGAACAAAATGGGACAGGTGATAGTGTTGGAAGTGTACAAGACGGTAAAAATAAACATCCAGTGGTTGCACCGGGTGGTAGTAGTGCAACGGGTGCAGTTAGTGCGAACAATAGTAGTGTGAATAACAGTGCACCAAGTGGTGGGGGTAGTGGGGGAAATAAACGGGGTTCTAGTGGCCACCGGAGAGACAAAGCTCGTGATAAACATACCAGTGATCCTAAGGGAACTCCTAAACCTTCCCCAGTGACAGGGATGGGGACAGTACCGACTGCCTCAGAAGTGAATGGTGTTGTTCGAGGAGGTGTAACTACTCCATCAACACCAACATCAACGCAACAACGTCCTGTTGCAACCACGACACCTCAACAACCCCCACAAAGGGTAGTGTTCCCTGCCAGCACAGGTCCAGGTCCTCCTACGATCTCAGCACCTAATGCGCCTGGACCACCTCCGAGTCCCGCTGCAGCGACTGCCGCGGGCTCGGCCAGCAAACCTGAACAGACGAAGGTACCCGCTGTTGTACTCACGCAACAAGGATCCTCTTCCTCTGCACAGGTTGTGCACACAACTAATGAGGAACGGGGGGATACTTCACCCCCACCTGCCAAGAAACTTAAACCATCTACAGCTACGGATCCTAAGGTAAGTCAATTTCAAATTCTTTTAAAAACATTTTGTTGTATGTCTTGATTTGCGGACACGTGATAATATAAGACATTTAAAGGTCTATGCTAAATTTTAGCTTTACAACGTTCATTCGTCTCACTTTACTAGTCTAATAGTAAAACCCCTTCAGTTAGCGATCACGTTGACTCCCAGTAAAGTCAATTTAGAACACACCAACAGATTAATGACTGATGGTTAAAACAGATTGCTCTGTTTTGGGTAATTTGTTTTCAAACAACCTACTAATCCTATATGTAACTTAAACACCACGCTGCAGCAGTCGGTACATATAGCTGTCTGAGCCTGAGCCGTCCGTTATCTCTCAATATCCTCACTGGTTGAGTCTGTATTCTGTATGGAATGCCGCAGAGCCGTGGTAGCGTCTGTAAGTGCATTCCTTGGCTCGTTGTCTGCTCTCATCCGTTCGTACTTCGCCTACCACCATCTTCACAGCCTCCAACGGCAATCTCATACACCAAGTTAAAGAGACTATCATCGTGTGTGAAGTTTTATTGGCAAGTTATAGCAAAACTGACCTAAATGACGACATTCGGATAATTTAAAGTCATTTATATTGAACACATCAAGACCTCAAACGATGGTTTAGTTAGTTGTACACCAGTAAGTTCAAAAGCCTGTAATACATGTAACAACTAGCTAATTCAATAAAACTGGTTTTAAATAGAGGCATAAAACGTGTGCCAAAAATAATAGTGCTTCTAGCAACCAAAAGACCCATTAAATGTTATTTTAATTAAACATTTTTGATAATTACGTTTTGTATCTTGTTATATTCAAATAATTATTACTAGTCTATGATACTTTTAAGTTTTATGTTAATTTTAAGACCATATACCTAGTTTATTGATACCTGTAACTAATAAAGGAAGAGTTACTACCTGTATTTACTTCATTCTATTGTTAAATACAAAACTATTCTAATATCTAAAGTGGCGTTCATCCTATTTTCATATTCTGTACAGTCAACATCAATTCTAAATCCATAATTATATTTTTGTTATTCTAAATTCATAATTCTAACTTCATTTTCTAAATTAAATAAAATACAAATATGAAAACATACAAAAATGTAATTTCTACCCAAATTGTCTTCGTTATAACAAGATCTACAGCAATCTAAATCCAATCAAAATTAAATCTAAAATATTTTTAAGAAAATAATCTAAAAATGACCAATTTCTTGATATATCTTCTTCTTAAATAACCTGTACAGAAATAATACAAATTTCATTATAAATTTGTGATGAAATAAGATACACTTGTTAAGTCACTTGCAATCTTGCGTGCTTATTATGTACCTACGCGTATTTGTCAACAGTAAAAACCAGTTTTAGTTAACTATATTACTGAATTAATTGTTTATTAAACATTTAAATAAATTTCAGTTACTTATTTATAAATATCAAACCTATTAAATAAGCAAACCGTTGTATATACATACCCATGTATATGTATATATGTACTCGTATATATAAAATGTGTATAGTGCAACTAATTGGAAAGTGTTTTATTTTTTCTTTTACACTCTATACGTATACTTTGAGTTGAGCGAACCAACGAAGTAGTCATTAATCTCATTTTATGGTCTCTCGAGCTGGATCCAACTTATACCTCCCGTTTTACACCGAATTCCCCTCTCGAACAATCGTTTGGATCGGGTTTTAGTATCATACAGCTTTATACTTGTACATATACAAAGGTGCGCGTATATATTCCATGCTTCTACTTCATCTAAGCATGAAGAATCAATGTAAGCATTTAGACATGCATTTCGTTAAGGTTTTCTTAAATAATGTTTGACAGTTGTTTTGTTTGGTAGATTTTAGGTATACACTGTATATGTGCTGGTATACCTGAAGGTAAACTATTTGGCAACATGAGAAATGTTTTGTGGTGATAACTTTATACGCTGTTTGCAAACTTCTTAAACGTTTTATGTAAGAGCTATTGACTACAAAAGAATTTTGAAAATAGTTGCAGGGGTATAAGATATGTCATCCTCAAAGGGGCCAAGTCATTGTAGTTAATTCACTAACCGGTATTTTAATTGTAGTTTTTTATTTGTTAGTTTTATTACACCTTTGTTGGCTATTATAAAAACAGTAAATTAAATATCAAAACAGTGAGTGGGAATGAGGCTTAAGTGTTTTCAGTCTTTTGTTTTTACTATTGTATATTATATAGAAGACAATTTTACTAATAAATTATTTTATGGTTATTCAATTTATAACCATTATTATTTTAAAATTCGACTTTCATGATTGTATTTTAAGTATCAAGTAAACAACCTGAATATAAATTATTTGATATGGTAAAAAAACCATATCCTGTCGAACGTAGTTCATAGCGCATTGCTCATAAATACAGCTTTTATTATACACAAAACACAACGTTTTTAACTTATCCAATGATGTGTGAGGGATCCCGCTCGTTCTACATGTTCCCTATCCCGTGTCCCGGTGTCCCAGTCCCTGTTCTTTGTTCGCGGTTGCCAGACTTCCAAAAAGCCGATAAACCGCAGTGTTGCCACATGAATTCACTCAGATATCCTCATCCTCCCTTCACACCCTATATCCTATCTCTTTCATTCACATGTATACACAGCTCCCCGTTATCCTCACACCACTCAAACATTACGAAGGGCTCATTCCGCTTAGTATAATATGCCCTGGAGCCCAACGATGCTATTAGATGGAACAGCAGGAATTTCATAGTGCCATGGTGTAGATGCGATTATTAGTATACGGATTTTAAAGGGAAATAGGGACACAATTTTATGGGTTCTTTTTTGACAGTATATTGTATCATATTAAATATTTCACACTTAATACTTTTATTAAATAATAGAGGGAGATGTTCTTATATATTATCTGAATATTATTGATGTTTTTTAATATAATTTGACGTTCCTTATTAGGATTTTTTAAGTTATCATCCTATTAACAAAAAAGGTCAATTTTCGTTTGAAATTTTACATTTTTAATGAAAAATATAAATGATATTATGTATATTTTATGTTTAAATGCTTCTATAGCATTCAGACTATTACAAGCACTGTGGACGTTCATAGATTGCAGCAACCAGAGCAGAGCACTAATTATGATTAGAGACAGGAATAATTAGGATTTATTAATTACAAATTATAAACCTTTATAATATTGATTCAATACTATTATTAAGGAGTACTAAATGCTGAATATAATGCAAAGAATAACTCTATTTATTTACTGTTTTGTAATAAATGAATTGTGATAAATGAACTCAGGCTCAGCTATAACCGAAGGGGTAGAATCCTGAAATTACTCCCTTCAGTCCGAGAAATATTGAGCACACACAGTGTCTCTAACATTACTTTATTTGATTATACATTATAACGCCATTCTCTGACATGTATGCGGCAAATTTTAAAAGCAAACATTTTTATATTAAAATCACTTCATATAATTGTATAAGATAAAAACTTATACAGATATAAAGTGAAATAAATCATTCCAAACGCCATGTTTGTTTGTAAATTCTATTTAACTTTGTCTACTACAAGTATTTCACAAAATAACGTACAAAAGACACCGATCCATTCATTTAAACTCGTGTTGAATTATTGTGAATAATTACACATAATTCAATTCGAAATAGTATACGAGTATATATCTACATATAATATATCTATCTCATTCACTCATATATATCTGTTTCATTTTCTTCTTTGCTCTTTCATTCGCTGTTCTCTGTGTAATATTGTAATGGGCGATATATTCACTATCCGTGACATTTCATCGCTGTATCAATTCAAGAGATGTGTTCACAAGTTTTAAGTTATATCTTCCATACGATGAATATAGAACCAGTAATAATTTTCAACCTCTATCTTAGTTTTATGTGGAATACAGAAGTAGTAGACAAGTCTCTTTGTGTAAAATAATTCCAATATTACATAGACAGGGCACTCAGTCTCGGTCTGTTGGATTGTTAGTTGATGTACCAGTATTTCTCAAACCTTACAATTATTAAATAAATATATAAATTTACGAATTTGAAATAGTACTTTTTATATTAATGATAACATTACTATAAGTAATGTAATTGGAAATATATGTAGCGATAAGAAAGCAGGAAATTAGCATTTAAGTAACAGTATGTTTCAATTTAACTTTTGTATATACTTCAGTGCAAATTAAACAACTTTAACAAGTTAAACCATTTATAAATTTGTTATTACGTCCTAACGATAGAAACAATCTTATTGATGCCCTTAGGCAGTGTCGGATCTAACGCCAAGCAGATTAAGTGAACCGTCGGTTTTAGGAAGGTTAAAAAAAAAATTAACAAATTGTTTATTAAAATAAACCAAGAGCTTTCTAACAAGAATATATTCTGAACATTTCTACGACAAAGCATTATTGTCACAAAGCATTATATATCAGATAATATTGTTTACGTGACTGGTAACTTTCGTTATGTTATATTAACCTTTAATAAACGTAACTATGTTTATCGGGCAGTTATTATGGATATTTTATTACATAATATTGAACAAAAATAATTATATTCTATATAGTGTGTTTAGCATTATTCTAAGCATATTAAACATGTTGGAGGCCCCAACTTTTGTAGACCTCATCATCAATTAAATTTTCAATTTTAAAGTTACAATTAACGTTTTTTCAAAATATTTGAAAGTCTTACCACTTTCTCGTTAGTGTTTCTCTTTATTTTAGAACCAAAAAATTGATTAATTAATATTAAAGCTATAAATACTTAAAACAAGTTTATTGATCGTTTTGTTTCTAATCACACCTAAATCAATAATAACACATTACTCATAAAAAATTGTTTATACCACCCTCAAATTCTAAAGAAAAGAATACATCTATTTGATTACCATATTAATCACTAAATGTCAATATTACTTGAGAATATGTGGCGTATAATATATATCAACATAATATTGAAAATTCTCTGTATAACGCACGTGTAATGTTATACAACTAACAAATATGTATAACTATCGTATCTCTACAGAAGCAAAAAGCAGTCTTGTGGAAATGTTAACCTTATTTAATGTACAACATACAGTGTCTTTACTAATAAGCACAATGATGTAACTCTATGTATAATGCCTTGTAGTGTTCTGTAGTGTTTGGCGCTGGTGCTGTTGCTGCTGCTGGTGTATTGTGTACGTCATCGTCACCAACTCCACTCAAATGGAAATGAGATGTTAAGCTAATTATAACTGACTTTAACGTGTTCATATATTTACTTCAACTGTATATATACGTTTATATGTTTTATAGAAATATATGTAGATTTTACTTTAAAGTTAATTTCTACTATAACAAATTAGTCTTGTTATGTCAATACAGCTTCGTTCTTTACACATTTTTAATTCTGTGGAAAAGCGACGGAAGTTTGTGAAGCAATACTACAGTCGTTTTGTGTGATTCAGAGATGGAGCTAGTTGTTTTGATACTAGAAAACATCCAATATTTAATTAGGTTGTGAACTCATTTTTAAAGGGTGTTTTATTGAAATACAAATTAATATATAATAAGTATTCAAAACTTTGTGTGTTGCTTGAGACAGCTATAAGTAGTATTTGACGTTTGACTATGCATCTCTTTTACACTCTGTCGTGTAACAGAGATGATAATTTGTAGAAGGAACAATGGTTGAAAAAACTTTTCACATAAATTTATATTTTTTGACATTAAAGCTTTTTATGCAAGATTTTATTTACTTAATAACTGTATAAGAGAACTAATTATCTTAAACTTTAACAATAGGTAAAAATTGTTACGTTAAGTAATATGTGAGTTTACTTTTCGTTGTGAAATTATTTTATAACGAGAAGCCTTTTAATTTATAGTGATTTTAATTGCCACTTATTTTTACCAAATGTATTTTTAAATTTATTCTAAAGATTTTGTTTTAATTGTAAATGAGAAGTCTGTTCCTGACTTTTAATTAGATATTTTTTAATGTTTTATAAATACGAGTATGTAAAAAGAAAACTACCCAGCAATTACCTTATTAAATTCATTAAAATATTTAAAATGTTTATTAATTTTTGACAAAGTTATGTAAAAGTAAAAAAAAACATAAAATAATTTTAATATTTATGTTGCATTTTCTTTCTTTTTTTCATTTTTTTTTTTGTAACAAAAACCCATTAAGTTTAGAAGGAATATATAAAAAAAAACCTAAAAGCGATATATAACTTTGTGGTTATAATGTAAACGAGTGAGACAGAAATATTATATTATTACATAGCATATTTGTGGTTAGAGTGGGATATACATATTTATAATCTCATACCACTTTTAAGCAGCAGCATGGCCGCGAAGTTCAGAAGCTTTTGTGGTCGGGGTGAAGAGGAGAATGGGGCAGAGGTAGGACATGTTCTAGCTAATGGTGTAGCATAGAAACTGAACGTTGGGTTACCCTCTACATTTAATATATTTATGTATACATAGTACGTTATATTATACTTTTGTATATGTAAATTTTTCGCTTGAGCTTTGTATATTGTGTCTTTGATCCTTCTTGAATGTTAATTATAAATTTTCAACACGCAATATATACTTAACACGATCATGATCATTATTTATAAATAAAAGAACATTTCTTTGATAAATATTAAGTTTTTTTAAAATCCTATTTATAATATTTTATTTATAGATTTGTTTTATATAAACTAAGAGTCTAACCAGCCGGTGTTCATAGCCACAACTCGTCTATAGCCCAAAGCATGTGGCTAAATGTAAATAGTGAGTGACTAATCATTGAGCTCGAAATTTTAACTGCCATTTATCAATTATAAAAAGAGAACAAACAAATTTGTAAAGCTATATATTTTAATATAAAACAAGACAACAAGAAACTCGAGATTCAATTATTGAAATGTTAAACAAAATTAAACACAAAGAAATTCTTTAGATTTATACAAAAATTAAGTATAAATTATTTGCTGGCTTTGGGACAAAATCAGAACAGTTTTTAAGTTAAAACCAATCATTGATGTCTTTATTGTCGTATCTTATGTTTGTACTTTTTAATTTGTTTAAGTTAAAAGTTATAATTTTGTTATTTAAATTTATAATAATATTAACCGAAAGAAAGTAAAATGGATAAAGAAAGGAAAAAGATGAGCGAAGAGAAAAAGGAAAAAGAAGAACCAGTGGAGAAAGAACCAGGAGAGAAAAAAAGAAAATGGATTGAAGAAAAGGAAGGGGAAAAATAAAGTAAAATGGAGAAAGAAATGAAAAGAGGAGAGAAAGGAAAAGAGAGAAAGAATGGAAAAGAGAGAAAGAAAAGAAAGGGCATATAGAAGAACCAAGACAGGTAGAAAGGAAAAAAATAAAAGAAAAGGAAGGGCGAAGAGAAAATAGAATGGAGAAAGAAAAGAAAGCAGATAAAGAAGAATCAGGGAGATAGAAAGGAAAAAAATTAAACCAAAGGTAGGTTATAAAGAAGAATCAGGGGAGAAAGAAAAGGAAGTTGAAAAAGAAAGTAAAATGGAGAAAGAAAAGAAAAGAGATAAAGAAAAGGAAGAGGAGAAAAGAATGAAAAGGAAGAGAGAAAGAGTAATAGAAGAGGAAGAGGAGAGAGAAAGAAAAAGGAAGAAAGAACAACCAGTGGAGAAAAAATAGAAAAGGATCAAGGAAATGGAAAGAGATAAAGAAGTGGAAGAGATGAAAGAAAGTAAAAAGAAAGAGAAGAACGAAGAAGAAAGAAAAAAAAGGAAGTGGATAAAGAAAAACAAAAAAATGAACTATTCATTTATTTAAAATTAGTCATGATCTAAATTCAATGCAGTATGTACTTATTATTAAATCAATACGTCTCTTGTCACTTTATTTATAACCCATTCATCTTTATAGAATCCCATTTATTATAAACACAACACTACTTAAATGAATGTAAGTATTATAGAAAGTATATAAAACATTAATTTCAAGTTACCATTAAATTTATAAAGAAATGAAATGTCATTAATTTGTCATATTTATCAATTACTTCAACATTGTTCAAGTGGTTAACATTTCCATTAATTTCTTCAGTGTGATAACCACTTTACAGTTTACACACAGAGTACAAGCAGCAAAACAGGTTTCCTTTTAAATTCTCCTTTGATCCAACGTTCCTTGTAAGATTTCTTGTATTAAAGGTATTAAATAAAATGTATATAATGTAATGCCTTGTATAGTTGATCAAGCTATGTAGTGGACTGTATTTTGTTCACTGCATGTGTGTACAATTTTTTTTTTTTCAAACCTTGTTGGTTATTTACATCACATACCTGGGGCGATTAATTCAATCATTTCACGTACATAAACCTGTTTAAATGTATGTGTATACACACATACATACTATTTTAATACTTAAAAATCAGTGAACCGCTCCTTGACATAAATAAAATCATATGTTAGTTTTTTATTATTATTCTTTTGATGGCCAGACTGTCTATCTATATAATATAACCTGTTGTTATAGGATATATTTTTATTTCTTAATTATTATAATACTATTAGATTATTAATAATTAAAATGTCGTTTTTACTTAAATGGTTAACGATTTATTATTCACTGATTTCGTTAGTTTTATAGATTATACAATATATATGTTTGTGTCAGTGTGTGTGTCTTAAAAATATGTATGTATGAACTAGTATCTCTCTCTCTCTGTATATTTTTTCAGATTTATTTAGACAGGTTTCAATCAACGAGTCTTTTGATCTTTTATTCCCTGAATTTTAGAATTTTTATATAAAATATTTATTTAGTATACGTTTTATGATTATATTTTAGAGAAACATTATATATTCCCCTATTCTTCTAACTGATATAGAGATTATGTTTTTTTTTTTTTTAATTTCAACATTATACTTGATTAAATTGGCAATGTACAGAAAATTAAACGTATTAGTTGAATTTGAAAGATAAGAAGCTTATGTATATGTAATCGTTTTGAAAGTTTTTGTTACCGCTGATTCATTTATTTTTATTGTATTTAAACAATTGTTCTTTAATAATTCTAATTGCGATTCTATCAGTTCAATGACAGCCAAAGACACAGTTCTTAAATCATACAGTTTGTCTTTAAAAACTGTTTTAGTAAACAAAAACACATAACCATCTGGAGTCAGTAAGATCAAAGAAAAACATGTTGTTGTTTTTTAGTATGCAGTTTTGTTTTTTGTGTACATTTGCGCTTGTCAGTTGTTGTTTATCATGTTTATAATTTTTATGGGACACACAGAAAAACACTAAAAGCAAAACCAGTCTGTTTTCGAAAAACAGTTTTAAAATAAAACAAAATATGATTTTGATTTCTTATTTGACAACAAAACTGTTTTCAAAACTGTCTCTTGGGTGTGAAACTGGCATTAGAGTAACAAATTAACAAGTGACTACAAGTGACTTTAAGTGATATTAGAGGAAACATAAAGTATCATGATAATTAATAAATATTAACATCTAAATAAATAGCCTACGTGTTTATTTATATATTTCTGGTTAACACATTTTTTAAACGTATATTTTCAACTTTTCATCATGTTCTTTAATTTATCAAGTAGTCTACTACATTGAGCCTCATCATAAACCTATCTATATACCTAGGTTCTTTGACTTTTCTATTTTATACGACACGCGTTACATGTTCCTCTCAATATTTAATATATAAATGGTTCCTCCAAGTATAGTGACAATTTCATAAAAGTGACATTTACAAGGTCTATAAATTATTGGCATTTATTACGTAAGAAAAACGGAAAAGCTATAAAAAGAACTTCCTAGGTAGCTTCTGAAAAGAGGGTATAACATTTCGGAAATGTAATTCGGATTATTGCGAGAGTAGAGCCACGAAGCATGTTCAAGAAGACTTGTATACTATATATGTGAACCCCTACTCTACATCCCCCTCCCCCCTTCCCATTCCATCTTTCATGTGAGTCTACCCAAGCGTATTATCTCCACGCCTGATCCGGATAATGGTGCTGTACTTTGGACACCGGTTGGTAGACCCAAGGGCTGTATCATTTAACTGTAATTGCGTAAATGGATTCTGGGTAATAAAAAGTACAAGTTCATGCAATTAGGGGAAAACACTATCTTTATAAACCAGTTCGTAACAGAATATTTTAGCTGGTAATAGTATAGCTTTTCTCAAACGTTTAACTTCTTTTATAATGGATTTAGTCACTTTTTTGTTCTTTAAATAATGACAGCCGTTATATGGTTTAAAGACTACAGAATCGTGCTGGTAAAATTGTCATCTTCTTAATATATATAAATTACGTGTCACGTTGTCTCTCCGCGATGGACTCCTAAACTACTTAACCGATTTTAATCAAATTTGTACACCGTGTGCAGTTTGATCCAACTTGAAAGATAGGATAGCTTACATCTCAATTTATTTATCTTATTGTTAATTATTTGTCTATTAATTATCTGTATATGACATATGACATCGGGCGACGATGATGGCAACATCTGTGACTAGATTGAGTAAATATTCAATAGATGGCGCTACGTTAGGCACAGCAACGCGTGGCCGGGACAGCTAGTAAACATATAAAAATGAATAAGCAAGAATTTATAGTTCTTCTTCTTGGCTCTTCAGTATATTTTTGTGGTACTACAAAATTTGGTTAGGAATGCTATGGAAGCACCTCCTTTGTTCAGATAACCTTTCGTCTTTGATTTAAAAAAATGAGTATTAAGTATCAATCCGAGATAGTTTAACTGATAAAGCATATATGTACTAAACAGAAGATGTGTGCTCGAAACCACTTTCGAAAAGGCATTTTATTAGTTATTTAATATTGAAAAATGAACTGATTGCATATATTCATTGGTTGTAGTTATTTATAAGTTCGATATTAATCGAGTTTTAGTTAGTAACGGACGCTTTTTGAAGATTCCTGGTCTAGAATAGGTGCATGTTTTTTTTTTTTTTATTAGTTACTCTTACCTAGTCGGAAATTCATTCGGACCCTGATCTGTGGCCCTATTACTGACTTTTGTTCAATAGTAAACTGACGGAAACACTTTTTCTTTTACATAAAATCATATGGAATTTGGAAAAAAGAAGAAGTTATAAAGAGAACCACTTGACGGACCGTAATATTTCTCAGGTTCTTTTTTTATATTAGGTATTCTTCTCAAAAATAAAATAACACAACATTCTACAATTTTTGGTAAACTAAACTTTTCTAAGATATTCCCAACACAATATTAGATCTATGTTGAGAGTTTCATGCATTCGTATGGTAATACATTTTGACAGACAACTGGTGAATACAAAATAAACTGATTCAGTCCTACTTCCATATATCCTCTCAGTCAATGTATTGTAGTGTACCAGAAGAACGATCAAATGCCAAAACAAAATACGTGATCCCATCAGACAACAGATTGTGTTGTTGCCTCTATGGTATATTCGTACTAGTTGGAAAGTCTCTTGGTTCATTGTCTCTCAGTTCGTATACCGGCACCGACACCGGGATGGGATGATGCTGCTGCTGGGTTATTTAGAATAGAGAAGGGATCAAGCTCAACCGTTCCTTTGTTATGATACCCTCTAACTCAATATTCTCGTAGATAGAATGGGATTTAATCCCTATACATACTAAATCCAGAGGGCGTAATACTACTACAGTTTGAGTATTATTTTAGGGGTGGTGGTAACATCGTATAGCATTAGGCCAATAATTTTAACATTATGTCATTTATTATCATAGTTAGGAATATATTTTCCTATTAATAATAATAAGCAATATAATTCACAATTACTATGCTGGTGAAGAATCAATCATAATGCCAGGATTGCTTTCAGGATGCATAATTTTCATCTGAAAATAAAGATAAAAATCGTTTTATGTTTTTATCATTCTATTTGGTTTTTAAATTGCTAATAGAAAATATATACTGGTAAACTAATATGTTCATTGGGGACTGGGATTATTCGATGTTAAAGTGGTATGTATCTAGAAAGAATAACCCCAAAATAGAAGTGAAATAAATGAATTGTAGGTAGATCTCTTTTTTCTTCTGGCAACTATTTTTTCTAAACACATCTTCTACTAAATATATCTCTATCTAGCCGAAATATATCCAATTGACGTAGTTAGGTTTACTGTGGTGCATAACTACCGACATACTGCAGAATTTTCTTAAATTACAATATTTATATTTTTGTTTTTACACTTCTTTTATAATTGTCATTGCAGTTCGAAGGGTTTCTTTCTCTTAAGTCTGCCAGTTAACGCTTGGTTGTCCAACAGTTGGAGTACCTTGTCATTCGCATGACAGTGCAGTCTGTCATGATGCTTAGAAGCATACCTTTTAATTTCTTTGGCAACGGTCTCTATTTGGAGATCTACGCGGTGGTTGCTATTTCGAATATACCAAAGAGCTTTTACTATAGCTCTCAGTACTTTATTTTGAAAACGTTATATAATTTCTAAGTTATTTTTAATAATGTAAATTAAGGAAATGTCAATGGATGATCCCTATATTTTGTGTATTGGTTATGGATAAATTGCTATTACTGCATCATCTAAAATATTCTCAAAACTCATGTTGTGGTTATTAGACATTACGAATATTTTAGACATCTATCTATGTATATTCTTTATTATATAATTACTCAGTTTAATTAGATGTAATTGAAATAGAGTAATACTGTAACTACTAAATTCTCTTAACATTCAATTGTTGTCGTTTACTTATGGTTCGTTGGTTCTATTCCACAGAAGTCACAACCTATCCTGTGCTATCTTCTTTAGCCACTACCTCTAGAACACGAGTTATGTTCGGAAGACCAAGAGACTTATTTATTTTCATCCTACACAGTTTTATTTGCCTGGTAGTGAATGCACTGTGCTTTGTGCCATGTAAAAGACTCGTATAAATCAATGTGTCTCAAATGGAGGAGTTATGGAGGGTTTCTCTTGCCTCGGATGTTAGCAGTCTATGCTTAGCAGCTTTACTTCTGTGTATTATTAGGGTGTAAAAATAAAACTTCTGGGTAGTTTTATATAAAACAAAAATGAAAATATTTGAAGAACAAAGGAAGATGTAGGACTTTCATTTCATCATTTTTGACATAAATGGTTTTATATATTTTTTGTTTCTAATAAAAATATAACCTATTTTATGTCGTTGGTATATTTTAAATATTCTATAAATTACTCAAAAACGTATCCACATGATATATCATAAGATTCTTTGTAGGTTCTTTCTAGAGACCCGAATCTATTCAATAAGTTATAATCAAAGTTATTAAACGTATTAATTTAGGGTAAAGTGAGTTCGCTGGAGATATAATTATAAGTACCGCATGCTTTATATAAATTATATCATTAATCTGAAAAATTAGTAGTCACCCTTCGCATTCCTCGGTTCACCATTAACTTCGGATGGTTCGGTGCTTCACTTCGTAAGCTTCATCCAAAAGCCGGTCGATAAAATGTCCTTTTGCATTCACTCGAGCTTTGTAGTGAACTACTAACACCAGGCGGATATATGGTATAGGAAGTAGGAGGAGATTGCGAAGGGTGAGAATTTTATAACACCCTTCATCGTTCTCTATTCTCTATCCCTTCTTCTACCGAATACAGAAGTGACATTAGGTATGGGGTTATCTCCCCTCTTTATAAGGAAGCTTTTGTACTGTCAAGTATGCGTATATATCGAGTGTTTGTAGGAGACGACCTAGGCAAAGTGTGATGTCACACTGTCTCTTTCTCTACCCCCTTCCCCTCTCACTCATCCTTTTTATAGAGGGGAGGATTTGACGTGTAACAACAATACTCTGATGAGTGACAACATAAAACGATTTTTATTTTAAATTGATTATCATTGTTTATTTAAATTTAAGGTGGGAGATGGGGTTTATTTATTGTTATTAATGCTGAATTAGATTTATGCTTTGATATCGCGTTATTAAATAACTGAACGCATAACCAGCTCAAAAGTAATTATATTATTTGCACTTCGTTGACAGAAAATGGTGAAATAGTATTAAAACAAATCATACTGTTTTATGAAATATGTAAAACAGATTTCTCGAAAACAGAAGACAATCAAATAAACATTGCTTAACAATTTGACAAAGGGTAATAACTTATTATTCAGCTTACTGCATTTTAAACACAAAGAAATGACACGACAAGATGCTGGCTCCATCTTAAAAGAAATCACTTGATGCAAGAAGATATATGCAATTGTGGAGAAGGGGTAGCATATCCAGAACATTTGATCTTTCAATGTACAGAAACGGAGGACTACAGAAATAATTGGTACAGAGTTTTGGTAAAAAATTGAGTGGTGTTGCCAACGAGTATGCAGGAACTACTAAGATATCCGAGGTGGCCAGTGTGCTTAGTGATAGACAGGACATGGTATATAGTGGGTTTAAAAGTATAGGTGTAATAATAAATGAAATGTAAATAGGTAAAATGTTAATAAAATGAATTTAGATGGGCGAAAAAAGTACCGTGTTCCTAGGATGCATGTAAATTATTAATAAAAAAAAGAAAAAGATGCTGGTTTAGGATTTAAGACCAAATATGTTAAAATTTTACAGGTTATAAATAATATATTTATAAAATTCAATATACTCGCTAATCCAGGTATAACATAACAAAAGTTACCTAAAATATAAGGATTTAAAATCTATTTCACTGCTTTTAGAAAAATAAATTTACATGTTACACACTTATAAAACTTTTGACGAACACCTTTTTATGGATTACAAAATATTAATAAATCCGTTTTAAGGATTAAGAATAGCTTCTAGTGTAGTTATCAAATAAGACCATTCTAGATTAAAGATTAAGATTTTTGCTTAAGTAAAATTAAGACTTGAATCTTTTGCCGGAAATTTTGATTTTGTATCATATATATATTTAGTACATGAGATAAAGTACTATTTACATTATAATAAAACATTAAAAGTATCTAGATACTGAATCAATTTATACTTAACTAGATACATTGCAACACTACTTAAAGCATATTTTAGTTTTGTTCTTCGTTTTAAAAAGTGATATAGGTAATATAAATTTCACAGTAATAAATTTTACATTTTGAAGCTAAGTAAAAAAAGACTTCATTTATTTAACCATTCAGTTACTTTATGCCAGAGAACTGCTGAAAATTACATTCATTTAATTTTAAAATTCAGTATTTTTATTTTCATCATACATAACATAATATAATATTCCTCCTATACCTTTAAAGCATATTCTATGGATATTACATTTCATTTTATAGGGCCTTAGTTATTTACAACCATATTTACTCACGAATACATGTTTACATGTATTCGTATATAAATATAAGTGTATAGGTATACACATACGTGGTTATATATATACATATATGCGGGAACATCAAATTACCATATTACTTTATCCGCAGCGCGTTGTTTGCTACATGTTGTTATTCGTTTTGGTGTTGTTTGTGTGTTTGTCGTAAAACTCCTCGTGCTTTTGTACATACAGAACTAACAGAACGAACAGAACATACCAACTCGAGTCAACTCAACTCAACTGTACTGAACTCTCTACTCCATGGGCATGGGTTTGCTGTAATGTTGCCCTCTCACAATAAAACGATTTTCCCCATCAGTGATCGTACATTTAACCGCAACGGCTTGGGATTGAAAACTGGGGCTTGAATGCAATGCCAAAAACACTTGAGACCTTTTTTTTATATATTTCTTTCTGTGTTTCTTATGTATTATTATAATTAAATGTTTTTCATTTATGAAATTACATTATTTTTTATGCAAATTTCGTTGTATTTAAATATTATTGTTTTATTTAAATTTAGTTCAACGTTTATGCATGCAAATTGGATAGTGGCATAGTTTCTAAAGTACAGAAATATAATTGTTTTTATACTTGAACTCGTTACTTTCTTTTTATATACACATGTCTATTATTGTTGATAATATTAACTGTAATCTTTAATTAAAGCTTAAAGCTTTTAATTAGATTATGCCAGCTTTTCTTTATGGCCAGCTCTTAATTTTCACTTGGGTTGACTAAGCCAAAGTCTCGCTCTATCATCGTGTTACAAAATTATGATTGCATGTAAAGAAATTAGAAATTTTTATTAGTATGACCAGTTTAAATAATCTCAACAAAAACTAGCATTTTGACCAACAAGAATTAATCTTGAATTTGGGATTATATCTGATACGTGACAACAAAGAAACATATATTTTGCAAAAAATTTAAAGTTGAACTATATCTTTTATTATAATTAAATTTAAACTGTAACAGTACATAATTAAAAACATGAAATGAATGCCGTGACGAAAGCTCCAGAAAGCTTAACTTGCGTTTAACATTGTTAATACTACTAGTATAGTAGTAGAAATAGTAGAAGGTCAAAACGATAAAAAGAAGCATATTTTCGATAATGTTTTTTGACGACACAGTTAATATATAATTATTCCTATAATTACTAAATGATAAAATGACATTTGAAGAATACTTTGCGAAATTTTTATAAATAAATGTCAAGAAATGAGGCATTGACAGCGAATCTCCGCAGACGTCACAAAAGAAAGCAACATTGCGGTGCCACTCATAACTCATCACTGGATTATCTGAAATCGAAAAACCAAAATGATTTCATTAGTTGATAAGTTTCTGCTGGTAACGCTGTAGAGTTTTTCTTTTTCTATGGATTTTTTAATTTTTTACAGCACTTAAAAGTCAAAATACCGATTTTTCGTGAAAAATATCAGAAACTTTGTTATTTTAAAATACGTTAAAATTAAAAAATTAAAAAAAACTCGACAGCGTTACCTCGGCATGTATGTAAAGAAAGAGTGTGCAAAATTTCAAAAGAATCGGTCTAGAAGATTTTGAGCTAGAGAGGACACCGACTCTGAAAAAACTAAGTGTGAGAAACCGCTTTTAAAAGTTTCAAAGTAACACGAAAGCAGACCAGAGAGGTGAAGACTTAAAACTCTATATCTCCAACAGTTTTACTTCAATCGACTTCAAATTTTTACGCAATAAACTTAATATATTGTACATTAATATAAATAAATAAAAGAAAATGAAAAATAGAAGAGGAGGAGGTTACCTATATGAAAACTGTATGTGCATAAATTACAAATAATGATCTAATGATAACTACTTGATGTTTATCTTCAGATTTCCAATACAAAACACACTGATTTTTTATGTGTAAACCCCAAAATAAATATTATCCGAATTTCTCCGGATTCTATTAAGGATATGGTTCGATGGGTTCAGTAACCATGGAGCTAAATGAAAGACACTTAACATACGCTATTCAAAACAAGTCAATATTTGCGAAGGGTTATTTACGCTTAAAATTCCAAGTACCCGATATACGGTAACAAATTATCTAATACCACATACCATACCATACCATATATCGAACATCATACATGTTTAATACATTAAACAACATTATTATTTAGAATTTTGATATGTTTACTACGTGTGCTCAACTTAACCTGTCAAATCGAATCAGATACGGCAAATGGCTCGAATACGTATCATATGAACCCGTATATGTTACTGCGTATGTATTAGTTACTATAAAAAGGTACATACTAATACAAGTATACTCATAGAGTAGTATAACAACATTATAACATACCTACAATAAAAAAAACATGTATGTGTTGGTAGAATAATCTGCTGAAATGGTATATGGAGTGGGGGGATGCAGATAGAGAGCGCTGGTTGAGGGACCGTTGATTTATGTTTGTGAAGGGTGATAAATAAAGCCTAATCTTCATACTGTGTTTACCCTTTATTACTATATACGTTATTTTTAAAAATGTTACTCTATATGACGAATATAAGAGTCATATTATAGTTAAAAAAAATGGAAATTTTTAACGGGGGTTGAATAAGTTAGTCACGGCTTAAGGGTTTATAAATACATGAGGAGCTTTGTATACACATACAAACACCAATATATATAAGTATACGTATATGTATATTCTATCTACATCTACTATAATGTTAACTCAGTCGGACATTTATAATTATCGTTCAAATTACTATAAATGGACGATACAATGAAGTAGCATTGTCTCACTCATTTTACTGGAATATATATAAGAGTGAAAAGGATATAAAATCGTATCGTAGATGGTGTAAGATAAGCGTCGATAGTGAAGGTATGCATATACGTCTCCAGATGAGATGCGTTGCAAGGATTTCTCTATATGGCATACGATAGCACATTAGTACAACTAAATTTCCTCCCACTTCCCTTCTATTCCACGTCTTATTCAATAAAACCAATACGTTTGATACGAACAGTGCGGTTCTGCGGAAATGAACAGCCTTCGATCTCGAAATATCGCTATTCTGATTTATTTTATTGCTACTGTCCACGACACCTTTAGTTGTAGCTGCAAATGAAGACAGACGTATTCTGTATCTCAGTTCTGTGCACGTAACGTCATACAAGCTTCATGCAAGCTGCAAATAGAGTCATTTCTCTAAAGTTAAGCATTGAGAAGCACCTTTTTTTCATTTGGAAAATGTCAAGTGATGAAGAAGATGTAATTATAGTATACTCTTGTATTCGAAACAACGAATGTTTATAAACAACGAATCAGACGTAGAATGTATTGGCATCATGAACATAAGATGCAAATCGAAAGAAGATGTATTAAAACGTATGTTTAAAAAAATATATGAAAATAAATCACAAACAATTAAGTACACAAACTGTACACATATAGTCCACAGATATACTCATGTCAAAGCATGTAAAATAGTAATATTTTTAGGTTATAATACGGCGTCAAAATGGTTGTTTAAGTTGAAAGAGATAAAAGTATATCTATTTCGTGTTTCTGCGCTCAGGTCCCAGAACGTTCATACCCTTCAAAAAGGATCGAATGATTTTTCCACAGTTGACAGTCTATATTCAGTGGTTTTTGGCTTCATCCATACATTGAAAAGAACATTAACCGCAGATTGTTTGTCGAGCAAGAGAGTTATCAATGGATGATTCACTATTTTAATTAGTATACCGAATGACTGTTGTTCAATAATATGAACAAAATTGACTACCGAGCCCGTCATTACGCTAAAGCTACTAATATGTTGCTAACTAACAACAAATTATAATTATTAATAATTTCTTGACAAATAGATTAATATTACGCCGCTAATAGCTACGTTATTTATTCACATCCATTTATAGATATATGTACGAGTAATTATGTTTGTCTGTTCGCAATGATAATAATAAATCTTAATGACTACGCAAATGAGTTTAATCATTTAATATAATGATCTATTATTAAAACGTATATCTCATAAATATTTTTCATTAGTTCTCGTAAATAATTTAGTAAGGTACCGTAATCGATTTTGGTTTTACCTTTTTAATTAGGTAATTCGTTTTAACGACATTTTTAACTTACCAAATAAGCTTGTGGAAAACCTTCATTACATAATTAATTTATACACGACATCTAATGGTTCACAAATTCATTGACAAATAGTACATTCCCGCCACCACACAGTTACGTGTTTATCTATATAAAAATCTTACCTGTTATATAAAATAATTTACATAATATACAACGGTTTGTGACTTAGTTTACTTGAGATATTAAAAGGTTTCTTTTAATTATTATATTACTGCGATTTCCATTACTAGGTTATGTCTGCAATTAATATACTATCATAATTGTACATTTTATAGATTTGTGTATTAAAAATATAGTGAATATATTTGTTAATCATGTGCCAGTCATGGAATAAATGTATACCATCTTTGGGCTTCGACTTGCTCGTAAACCCAGAGGACTTGTTACAGAAATGAAACTTCAGAAAACTATTTAGTAGTAAAATTGATTAGTTTATTTACAACTGTTGCATAATACTCTTCTGTGTTTTTTACAATCGTGTTTCAGTCTTGGTATAAAGTATTGTGTTCATCTATATATCCATTTTCTTAATTAAAAAATATGAAAACTTAGAAATGTATTAGTATATATATACTCGTATATATATAATAATACTATATTAATTTGAACAATGGAGGTATTTTAGATGTGTACAATAACATATCAACAATAGAACTTAATGTATTATTTAATACTAATCCAATTTAAATTTTCTCAAAGCATTTAACAATGGAACTGGTGTAAAATTGTATTATAAGCTTCCTGTCTTTTGTTATTTCAAAGTTTTCAGTTCTGGTTACTTGAATACCAAGTTAAAACGATAAATATATAATGTAATGTGTATAATAATATATATATATATATATATATATATATATATATATATATATATTTATATATTTATATATATATATGTATGTATATGTAGGCTGCAGATGTTAATGCATATCTGTTCATTAAAACATATTTAATGTTTAATATATAATGATTTTACAACATTTGTAATACATAAACAATATTCGTTGTCACTTGTTAATATATATTTTATAAGACCAACTCTATCGCTTCATATGTAACGGACTAATTACTTTTCTAATTAGTTTTTCATGTTAAACCACTCTGTGGAATTATGTATGATATTCCAACAATTTCTTAACGCATTAACTATAAATTATCGTCCCATTTAAAACATCCTGTATATATAAAATTAGCTGCAACTCAACATATTCATGTAACTATCTAATTTTTTTTGACAGATTAAAATAATTATATTGAAAAAGTACTTAACAAAAGTATATTTTGAAAAGTCTGCTAAGTTTTAATATCTCATCATTTCCTTTTAGTAATAATAAGCTTTTAGTTTTGAAAGTTTTGTTTGAGCTTTTTGTTTTAATATTTAACTTAAAGTATCAATTGAATGAATTTTAAGTTACAAAGTTTTACCCTATATCATTATATAATACTTAGAAAACTTATGTGTATTCTAGTTATTTTCAATTTATATAATGATAATGGACTTTTTATCTTGGAAAATTATTCCTTTCGTTATTTGTGCTTAATTTTTGTCAATAAAAATTAATCGTTTTAGATTATTATTCAGTATTTTATTATGTACCAGTATTTTATTTGGAATGGTTTTATATATCTTCTTATATTCTAATGTTTAGAAAACATTTTTAATTTATTATTGCTCTGTTAAAGTTCTCTCAATTAAAAGTCAATAATTACTTACAACATTTCTTTATTAATCAATTTTTATCGAATATATATGTTTTGAAGTTCTAAATCTGAAGTCCCAGTGTGTCCAAGAGTTCTCGAAGTGCGTAGTCGCATGCAAATGCAATCACGGAGTGCTTTCTAGCTTTGAATGATGCCATCTTTAGCCTAAAGTACAAGGGTTGTACTAGAAGTATTCAAAGGGTTAAATATCGTTAACAAATAGTATTTTTAACACCCTTTTAGCAGACGGTTCAAATCGGGCTATTGATATCGGTGATCAGCTCCACAATTAAGTATAAAAAGATTTCTTACCATTTAGAGCAAGAGCCGCTTAAAACTTAACATTAGATTTAACTTGAGGCTTCAAAAGTAAGTATAGTCCAAATCACGATAGTTCGGCGGCGAATTATACTTAAAAGAGGTTATAAGAGTGGTATAAATCTATTATATAGCGGAATTTTATCTTATTCGTTTCTATTACATTAAAGAAAAATAAGTGAGTCAGTGCTTTTTAGTTATATCGACAGTTTATACCTCACAGCTTGTTTTAAGTATGAGTCGCCGCCGAACTCTCGTAATTTGAACTATACCTGGACTTATGAAGAAATATTTTAATACTTTTACAAAAAAACTTGTAATCTTATTAAGACTGTCTGAGCTGAATAGATCATAAATTCGACCCTAATAAGTCAAATTTATTTTCAATACCAGATCTCATTATTACTTATCGCAAGGTTAATATACTATTTAAAATCTTCTATTTAGAGTTCCTATGTGTATTATCAGTACTAATGTTTTCTTAGTACATATTATATCTATTACAATATTTACAGTAAACTTACTTTGACTGTTGACATTATTAAATATATACGTATACCGTTATCTCAACCGTATTCAAATATAACAATACAACTAACTAAATTGACACACTCACTGTTTAAGATAATGTTATAATAATATACGTTCATAATAACAATGGCTCATGAGTATGAAATTCAAAGGGGAATATTTGAACCCCTCTCTTTTCCTCTCCCCTTTCGATCGTGTGCGGTTCAGTAATTTATAATATCTTATCAACAAATCTAACAACATACCTACGTTACTAATGTAATATATAATTTATTATATAATACAGATATATAATGTTTATATGTATTTGTATATAAGTATTATTAGTGTATGATCGCATGTTTTGTATTGCTATATTTCGTACCATTATATAGAAAATATGTTGGATTGCTCTACTATTGTATATAGCATGGGATATATATATATATATATATATATATATATATATATATATATATATATATATATATAAATATTTCTAGGTATAAGGATTCGAAATCGGCTTCAACTACTAGGTATATGTTTAATAAAACAATAATTTCTTTCATTAAAAAACTTACTTTATTTGAATTAAATCTAGTAGCTTTCGACCCTCCATAAGAAGTCATCTTTAGGTAAACGAAACAATGAAAAGCATTATAGACTGGTACACTGTTGCCTTATCAATATTGTTCTCGACGTTATAAACTACAAATCAAAAAATAATAAGCTAAAAAAATAACTTATAACGATTGAAAAAGTATATTAGAATTAAAAATCTAAGCTTCTTAGTCTTTTTCAACAGCGGACGTTCTACAATATTTAGGCACATGTACAGAGCCGAATTTTGTAGTAATTTACCCAAAAGGGTTGCTAAAAAATAAATTGTATGCCTACTTTAACTGAAACAAGCAGTATCTGGAATGATTGAAAGAGACGATGAATGTATTTCATCCACTTCTATTTGGATCACCTGGTTTACAGTTATAAATATATTTACGTCTCATTTATCATTTCCAGTACTCGTATTTCATAAATGGCGTTTCTATTTCACTTTATGCGAGTATTTTTAATATTTTATTTTTAATAGTTTAACTGCTGCAGCTTTGGTTACATTTAGCACTGTAATATATTAGCTAAAACTGGTTTTAAAGACGGTATATCAAAGTTTAAATATTAATATATAATTAAATATTGATATAATCAACTATATGTATAAGATTTGTCAATAAAATAAGATTGCAAATCAGAGAAACCACAGAAGCCTTTTCTTATGCCGGTTGAAATTTTGTTTATACCCCAATTCCCCAATTGGTCTAGCAACAAAAATTTAAGTCAAGCAAATAATATTGTTATCAGCAGTAACGTAGCGTGCCTTAGACCTTGTTGCCTTGTTGGAGGGCCCAAGTGATGGGAAAAGATTTTTCACAAAAGGAACAAAAACGCTCGAATTGAATTAAAATAATTATATATTGATTATACCTTATTACTTATACTCCTAGGAACTAAGCTAAGTACGGCCTTTAAGTGAGTTTAAGTGAGATTAAGTAACATTGTACGAATTTTTGCTTACACACGTTTGGGGCCCCTGTAGCCCGGGGGCCCCGCATCATTGATATGGCGGTAGCTACTCCATTGGTTATCAGGTATACCCATCTTCAATAATTAAATACTTCTTGTAACAACTTAAGTCATTAACAGTGTTGTTTAGCCATCGATAAGCTAAGGACTCTAGCTACTGAAGTCTAGACTTTTTTGTCCCAATCGAATGGATTAACATATTTGTCTGAAACAGTTCTGTCTAAAGTGAATGTTAAACTTAAGATCTTTGTTTTCTGAAGAGAATTTTTTTGACTAGACATTGTTCTTTTCATTCATTAATTTTTAATTCCTATTTGTACGCAAATTAGCTATTACTTGCATAGATATTTTTAATGTATATATAATTATCATTGTCTAATAACATGCAAGAAATTACGATGTTAAAGAGAGAACACTGAATAGATATTTCAGATGTTTAAGTTTTATAAATGAAGAAATCCAACACGCCATGACTCAAAGTATATTTCTGCTTAGATATACAAATACGTTTTAGTATACATGTAAAATATGCACATCTATTTTGTACAGACTGCAAAGATATTAATGCACATCGTGCATTTTGTATGTGATCTACCATACAACACAAGACACACACACATGCAAACAAGCCCACACCATATTACATGAATACATTTATGGATATTCTACACAAATACATATTCTTGATTTCATATTTTATATATTCTATGCTACATCACAATAGGGGTATAATATTTATAAAGAGTAAGGGAGAAGTATTAAAAAATATATGGTAAAGTAGATAAAAAGAAAGAGATAAAAGTATATATGATTATATGACACATGTCGTTATAATACGACAGTTGACAACAAGGAAATTGTTATTGCGATTTGCATGAATTTAATCTAATATGTCGTTTATTTGGATTTTATGGATTTTAGTTTTATTTACGAGAATATTATGATATTAGATTATGAATCCTATGTATTTTAATTTAAGATATGCTAATCCAGAAATCAATTTTGCTACAATTTTTAATCCCGTAAGTTATTTAAAATTTAAATAATAAAACGTGGTTTATGGATTAGAGTTTAGTTTTTATTTGTTTCGTACTTTTGTCTATGTTTAAACAGACTTGTTTTTGTTATAGAAACATAGAGACAAAATATTATCGCACGTTTCCATATTTTTGAATCCCTGATATGCAATGCCGATTTCACACCAGTGAGACAGTTTTGAAAACAGTTTTGTTGTCAAAAAACAAAACAAAAACAAGTTTTGTTCAATCTTAAAACTGTTATGTTCACTAACTGTTATGTAACTTAAAAGCGTAAATGTTCACAAAAGCAAAACTGCGTGTTCAAACCAAACAGAATAAAAAACAACAACGTGTTTTCCTTTGATCTTACCGACTCCAGTTGGAAATTTGTTTTGTTTACTAAAACAGCAACAAAAATGTTTTAAGAACTATCTTTTTGGTGTAAACATTGGTGTTTTTGATCAGAAAAACAAGTTTTTGTTCGTGTCTTATTGAACTGTCTCTCTTGGGTGAAACTGGCATAAGGGTGGCAATGTGAATCTGTGGGAGGGAAGGCGTATGCGGCGACAGCTACAGTTTACTGTGATAAGTGGTTTAGGAAAACATTTCAAGGGTTTCTTTTCAAATCAGTCTCGCAGGACATAAAGTTATACTGTTCTACACAAACTTGCTTTTCATGCTAACGATCTCTCACAAATTGGACTATACAACTAATTCTAATTATAACTAATAATCAAATGATTAAAAAAAAAAAAGTCTGATTAGTACCAGTAATATAGCATTAGTTTGAAACTCGTTTTTTGCAATGTACAGTCATTCATGACCCCATCTGGGCCCCATTTTACAGGCATAAATGTCATAAACATTATATATGAGCGACACCTCTATACACGTCATATTATGCAGGTATACGTTTCACATCACAAATGAATGTCATACCAGTAATAAATTACATATACATATACATTCACAAATACACATACAGATTCTCTTTGATCAAACAACACCAGTTATTGATTAACAGACCTTCTCATGTGGTTTGTCATAAGAGGTTAATGTATGTAATTACACTCGTATAATGTTTTGTTGTTTTGTTAATGTAATTAGTGAGTTTTTAATTAACAACAACTTAAGAATTTAATTTATAATGAGAATATACATTAATGATACTGTAAAAAAATTGATAATTTTCTGTTTTATGTTAAAATTATTGTGTTTTTGTACACTGTTATTATATTTATATTAACCCGTTATCTATAATCATTAAGACTCGTAGGTTTATAACTTTCACAAATGAAATGTTATCTCTAGTAGCTACTTATTATTAAAAGCACATTCATTATCAAAATATTGAATTACAAGTTTACCAGGCGGACATGTTTTAACAAGTTATGTATAGTTGATTACTTAACATATATTTGTACATATTGTAATATATTCATTACTGCTAGTCTTGGTTATTTTGTATTTTAAAATACCTCACTTGTTGGTACATGTAACTAATAGATGAAGGTACTACATATACTCAGTTCATTCTATTTACTTTATACTCGGAACTATTCTAATTTCCAAACTGAATATAATTTTAGATTCGTGCTCTGAACAGAAAACAATAATTCTAAAATCATTACTATTATTTATTCTAGATTTATAATATTTTATTTATATTCTAAATTCTTATTCTAAATTAAATAAATTACATAAATAAATACATACCAAACTGTATTACTATTGCATTGGTTAAAACAACATCCATAACAATATACGAATACGAATATCTAGAGTGAGAAAAAGAGTAATAATGTTGGAACACATCGCATTGTCAATACTTAATCTTCCTTCAACTAAATATAAGTTTTTTATATTTAGTTTTACAAACGAATTTCACAATGGAAGCGCTTGATAAAACTACCATCTTAACGACTTTTAAAATAATCTCTCGATAATAAAGAATTCTGTTTCTTTCCATTAAACATTAATTACTAAAACAGAAGATAATTTCACATGATACATAATATATAACACATATACAAACATATAATTGACGTTGTATAGAAACAAAATAAATACTTATTCAATTAATAACTTATATAATGTGTTGAAACAGTAAATAAAATATACGACTGTACATATACATAATACATGTGTATACAAAACGTTTATGTATTAAAGTACCTTTAATTATTAGTATATTAATATTTAAAACCACGCACGCCTCATTCCTGTTTTTCATTTATATTTTTCAATCATTAATTTGTAATAAAAGTTAATATACCGAGCATAAACAGCTGCCTGGGGTTATAAAAATATATATCATGAAAGGATCTCAAACATACACATACCATAAACGTATATACATTATATATCATAAACATATACATGTACGGACATGTATAAAACAACTACATGTGTTGGTATTAATACTTCCCCACACAAACTTTGTGGCTATAACAAAAGGTATGTGGTTTTGATGATATTACATGGAATTATACGTGCAGTCTGGCTTGTTGTTGTTATATTCTTGTTGTAATAATGTAATGAGAGAAAAAGAGACAGTTATATTTCTAAAGAAACTTTGAAAACGTGTACATATAATAATACTGAAATGCCTTTACGTTTTTTTCATATTGAAATTGTTGATAAAAAAGAATATACAATGCTTGAAGCTTGTGTGTTAGTTATTCACCTACTACAATTGATTTCAGTGGCAGCTTTAGAAATCGTGAAGCCTCCAGTCCTTTTTAATTTACCTCACTAATTATTATCACAAAAAATATGAATTGATGCTTTTTATTTGATGGTATAAAAACGCACATTGCTTGATTCAAAAGATTATTAATAAAAATGATCATTTTGTAGTAATGGAGCTGTAGAAATTTTAATTCTTAAACGTATCTAGTTTATATTTATGTTCCTTTACATATTACAATACTTCCAACGTATTATTTGTTAACTTTACATAATAATATTCCACACAACGTTTGTATAAACATATCAGGTGTTAATGACATTACAGCGTTTGCTATTCAGCTTTCTAGTAATTACGTTTTGCGGTTAATTCTCTGTGGAAGGTTTAACTGAACGATGGTAACATACTCCTGTGGACACATGTATATAAACCTAAAGAGAAAAGTAAACATATCTATAAAATATTTATCCAAACTCTAAAACTGCTAATGAAGCCAAAATACATACCACACAAACACATATAATATGTTATTATGTATAATAATAATGTGCCGGTAATCATGATATCTAATTTACCAACACTACATATACATACTATCTCATAATCAATGTTCACGAACAAAATATGATACATTGTTGTATAAATCGTGTGTAGATGTATATATTGAGGTTGTATGTGTGAGTATTTACATGTGAATGCACACGCTGTGTAAAACATAATATGATGGTGCATCTAAGCATGCTGGCATGCATAATAGAGAAACCATTCTCGGTTGGCTGGTGCAGATAGGATAATGCATTGCTTGCATAACACTGCTACATATATATGTAGTTGTATTGTGTGTATGATTAAATCATATGTGTAAGGGCTATACATTTACGTGCATACTTATTGCATGGGAATCTTTAAATTCGCTGCAATGTTATTGACCGTTCAGACCAGCGCAACATCAACATGCAACATGTTTTTGTTTCACTTACGCTCGCTTGTAATAAAAAGAGTTGAATTAGAGATTGAATAGACCGAAGCGGACCATTAGAGTAACTTTAGGTTACAATGCCAACTAAAGAGCAAAGTGCTCATCAACGCCAAAAGCTGAAGTGCGGTCGTTATGCTAAATACTTTCTGTCTTCCCCTGATTTACACACTCTAAGAAAAATCATATATATGTTTGTTATGACAAGTATCACAAATCAGTTTTGGTTCTTCTTTTTAATTAAAATGTAAGGGTTCTTAAGGTTATCCGATACACTACGCGACGGTCACAACCCCCAAATTTAGAAATTAGACGTCATTTTTGAAATGGTGAGATTTGAAAAATATTTTTGACATTAAATGTATTTATTCTGATGTTCTTTATATCTATAGATTCCTACTTGCTTTTATTGGACATTTTTGAAACCAAATAAAAGGCAATTTATAAAATTCTTAGTTAAGTGGGGTCTCGTCACGTGCCTACACTGATGCCTGCGTTTTCTCTTGCTTCGAGTCTAAATCTCATTTTTTTCCAGTCGGAACATAACTGTAGCTGGGTTATATTTTTCGTTAGTTAACTGTCGTCATTGACAAAACTTAAATTCCCAAAAACCCATTTCTTAGGTTAAAGTTTAACTATGCATTGTCTTCTACAATTCAGAGAAAATATCAAAATCATCTATAATATAGTTACTTATAAGTTGAAACTGTTTATACAGTCTGATGTCATCACAAATTGCATTATAAATCATGTCATTTGTTTATGTCTTAAAGTTCCGTAAAAAAGACATTATACATACAAAATGATGACATCTCCAAGAATGACGTCACCTGATGACGTAATGTTCAATCATTTTAATGCAAATATCTTAATTTAATATTGTAGCAGTTATAAAAGTAATTATATTCCTGAGATCCTGATAGTCGACTTTATCAATACATAGCACAACTTTATATCCATATTAAGACCAGCAATGTATTTCTAAGCAGTTATAATGTTATGTTACGGAAGGTCCCTGTCCTCGTTACGAATCGTATTATCCACTTTATGAGATTAAAATATCGTTCAGAAGTATCTGGATTCGATCCCAGATCTTCTTTTATCTTCAATTTAAATAAAACAAAAAATGTCACACCACCTTGCTAACAATGAGAATAATATTTTGTACATTTTGTTCTGTATTATTTTCATAATATATACTAGAAACGAAAAACACAAAGAACAAATATGTATATATATACATACATATATACACTTTTAAAATATTATATCAGAGAAACACTGTACTGTAACATTACTACTAAAACCTTTAGAAACATAAACGCCATTTGTCAACATGATATACCAGACTCTATCTTGCATGTATATAGTGTGTAATATAATATATACCTGTGTTTCCATTTATACCTGTATGTTGAAGTGAGATAAAAGATATATAAATATATTATGTTAAAATGAAATAAAAGATCAGTCTGTCTTTTGTATAAAACGTTGATTCGGATATAGCTAGATGTACAATTTATCTACATGTTTAAATAGCGACCCTCATTCTGTATATTTCAATTCAAAAAGCTTTAACACATGTTTTATACAGAGAGGGTATATTTATATTGTGTAGGGAATATACAGGGTGTGCATAATTAATCACTGTAACTTCAAATGTTCGCCTTTTCTGAGATACTTTGATGAATAGGATATCAAACTGACACCCAAGATCCTGCCAGATTCATCCTAAAATATCTTTATCATTTGTGTTTTTATTGTATTAATATATATCCCATATTACTATGTTAACATAGAATTTTTACAGTGTATATATAAATAAAACCACATATACGAATGAATGTCAGTTATGTTAAAAAGTTTCATACAAATTTATATTTTTCATAGCTTGTCCGACCATTCATGAATATTTCTTTGTTATTCATTTAATAAAAATCCAACTGGTTGTGGTGACAAAAGCCACAGAATGATGACGACCGCATTTTAATTTCATCACCTTTTTTAAACCCTTTCTAAAAATATTGTTACTATATTGTGAATTCATTGTAATGTATATACCCGTATCGAGTTCATTCATCCCTTTAAAATATATTTTGTACCACTTTCATTTTATAAAATTGAAATATAATTGATATAAATATAATTCGTAATAATATCATTCCAAAACATTTCAACAAATGAGAAAACCAAAACAACATTACAAATATTTCAATTATAATTATTTACAAAGTATGAAAATTGTTTTAACAAATACCTAATATTGAAAATGCTTTACGAAATACCTATCGTAACCTATACTCGTGCAACAACCGACCCCTACCTACATGTGTGTGTTTGTATAATTGCAAAACAAAGCGTTTATGTTTGCTGTATGTTGATTATTAATTTTATAACATATTCAGTTATTTCGCACTAACACATGCATAGATATTAATATTCATATGCGACTTACACGTTTACCAATACATATATACTCCACATACAGTAAATATGGATATTATAAATGATATGCATAAAATCATGTTGTGTGCAGGCAAAAGCTTTGTGGTAAAATCAGGGTTGAGGAACCCCTATTCTAAAATATTTTGTGTACAAGTTTTTTTATTGAATATTTTGAAATATTGTGGAACACAATTCCACATTCGTACTGTGAACAGACAACAACAATTCTAAATTTAATACTATAATTTATTCTAAATTCATAATTCAAAGTTTATATTCTAAATTAAATAAAATGTAAAAATAAAAACATACCAAACTGTGTTTCTTTGATGAAGAAAGAACCTAATTCCGGTTTCACATCAGAGAGACAGTTTTCAAAACAGTTTTGTTCTAAAAAAACAAATCAAAAACATGTTTTGTTTTATTTTAAAACAGTTCTGTTTTTGTTCAGAAAAATAAGTTTTTGTTCGTGTTTTACTGAACTGTCTCTCTGGTGTGAAACCAGCAAAAAGATATACAAATTGCCTTTGTTAAAACAAGATCTATAGCAATATCCAAAAACTCTATTAAGATCTATGCCTTTCAATCTTTTTCCAGTGATGTCATGTTTATAACGTTATTTTCTCCTTTCAATCTTTTTCCAGTGATGTCATGTTTATAACGTTATTTTCTCTAATTGTTTAGATATCAATCATCTAATATACAGATTATAGCATTAAATCAAACTGTACAATTTTAATGTCTTTATTATCTTTGTAACCTTGATATTATTTTGAAAAGTTTAGCCTATTTAGTCTCCATACAATAAAACAATTCCAGACCCGTCCAGTCGAGTCATGGTCTGACAATTTATTAATCGCTTCAACCGGTATTACGTTACCATCATCGGTATCGGACAAAACGATTTAGTTGTCCGAACATTTACTATTTATTTTATCAACACCATAAGCCATATGTGGGCGTATCAATATACATATAAACATGTTATTTATGTATGTATATGGGTATATGAATATTCAAGTTATGTATCTTTGCCACCCACGGCTTCTGGTGCTACAGACCACAATAAAACCATAGAACAATAGACAACAACAATGGGAGTCTTAATACAATAATAAATAAATGAAGTAAAATGTTTTCATAACAATGATATACCTGATATTGTCTGGCTTAGGCTTGATTGTGTGGAGGTTATTCAGTTATTAATTCCTACCGTTACATGGTAATTAAAAAAAATACTTGTACAACATGACATACTGATATGTATCTATGTCATTTTATTGCCTACGGCTTCTAAAGAATTTGATATAGAAAATAAATGAGGTATCCTTTTGTAGAACAAACCTGCTTTTAATCTGCTGCTAAGCACAAAAAAATGTACCTTCAGGACTTTAAAAAAATAATATTTTACAATCAAAAATGTGTTACTTTGATTAATTCATTTCAATATTTGTAGTTATGTTAGGGTTCTCTCAATTAAAAACAATAATTATATAACATTCTTTTATTAATAATCAATTAAAATCGAATATGTCTACTGTCAGATCTTTTAACCGATCTCTATATGTCGAAGTTTCATAGCTGAATCTTTAATGTCTTGTCTTGAACCCCCGACTCCAAGTCTTCCTTTTCAAGTCTCTCAGACACGTGTAATGCCGATTTTACACCAAAGAGACAGTTTTGAAAACAGTTTTGTTTTCAAAAAACAAAACAAAAACATGATTTGTTTTATTTTAAAAGAGTTCTGTGTTTCGAAAACAGACTGTTCAGTGTTCACATTGAACAGACTGGTTTTGTTTCTAGTGTTTTTCTGTGTGTCCCATATTTTCTATTAAATTGCTAATCTTATCTTTTATCCACTGCACTCTGCATTTATTTATAACTGCTTTTGGAACTAGTTGCTAGCCAAGTGATAAACAACAACTGACAAGCGCAAATGTTTACAAAAAACAAAAGTGTGTGTTCAAACCAAGCAGACTAAAAATCAACAACAAACGTATTTTCTTTTGATTTTACCGACTCCAGATGGGAATGTGTTTTGTTTACTAAAACAGTTTTTAAAGACAAAAATGTTTTAAGAACTGTTCAGTTTTTACAAAACATTGGTGTTTTTGTTCGTTTTTTATTGTTTTGTGCCTCTGGTGTGAAATTGCCATAAGTCTCTGAGGCACCTCTGACCCCTACATGATGTCATCGATAGGTCTGGGTTGAATTCGCAGCAATATACTGGGAGCAATCCTAAGACAGCGTCAAAAGAACAAGAAATGCCTTAACTGTACAACATGAAAACAATTAATATCTCATCTTAACTAAAGTAATTAACACCTTAATGATTGACTGAGTACTTATTTGCAAGAACTTAAAGTCATATACAATTAAATTCAATGTCTAAACTTCTAATGAGTATGAATGAAATAGAAATAAGTATGTTGTATTACTAAAGAAAGAGTAAACGAGATGGATAGATATGGAAGACTGACAGACACAAAATACCAACAGATTTGGGCTACTTAGGAAATTAGTGGTGACCATTTACAGTAATAGCTTTTTACAGTCGTACTATTCATTTCAATTTGTATTTATACATTTTAGTTTAGTGTTATATTCCATATTCATTTATTTAGTGTATAGCGTGTTTCTGAATATAAAAGGGTTTTAGGAAACAGGGTGTAAATGAAATATGATACTTTTATGGGATCGAATATCTTTTTAATTCATTTTATTAGCGTGATAAAAAGGGTAAAAAATTGTGTTCGTTAAACAACTATTGGAGGAATTAAAAGAAAATAAAACTACGTTTTAGAAAATGCTAAAATTTTACTTTTTACTTTGTTTACAACAATATAAATTTGTGTAGCTTTGGGTTCCTAATCAAAGAAATTCAGTTTTCGTCAGACTTGTGTCAATCTTGCATTTAATTTAGAATAAAAAATTAGCACACTTTATCATAAGAATAAGTTTCTATTTTAATATTTATCAATACACCACTATAATGTGGTAATTCATAATGTGGTTAATACGTCCATAGATTCAAATGCCGCACTGCATTCTACTTGCTGTCGTATAGATCCGGATCATGGTAGAATACATGCATATTCGACATAACTTAAGCTATTGTCTTCGTGTTTATTATTTCATTAGAAACGGATCGATAAGATAGAATACATATATGTAATAAGCATTTTTATTACTCACAGTACAGTGGTGTATTGATTAACATTAATCTAGAAGCTTTGTTCTCATGATAAAGTGTATTAATGTAAAATAACTCCGTAGGTACCCTACCTACCTACTTCGTATATGGTTCACTGTAATTATAGACGTTACATTAAAATTGTTAGGTGACTTTGAAGATCATTTCATATTGATATTGATTATTACCTAAACACAATTTCCATGTCATCAACAAACTAAAATTAAAATAATATATACACATACCTTTACATCCTTCTTTAATAAACACATTATTCTCTATTATATACTACAACAAAACACAATATAATATATAGGGTCGTGCTGTAAATTTCCAATTGGTTTGATTCTACCATCAATAACGATTCGAACCAAACAGCTGTTGTATTACATAATTCGACACTTGGTGTAAAGGCTATTTAATACGGTGGCATTGATGAAGGGGGTGTAGGGAGTAGGGAATGTAATTTTCCACTAGTAGACGCACAACACTCACTCGGACCACAGGGGTACTTCCTGTTGTTAGTCGTTAGCCGGAGGCAGACCCTCCCTTCTGCTATGGCTATAGAATTACTATTTGTTTTCTCCCCTAGCGAATAAGCTTGTCAAATGTTGTTCTATATAGTATTAGTGTAGTAATGTTTTTTTATTTAAGTACTTAATTTAATAAACGAAGGTACTGGTAGAAAATCGTGTTTAATAATTTGACATGCTCTTTCTGCTCTAAAGAATCTGAAAGGGCCTGACTTGAAATTTTAGCCACTTTTTTTGTTCAAATCGGTAAAAAACAAGCATATTTTCGATATTGTTTTTTGAGGACACAGTTAATATATAATTATTCCTATACTTGCTACTTTATAAAATAACATTTAAAGAATACTCTGTGAAATTTTCATAAATTAATATCAAGAAATGAGCCATTGACAGTGAATCTCCGAAAACGTCACAAAAAAAGATTCATTGCGGTGCCCCTTATAACTGGATTATCTGAAATCAAAAAACCAAAGTGATAAGTTTTTACTGGTAGCCCTGTCGAGTTTTTTTTTATTGATTTTTAAATTTTTTACAGCAATACAAAAATCAGAAACTTTGTTATTTTATTATACGTTAAAATTAAAAAAAATAAAATAAACTCGACAGTGTTACCTCGGCATTTATGTAAAGAAAGAGTGTGCAAAAGGATCGGTGCAGTAGATTTTGAGCTAGAGATGGCACCAACTCTAAAAAAGCTAAGTGTGAGAAAAACGCGCTTAAAAATTTCAAAGAAAGACGAAACCAGACCGGATAAGAGAAGACTTAAAGAAAGACTCTATATCTCCGACAGTTTCACTCCAATCAGCTTCAAATTTTCACACATTAAACTTGATATGTTATACATTAATATAAATAAATAAAAAAAATTAAACCTTCCCCTTTAATTTAGCTAATCCGCTTATGTTGTGTTTTTAACCCCTATAGCATATTCTTGTTACTTGTTTGAGGCTGTACATGCAGTATTATAATAAACAATACCGCATAGTTATTGCAAAAGTAGTTAACATGGAGAAATAACTTTAACGCAGTATAAATCGTTTGGCCGATCCTGAACGTGTTACAAGTTCATCATTTACATGAAAGAAATTTGCAATAAATTTTAAGTGCGAAATAATTTTACATCCTTGAAAAACACATAATATTCATCCATCTGTATATAATATTTCTTTAAAGTCTGTGTATATCGCTGGTTGCAAAAATAATAGTAAAATTTTTAATATGTATATTTTTCTATTTTTACCAAAACTCATTAAAAAATAAATGAAATACTTTTCATTTATAAATAAAATAAAAATATATGTAGTAGTATTTAACTACTTGTACGTTAGCACAGTTATTTTATGCTAGTTAAAATATTTCTCAAGCGTAATTGACCTTTGTGACCTTACATATAAATGAAGACATATAATTTTATAATAGTTGTTCCACTTTATCAGTTTAAAGTATGATCTGTATGAACTGTCAAATATATCTGGAACTGTGCCAGAACCACTTAATTCATAACCTCAAAATTTTAGATGAAATCATAAAATTTTAAATTGTCTTTTACGATGCTGTTATATAAAATAAATTATATTTTTTATTAGAATCCATTAGAGAGAAATTCTACTGTGTATTTTTGTGAATAGGAATAGTTGAAATTGCGAGAGTTTGGCGGTAACTTATGGTTAAAACAGATTGTATAATGTCTCACTTGATTCTAACAGTTTTCGTTGCATTGCACAATCTTACATTTATTTTATCCTTTTCTTAACAATTAAAAACAGATAATACTGAAACATAATTTACAAGGTCATAGACGCCTCAAAGCAAGGTAAAGAATTACTTCAGTTCTGCTTTTGTCTACTTCATTTTATTATCTCTGCAATTATTTTTTTTAAAAGCCCATAAAGAATTTGTATGTATTAACATTTTAACGCAAACAATTTCTTTTTATTTTTTTGTAATTGTGTGTAGTCATATTTACTGTAATGCGAATAATCATAAAAAAAACTTATAATAAAACGTGTTGTGATTAAATTTAATGGTCTTCTTCTCTCTTCCCCACGCGCTTCTTGTTCTTTTTCTTCTTCTTCTTCTCATTCTCCAACACATTTACCGACCTGCCCTCTTTTTTTATGTGTATATTTGCATACCTTCTCCGTTAGTGATGGGCTACGGTTATGGAATACTAAATATCAGTCAGTTAGTCAGTGGCGTTCACAAATCTATATTCATTTCTTTTCTTTTTATACGCCGATCGTTGTTCTTTATGTCCAAAAGGTTTAAAAAATTCGTAATTCTTGACGTCATGTACGATTCCTACCCTCGTTACTTCTGTAAATTGCTATCTCTTTTATACTCTTTTATAAAATCTGATACTAGCAACAATTGTCTCGAACAACGTGGAACAAGAAAAAGTAAACTTTTTTTACTTACTACAAACTTTGTATACTAATCAAATGACTTCAAAATATTTTTTTTTTTTTTATTTTCCCTTTTAATTAATTTACAATCTGTCCGAGGACATTAAGTAAACTTGTATGACATAAATGACATGAGAGGTTGCCATCCATTGATGACTCCCCCTTAACTTCAAAATATGAATAAATATTTAGTTGCAAAACAGAAATTCAAATTTTAAATAGCTATATTTTCCGTTAACATTTGAATATTTAAAAAAATAAGAATGCAAATAGCATATATTTCTATAAACATTTAAAAAAAACATTTATATTATTTATTTTTGCGAATTCTAAATCGATTGTTTGAAGAATACATCTAGCAACACTAATATATCGATATGTATATACTGATTGCTTCACATCTCTATATAGACGTACTATGCTCTATGTTTAAATGTTACAGCATATTTTACTCATGAAAAATGTAAATGATTCGCGAGCACATTAATTAATAATTCTGCCGCTGGGCGTTGTTGTTAGAGACATGTAAAATGCGTATTACAAGTAACAAGAAAAGATACTTGTTCATAATTATACTACGTTTTAATTTACTTTTTTTTATCTCTTCTTCATTTGTTTTTTTTTTACTACATTTACTTCTCATTAGCATCATCAGATAGATTGTCTTTGTAGTTAATTTCTTTTATTTTATAAGAGAATATTTTTTTAAGATTCATTTCTGTCTAAATATAAATTTAATATTTATGTTTTTGTTTTCTTTCTTTGCGTTCTTCTATTGTTCGTTTTTACACACAAAAGAAAACTTAACATTAATTTATAAACGGGATATTTTGATTTGCTTTTTAATTTCTTAATAGCTCATTATGAAAAGTATTGTTAATTGAAATACATAATATTTAATAATTAAATAATTTTATAGATAATCGGTTATAATATTTAAAAATTTACAAATTTTTACAAAGCTTTTCTTCCTTCTCTCTTCTATATAAGTTGTATTATGATGAACACCCTTCATAATCTTCGATAAACTAACAATCAATAGGTGGCAGCAGTAGTTGATAGTATGAATTCTTATGAACGATATACCATGTACGATATATGAACATATTTTCCTACCTGTTTTTCTTTTTGTATACTTTAGAACAGTGTGCTAGTAGACTCAGTGCAATTGTGCTATACTTACAATATATATAGTGAGCTGTACAAGCGTATAGTTAGGTACTAATAAAACAGTGATATTGGTTTAATATATTATCAGTGTATTAATTAAATATTAATTTTAAACATTTTTGTTACAGGTACGCAAATTTATCTATCTATCAATTGGAGTATGGTATGTTTCTATTTATTTATTTATTATCTTGTTAAGTAATTGTAGATGATATTTATTTAGTCTTAATTTTATTGCGGAGAATACAAAATGTGGTAACCTGGGGTAACCACAGCTTTCAGAACCACTAATTATTTAGATAATTGTAAAAGAAATGAGGTTTTTTGTTTGTGGCATAGACAATTACTTGCAAAATTCGTTCTATTTTCGTTTAATACGAGTAAATGTATATGGATTTACATTTTGTATATCTATAACAGCTTTTTAATTAAACCTGTTTTACTGTATTTATTATTTCATGAGTATTATTTGTAAAAATAATTATTTTTAAACAGTAAAATCATAAAATACTCATATGTATTTATTTTTGATAAATAAACTATATTTTAAAAAATCATTAAATGAAATAGTGCATAACGAAATTGAATATGTCAGGCTATCATTTTGTTCGTATTTAAAAATATATCCTATATTATAATGTTCCAACTGTATGTATATATTCTTATATGTTTGGTACTGAATATTGGATTTTTCCCTGAATTTCCTGGAAACTCGTAATTTTGAAAAAACTGGAAAAAAAGAGCCCTTTTTTATTACTTTTTTTTATTTGTATTACTTTTAATTCGTAAAAGATAGAAAGTTGAAATTTTGCATGTGTATTAAGGTATTCAATGCTGACATTTTTTAAAAATTAGAAATTCAAAAATTGAAAAAGGGGGGTTGAAGAAATTCGGGGGCCCGGTAGGGAACTTTGGAGAAAGTTCATATTCTGGATTCTAGAATAATTAAGTATATTATTAAAAAAAGAAAATTCAAAATTTCAAAATTTTATTTGGGGGCACAATTTTATTTGCCGAGAGTAAAAATTTTGAAAAAAAGTTGGTCAAATAACGCATAAATTGAAAATATTTTTTATTTTGATAAATTGTAAAATTATTTTATTATTGTGCGAGTTTATTATTTCAATTTAAAAATAAAATTAAATATGAAATGTAATTACAAATTATTTTATTGGATTCAAATGATACACGCCAAAAAGACGTCGCACTGCGACGGGGGTAAACTCTAGTATTTTCTATATTTCAACAAGGGGTATAATTCTCTACCTAAGGCCCTTATTTTGTAACGGTTTAACAGGCGTCCGTTAAATTATAATGATGTTTTAAAGGATGTTTTAATATTTTCAAAAATTAATCTGCTGGAGGTAGTCCTATCTTCCATTAGGCTGGCCACTAATGTATTTCGGTATTTCACAACCTTGTATTTATATTTCACCATGCGAGTCTTAATTTCTTGCCTCACTGTGTAGTCTAGTTTGCAATATACCATGCTGCATCTACAATCATGCGTAATGTTTTAGATTGAAATCTTTGTAATAACTCAATATTTGACTTTGCTAATATACTCCAAAGTTTAACCCATATTGCTTTAAGCATTTATTTATTAATAATTGTTTAAACAATTTGTGTTTTCTTCAGGTAAATTAAAAGGCTATTATCTACATAAACCCAACAAAAGAAAGCTCAATGAAATACAGTTAAATATTTGATTTGAAAATTAAAACAAGCTTACAGACAGAAGTACATAAGAGATTTTGGATTAAATTAAGAGGCGGATTAAGTCAATGTTTATAATACCATCTTAGCCAAAATTATAACCTGATCAGCAGGAATGGCTGATTTTATTCAACGAGCTTTTACCGACCTAAAATTAAAGCTCTTATATTTACAATTTTATTCTAAATAATATAACGGTACTTTAAAATAATGAATTTATTTTTTTACAAAAAGAAAAATAATTAAAAGTTTTATTATATTCAGAATTTATTAAAATAAAATTTATTTTAATAAATGTCTGTATATTTCAAGAAGGGATAAGAGCGTTTTCCCTGGAGGTAAATTATTCCCATTATGGAGGGGAAAACAAGAAAATCCTGAAGCGAGATATTAATAATTCAATTACAGCAATTACATAGATTTTTATATATTCTCGTATATAAATTCATTTGGTTTTAAAATATTTCTTTTTACATTTTTACAAATATAAAATATTAAATTTATTTTGAATGTTAAATATGCATCTTAATTAATCTTTTAGACTATGAATTAAAAGTTTATTTATCAAACTATAATATTTAGTAGCTACAAAAAACACCACGTTTTCACAACAGACAAACTTACAAGAAGAGATTGCAATGTTTTTATAATCTATTCTCTCAAAATATCTCTTAGACGACACAGTGGCCGAGAGCATTGATGCTTGACGCCGACTGCTGTGTCTTCGGGTTCGATCCCCGGACCAGATATATATTTTCTGGGTTTGGTTATTATGAACTTATATTGATTATGGTCATACATAATCATACAGTTATTAGGCAGTGGTGTAGCCCACATATATGAGGCCACGACACCATAAATACTGCCAACATTGAAGGAGGTCGTCGGTGATAGGACTCAGCATCGGAAATAGGCCGATGTTAAATAAAAAAAAAAAAAAAAAAAAATATCTCTTAACTTAAAATTAATAACTAATCCAAATTTCACTTAACACCTTATCCCAAATAAATATCATTAAACAAATAAATCAATTATGTCTAGACTTGTTCAATTATAATCTGACTCTCATAAACCCTGGTATTTCTAATTACGGTTTAATATTTGTTTAAACCTTTTAAAATACTACATGGAAATTTATAAATAATAATATGAAGATGTTTTAATAATTAAATAGTATTTTAAATATTAATTTTTCATATTTATACAGCAATTATTTTAGTAATAACTACCCTTTTTAAAAAAGCTTGTTAAAAGAGTTGCATCTATTTTAGGGGTCACTTGTTATTTTTTTTTATTTCAATATTTAAATTGATTATATTTAATCTTTCCCCTTCAATATATTTCTCGTATAACAGCGTATGGCGTACTACCGTTCACAAGGGCTTTGTAATTTACTTCTGCAGTGTATAGTGTTCGGTAGACGTGGTGTATAGCCATTCGTTGTACATAGCACGAGCTTTAGCTGTTGCAACACAGAAGGCTGCTTGTAAAATTTGTGATAGTGAACAAACATGATGATAGTTTTGTTTTTTGTTAACGATTTGCTTCAACGAACCGGAAATAATTGTTTGCGTTTTCGTTTGCAGCAATAGCTGTTATGTAGCTCGAGTTTTATAGAGAATTTATAAAAGTATGTTTTATATTTTTTTAATTTATTTTATTATTATTTTATTTATCATAAATTATATATTTAATTTAATATTATATTACTATAGGTTATTTATTTTCTATATTTTTTTTTTATTAAAAAAAGAATGCTATATAAAAGTGTTACTCTTTCTCAATGTAGCCAAGTTTATTACTAGTGACAATCGGAGGCAAAAGTATAGTCGGATATTAAGTAGAAATGTTTCGCAATGTAGGATAGTATTTTATTCTTTTCACGAACAGCAGTCAATATATGTAATGTTTTATATATTGAAATGAAATGCAATCACATATTAAGAATTATGTAGAGGCTGTCCTATAGAGTTAGGTACGTATTGTATATAGTATAGCAGGAGTATGCGCGCAAAGCATGACAACATGCAACCTTGTTAAGTTGCGATTCCTATCCCTACTACGCGTTTGTTGTTTTGAAAATATATCAACTTTAAAATTTTATATTTATATTACGAACTACTCAATTTAAGAAACATTAAAATTTTTCCTAATTTATTTTCTACGTCTCTATCTATTTTTTTTTAATGGTTGACAAATAGTTTTTTAAGACTTTTGCATGTTAAATATGTGCTTTTTAATTATTAATATCTCGTTTTAAAGGTGGTTAAAAGATTTGGAACTTTGTAAATAAATCAAGGAACATTATATTGACACTAGACGTCGCAAGCGACGACTGTCTTTTGTATGTGAATTGAATTTCATTTCAAATTTTAATTCCATTTTTTAAATTGAAATATTTAACTTGTTCTATATTAATTTCACATATAACAACAAATCAGTTTTCATATAAACTGACTAAAGAAATAAATTTATTTTAAACAAAATATAAAATATTTTCAATTTATTCGGAATTTGACGAATTTTTTTTTCAAATTTGGGATTTCCCTGGAACCGTTTTCGAGTTACCATACAAATTTCGAACCAAACATATAAACATATAAATATACACTTGGAACATTATAACGTAGGACCATATTTAAATTTTGACAAATCCTGTAAAAATTTGGTTTTACTGGTAAACTAAATTAATCAAAATAATTTTTTTTACAGTTTTTTAAGTAACATTTAGTTTTCGATGTAATTATAAACTAATTTACAGATGGTTTAAACATACATCATTTGTCTAGCTTATTTTGATGAATGATGCAGCAAAACTTTGAATCGTAATTAGTTTTTAGACAGCTAGAATTAAGATATTACAAACAATTAAAAAAATACTGGTATAAACATATATATATATATATATTCGTTTTTAGTAAATGTAATATGCTACAATTCTCTAACATTAACCCGGAACCGGTCGGGCGGTGCTTCAGACCGCAGTATTGATTCCGGCAGTCACGTGACTCACCCAAAACACACTTCCCCTCACCTCATTTACCCTATCCTATTTTCAGTACTTCCTCATACTAAAAACACTCATCCCTTCATTTTACACCCTTCACTCAACACAAACCCTCTGTTACTATTTCTCTCTCTCCTTTCCTCTCCCTATTACGTGCCAACACTACAGTGGCGCCGCCAACGGTGGTGATACAAGTTGAATAAAGAATATATATATATATACAGTGTTATAATATTTTGTATCTAGATACAAATGCATGGTTTTAGATACGTTTACACGCTTAATGTATTTAGATATATTTATATATGTTCTAAATACTTTATTGTACAAAACACAAAAGCAGTATAATAAATCACCGAGTTTTATATCAATTTGTTTTTATTATGTTTTAATAAAAAGTCGTTTTTACCTGTTTTATGTATTATGTATGTAGTATTTCATCCGTACGCTTTTATATTAATTATTTACCTTTTTTCATCTCGGTTTCTATTACTAGATTTACTTGCACATTTCTTATTTCACCTTTTTGTTTTGGTTCTAAAACAACAGAAAATATTACCACACACTGGTTTTCTTGTAAGCGCCTTGTTCTTTCGTTCCTCTCTATTTCTTTTTCACTCATACATTAGCTATTGTGTAGTGATTTAGCTTTATTGGCTGCTCTATCTCTTTCTGTGAGAAGAGGTATCTTACATAAGAAAGGAGCAAGAAGACGGTTAAATCCATTTTCAGAAGTAGTGGCTTCAAAAATATCGATGTTTGGTACCCGGCGTTTATCGGTGCAAAGTGTTAAATAACTAACTAAATAGGTAACTAAGGGCCTCCGCACACGAGTCAACTGATTGCAAACTAGTCGAGCCGTGTTTCGTGACTATAGAATGTTTAACAATAGCTTAATTGTTGATTTTATTATGTCGTACTGGTATGTATGTATTCAAATATTTTTGAATAGTATTTGTCTACATCTCTGCTCATGATGTCACTATCTAAAGTATGCAATCAAGCATGCCCTGCGGCATAGAAATACAGTCGCCCAAAACCAATTTAGTTTCTCTCACAAACAACGCAGTTGCATTCTCATTCGATTTGGGCAGATTCGTTGCGATAACTATGATTACACAACCGGACCTAAGGGTTCTAACATAACTAAAATTTCCAGCACTCTTGTGAGGAGTGAAACGATATTTATATTTCATATTATCGTTAACATCGATGTTTTTTAAATATATGTACATCCCTATTCAAAACTCAGCCAATTCTGAATGTAACAGCGTAAAGTGGTTCCACAAAACAACTCTTTGTGCATTGTACATAAATAAAAGACACACACACACACACATACACATACATATACACAAGATCTACTAAAGTAATTTAAAAACTTATGTAGCTTAAAAAAGTTTTTTGCCAAACATTTGAACTTATTTTATTTGGTGTCTAGAATGTGATATTTCCGTATATAAATTGTTTTCATTTTTCATTATTTAAATTTTTATCTGTTTCATAATGTGAGTATCGGATACAGTTTGTAAAAGTTTTATGAACATTAAAACTTTCAACTTTATTTAAAATAACAGAAACTACTCGGTTAATGTAATTGTAGATAAAAACTTTTATTTTATGTACAATCTGTTTTTATTTATTGTAATTGTTTTATGTTTTTAATACGTAATAATTTTAAGCTTAACTGATATAAGTAAAAACTATTTTACAAGCTGAGAATCTTGTATAATATGCTCACTATTATATCAATAAGAAGAAACATAAATTTATGTTAATTTTAATATATAATTTGCACTACAAGTCTTGACTTTTTTAATATTGTTTTACGAAGAGACATACTAAAAACTTTAAGACATTAGTAATACACATTTGCGTTAGCACATAGAGCGATGCGATTCAGGCGGACGGACACATGAACTACGCCAAAAGCGTCATAATAAACGAGTCCGTTGACAGACCTGTGTTTCGGGGTCAACCCCCGTTTTAGATACACATTTTTAAATTGTTTGTGGATCTTATTGGTGGCCATCATTAATTACGTTTCACGCAAGAGGAAATGGGGGTCTTCAAAGTGTGATATACCACGTCTAATCTGAATTTGACTTAAAAGTAAATATAGTTAAAGTTACGAGAGTTCGGCGGCGACTCGTACTTAAAACAAGTTGTGGGATACATACTGTCGATATAACTAAAAAGCATTGACTCACTTATTTTTCTATAATGTATATAGAAACGAATAAGATAAAATTCATTATCATATTATAGATTTATACAGCTCTTATAACCTCTTTTAAGTATAAGTCGCCGCCGAACTATCGTGATTTGGGCTGGAATAAGGCTACACAATTTTTTTTCAGAGCTTCACAATAAATCGACAATGTCTGATACGACGTAACTATGGGGATGGGAAGAGATTATAAAAACATGAAATTTGTGTAAATAATTTACGGATGACCACTTGCACTTCTTCTAAATTTTAAATTACTAATCCATACATCATTTTTTATAAAATTTTCGTTTTAAATTGTAATTAATAAAACAAAATTGTTTTTACAAGTTCATAAAAGATATTTCAAGCAAAATACATACGATTTAAATCATAAAATGTAATTACTGGTATCTTATGCGAATAAAATACATATCTGTATTCAGTATTCGTATTTGCATATTTATTTATTCGTTTTATTTTTATTCATTCATTTATTACCTCAGTCCCAGTCAGTCCGTGGTCGTTCGTTCATTTCTATATGCAAATTTAACGATAATTGGTCGTGTTGTGTTATATTGTGTTCGTTACGTTGTCAGTCGGTGATCTGCGATAAATTGAATATAGAAAGGATTTTTTATTTCATTGAATACATAAAATAAACTATATTTTATTCATTTAATATTAAATTATTCCATAATTATATAAAATCAGGTCACAATGGTTCTTTGTTGTAAATAAACAATGGATTCATTGATTGCATTACAAAATTATGATCATAAATGTTTAATTATCACTTTTTATTTTGTATATATCTTGAGGTTTGTTGTTCCGTTTGTATTCAACACTATTTTCACGCTAGTTTGTTTCGATACTGACATTTTGTTTGTACGTTGTGAATTTCAATTTATTATTTAGTTATTTATTTAAAAATATGTACTATTCAATTTATAAATGACAGCTTTGTAAGCAGTGCTGCAATTTTGCGTCTAGATACAATTTTAGATATAGATACAGAGTACTAGATACGTTTTTATATATAGTAAAAGTATTTAAATGATTAACGTATCTAGATACATTAGAACACTGTTGTTATAAGTGACAATCATTCGTTTTATTATGTTTTCCATTACTTTCGTACATAATATGAGGATAAAACATCGAATATTTTGTTTGAGCTTGATAAGTCAATGTTTTAGCAACTAACATTTACGTATTTACATGATTAACATATCTAGATACATTAAAAAACTGTTTGTAAGTGACAATCATTTGTTTAACCATGTTTTATATTTCTTTTATATATAAATATGACGATAAAACACCGAATATTATGTTTAAGCTTAATAAATCAATGTTTTAATAACTAACGTTAACGTCAGTTTTACATATTATTACCAGATGTAGAAATTTTTAACGTTATGAATTTAATTTATGGTTAATAACGTTTTTTACGTAAGACATTAAAAATCTATATCTGGCAACATTATTCTTAATCGAACATTAATGGTCGTCGATAAATAGTTAGAGTATGGCTACAACTACAAGGACCTTGCAAATTTATTAAGATAGACTACTTTAAATGATATGTCGAAGTGCAACTATAGGTTCAATAGTCAGTCAAACTTCAGTTATGACCTAACTGAAATTAAACGGTGTTTCAAATCTAATTTTGTCGAAAACTGAGCACAGTTAATTAATGAAAAATATAATCTAGATATTTTCCTTGGTTAAGCTACAGTTATGTTCGACTAGAACATATATGAAAGCTGATATATAAAAGTATTAGTCAAGGTGTATAATAAACCACAATTAATGGAGGATTGAAAAATCTGCCCTCAAACAAAATTCGAATAAATAAAAGAAAGAATATACGTTAGCTATATGAATATGCGTTGTTATACTGTATAGTCATTCATTATGTGACTATCTCCCGTGCTTCTAGTTTACATATTTTAAATTTCGAAGGTCATCTCTTATTATCAATTAAAAAAATAAATATGCAAATTAACATATGCCACTCTATTTAAATAATATTGATTCTCATAATTTATATAAAACATACAATAATAAATGAACACCAAAACATTTATTAAATAAATACTATACTTGTTATTATTAACATAAAATATTTGTGAAACAAATTCAATATGTACTTTATAGCTAAATCAATACAATAGATATGACTGTATGTGTACATATATGTGTATCATTTGAATTGATGATGTATCAGTATTGATTCTTTATTTAATTACTTTAAATCCATAGTGAATATCAATAAAACAATATGAGTCATTGAAATACGTAATAATTTCATTAAATATTTGTATGCGATGGTATCACATCGTACGGTATTTATGCATTCGTTCTATGTATATTTATACAAGCGGTGTACTATCAGTTTTATATAAACTAAATAAATTATATTTGTCGATTTTTTTCATTATGTTTGTTGTATTTTAATATACACACATCATTTAATATTAGACTAAAATAATAATTGTACCAATTATTTATGCGCAAAGGTAGGTGTTCAGATATATTCGCACGCTAAATATAACAATTACAGACATTTTGTGATTTTAATAACAACCAAATTAGGTTTTTTTATACCAAGCAGAAAATTAATTTCTTAGAATTATCTTGCAGAGCTTGCTAGCTTGTCACAAGGTTCGTGTTCTAATTCTCATATGCAAAATCAAGTTTCAAACTTGTTAGAGTGTTATATTTTCTTATTGTGATGTAGAAATAGTTTTGAAAGCCTTCTTTAACGTAGTTTTTTTTTATCTACATCATGTCGCTAAAGATTTTCTAGAGCTTATGTCTTCTTTCAGACTTTTCTGCATTCCTTCCTTCGGCCGATTTGTTCCCTCACTTTCGTACCCCTTGTTACGCTCTTCCAGAAGTTTTTAGTCCAATTGCCGATATCTGCCATATTTTTCCATAGTTGTTCTTATTCTCCACTGTCCCTTTTCACATATTGCATAAATGTTTCTTTCCCAAATCCGCAAGAAGTCACAAAACTCTTCCTCAAACTCTCAAGTCTTCGAACCATATGATAAAACAGATATTATTAACGTTCAGCTTGCATTTATTTCTATTTTTCTTATGACATATTCTAGATATCTATTAATTAGTGCGGTTGGCAATGAATCTTCTTGCTTGAGGCTCTTTTAATTTAAAATTCCTTAATGGTATCATTTTACTGTCTCACCCAGTTAACTTTTTAACGTTTTAACTTTTTATATGGATTTGAAATTTCAAAATTAATTTTAATTATCTGTTGCAGTTTGTGAATACTATACAAATTTAACCAGTGTACACTAATCGCAACATGTGGTATCGATAACTTAAGATAATAGTATTATTGTTTTATGTCCAATTATGATACGCAAAATAAAGTTAGCCAACCGACTCCTGTTGTAGAAAGAGTGTTAAAATGACACAACGCCGTGTTAATATACCAAATCGGTAATTTCAGCTATTTGGTAAGATCGTGCTGGTTATTAAATTATAAATGTTATTATAATAAACTTATAATTACACAATATCATATAAAGTTAATTACAAATATAATGATATACTTCTATCTCCCTTTACTAATAAAGTAAAAAAGAGATGGACATTTCTATTCTTAATATTTAGATATTTAATGAATCATTTCTCTTTTTTTTATTATCACGATTTTCTTTTAAGTTTAATTTAATTAAAAATATTATTGAATGTTTAAAAGGTTATAAATGGATATTAAGTTACATATATTAAGAAATTATTGTATCGATTAGACTACCATATGTTTAGAAATTTGAATTTATTGATTGGGATGATGATTTTGTAATTTTATACGGTTGTTTACTAAATTAACATTGAGTAACATCGGGCTTGAGTTGAGTATTTACCAGATGTTTTATAAAATCATATTTAGCTGTATTTTGTACAAAACATCTGTTAGATAATATTGAAAATATTAAATATACGCACGATATGATTTTATTGTTAGTGAAAATAACATTATGTCAATTAAAATTAAACTAATTAAACTTTCCTCTCGGTCCTAAGTTTTTTTTTATTGACATCGTAGAATTTTACAATCTATCCATTAGGATATTTAGTAATTGCCAAATGAATCCTTACATCCTTCAGTAAGTCACATAGTAATTTTTACAGTGTGTTTAGAATTAGACTAGCTTATGTAAAACTCCGCCACTGATATTATTACTATTTTATTATACTACTATATTATTATTGTTGTTTATAAATCATAAACAATGATTGTTTATGATAATAAATACAATAATGTTATCATAAATTAATATATAATGTAATAATGGCTATTGAATATATACTTTACATTTGTATATAACATAGAACATTATTACCAGCTATAAAATCCGATCTTTTCAAGTGTAAAACTATCGACATGTGATAATAACTTTATTGCAATATTTTATTATTTAATTTAACTGAAACTAATCATAGAAATATAGTTTGTTGAGTTGAATAATAGCTTATCGTACTTTACAAGAAAAACATGTTTTGAGCTTAAAATGTACTTTAGAATATAATTTAGGTCAAATTTATCCAATCTTACTTGATTTAATCTAATCAAGTGTTATAAAATTGCATTTTTAAATAATTTCTAAAACCACTGAGGTTCCATAATCATTCTTTCCTTCAAAAAGATCTAAAACCTTTAGAGATATTTTGAATATTTAAAAATTTGAAACAACACACCACAATTTTCTACCTTATTTTTTTTTTTTAATAATTTTTTAAAGAAAATTCAGTTTTCGTATGTTTGTGCTCTCAAAACTCGAAATATAGTACAACATTGCATTCGAACACGCGCGTGGTTTTTAAAACCGAATTTGTTTCTTTCACTTCTTTCCAGTTGATCGTCGTTTATGTTTTGACAATGCTCAAGGACATAAAAACATTCATCCTTACAATTCTAATTAAAATTTGTTTACTCATTACGAAAAAGAGAAAGAAAAAAGCTATTCAAAAAAAAATAAAGTAATCAATCTCATTTTTATTAATTAACCATTTTCATTAATTTTCTATTCAATATTTATTTATTTTTTAAATTAAAAGTTAATTTAAAACCCTGTCATCGAGATAATTTTCAGCTCTCATTTAACACTTTGCCCTCTGGAGTATTTGTTTTGTTCGTAATGCCACTCGGAGTTCCCTTTTACTAGGTTCTACTTCATCCCCTTCTCCAACCTCATTCTACTTATTCCTTTGTGAGAGATTCGGGGTGTGTTATTAGAGAACTGATGATAGGGGTGGCCAGGGCATGAACCCCTAATCATATTATATAGCTTTATAAATCTTCTGCTGGGTGGTTAATACTCTGCCTTCCGGAATATGAGTATTTAACAAAAATATGAAAAATAGGATTTTGGAAACTTTTAATTTGATGGACACGTAACATCTTCTGCTTTCTAAAATACGAGTAAGTTTCGAGACTATTAAATTGAAACAAATAGCTTTATCTAGTCTAGTGACTTTGTATTAGATTATTAAATATTGCTATTTTGTTGTGTACAGGTTTATAGTAAATCTATAAATATGATTGATGCAAAAATCAAAAGAATATAGTCTTATCTAGTACGTAACTTTAACATAGTACGAAAAATTCATTTAGTACTAATTTTAGTCTTACAAGATAGATTATTCTCTCGAAGTATTAAATTACTCCGGAAATCATGGCCTTCACATCCTGAAACGTCCCCCAGAATAGACCTACCGCATCCTGTTCTCTTATTTATTCCTAGTTTCCATTCTATCCCGTGTTATTTTATTATAGTATAACTGGACGCTGTTATGCATTCATGTGTCAAGCGCCAAAATATTAAAAATTGAGTTAAGCACGAAATGTTGTTTCTTATACAATAAATAAAAAGATTTTTTATGAACTATGTCATAAAAAAATTTGCATTCGATGTAAAAGCTTAAACTTATTATTACAATATCTCAATGCAGAATTCTCGTTTTGCAAAAATGGTTCATCCGCCTAAAGCATTAGGAAACACATTAGACTTCGCCATTGATCCTGATGATGAAGATGAGAATCAGTAATAATAAATCAAAAAGAGCACTAAAAAATAATATTACCTTAAATAAATAAAAAATAATAATTTTTATTCACGATTTTCATATTATTATTTAGAAATTTATTGATGAGAAATTTGTTATAACTTCCGTTTTAATGTTAGAATATATTAATATCACTTAAAAACTATTGATGTAATTTTGATAAAAAGTTCGTATGTCACTGTTGATAAATTTAATAAAAGAATAATTCCAATAAAAATCCAATTCTAATTTGTGAAGTATAAACCTTAAATTATTTTATTAATATAAATAGTCCATAAGTTAATTTGCTTTTATGTGTCAAGAGACTTTGAAACATTTTTACAAATTTAATTAAGCATATTGAATTTTGCAATAATATTTTTTTATATTTTATCAGTTATTCTTTAAATTTATGATATTCTAATGAATAATTCATGAATATCTGTAATAGTTCTAATATTTACTTGCTTATATGATAAAAATAATTCTAATTATTCTTATTTGAACAATTTGAATTAGAAAAACTAGAATGTTAATTTTCTCAAATCCCAGTATCTGGCGCTTGACACATGAATGCATAACAGCGTCCAACTATAGTTCAAATTGCGATGTTTGGATGTGACACATGCATAAAATAAGTTATAAGAGACGTATAATTTTACATTACGATTGTGAATTTTACCTTATTCATTGCTATATACATCATAAAAAAATTATTAAGACCGTGCTTTTAATTGTATCTGCGATTTATACGGCATAAATTGTTTTAGCATGAATCGCCGCCGAGCTCTAGTAATTTAAACTAAATATAATTTTGTAACATAGTATAATTTTGTCAAAGTTCTGAAGTTTCAGGCAAAAGTTATATCTCGGGCAACGTTGCCCGTTGAAATTAGGCTTTGATCGCGAAGTTCTTGTTTTCAATCACCAGATTCGCGTCGACCTATCTCACTTTTGTAATATGACGTAAATGAACACGTTGGCGATATCTAACCTAATTTTTGGTAAGTGTGTCAAGTTTTTATGGATATAAAAATAATTAATATGCGAAGAACTAGCAGTGTACCGAGTTGAGAGTTGGTTAAATTGTCTAAAATTCATTTCATTAAAAAATACTAATTAAATGTTAATTTTATTCCCCAAAATAAAACAATAAACATATAAAATAAAGGTTTTATGAAGTTCCCCACTACGTAAAAACTCAAATCATTTTGATGTAACGATACAATATGTAATATAATAATATGCCTGGGTTATAAATCTAATATTATATGAATAAATTTCCATAATCGTGTTCTAAGTTACCGTCAAGTGCGCTTCAGGCGATATGCTAATGAGACGATATTAATGCCGCGCAGGCGAAACCAGTGCACCTTATTAACACGTCATTAATGTCATTATTTTGACTTCCCAGACATTATTATATAGAAATTTAATAATAAATAATTCTTCACCTAGTTAGATATATGTCAAGTTATCCTTGTTTGCTATATATTGTAAGTTCGTATCATTTTTTACAATGAGTGTTATATCATTGTCTTGTTTTCTCTTATGTTATAGTGTATTGGAAATGTGAGATACATATATTGTGTTGTACTTTAAGAGTATCTATATAAAATAGAATAAGGTCAATTTAAAGTCATGCGTTATAGTTTTTAGCATGTTATATGAATACAACTCTTTGATATACATTCGCTGAGTTGAAGAAAAAAAATTCTTTATCACTTTTTAAGAATTTAACTATTAGTCTCAAAAATAATTATGATTTACTAATTACAAATCATAGCCATTTATAATATTGGTACAATATTATTTATTAACAAATATAGAAACTGTATACAATGCAAGACTAGATGTAACTATTGACTGTAATATAGGGTTTTTCAACAAGAACTTTGTTTTTTAAAACAAAATAAAACAAGGAATTTAGATGAAAATGATTCAAATTTTTATTGTATTAGAAAGACTAATGTTATATCAAAATCTTCAATCACTTTCAATCACAATCGAAAAATAACGGCCCAATCACGCCTCCAGACCACATAGGGCACCATACAGTAACACGTTGAGTATGCAAAGGCTCCTCAACAATATCTCTTGGGATTTTCAGAAGCCCAAATGCGGCAATTTTGCTTGCTAACGGATTCAGACAAATGAAAATGGGCTTTGCCTGATAATATCACGAATTTTACGAAATGTTACTTTTACAGATCCACCCTTTTCATAGTGGATGTTTATTATTTTAATTTTAGCGATTTTCGAGCGAAATTGAATTCATTGTAACAATTGCTAAACCATCTACTACTCATATGTCAAAAAATTAAATGTCAAAACTGTCATGTTGTTGCCCCTATTGAAAAAACAAAGTTCTTGTTCAAAAACGCTATATAATGACAGTCCTAGACTGAGATCAAGGTTACTACACACTCTCTCGTTCCCAGGAATACTTAGCAATAGTCCTATCATCCAGGACTCATTCTCATCATTATTTATGTTGATATAAGCCTGAAGCAGGTCTGGCGTTCTTACCAGGGTTGTACCGGGAGTCTCACAGCGAAATATCACGAACATTAGGGTTCACTATTCTCAATGACACACACACGCACATATATATTGCCGCCTGTGTTTCTATACATTCTTTAGTAATCATTACATCACGCTGTTATTTGTGATAATGCTATAGAATTTATTGCTTTCGAACGGTTCAATGACTCCCTATTCAATAAAGCCTACTCGTTCATCTACGTCTATATCTATTCTATGAAGAAATAAAAATAAAAATTCATTCTCAACAGTTATTAGTATTTATATTTTCTTAAATGTATTCTATGTAATTACTCAGTCATTTATTTGAGTATTGGTTGAGTAGCTTAGTGGTTTGATAGTATTGTCTGTACTATAACCAGCTTTGATGTGGTATAGACTCGATGTAACTTCACTAGGATACTTACAAAACTATTCAAGCGGAATAAACGAATGATTATCACTGTTAAACCACCATTTACTAGATAATGCGACATCAAATAGGTTTTATTGAGCTAGTAACATTCAGTTTTTATTCTTTATTTTGTTGCTTGCACTCTTACAAATATGTTGAAAGATTATTATTAAATATATATTCAATTATGTCAGATTGTACGAGTATTAAAATTGTACACGATCTCTCAATTGAAATAAATAACACACTCAATGTATATAGTAAAAATGTATGTACTATATATACATATATATAACACACTCAAAAATCGATTCATTGTTCTTGAAACCTTTTTAAATATTCGTATATACTAATGTCAGGGAGTTTTCTTCAAGATTAACAATAATTCCAAAGAATAAAGAAATCTAACACTTATACCTAGTAATGGATAGTTTTTTTCAAGGGTCATAACACTTGCTATTTTTATTAGGGTCCATTTTTAATTAAATACTACCTGTAATCCTTAAAATAAATCTTCATTTAACAGTACTTATTATAATGCAACATAGTACACTTTTTTTTTATTTGATTATTAAAGATTATTACAATCTGTCTTGTTTAGAGGACATTCAGTGATAGGTATATCTAAATAAAGTGTCTTGAGCAGGATGTGCTAATCGACTCATCCCTCAATTTTAATAGATTCTGTTCAGTTGGCTAATAGGTCTTGAGGTACTTTCTTTTTTAGTCTGCGTACTGCGGAAATATTGGACATTAGACAGCTGGCCAAATTGTTTAGATGTTCAAGTATTTTCTCTTTGTATGCTTTGATTCTAAGCACTATTTCTTCATTTACTGTGGGTATATCCAGATCCCGATGTATTATGTTCGTGACAATCCTTAGCATTTTGGACTGAAATCTTTGGATTGTGCACTTAACTAAAGAATAATAATGATAATAACCATAAAACCTTTTAACTAATTAATTAATAATCAATAATCATCCCACACATAAATATAATTTGTGATTATATTTATGACAATAACAGATAATAATAAATTTAAAAAATGAACATTTTGATTTATATTACATTTTATAATTAATAACATTTAATATTTCATATATAATAATGAGAATTGCAAATCTATAAATAATTAATTACCTACTATGACGTTTTTATTGATACGAATATTTATTATGATTATTTATTATACATTTTATTTATTATTATAAAAGTAATAACTAAATAATTAATTTTAATTTTAAATTGCTACATCAATGTTTAAACTAAAAATAATATTTTTTTGATTTGTTGAAATATTTCACTAAATTGAAACAATCTAATTGCAAAAATGAATTACTGGCATATTTCCACAAAACACGAAACATGTTTGCTTAAACAAAATCTTGTAACATTTAATCTAAAAGAATCTAAATTTTATACTGTTGTATTTATATTGTACTGTCATGTTATATTGTATTGTAAGTTCATTTAGCTATAACAAAGTATTTACTTCATATACCATTGATAACAAAGTTATATTATCTTAAAGTACAAGGTTAACTATTAAGGTCAAGTAATTTGTTTTCAAAAACTTGTCTATTGTCTAGCTATTGAAATTCGTTAAAATTAACTTGCCCTACTTTCAAAATAAACCACGTATTGTTAGCGTTAACTCGCCCTTTGATTCCCTTTATAATATTGGACCTACCTGAACCTAAACATATGTCTAACAATATTACGCAATGTATTTCTAAGAACTACAGCTCTTGACATTAATTACATAACAGTCAAAGTCAACACAATATATTGTATACCACTTATATAAGCGGTTTACAATTTGTAATTAATAAATCCTAATTATTCCTGACAATATTTATTTCATCCTATATTATAATGTTCCAACTGAAAGTGTATATGTTTATTTGTTTATATGTTTACGCGATTCGTATAGTGGCTCAAAAACGGCTGCGCGCATTTTCCTGAAAATTGTCTATTTCGTAGAGAAGAAAATTCTAAGACTTTTGGCGCACTCGGATTTTCCCCTGAATTTCCTGGAAACCCATAATTTTGAAAAAATTAATAAAAAATTTTTACTTTTTACTCTATAACTTTTAATTCATAAAAGATGAAAATGAAAAGAATAAATTAAATTCAATGCCCACACAAAAGAAAGTCGTCGCTTGCGACGGGGATAAACTCCAGTTTATAATATAAATCTAAAAAGAAAACAAATTTTTTTCTTTCTACATATATAAAACAATAAAACAGGAAGCACTATTACTGTAATTGGACTACTCTACAGAGAATCAATTGCACTCAACGTTTAAATTAGCTAAATTAATCAATTCTCGAATTTACCGGTTTTGTAAACGTATTTCAGTTCGATAATACGATGGTGTCACAAAAGCCAATTACGTTTTGTTAATACCATACGATTAGTACAAAACGAAATACAATACAAAGGTTTTATGGTGTTAATATATATGTGTGTGTGTGTGTCTATATCAGAGAATGATCATTTAACACCACATAAAAACAAGCTTATGTCGTATAGGTATCGTACGTAGGTAGGTAGGTAGGTATAAGTTATATACGGGCTGATTACCGGTTCTTATATTGGATAAATAAAGCATTACAAAAAAAAGAGGGACAAAAAACTTTGAACAGGAGAAACACGTTATCTCTATCATAACAAAACAAGTAATTCTATACTGCTCTCCGTATAACACTTAGTGGCATAAGGTGTTCACAAATATTTCTAAAACACGTCACTTTATTATGAAGTGTGGTTTGTGGAAAGTTTTTGATGTATCATGTTACCCTCGTCTGTGCTAGGTAAATCGGCGTCGCTATTAAAGCTATATTCAGCATTAATATGAAAGTAGAGTTAGTTATTTAAAAGAAGTTTTTTGGATATGTTTTGTAGGACGTATTCCACTGATACATCATTCAATATTTAATAGGGTTATAAAGTTCCTAATGTCAGGAATAATTAGGATTTACTAATTATAAATCATAAGCCAAACATAATATTGGTGCAATAGTATTTTTTAGCAAATTTTAGAACTGTATATAATGACTGTTATATATCGAAGGACTATTATATATATATTAAAGGTCTAACCGTTTCCAAAGTTCAGATTACGTCACTTTCTCAGGCAGAGTAGATCAATGTGAATTCCAGAGTTGTTTATGTTACGATAAGGTTGAAGCAAGAATAAAACCAGGGTTGTACTTAAGAGGCTAGCACTAAGCATAAGTAATATATATTGAAATAATGTATTTTAAAACTATCGAAATTAGTATTTTCTACTTATAAGCTGCATATAATGCAAGAATTCATTATAATAAGATATAATGAGATTCAAACAAGCTTATCCGTCTTATATTTGGTCCCGTAAACAAGCATTATCCGTCCCATATTTGCAACAGTATTAAATATTTTCTTTTTAACATACTGTTCCATATATGGTTTCAAATACCTTAAAAGAAAATATTCAGTATCTTTTCAATCAAAAGCGGAATTAAAATCTATTAATGAAAACATATGCAAAGTAGCAAATTTAATTAACTAAGACAAAATTCAACCGGGTACGGAACGAGTACAAAAGTTTTCATTAAAAATAAAATAATTATTCGCATGCCTCCATTACTCCACGTTTCTCGTTTCTGTATCACCCCTAACTTCTCAACTCCAACATCCCCTACAGAAGGAGCATCCCCTTATACAAGTATTCTGACTAACACTTATATCCTCTAAACTCGTGAACGAAAATCCAGAGATAATAAATACATTGTGATTCTATACAGAGGCTTACAATTCGTTCTGAGATTAGCCAGCGATGAATTTGTTGATGTAATTCCAATTATATTAATTCATTCCGTTATAATAAATATTACCCAGCCTATCAAAGTCTAAACTTTTAATTAGAGAAGTGTTTTTAAGTATTGTAATTATTATTTTTAATTATATTTTATATATAAAGATTTATATTTATAATTTTTTTTATTTTTGCAAAGAACAACATTATTATTTGGTATAGTGAACATTAATGCACTTAAAAACAAGTAATACTAAATAAAAGCAGCCATTTTGTGTTTTCTTTTATTATATTTCTATGAAGTCGTTTGAATCTGCATCAAAATATGCTAATTTTAACCGCAAGGCTTTAATGTTACAAACAGAAAATTAGCAACAATTAAATTTAAGTATTTTAATAACATAAACAAGCTGTTGTTATGATTCTTGAATCTCCGGAATGATTTCATTGGCTCCTACCAAGCGTTTTGGCAAAGTGCACTGAGTAATAAAGTTGCACATTTCATAATTATGTATGTGTACGTTCGTTTACAATGTTATACTTAAGATGTATTGAGTTCAGCTTATTATACGAACGATTTAAACAAGCACAGATGTTTTTCATGATCCATTTACTAGAATACTTTGTTCTGCAGAACTGTAAATCGTTAATATATGTAATGGGCTTGTGAACCATGTTTAATTTCTATAAACTGTACTTTATATTGATAAAGTTGGCTACCAGAACCTCAAATATTCAATTATTTTTTAATAACTCCTTATATTTAGGAGATTAACATTTAAAAATATATTTTTGCTTCAATTATTAAAGGGATCCAATATAGAAAATTCCATTACGTCATATGTAGCAAATCTCTCATACAACAAAGACGCTTACGAGTGTGTGTGTGTGTGATACGTCATTTACTACTAACAGCTGGGGTTGTACGTCCCATGAAGTATTATGTTACGAAGGTTGTCAAGTAAGAAAATAATCTCGATTATTTATTACTGCTTATTTCTTGTAAAACAAGCGACAAATTTGATGTAGCTACATCTATAACTCCGTAAACATTTGGAAATTTAAAATAATAAAAACGTCGTTATACGTACATATATTAATATTTATTTCAATCAAAATTTAAAAATACGAGCCCTAAAAAATGGGATCATAAGCCCATTCAAACATTAGAAATAGAAAATCTAATGTTTCACTCTCTATATATTCTAATAAACGCCTCATTTGAGGTATCTCTTAACGAGATTACGAACTATGTAATTTATCGTTACCTAACCTAAAATAGCAGAAAAATTGTCCATCCCACTTCTGATTCGTAAGATTTCTGTATTCGTATTATATATTACATAATATACACAGGTATATATTTTAGAGCTATTTGTATATTCCATTTACGGTGAAGTATCTTCAACATTTTCATTATGATTATATATCTGAAGAACTTTATATACTACCGTTCCATTTTCCTGAAACTCGGAACATAATTTTCCAACAAATATACTATATATGTTATATAATGGTCGTGTTTTGTATGTTCTAGATAAATGTCATTCTCTGCTATATTCTCATATCATACACACATATATGACTACAAACATGTACAGTATATAATATACGACGTAGTACATACGAGGGTATCATCCCGAGGAATATGTTACAATTCTTGTTACGTTTTCTGTGTTACGGGAAAATGTACAATCGTTATTTTATTCCCATAAAAGAAAATACATATTTAACGTAACTTGTAGTTTACTAGTAATGAAATATCTGCCATGATATCATTCAATTGCCTTTTGATGTTGACCGAAGTTATTTATACTATTTTTGTTATATCAGTTTTTATCTTCAACCATAAAATTAATATCATTAATAATATTATATTATTTCCGTTGGCATTTAGTTTTTAATTTCTAAATTTCAAAAATTCATGCAATAATAAAATGTATACCAGGTATAAACTGATGATAAGCCTGTCCGAACGGGCTTTATATCTGGTATAAATTTTATAACAGGTTTATTTGTAAGACGGTAAATGTTTCACTATTAGATTGATAAAATAATTTAAGCTAAATAGTATATAAACTAATCGATGTTTATTTATAGCATAACACTGTCTCCCTCCCACACTGTCTTTATCGTTTAACCGATTTAATTATTAATTAACAACATATCCCCGGCTTCTGATTGTACCGTTGATAATCACTATCACCATCAGCATCCGCATCTATAATTAATCACTCAGAGCGATAATTCTAAACGGATTACATTCCGACAACCCACATTTTTTATATCTGTTTCAATCGATTTATACGCCCGACCGGAACTCGGTAATATGTTAAAATAACATCAGACTTATTCAACTTTAAAACAGTGTTGTTTTTTTATTTATGAAATGTTAACTTTTTCAAAGAGGTAGAGGAAGCTATTCATTATATAATTATAATAAGTTGAATTTATCTTTCTGGTATACAGATAGTTTCATTAATGTGTAGGTTGTTTATAATTTGTATCATAAAAAAATCTATGAATGTTTTTAAATAGGTTTTAAATACATCTGTTAATTCTATTTTGAAATAGAGTGTGGTGTTTGCTGTATTTTTAGTACCGGACATGTGTTTCGATTATATCTATCAAATATTATCGGTTTTATTAATATTTCCTATAGATTTAGTTATCTTTGTAATAAAAATATGTTTTGTTTTATCTCCGATAATCATTTATCAGTTTTTCAAGATGTTTCGAGGATAAAACATAACAATTATAGATAAGATATACGCATCCAATGGCGGGTTTACGTATAGACGATAAATACGGTCATCAAAGTGTCAGATTAACTCTAGGTACTAGGCTCTAGGTTTTTTTCATTTATTATTTGCTAACATGTCTCAAGTAGCTCTTATTCACCTATACAACAAAATCTATTTCAATTATATATTTTAATACTATTTCTTATTTATTTGGCCTTGACTTTTATTCGTCATAGCCACCATCAAACATTTTTCATATACAGGGAGTTTGGTAGCTAGGTGCAAGGCCTTAAGGGGATGATAGTTGACACCATTTAGAACATTTTGAGCCATACATGTCTTAGCCGAAGTCTGATTATTTATTTTTTACTGCTATTTTTATGTTATTTTAAAAAAAACTCAATTTCTGACATTTAAATGCCAGCAGTGGCCCAATTTAAGTTGGTATGTTAATTATTTTATTTTTTGGCGTTTGTCAGATGTGTACCTAATCTAATATACCAAGTTTCAAGCATCTGCGCTAAATGGTGTCAACTATCATCCCCTTAAGGCTTTGCACCTTGCTACTAAACACCCTGTATATTTATCATAAAATTTATAATTCTATTTTACAATTTTCTAAATATTTAAATAATTCACTAATTAATTTTGAATCACTTAATAAAAATTTAGAATTAACAGAGAAAGTTTTAAACTATTTCTTATTAATAAATTAAATATATATTATTCTAAAAATTACTGTGGCACGGGTAGAAATCTTTTCCTTTTCCTGAATAATGTATTCACATAGTCCTTCACGATTTTCTCACTTCGTATCAATATTTTGTAATCCTCAAAATGTTGGATAACTATATCTGTTTTAAAAACAATCCTTTCCCCGATGTTAAGGTCAGACTTCCATTATGTGGTTAACCGTTTCTACTGCCGTATCACATAGATCACTTTTTCTATTCCCAAATTGCATAACTTCTCCTTCTAGTCATTGCCTTATCTATAAGATTTGTAGACTGTGAAACTAGTGGTAGCTGGATTAAATTTAATTTGTCGGCACTGATGATCGAAAAAATATTACATCAAACATCTTATTTTTGTTCATCTTTGTCTTTGTTTGATGTAATAGTCACTTGAACAGTATGAGGCGCATTCAAAAAATAATAATAACGACAAAAGTATTAAAAGAAACAATTCCGCAACATTGCAGAGGTAATATTGTCGGTGAATCTTAGTCACAAATTAGTAAAGAAATTATTCAACATTCTTAAATATTCTCTACCACAATGTTAAAAACATTTATTCAAAAAATTACAAAGTAAAAACATCTACAATAGATTCTTTATTTAATTTACAAGTATAAATAGCCCCATGTTCGATTCTCTTTGTTGTTATCACAATTAAATTGATTGATCATAGCATATAAGTACATATGTATAAACATATATAAAGTCATAACACAATAACAGAAATAAGACTCATCATCGGAAAAACTACGACATTAAATTAACGAATAAATTTGACTCCCTCCTTAAAAAGATATTCGCAAGGTGGATTAAATTATAGCGATAATAATAATTAATAACATTAAAGTGCTCTCATTTAATAATATAATTACATAATTATAAAATCAATAGCGTGTACAGCTTATTTTCTTTTGCTTCATTTATTTCTAGAGCTATAATTTATTTATTTATAACCCACTTTGCGGTTCATATTCTCCGTCTATTCATCTAACATACATTTATTATTTTCGTATTTATACTTATAAATAATGCATTTATTTATATAAACATTCAAGATAGTATAATGTATTCAAAGAGTAAGAAATTTCAATTTAAAATGTTGATTGAATGTATCAATATCTATATATAAGTAGTCTATGACTTATACGAGTATATTAAATTTTTAAATACTAGTTCAATGACTATTCTATTTACTAATGGTATATCGAGTCGAGAATCAAGTATCGAGTTAATTTCAGCATATCGTCATCAATACAGAGAGACAATCTATCTTTGCTGTTATCGTTTAATAATGTAATAAAAATAATTATTATTTCGTGAATCGTGAACAATCTTCTATCAACTATTTGTGAAGAGGTTTTGTTTTGTTTCGTAACACAATTTTAACTATAAATGAAGTTGTTAATAATGAATGTTTTCTCCAAACTTTATTAGTACAACATATAATTTAAATAAAATTACATTACTAATTACATATCTTATAAAAACATTAACTTCTTAATTGCTCTTTGTTTTCTATTACATCACTACCATCATTGTACAAAACATGATGTGGTGTAGCACATCGCAAAACAACAAGCTGGACGCCCTTTTATTCATTGTTTGTTTTTTTATTTCGTTGCAGGACATGCTTGACGTGTGTGTTGGGACCAGTGTAGGCACCATCACGGAACCTGATTGCCTGGGGCCGTGTGAACCTGGTACTTCAGTCACGCTCGAGGGTATCGTATGGCACGAGACGGAAGGGGGTAAGTTCTGTTCATCTTTTAACACCCTCTATTTGGTTATAGCTAACATGTTATTTAAGTTGGTTAACGATTACATGATAAAGGTAAACAGTAGAATAACAAAGACGGTTCTAGGACACTTTTGCTTAATTGTTTTTAATAACGTTTTCTATTGAAGAGTCTTGTTTGATTGACATATTTATTTTCAATGAACTAAAGTAAAGCTACTTCTCTTTTATTAGCCATTATGATGCTATTAGCAGTAGATTGGTTATCTTTTTCTTCTTTTCAATGTCTACTTTAAAATATGTTTGTTAAACATTTCTCTGCGAAATATGTATCACTCAATGTAAGCTTAGGTAACCACAAACCATGACTCACAACCACTCGACGCAACCCTTGGCATTGTTGTAAATCTATTGAAAGGGTGGGGAACTTTATATTCGCAGAAATGTTAGAAAAACTTTATATATTGAGAAATATATTATCTATGGTCCTGAATTGTATTTTCTTAATTCTCAATCAAGTTATTTTTTTGCTCTCACACCAAATTCAATTTAAAATCATCAGAGGATTTATAAGTTATTGAACAATTACAAAGGATATCATTATCTTTATCCTGAAAATTTGAAGTAGTTTACCGTTTCTGACTCGACATAAATTGGATCAAAAGTCGAATCATTTGCAACGATAGCAAGGATAAGCAATAATAAAACAAATCGATACATTTCTCAATAAAAATAACTTGGAATAGAAGAATATTTTTTCCGTATTTATAAAAAAGAAAAGAAAAATATTGGCCTTCTCGTTATGTACACAAGAAAACGTAAAGTTAAAAGTTCTATTAATAACTGAACATACCGTACTTGTGCATACCAGTTTTGTATATGTAAAGACTCTACCGGTACAAACTTTAACTAATATTTTGGATTATTTATCTATAAGTTCTTTCACTTTTACGGAGCAAAACTTTTGGGTCTTATAGTACGATAAAAATCTGAATCTTATCTTAATCAATGTATCTAATTTAATCTCTATATTTTAAATACCCATAATCGAATTTATAGACTACAAATTAGGTATTACAAATGTTTATAAATGTATATATTGTTTTAAGAGCTAATAACTATCGAAAGTTGGTGCACTTAAATAAAAATTTAAAAAAGGGTTCTATATAATTTCTTTTAATTTAATTTTTTACGGGACACCTGTGTAATCCATAGCATTAATTAATAAGCGCTGCGTTAAATACTTAAGAACTAAATAAATTAAATAAACTGAAAATGAATATTCGGAAATATGTATTTTTTTTATTCTTTCAATAAATTCACAGCAGGTGTTAAAAATATCAAAGCTGACTTTTGTTTTATTATAAAAACAAAGTTACCTTCTTGATGCGTTATTCTTTTTATGCTAATATACATTTTCAATTTTTCTTCGTTTCCTATATAACTTTGTTTAGATTATTATCATTTATTTTGGAAAATATATATATAGCGTTTGTAATATGAATGAATGTCAAAGATAAAAATAAAATCTGAAATAATAATCATCTATATCAGTAGGAAAGATGAAGAAAGATTTTATAATAATAAAAACGATATCCAAAGAAAGTTTTCACAGAAAGCATTAAAAAGACTTTCAAAAGAAACGATTCTAATTCCCTTTTGGAAACAGTCACACTGTTATCTTTATTTTGTATTATTTTTAAAATATAATATTTTCGTAAATACTAGCACAATTACAGATTTTAAATTATCATGTGTTATATCAATATATTCATAGCGAATTATTCAATTTTGACATTTTGACTTGAACTTAAAAAAATTTGAGTTGAGCATGCAGTTATATGTAAAATTGTATCCTCGATCTTATTCAATACTCACGTAACTCATAAATGCAACCAAAATTATAGTGCAAATTAACCTCGAATACATACAACTCGATTATTGTTTTCGTCGTTCTCAAAAGTCAATATTCGGATATGTTTCACAAATGAACGGTGAAGATCAACGTGTGAAAAGTCTAATTAAATAATATACTATTATGATATGTCCATGAAATACCTGATTTATATATCTAAACAACAAAAGTTAAAGAATAAAGTAATAGCAAATCTAATTTTAAAACATCACGATCAATTGTTTCTAATAAGTATTTAGATAATCTTAAAATAATCTTTTGCTTCCACAACCTCTAACATAAATTATTTTACTAAATATTGTGTGACAGTGTATATATTAAACACAAAACTTCCATTCGAATAGTACAAAGATAGAAGTAATATTTAAAGACTAAAATTTTCTTTTCTCTCTTTTACACACATTAAAAATATAATATTTATAAAGTTCTAGCTGTTTCTTTCAAGCTCATGCAGCCATACGACAACGTAGAAAATCTGGTGAATAAAGAAAAAGGGAGGGTGGTAACATCTACCATATCTTCTATACTTTTCTTTTCCTCCCCTACAGCGTTGAATTTTATGGATGTAGGGTGAAATAAGGAGCTTGTTTAAATGGTTAGGGTCTTTTGAGGTAGGGGTTGGGTGTTGACTACGACTAAAAGCTATTGAAACCGTAATATACGAGAATCTTCCGCTTGAAAAGACCTAAGGAATTGTTATACGTATTTTATATAGACCAAAAAGAGAAAGGATATTATAGTGGAAAGAGATAGAGATAGTAAGATGGTATAGAATAGAATAAGTTCCAAAACACCCAATCTTAAAGACCGCAACTTGCCTGCTGGATAAACGTATAGTCCGTGTTCTGAGAGCATTAAACGACTGACTTGGGACAATAGACAAGGAATAAATTGTAAAATGAAACAAAGGGTTGAACCCGTTGATATCAGTATTGGGTTTCAGCGAAAATGAGTTTCATTTTCATAAACAAGGAATGACAAAAATTAGATGTTCTCAGCTACCCTATTAACAGCAGAACTTATTCTCCCTTATTTATCGTGTTCTGTATATATGTATAATCAACATCCATTAAAGCTGCTTTAGAGCTTTTAACAAGTTTATGATTACGTTTAAAAGCTTCTTTGAAACACGTTGCAAAATGTTTTGTTGTTCTTTATAAGCTTTTTCTTTTTATTGGCCATTTAAAGATGTTATTAAATTCATCCTTAAAAGATGTGTTTGTCCTTGACAGATAAGCTGCAATTATTTTCTAATAAATACGGATCCTGAAACTGAAACTGCAGCTTATATACTGCTCATCATACAGCAGAACTCTGATACTTATTAATTACAGATTTTAACATTGCATATATAAATTTCTGCACACATTTTATGAAGTTATAAGACGGTGTGACGACTGATATTCGTATTGCTTCTGTAACTTATCTTTACGTCCGTTTCTTTGCTTCGCCGTCTTCGTCCCGTTGGGTTATTGACCTAGCTGCTGCTCATGCTCTTTCCTCAATTCATTTCATATATACTCGACATATTACATTTGTATTTCAAGTATACTGTACATACGTGTACGTATAATAAAAAAAACTACTCAAAAACAAACACACTTACGTTTTTATAGGAAATAGAAAACTATTCTCTGACATAACAGTCATTTAATTCAGTTTGTTTGGCTTTTATTTGCTGTATCCGTAAACTATTTGTCATTTTAATATTTTACAGTTACTCTAACACGTTTTTAAGATACTACAAGTCGTCGGCAACGTTGCTAACTTAAATAAAACATAGTAAGAGTAGATCTGTGATTATACTTAGGGTGGTAAAGTAAAGCGTAGTTACATGACATGACATTTTCTTTATGTTTTTGTTTAGTTTAGGTAATTATTCAATATAGCTACACCTTTTGTTTTGAATCTTAAAAAAACTATGTTTGCCTAAAACTTGTTTAGGTTGCCCAGCGCGGTTGTAGACGTCAAAGGCACTAAACTTTGCATCGCTAGGTATAGTTACTTTCAACAGTGGTCACCAGCAGTTATTTATCAAACTATAAGGCGCTAGCATCTAAAATGAGAGTACCTAAAATGGGAGTCAGTCTTGGAATAACCAACAATGCAAAACCATAACGATTTTCCCATCACGAAACCGTAAAAATATAATAAAGAAGTCTCAAGCACAAACTGTTTATATAGTTTGAAGAAATCTAAACCAAAAGTCAGGCACATAAATCCACACATTTCCAAATGGTTTCAACCACCATAATTTTAAGGGGATAACCACTTACAACATAGAAATAGAATTTTCTTCTATATCATCACTTCATTTTATCATAACACTCGTGTCATATGACAGAACATCCGCTAGAACTACTTGAAAGTAAAAAGGAGAACAATATGAAAATAGCCGCAGCGTGTAAAAGTTTTTTATGGGGTAGCTAATCCCTCTGCATTGTGTAATCCATCCACCCTGTTGTCGTTCATACCATAATACTAAAATCATTTTAAAAAACATGGCGCCATTAGATTTGATCGAAGACAGAATAGTAAATATATTTTCTAGGTTTGTATGTTATAGATATAGACAAGTCAACATAATACTAATGTACAAAGTGATATCTTACTAAAAGATTTATTCGCTTTTTTCGTTGCTTTAGCATTTATATTTCAAATGATATTTCTTTGGAATGATTTATTATTATTTTGGTACGGGTTTCTTTTTGAATTTAAGAGATATAAAAAAAATTAAGTATAAATTTATGATTTATTGTTATATTCTGTTAATGGCGAATAATGTTTTTGAAATATGTGTGGCAATGTTATAAATGATTGATAAACATTTATCTGCAGAATACTTAAGATTCAGTATACATACTTTTGGACTACACCGTGAGCAAGAGCATTAGGTTCTATCTCCGGAACAGCGTTTTGATTATATTCTGGGTTTGGTTCTTATCAAGTTAAATTGATTATGCACATACATAATAACAACTTTATCAAGCAGCGGTGTTGATCACAGGTGTGAGGCCACGCCACTACAAAAACTGGCAACACAGTAGTAAAATAGACCGACTCTTCATAAATTATTTACAATTTTATTAGACTATTTCCTAATTCTATGCTTTGCCTATGTCTCATTATCGTTGTTATTAGTTGATGTAGTGTGTTATATTTTATTTTGTGTGTTTTGGTAGAAAAAAGTGGGTAAAAAGCACTGCTTTGCTATGGTGATGTTTTAGATAAAAATATATATGTATAGTCCAAATCACGATAGTTCGGCGGTGACTTGTACTTAAAAGAGGTTATAAGAGCGGTATAAATCTATAATACGATAATGCATTTTATCTTATTCGTTTCTATAAACATTATATAAAAATAAGTGAGTCAGTGCTTTTTAGTTATATCGGCAGTTTATACCCCACAACTTGTTTTAAGTCTGAGTCGCCGACGAACTCTCATCTGTGTTGTGCAGCATGCACCTATAGAATTATGTCTTTCAGTAGTCTGTATTTAATTTTAAAAAGTAGGCTATCGTATGTGTATTGTCACAGGCGTCGTATTGGTGGATTCGGATTCGTGTCCTCAGTTTTATTATAGTTTTCATAAATAATGAGTCAGTTTCTTCATGTAGTAGTAGTTATTAACTTAGTAGTTAGTTAGAAGTTGTAAAACTCTTTAAGATTATTGTGCTAAAGTCTTAGTGGAAATTAACTAGTTGAAATAATAACGTTTATGTTATATTTAGTTAGTGCTACCATAGATGTTGATTATATATTTTGGTATTTGTTACTTTTTATCACTTCTCTGGTGGTTAAAGAATTGTTTACAGTGTAAAGCGTATCACACTTCAAACATTGTTAAATTCAATTACAGAAAACACATCTGTCGGTTCAATTAGACCCCTTTAACCACCAACGAGTATATACAACGTGCTCGTTCGCATATTGTAGCCTGTAGGAAGTAGGACGTAGGTATACATTATTCAATTATCCATTAGTGTGTTTCAGTATACTCCTCTGAACCTCATAATTAAATACAAGTTTATATTATTACTTGCTTATTCCAATTAAGTTTATTATATTCCAACCACTTCCAAATATCTCCCAAAACAATTACATAATTACATTATAATTTTACAATACAAAGTCATAGAAATCCTACTAAGAGAACATAAACAGAGAGAAGATACCATTCATGATGTAAGAAAGAGATGCATTTACGTGAATTTCAGTAGGAGTGAATGAAACAGTTGTATTATAAAGTGCTGACGCTTCTCGGACGGGCACTGAAGCTTAATGTAATTCTTGTATGTTGGAAAACCACCGGAAACATACTACTAGTCTCTACAGGCTAAACCTTCACCCACACCAACTTAATTCTTTTGTCATTTTGATATCTTGTATCTCGCTTTATCATATATATTAACAGTATTAGAGTAAATGAGATAGAATACTTATCATATATATTATAGAGAAACCTTTTGAAATACATGTTACGACTCCCTTTTAATACCAGCCAGATGTAAGATTGTACAAGCTATAAACAAAAATGAACGTTGGGGGGTTAAGGGAAACAGTGGATAAACAGAGAGGGTTGGAAATACCCAAATTGGTTCTTCGACACCTAACACTTTAGGAGGTTCATATATTTTGCAGAGAGATGGCGCTAATGAGACGGTTTACTGAGTAAATTAACTAAAGATAAGTAATTACAAGATGTCGATTAGATAATTGGCGGTTATTTGTTAAAAGATAGATTGGAATTCAGTTTAGTTCTTTGATTAAATCAATTCTTGCAATACCTTATCTATTGATTATAGAAACACTTCTCATGAGTGAGAATCACGACGTTTTCTAATGTGATAACTCAAAACTAGCTTCTTATATATTTCTAGTTTACTTGGAAAGCGTTATATTCTGTTATTTCTGTTACTTACCTAATTAAATACATCCTCCGATTATTAATAACAACTTTATGGTGTCGAAGCCTCAGATATGTATATGAGCTTCATAATATATATCGCATTATTCCAAGTTTTAATGATTGATTGATAATTATAATATATTATAATTAGAACAGTAGTTCTATTCATCTCTCGAGTTAATTGAAAAATTCATAATTTTTTTTTTTTTTTATATTTATTTTCTTCTTTGCCTTGACTTTCTTTCGTCATAGCCATCATCAAACATTTTTTATACATCTTTTATAATTTATAATTCAATTTTACAAATTTCTAAATATTTCAATAATTTACTAATTAATTCTGAATCACTTAACAAAAATTTAGTATTAACAGGAAAAGTTTTAATCACATCTAATATATCACTATTCAATTTTGATCTTTCTAAACTATAGTTTATGCATTCAAATATAATATTATCCGAAGTTCCTTCTTCACCACATTGACATCTATCGTCGGATTTAATATTAATTTTGTACAGGTGAGCTGGAGTTTTGCAATGATTACTTCTGATTCTGATTATAGTCGATATAATTTTGCGGGACTCATTTCTAAACCATCTCTTCTTACTTAAATTTGGCTGTAACATATAATAATCTCTTCCTTTTGTATTTGTATTTGTATTTAATCAATTAAATATTAAGCAAAGTATTATTATGCATACATTGAACAACTACCTTAATAAAGATACGTTCCATACCGCATGCTTTTCATAGACATATATATATATAATAACTTATATGGAAGTAAAAAAGTGGTTTTAAAGATAAAGACATGTAAAGAATTATTCTGTTTAGAATTTATATTAAAATATACAAGTCAAGAACATGTTTCAGTAATTGCTTTCCACTGAATAAAAAGTTGCTTATTCTTGTGATTGACGCTGATAGCATGTATTATTGCTTATTGCTTGGTAATCCATCGATCCAATCACAACTCACAATCATACTTATATACATAGGCGTCCGCAGATAAATTGATATACAAGAATAAAGAACCACTTTCCGTTTACGTCTATTATCGAACGCCAATGCTCATACGTATATAGTTTATTACAAAAACAAGTTATTATTTCCACAGTCGAATCGTGAGCAGATTTATTAAGCTGAATAATTCATATTTGTAATTTAATATTGCATCTGCTTTCATATTTTAAAGCTATTCAATTGTTTTTTTTACTGAAATGTAGTTACAGTTGATTTAATAACAACACTAGCGCCCTTCTAATTGTACTTTACTATTAAACAGTGTTGCCACCTACTTATCAACTATTTAGTGTTGTCATATGATAATCTTTGTCTCATACGTACCAATACAATAATCAAAATACATTGACATTGATTAAAATATAATTTCATTACTGATCCGTTGATACCGCAATCAATTACTTTGTTTTAGTAACGGGCTCTGCAACACAATTATTTTTAGCTCTGGTCAATCGTTTGTTGTTTAGTTTTAATTTGGCTTTGGTAATTACATATGTGTTGGTATCATGTATTTACAAATGGTTGATTATTTTCCAATTGACAGTTTACGGGATTGGCTAAATTCAATACACACAGCGTGACTTTTTATTGATTTGTCTTATACAATGGCAATCGGTAATATTAAAATGAGTATCTAGCAGAATAACATTTCCATATAATTTTTAATAAGTGTTGCAATCGTTGTTTTTATTTGTTTATTCATCAAAATATCAATTTTAATTTTTCCTTGATGTTTTAATGTTCTTTCTTCTCAACAAAAATTGTATGTATCTTTTTACATTATTCTTGAAATAGTTCAAATTACGAGAGATATAATTGTTACTCATGGTTTAATATAATTCAGCATACCATCTCTTGTAACCCCTTTTAGGCATAAATCACCGCCCAGGTTTCGTAATTTGAACAATAAACCATAATGCTTTTTGTATTTTGTTGTTAAATATAAAAATTTCCTTCTTGTGTTATCACTTCTTTTATTATACGTTATCTGCCAGGCTTCTACACACATGTAGAAAATTAATCTTGGAATTAGCTTGTAACTAGCTTGAAACTGCACCGCGTTACAATTTTCTATAGGAAAGGTAAAGTGACAGTTTTTTTTTTAATTATTAATTTGACCTTCATTGTCCATCTCAAATCTCTTTTATTTCACTACTAGCTGACCCGGCGAACTTCGTACCGCCTAACAGTCAATGAATGTCGTGTTACCTTTTAGCTGAACTAATTTAGGCTTTGATGAACGTAATACAATGATACAAAATAATATTTATTAATATAGATAGAAAAGTATTTTATTATGATGAATAATAATAAAAACATACAGAATGAGAATAAAAATTAAAAAATTAATAATAATTAAGTAATTCAAACTCATGTCAGAAAAAAATGAGTGAAACCTATGTTGTGCAGATTGGAATACACTCGGATTAATTCAATAATGGGATTTTCATTCAAGCACCTTGTGGTAAACGACATTCTTTGTTTTTTGGTCAGGCGCAAGAACAAATAAAGCGGATGGTTTGCCGACACGTGAGCATGCCACGTACAATTGACCATGAGAAAAACATGCATTTTCTAGATTGAGGCCACAAATAGTCAAGGATTGGCCCTGTGATTTGTTAATCGTTATGGCGAAGGCAAGACGAATCGGGAATTGAATTCGTTTAAACTCAAATGGCATATCCGTTGGGATCATCGGAATTCTTGGAATAAGAACTTCCTCATCTTTAAATTTTCCTTTAAGTATCGACGCGTGAATCACATTGCTCATCAGTTTTTTTATTACCAAACGCGTTCCATTGCACAGTTTTGGTTGGTTTAAATTTCTAAGCATGATGACTACCGAGCCAACCTTAAGTTTTAAATTGTGCGGTGGTAAACCAGGCACATCCAAGGAGTTTAAAAATTCACTTGGATAATTAGTGGCTTCTTCTTCGTTTGTTACACAGTCGATAGATTTGAATGAATACAGAGTACCTACGATTTGATTTTGAATTATAAAATTGAGGTCATCTACATCTTTATTTTTAGCTGCCAAAATTGCTCGCTCACTTAACCATATAGTATTTTTGTGGTTAGCAATGATATCCGGGAATACTTTGTTGATAAGCTCGTCTTTTGATGATACAAAATTGCAAACATTTGGAGGAAATGAAATCAAACCGCTCGATTTGTCAACAGGAACACGGCCATTACCGATAGTCAGCAATTGCTTCGAGAAATCATCAGCAGATAGATCGTTCAACAATGCAACTCTCATATTTACAGACAGTTGAAGTTTCTTTACATATCGCCACAGATTTGATGCTTTGAGGCAAGCGTTTATTTCGTCGGCAGCAGTAGATCTTGGAATGACTGGTAGTGTTTGTCGGAAATCGCCAGATAATAAAATCATTGCACCACCAAAACATCTCGAGTCATTGCGCAGATCTTTTAATGTTCGGTCTAGTGCTTCCAATGCGCGTTTGTGCGCCATTGTGCATTCGTCCCATATGATGATTTTTGATGCTACTAAAACTTTGGCCATTGCGGAGTGTTTCGAAATGTTACATGTCGGTTGTTCAGTAGTTTGAAGGTTTAATGGCAATTTTAACGCTGAGTGAGCCGTACGGCATCCGTCTAACAATGTGGCCGCTATTCCAGAAGAAGCAATTGCTACCGCAATTTCGGATCTCGCACGTACAGTGGCCAAAATCAATGACATGAGGAATGTCTTCCCAGTTCCACCGGGGGCATCTAAAAAAAATAAGCCGCCATTTCCATCATCAATTGCATTAATCAGTAAATCATAGACTTCCCTCTGCTTAGGATTCAACAGAGGTACATTCGTTTGGACTGATTGGATTAGTTCATGTGGATCATATTCACGTTCACGTTCCAATTCTCTATTAAATGCGTCATTCATTCCGCGATCTGGCGCTGGCATTCCTAACCTAACTAACAAACTGCCGCACATGAGGTAACACATATCTTCGATCAAGAGCAAAGTCTGGTTATGCATCTCCTCATTCACCTCAAGATCGGAATTTCTTGAGCTGACGCGAATTCGATGTAAAATATCTTCAGACATGTTATCTTTGTATTTGTTCCATAGGTCACGTGGGTTCGATGGGAAGCATGTCGAAATGATGATAGCAAATAATGTGCGTATCTGACTTGGAGATGCAGAAATAATTGCTTCAGCGATTGTCGTGTCCCAATGAGTATCGTTTTCAAGCAAATTCAGCTCTTGACATGCTGCACGAAATGTGGGGCACACTATACCATTAACAGTTCGTAGTGATTCAAATGATGTTGGCCCTCGAACATGTACCAGCAACAACCGCAAATAGAAACATTCATCATTCTTCGGATGAACTGTGTAAATACGACCAAGAGCATCAGTAGAATGCATATCTGGATAACCAGGAACTGCCGTCTCTGCCGTCAATTTTCGTGGATACCGTTTGGAACACTTGCCGTCGACCATGCACGGTGATTGGCGGTTGATAGTGCCACACGGTCCATGAATCATATTCGTGATTACAACATCATGTAGGTCTGGATCGGTTTCAGGAGCAGGAATCTCCGCACATATGATGTCATCTATTTGATCTGGCCGAATTCTTTCGACTAACCAAATTAGAATGTGAGCATGCGGCAGGCCTCGTTTTTGCCATTCGATTGAATACATCCAGCATCGAGTATTCCCAAAGACGTGTTGCTTAACAATGTAATTCATTAGTGACCGAATTTTTTGCCTGAAAACACGTGCGGTGATGTCGTGTCGATCACTTGATGTTTGTCCGGGAAGCAGCAATTGAATAATTTCTATCCATTTCGGATTACATGTAAATGTAATGAATAGATCTGGCCGACCATAATGACGAACATATGTCATTGCATCTTGCGCATATTCATGCAAATGACGCGGGCTACCTGTGTATGTCGCCGGTAAAATAGTCAATCGACCAACATTTTCTGAATCTCCTTCTGTGCTAATTGCATCGCGTAAATGAATATACTCTTCTGAACGCAATTTAACTTGATTCAACCGAATGAAAGTCAGGCGCTCCGTTTCGATTTTAACGTACATGTCAACGCAATATTGTTGAAGCAGTCGACGAAATCGCAACAAATAATTGTCAGAATTTTCACGAATCATCAAACGGTATGCGTAATAATTCATTGAACTAACCTTCTTGGTAGTTTCCTCACCTGGAACAAATGCAGTAAAAATTGTATTTTAGAATCCCTAATAGGTTAACGACTCTTACAGCTACTCTCTACTAAATTAGAAATTACAACTTTTTTTGGGTACTAAAAGCAAACAGAATAAAATGTATATCAAGTTTAAATGAAAACAACAATATTAATCTTACCATTCAATGGATTAATCATTTTGATATTAAAGTGATATCCATCGTCTCCTTGCCAAAACATCAGCGGGTATTGTAACGTGTCATATGAACGGTGTGTTTCATATATTCTTTGTAGTTGCCCAGTATTGCGCCGTGTAAGTACAATATCACGTGTTTCCAAGTTTTCACCAACAATCAGGATTGCCACTTCATCGATTGTTGGAGCATTAAATGTGCGTTCATGTGTTCCAGCTGGTCTTTTATCTGCTCTGATCACAACTTTATAGTCATCACTTGGCATGCGCTCTAATGCAGTCTTGAACAGCCTGACCAATGCATGATGTTCATGAAGCATTTGCTGCAGATGTTGGAGAATTGCTCTTTTCGTAGCTGTGTTGATCCCTTGACGCCGGTCAAGTTGTTCTTCCATATTGCCCATGAAGTATATTTGCAAGAATTTATGCTGTGCATCTTCTATAGGTTGCAATGATCCAATGCGATGGCAAATCTGGCCTTGAATCTGTGAAGTCAAAGCCATAGTTATAGTTAGATTGACAAACACTTTTTTTACAAACACTTTTTTTTTCAAATAATAACATGCCATTTTTATTTCAGAGACAAATACAGAAATCTAACAAACTACATTCCAGATTTTTTTTACAATCATAGAAAATATAGTTTTTAACGTAAATTACCTTAAATGTCGGATTATATCCGTGTTCTTCGATAATTTCCGCCCCAAATGAAGTCATTTGGAAACAGACATTGTATTTTTGAGTGTTCGCTAGAAAATGTCGTGATTCTAGTGTTTCGCCATAAAGCAGGGAGCACAATGGCTCTGGTGGCGGGACCAATGATGGCAATTTCACTTTACCACTAAGGCAGCACAAACCAGGCGTTTCACCAGCAAACCTCAATGCTCCACAATGCTGGCAAACAACGTCCATTGGACCAATGCAAACTAAACGATGCAAGCTGTAGTCGATGGTGCAATCATATAGAAACGCTGCTCGATTCAAATCAATACTTGAACCATTTCTTCTTGCACTTCGAAGATTATTCCTCTGTTCATCTGTACGATAAGCTCGACGATTCCTCGTTTCTAACCTAGCCGTTTCACGGGCTACCTCTCTTTGCTCTTGTGTTTGAGAAGCACGAATTAAGGCCCTTCTTTGCTCCATACTAACGCGGTGCTCTTCTCGTGCAATTTCTCGTTCTTCATCAGATAATTGACTCGCGATATTCCGTTGCCTAATTGCATTACGGCTCCGCTGGGAAAGATTAGATCTTCTAGGACGCGGCATAGTTATTAATATAAATACTGAATGTGCACTCGCATAAAACCACAAAAAACCACTTTCGAGATATAGACAATAGCTCAAAGAGTATATAAGCACTACATATGAATAGCTTATCAAGAAAAATTATAGTTATAGATAACCTATAAAAAGACATTTACACTTTTGTTAACGTGTACAATAAATCTTAGGTATTATTTTCTGAAATTAAAAATTAAATAATTAATAAATAATTTACACAAATTAATGTCTAAAACAAACAAATATAACAGTACCTGAACTTTCGACACATTTTACAAAAAATAAATTTCTGAACGCACATATGAATAGTTGTTACATGTTGTCATGGCAACAAATGTTTGACATGAAATAAACAAATGAGCATTTATTGAAATGTTTAAGTATCGAGTTTTCATTGTCGAGTTTTTTAAATTTCGAATTTTCATTGTTGTAACAAACCCGTCTTTGTTTTATATATTTTCATTGTTTTTAAGATGTATTATGCTATTCGGGGCGAAGACAAATCCAACGAATCAATAACCATGAATATTGGTTCAGCAGATCTCGAGTTATAAGTGTTGCAACAAACCCGTCTTTCTTTTATATATTAAGATTATGTAAGCTTCTTTGGCAAGTTTATGAAATACTAAAAGAAGTGACCCTTTTTGATTGAGAAACCGAAATTTATAACAGCTGTGGCTATGAACAGATCATTCTTGTTGTCGGGATACAAAATTTAGTTAAAGTAAAATTAAAGTTAAAGCAGAAAATTATTATGGGCGATAAAAGGCTACGTGCCTATGAAGCCCGAGACCTAGGTACAAGATGTAACACTGTAAGTAGTTTGTTTAACGCTAGCAGGTGTAAAATTGCACTTTAATATGAAAATGAAACTTGAAATGAGCTTGTAGCACGCTAATAAATGTGAAATTAGCAGTGCAAAGTAATTTTCCACCTCAGGATCTTTAGCGCGATAAGTTATTTTAAAAATCCAGCGATTTAAAGTAAACGATGATACCATTATATACCAAATAAGCTGTTAGCGGTAAAGAAGTGATTTAACTCGTATGGATCGTATAAACTATAAACCCTAAAGGTCTAAGGGGTGATGGTTCATAGTTGTCAGTGTTGTCAGGGTACGCAACCCCTCATTCTTCAATCTGAATTCCATCCCTTCTTATGAACATGTAATGTCCCATTTCTGTATACCTTAGCTTCTTATACTCTTCGTATCTCATGCTACCATGTTCTCATTTTGTCATTTTATAGACGCAAATAAAGTCCCGACCGTCGCAATTTAACGATTACTTTCTGGAATATTCACCTCGGAGTGGGGTGAGTGAGAGGTTTCCTCCAACCATGACACAGTTCGCTCCGGGAGCTTTAAAAGCTCCATGGAGAAGGTATAATACGCGATGTTTATCGAGAAATAAAAATTAATTAAATAGATTGTAATGAAATTATATAAAACGGTTTTTGATATTTTATTTTTCCTATTGTATAGCTTTATCCGTGTTTGTTTTAGGGTATTTTGCCCTTTGCTTGAAAGACTTACAACCCTCTAAAATTGTAAATGTCAAAACGTATATTAGAAGGAATTAAAAAAAATGTTACTAAATTCTAACCTTACTAGCTAAACCCAGGCACGCTTCGCTGTTACTGTCAAATATAAAATAAATAGTAAAGTAAATAAAAGACACATGTACATAAACAAAGACGACGATCAACTGGAAAGAAAAGAGAGAAATGAATTCGATTTTCAAAATCAACGTTTTGACAAAATTTCAAGTCAATCGACCGACTACTTTCCGAGTTTTGAGAGCACAAACATTTGCAGGCTGAATTTTTATATGTAAAGCTCTTCACAAATTGATTTTTGTCTTACTGAAATTTGTTGATACTTCATTAACAATGAATAGATGCATATGGATATAACTCTTTTTCCGCTCTATTTTTACAGCGAATTTAGGTCCTATCCGTTGTTCTTTTTTTATATTTTGTTCATCAGGTCTGTCTGTCTACATCTTGATCAAATTATCTGTAATAGTGCTACAGACTTCGCAGACGCTTCCTGTTAACACCGCCTTTTTAATTGAGAAACCGAAATTTATAACAGCAGTGGCCATGAATAGATCATTCTTGTTGTCAATATATAAAGTATAAGAAAAAGCAGAACATTTTTAGGGGCGATAAAAGGCTACGTGCCTAGCAAGCCCGTGAAATAATATATATATAAAAAAAAATCATCTGTCCATAGTTTGTCATTTCAAACGTTTTTCTCAGATTTTTGCAGGATATCAATAGATATCGATCTCTTATTTGATAATAATATGTATATTTATGTTGATATGTATTGATACATAACAATTGAATTGATAACAATCAATCGGCGAAAATAAAACGCTGATTTGTGAATCGAACCTAAAACACAGCTGTCTGTCATGAATCAGTAACGCCTTCTGCTACTGCGCCGTCAATTTAAAATGGTCTTATAACATGCTTATAACATGGTCATAAAAACATGCAGTTTTCTTATTAAAATCTTATAATTTTGTAATATTATATTTAGTCACAGTTAAGACGATGTTTTGGAAACTAAAAACGACGTGATAGTCCAATTCATTTTTGTATCTCTCTTAATTACTAATACCTTCTTTAATATTAAGACAAATTCTGGTGGAGTACTTTATTTTTTTCATTTATTTTATTGAACATCGACCTATTTCCGATACTGAGTCTTATCACCGACGATAGAGAACTTTATTATTATTCAATTTTAAAAATTTAATAAATTAGATAGCCCATTAACACACATAAACGAAAATCGCCTTGTTATATATATATATATATATATATATTAGGGTGAAATATCTGAAAGGGAGGCATTTTCTTTCAACACAATAATAATTTTGTTCAAAATATAATTTCATGAAACAAACAATTTTTTATTATATAAAAAATACAGTCACATATGCCTGTATAAAAAGTCAGAAGCCAAAGTGCACATTACGGGGGTGCCTTTGGTTACAATGACTCTGTAGGGGTTGTCAAGGGGTCCCTAGAGGTTCGCCACATGGTTCAATCTTACCCCATAACATTACACAAAAAGTTAGGGATGGAAATAGACTTGTATAACGTTATACTCGTATTCACATAGGAGCGCACAGGTAAAACTATATATAAATTTATATTTAGTAATAATTGTATCCGGTCACAATTGTTATTAAGCTGAAAACACCCTAAACTTACGAGGGCATGGATAACACCCCTTCTTACTAAATATTTTCATGTTTGTCTAGTAAATTGTACAGCAGACTTATTAAACAGTAGGTTTATTTGACATAAAAAAGTTTACCTGTTACGTAACATTTACCTAACCTCATATCATATTCATAACTTCGGCCTACGGTAAATGAAAGAACAGTATAAGTAAAAATCATATGACACGGCATATGACTGGCATATAACACGCATTCTGTTAAATCAGATTTTTAATTCTGCATTCAATTTGGTAAATGATATTACGTTAAATAAAACATGAGTTTACGTTTTGTATTTAGCAGATTAATTAATCGAACAACTGATATAGTGGTTATAGCAAAACTCATATTGCAGAGCTTTTAAAACAATTTTTTATCTATTGTATAAAATTGAAATAAAATAAAAACCAATGTTTTAAACAACAACAGACAAACCTAGTTATATATGTATATTTAAATAATCAAATAAATCTATTTTTATATAAACTAAATGTATATTTTATAATATGGTTATTCATATTTATATTCATGTATATATTTCACACATATACATGTGCAAGTATATGCCTCCAATATTCGTTTGCACATATGTCATTCGATACGTATATAAAAAGTATAACGTATATAGGATCGTGGATTCCCATGTAACAGCAATATGGTTCAGTGTTCGCTTTAGCCATCCCGTGTCGATAAAATAGGATACCTACTATTCCCTTGGGGCCTCTGAGATACCCTTACCCAGGGAGTCGGTTTAACGTGGCGGAATAGTGGAATACTCCAAGTCCCTGATGAAATATGCATGAGGTATTCCTCTCACAATTGTGGTTTTTATTTGTGTCTGTGTATATTCTGTTTTCAAATATTGTGTTTGAATATTTTGTATTCTTCACATCAAATTTCTCGCTTTATTAAATCGTATAAATCATGTTTTGTTTTATACGTTGACATGTTATGTATTTTCTAGGTAATTTATGTTGATTCATTAAGAATAGGATTCTTAGACTAGGTCCTCAGTGAAAATAAAACTGCCTGATATCGGAATATTGCAAAATGTAATCTCTGCACTAAAAAATACATTAGTTTATTAAGGTGCGAAACGCCTACTATGCTTGCAACACTTTTTACATTATTAAATGTAAAACTCTTTTAACGACAGAATTTGGAATAGAAACATAAAAATACGATATTATTGAATTTCAAAATGTTTAGAATAATTTTATTTTTACGGCTAAAGTTATTTTTAACCTGCAGTAAGTTTTCAACGTACACTTTTCCTTATATTGCTACAAATTATGTGTTGAAATATTAAATAAAATATTTCCAAAAGTTGATACAATTACAAATCCATTATAGTGAAAACAGTTCAAACTTGACTAAGCATGAAAAGCGTGAAAAGAGGAAAATAATAAAAAGATTTCCTTTGAATTCCTTTGTTCATTTCTAACTATCTATATATCTCATTCTATCACATGTATTATATATATATTTTTTTCAACCAGTTGTAATATACTTCGTCTTCTGTACTATACTATTGATTTTGTACAAGTGAATTGTTCCTATCTCACTTCCACTAGTCATAAACTCATATAAATGTATTTGTTATCTATCTCTTTCAGTTTTATTGCTACATTCTATAAACTGACTTTTTTCACGTTTGATGCTTGGATTTTTTTTTTTTTTTTTGTTGGAACATGATAATAAATAAAATCTAATTGTGGAATTTATCATAACGGTTTTCGTTGATGGTTTTGGGTTTATGATAGGGTCCTAAAATAATTGTACTGTGTAATGTTATCATTAGACTTAATTGGGGCGTCGAATAGAAAAAGCTACGAATGATTTAACAGATATAATCGTATATCATGTAATCGTTTTAAAACCTACTCGATTTGAGACGAGAATGTTAACATTAAAACGAAACAGAAAAAAAAACAATTTATTATTTTTAAGAGCATAGACATTTTTAATAATATCTTGTTTGGTAATGGGCTTGTGTCCTCATTTTTTAGTGGTCAAATTAATACATAGGACACAAGCCCATTTGTTAACTGGAAGTTTTAATTTGGTAGCGCTGGTTGTGATTGAGAATAAAAAGACTTATGAGATTAACAATTTTGTTTCTTTATTTTTCAGGAGTACTTGTTGTAAATGTAACATGGAGAGGTAAAACTTACGTAGGAACATTATTGGACTGTACGAAGCACGACTGGGCGCCCCCTAGGTAAGCATATCATTCATTATTACCTTAAAGACTCTCACGCTCACGATAGTTAGAGGTCTCCAACTACTACCCATACCATTCTTAAGTAAGGGGTGGTAAGGTCAAAACGATAATCAGAAACTTTGTTATTTTAAAATACGTTAAAATAAAAAAGTAAAAAAGACTCGACAGCGTTACCTCGGCATTTATGTAAAGAAAGAATGTGCAAAATTTCAAAAGAATCGGTCCAGTAGATTTTGAGCTAGAGAGAGCACCGACTCTGAAAAAGCTAAGTGTGAGAAAACGCATTTAAAAGTTTCAAAGTAACACAAAAGCAGACCAAAGAGGTGAAGACTTAAAACTCTATATCTCCGACAGTTTTACTTCAATCGACTTCAAATTACACAATAAACTTAATATGTTGTACAATAATATAAATAAATAAAAGAAATGAAAAAAAAAAAAAGTTTAAACCTTAGCCGCCCCCCCTTAAAGAAGTATCACTTCAGAAAATATGTTTGTATTGTCCAAATATACCATCACATAATACGTGTAGTAAGGAAACATTTAAAGCTTTAATCTAAGTAATATTAAAGTTATAATAAAAGAAATAGGCTATTTCATTTTTTTTAAAAGTTTGTAAAACGATTTTATTAAAATATGATGAAATAACAATTTTGTGAACAGTTACTATCGTTTAATAACAGTCATCAGTTTATAGAGGAATGATATACTCGTGGTGTCGGGTTCGGTTTCCATTGGGTTCCATATAATACGTGAGAGACCGACCGACCGGCTAGATGAGTCCACTAACCGTCAAGATTCCATACAACTTACACTATCTCGGAAATTATGTGGTACATGAGTTCGCGCTCCCGAGGCGAGGCTGTCTGAGTAACTATCGTGCCACACACGTTGTTTCTTGCTGGTTGCTGCATGTAGCTTGAATAAGAACATTATTTGTGAACCGAGCTAAGCACTGTAAAACCTTTCAATTTATCTTAAAACATATCGTTACAATGAAGGTCGTCTACAAACTGTAGTAACTTTTGAATTAGAACTTATCCAAACCCAATGAGAAGAAAAACGTGACACTTTTTGTTGTAAAATATAATTTTAGGTTAGGTTTGAATTAGTATGGAGCTTTTCCAAAATAATTGGTACAAATTGTGTTTACATGAATTGTTTTCGCTAATTTAAGTCTTTGTTACAGATTTTGTGACTCTCCGACTGAGGATTTAGACGCGAGGGCTCCTAAAGGTCGAGGAAAACGAGGTCGAGCAGCCGCAGCAACAACCCCAGGAAATGATTTAAGTAATTTCACAGAAACTCGTTCATCGGTACATAGTAAACTAAGAAATGGTGGTGCAAAAGGTCGTCGAGGAGGTGGTGCTGCAAGTACAACAACCCGGGAGACTGCAACAGCATCACCAACTCCTTTTGTGCCTCCAAGACCAGAACCAACAACAAAAAGAAAAAGTAGAGCAGGTGAAGAAGAGCCTACTACTCCACAAAGTGGTGGAAAGAAATCTAGGTTATCATCTCAACCTCCAACACCAATACCTCCGACTCCTGCATCAATATCAAGTCCACCTCCTTCTCCAGTGTTATTAGAATGTCCTGAACCAAATTGTTCGAAGAAATATAAACACATAAATGGTCTAAAATATCATCAGAGCCATGCACATGGATCTGCTGATGATGAAGATACAAAGGATGTCACATCAATGTCAGAAAACGACGAATCAAATATCGAAGCACCGAGTCCAGCAACGCCGGTCAAATCTCCAGAAAAGGTTTGCTATTCCAGCTGTATTACTCAGCAAACATTTTGGAGTCAATTCTATTTCATATGTATTAATTTTTATAAGATTTTTGTTATGAACAGTTCTTCTGTTCTGTCGTTCTTGCTCATACTATATCAGATTTTATTTCACTTTGAAAAAGTTGATGCGAACTACATGCGATTTGTGTGTTGTTGTCCAACTTGTAAAACGATAGAATTAAAATGTACGAGTGACTAAAACTTCACCTAGCGATCTATTTGCCAAAATGTTTACTGCGATACTCACATTTGTGTGACAGCTATTAAGTTTTAATATACTCATATGTTTTTTTCTTTATAGCCTTTGTTGATAGAACCTTCAACACCACAAAAGAAAGAAGAGATTGTTCCAGTAATTCCTCGACAGGAAACTCCACAACCCGCTAGTATATTACCGGATGTGCCAAGTCAACCTGCTACTCCACGAAGTACTGCAAGTCGACCACCAACGCCTGCAACGCCGCAACAAAACGTGCAGCCACCACAAGAAACAACACCTGTAGCGCCTCCACCAGTTCCTGTGGTTGATGGGAAGAATGTAGTGAAACCCGGCGTGCTACGATTTGGACCACAGGAGGAGTTTCCTCTGGCTGCTTTCGGTACTACAAAGCCCACATCAGCTACTGGTGAGTAATTAATAAAAAACGATAAAATTTATTCTAGGAGCATGAGCATTATTTTTATTTATTCATAACATTTGTTATTTATAGGAACGCCATCCACAGCGTCGAATAACGCAAGCGCAGTTTCTGGTATTAGGACAGTTAGTGCAGCGATGGCGCCTAACTCTGGTCCTCCAAGTACTCCAGAATCAGCACATCAGCCGTCATTCCCGAATCACGCTCAGGGTCCACCAATGCCTCCTTCCCCTGTACAAATGCCAAATCTTCCACCGGGTCCCGCTGGAGCTCAAGCAGTTCCTGCTCTTCAAATGGTTCAACCAATTGTAAATAACCATACGAATCCTCCACCACCTCAAAGTATAGTAACAAGTGGACAAAAACCACTCCCACAATTTAAAGTAAAACCGACAGCAGCATTAATGCCGGATGAAAAGAAAGATAATAGAAATATTAAACCACCTGGTTACAAAAAGAAAAATCGTAAGTCGCCTGCAGGAAGTCCACATCCACCGCCAGAACAACCAAACTTTGGAATGGATCAGCCTGGAAGGGAGGAGGTTCAGAGCCCGGCTTACTCAGACATTTCTGATGATGCTGCGCCTATACTGGACGGGGTAGAACTAGGAGACAAATCTAAGAGTTCGGATAAGAAAACGGAAACTACTGCTCCTTTAACACATGCGATACCACAATATGGTATGTATCCATATTATGGCCAGTCTCAATATTTAGTGGCATCAGGACCAAGTCAACCAAACTCGGATAGTGTTAAAAATAAAGAAACAGAAAAGTCTATTGAAAAACAATCTGGAGAAAAAGAAGTTATTAAACGAGAAGTGCAAGAAATTCCACAAAAGATATTACCGCAACATTTTTATCCTTATGGATATATTCAACCGGGATATACGTACAACGTGGACCCAAACTATCCACAAGTGGGAGCACTTATACCAGAAGAAAAAATTAAAGAAGAAAGGACAAAGGAAACACCTAGTCCAGCAGATCATAGTGTGAAACCTCAACCACTTACAATACCAAATTCAATTTTAGTTTCAACGCCCGGTAAAATTAAAACCGAACCGCCTAGTAGTAAGGAACAGAAACATCAAAATGAAAATCATCAAATTCTCAAGGAAAGTATTGAAATGAAAAATCAAATGACACCTTCCTACCTTTACCAAAGGCAACAAACCCATCATCAACAACAAAGTCAACAACAACAAGTGCAGCAACAACAACAACAACAAGCCCAACAACAGGCACAGGGACAACAACAGCAGCAGCAGCAACAACAACAGCAGCAGCAGCAGCAACAACAGCAACAGGCGCAACAACAAGCGCAACAACAACAGCAGCAACAACAACAGCAGCAGCAACAACAGCAGCAGCAACAGCAGCAACAACAGCAACAACAACAACAGCAGCAACAACAACAACAACAACAGCAGCAGCAACAACAACAGCAGCACCAACAACGAGAGGAAGAAATGAGGAGGTATGTTTTTAATAAAGAGTTTCGTTTTGTAATTGTTAGTATTAAAGGTTAGCTATAAAAAAATAATTTTGTTTTAGGTACTATTTATATTCTGATCAACAGAGAAGAAAGGAAGGTTCGGAACAAGGTCCTGTTAAATCGGGCAATCCTCCAAATAAACAATCACAGTCAAATAAACATGGTTCAAATAAAGACAATAAAGTACCTGAAGATTTCTCTAAAATTAAAGAAGAAAAACCAATAAAACAGGAAGGTCAAAAACCAACAATGGAAACCCAAGGCCCTCCTCCCCCACCAACGTCACAATACGCTTACATTCATCCTGGGTACATGCAACCCCCTCACTATGGAGCGTTACCATTTGATCCAAATCATCCGATGTATCGAGGTATGATAGTACCAGGAGCGTATGGAGGCAACCCTTACTTACACCCGTCTCAGATGCCTCGTTACCATGCCCCTGAAGATTTATCCAGACCTCCCCAAGTTCCATCTAAGGCGATTGATATATTGCAACACCACGCGAATCAATATTACACGTCACACAAAATTCACGAGTTACAAGAACGTGCGCTAAAATCACCTACTCCGAAATCATCAGCAGCAAATGCTAGTCCTAGCAGTAACAATGGCGGTCCACCACAGGGGCCCCCACCTTCTACACAGTCAGGAGCACCTGCAGCACATCAATCGGGACCTCCGGGTACGCCTGGTGGTAAACAAACACCAGGTGATGGAAAAGATTCAAGATCACCACCGCCACAAAGACATGTACATACGCATCATCATACACACGTGGGGTTGGGATACCCTTTGCTAGCGGGACAATATCCGGCGACGTATGGAGGTAAGCCTCTTGTTAGACCTTGACAATAAGGCACATGGACATGTGGTTGTTAAATATTCGAACTGAAATTATATATTACGTTTATTTAGGGAACAGATTTGTTGTTAATGGTAATTTCTAGTACGCCATATTGGTGATTCCATATTTGATTACATGCGGTTTGTTGTAACATTGTTAGAGCACAATTAATTATATCTTAAAATAGCATAGAATTATTCGAATACAGTAACGCCTCTATGATTGAACTGAAAGTAATTTGTAGGTTATATGTGTCACCATAAACACAGCTACCACGTGTAACAAGTTTTGTATAACATAGAGACCGTTATATTACAAATAACGTGTTTTAAATGTTACGTAAGTGTGATGAATATGTTCTCTATATTTTACGAAACTGTTGCATACTATAATTGTGTTTCCGTGAAATTTGATTGACTATCAAAAATGAAAGAAGACATATAATCCTACATTCTACAAAAGTTATTTTAAAAACTCGTTATAGAAATGTTACTGTATTTTTAATAAACATGTAAAATATCTTTAAAAAACGTAAATTGTGTCGCAAAGAAATACGCTTTTATTTTTCTCTTGTATGGGTGAAAATACTATTATAAAAACTACGATATTTAACATGTATTTTAAACAAACATGTCTGTGATATATCATAGTTTTCTTTCATTCAAAAGTAAATATTTTTCATTTTCAAGTAAAAACATTTGTTTTATAAACATCAGATATTGTTGCACGGATGAAATTCTAGTTTTTAATTGTGTGCTTTATTCATTATTTAGTCTTCCACATATTTATTATTGAGTTTCGAAATATTGTTGTACGTGAGATGTTGCTATTGCAATTAAAATTTTAAGACAATATTTATATGATTAGTGCTTGGTAAGAAATATTGTTTACGTTTTTTAAATCGCTAGCTCATCCCGAAATTTTTATAAAATCTAAACTTTAATATGCAATACGTATACAAAAGAGCAATATTTGTTTGTAGTATTTGCAACGCCTCGTAGTTATATATTTAAGCACTTTAAAATTATGTGGTAAATATTTTGCGCTAAATTAAATATAAATAGAAGCTTGATTACTAATTTAACTTACTAAATGTTTTGTTTTCAAGCTAAGTTATATTTATTTTTAGTTAAACACTCTACTCAGTAAGCACAATACGTTACACATAACGTAAAATATATGGCTCATTTACGTAACATTAATGTTCACGGCAGATTTTTAATATTTGTCGGGCAAAATGTTGCTCCATGAGTAAATTGTGCATTTGACCTACACGAGTACGTGTTAGATGTATTAGACACCCTGTATGTAGATATAAGTAGATAGTTTTGTAATGGGGAGTAATTTAGTGTGAAATTGGGATTATTGGTTGACAATTTTTAAAAGTCTGACGTGGCTGTTTCTTGGTTGCAGCCGCAGTGCTGGCGAGCCAGCAAGCAGCCGCTGTGACGGTTCTCAACCCGTATCCGCCAAAATGAGACGCGACTATCAAGACGCAGGATTCAATAAAGAAATTACAGGTCTCCAGGTAAAACATTCAAACTGTCTATTTAATAAGTAAAGTAAAGCTTTTAAAATTATATCATTTTGATAAGTTCAATACACTGTCAACTAAATATGACATTTTATTTATTTGACAAATAATAATTAACGTTTTTATAAAGGCAGACGTAATTTTCTTAGTGATTTATTAATTATCTTCTTAATTATAAATATATTGGTATACACATATTTAACAGAGAGAATTGTATAATTTAGTTTTACATATTTTTCGACACGTTTTTCTTCTTCCCTCGAAATTTGTACCTCTCATTCTCACTAGTAGTGACTTTTCCAAAATATTTCAATGTTAACAATAGCTTCTTACTGTTAGCTATAGATAAAGGCACCAATATTGTAAATAGTTCCTCTTATTTATGAGTTCCAACAACTATAAACCAAAGAAGTTACAAATTGTCTTTCACAAAATTTAATAAGCTCAAAGATTTAATCAAATTATGTAACATTTACGTAATCTTAACGTCATAATACGTCTTTGAGTAGTTTTTGGGTATAGCAAAATAACAAACAATATTTTATTAAGTGTCATACTAAAACCGTTAATTATTATTACATTTCATTAATGAAATTTTAAGCAATTTCTAATATTTTTCGATTAACAGTGCACGAGAAATCAAAAAGAATACCAATACTATTAATGTGTTTAATAAAAATCAAATAAAAAATGTGTATAGTTAGTTTATATTCAATAATATTTATTGATAAACAACTTGATGAAATAAATACTAAATAAAAAGAATTAGAAAAATATAATGTAATAAATAATAATAAAAACAAACAATTTTTAGAAGAGGACTGCAGTGTATAAATAATTATAATTATAAAGCCTTAAGTGTTTTAATAAATATATTAAAATATGCATTTAAATATTAGTAGTGCATCTATCCATTAATGAATGGTATGATGTGTTGTACTTCATTTTACAAAACAAATTAAAGATGGTTGGTTCATCATGGTATTCGTATGTTTTAGTTATTAAAGCTTTTTATTATTAAAATGGTTTTGAACATGAAATAACTTTAAACATTGTCCATGATAACGTTTTTTGCCTAAACGCCTACTAGAATACTGTATACAATTTGCATTCCAAAGCAATGTCAATCTTAATGTGGTGTTAACACTATATTCATTAATTTAAAGGCAATTTATTTTACAATTACTTTAAATATTATGCTTCAAAAATAATTAAATATATAAATAAAGTAAATTTAATGTCTGCTTTTTTTAAATCTAAACTTTTACATCTTAAAAATATTGTATGGTGATGAGTTTTAAATATTTTAAGGAGAGTAAATACAGCTTTTCAGTAAATGTGACATAAACACAGTCACTGTACTGATACAAGCTAACAACATTTATGCAGTAAATACGTAATATACTTACAATTTGTTTAAAACTGCATCAGAAACTAGAATTTCTTTTTTTCTATGTTAATAGTTTACTTTTTTATGTATCTGGTGAAAATATATTTAAAATAATTGAAGTAGTTTTAGTAGTATTAGTCTTGAAATGGAATTAATAACGGGTAAACATTATTTTTGAAATAATTTAGGTGTTTTGTAAAATTCATTGCCTTTGAAAAGTACTTAGTGCTCACGCACAGATGCACTCAGCCGATTAATTGTCGATTTTCGAATATCGAATGTCCAATGTCGAAATTTGACTAAAATATATTAAATAAAATATAAAGTTAGTTATTTTTAGAAGTCCCTTTATATCACGGCTGTATTGTATAACGCAAATGCAAAACAATTTAAAAAAATAATAAAATGACATAAAAATAATTATTATATAAAAGTAATAATAAATTTAATTATATAAGAACACTCCAGCAATACAGTGGTCTGGAGTGACTTCAGTTAGGTTTAAGTAACAATTTTGTGTATATAGTACGAAGGCATTGATATTGTCTTTTTTGGAGTCATAGTTATTATAAAAATATTCATGTAGACTGATTTAAGCGTATGTGTGCGTGAACGTGAACGTGAACATGAACGGTGCGTGCACGTGTGTCATTATGACACTTATAAATAGCGTATGATAAAAAAGGTATAAAAACAAAAATTTAACTGTGTATTTTTTAAATGTGTAAAACTTAACAATTTTTGATTAGATTTTTTTAGAAAATAAAACTTTTGTGTTAATTACTAGAAAAAATATTTCTCTGAAAACTATTATAATGTACCATATTATCATTTTTTATTTTTATTTTTAATAATGAATAGTATTTGATTAAACAAATGTTTAAAACATTTGAAATTAAATATAAATATAAATGGTTTGAAACTTTGCTTAGTCAATAACAAAAGCACATATCATTCAGTTAAAACAGGATTAATTATATTACAAAAATACAATTAAACTTGAAATTGTTACATTTAGAGGACAAGAACAAAATTTGTAAAATATTGACGATAATAAAATGAAATATAATAAATCTTTATATTTTTGTATTATAATTAAACTTTCTAAACCAGTCACATTATTACTGTTATATATATATATATATATATATATATATATATATATATATATATATATATATATATATATATAATATATATATATATATATATATATATTTAAAAATTTATTAACTCGGTTTACATTATAGTTTATATATTTTTTGAACATTTCTTTTCATATACGTTTAATAAATAATGGTACGAAATAATTACAATTGAAAAAAATTGAGTTTTTTTTACAATCCCCTTCTTAAGTATAATTACATATTGTTTCAGCATGGTATCGGGTTACCATGTATGCATTATTTTTTTTTATCCTTTTTCTATCGAAGAATTACCAACTTTCTTATGATTCTATTGTAAATCTTATAATTATGAAATCTTAGTTATGTAGTGCTTTAACAGAGAGTTTAGAATTCACATAGATTTTTAAAATGGAATAAATTAAATGTATCATTTACTTGATCTGTAATTATTTAACAGTGTGGGTGCAAATATATGGTGTTCAACAGCTGCCATCTATTTTTACACACACTACCTATACAATGATTCTATTCATTAATAGATGGCGCAAAAAGCACGTTAGAATTGTTGTATTATATCAGGCGCACTCGAATATGATTTTCTTTAATTAAATCCTATTTGTTTAACAATTTCACCTATTTTACACCAAACGGTACACAAGAATAACATTTTAACTTTGTAAGATACTATTAGAAGAACCAATTCTATATTCATTTTCTTTCAATATGAAGCAAAATGTATTTATTGTGTTATTTATACTTTTGCAGAAAGAAGGAAAAGGAAAAATAAGAGAATAAAGGAGGTGAAACGTAAAACATTGGATAACCTTCAGTAGCATCAGAATTGCTGATAATTAACTGAGATAAAAACTGATAATTAAAAATGTAATGTATTGTACGAACTCGATTTTATAATATCTTTTTGTAAATAAAGTAAAATAATAAATTTAATAAACCAAAAGCATTTTTTTATTTACTTGATGTCTATATCTTCTACTTGTCTATTCTTTTACTTTTTAGATGCAGTTATGTTCATTATGTTCTATAATAACGAAGTATTTAAATACATTTTAAATGTCTAATGTATGATTTTGACTATTATGAAATGCCTTATTGTTTTAATAACTGGTGTAACTTAGGTTGCAATCTGTCTAGGCGCAAAGCCGGATAGCTTAATGCGCCATCTGCTAAACGAATCCTTAATAATTATCTAAATCAATCAAGATAACGCTGATAGATCAGATATTGAATGAATATGATGTAAGTTCAATGCGATTTGGGCTGTTATGCGACCTTTTTTAAATTCGTGGACATTTTTATTTAAAGAAAAATTACATTTCTTTGAAATTTTTTGATGCAGTTATGTTCGTTATGCTCTGTAAAGATAAACTGCTTGAGTACATTTTAAATATTATGCGACCTTTTTTAAATTCATGGACTTTTTTTCTAAAAAGAAATTTTACATTTCTTTGAATTTTTTGATGCAGTTATGTTCATTATGCTCTAAGAAGAAAAACTGCTTCATTACATTTTAAATGTCTAAGCGGTTTTGGATTTTAAGCGACCTTTTTTAAAGCTATGGACACTTTTTTCTAAAAAAAAAATTTACATTTCTTTGAATTTTTTTATGCAGTTATATTCTTTATGCTCTAAGAAGAAAAACTGCTTCATTACATTTTAAATATCTAAGCGATTTTGGCTTTTATGCGACCTTTTTTAAATTCATGGACATTTTTTTTCTAAAATTTTTTTTTTATTCTTTGGAATATTTTGATACAGTTATGTTCCTTATGCTCTAAAATAAAAAACTGCATCATTAGATTTTAAATATCTAAGCGATTTTGGCTTTTATGCAACATTTTTTAAATTCATGGACATTTTTTTCTAAATTTTTTTTTTGATTCTTTGGAATATTTTGATGCAGTTATGTTCCTTATGCTCTAAAATAAAAAACTGCATCATTAGATTTTAAATATCTAAGCGATTTTGGCATTTATGCGACCTTTTTTAAATCCATGGACATTTTTTTTCTAAATTTTTTTTTTGATTCTTTAGAATAATTTGATGCAGTTATGTTCGTTATGCTCTGAAATAAAAAACTGCATCATTAGATTTTAAATACCTACGCGATTTTGGCTTTTATGCGACTTTTTCTATTTTCATGGACATTTTTTTCAAAAAGAAAAAATTGCATTTTCTTGATTTTTTTTATGCAGTTATGTTCGCTATGCTTTAAAATAAAGAACTGCATCATTAGATTTTAAATATGTACGCAGGAACTCAAAAAATTGCATTGCTCTTAAAATCATAAAAGTGAACCTTTTCATCATTTTTAACAAGATTATAGCCTTCTTTCATTGAAAAACTGAAGAAGAAAATATGTTATTTTTATAACGATTTTTTATATAATTTTGAATGCTGATTTTAAAATTGTAATTAATTTTTAGATAAGTCTTTTGGTTTACGAGATATCGCCATAAAAAGTCGAACAATTTTTATGAAAAGTAAGAAGACTATACTCTTCTTACTTTTCATAAAAATTTAAGAAATATATATGTAATTTTATAACGGATTTTAACTTAACTTTGAATGCTGATTTCAAATTTATAATTCATTTTTAAATAAGTATTTTAGTTTATGATATATGAATATATTAAATCTCTATATAGAAAGAAGACTATAATCTTGTTAAAAATGATGAAAAGGTTCACTTTTATGATTTTAAGAGCAATGCAATTTTTTGAGTTCCTGCGTAGATATTTAAAATCTAATGATGCAGTTCTTTATTTTAAAGCATAGCGAACATAACTACATCAAAAAAATTCAAGAAAATGTAATTTTTTCTTTTTGAAAAAAATGTCCATGAAAATAGAAAAAGTCGCATAAAAGCCAAAATCGCGTAAGTATTTAAAATCTAATGATGCAGTTTTTTATTTTAGAGCATAAGGAACATAACTGCATCAAATTATTCTAAAGAATCAAAAAAAAATTTAGAAAAAAAATGTCCATGGATTTAAAAAAGGTCGCATAAATGCCAAAATCGCTTAGATATTTAAAATCTAATGATGCAGTTTTTTATTTTAGAGCATAAGGAACATAACTGCATCAAAATATTCCAAAGAATCAAAAAAAAATTTTAGAAAAAAATGTCCATGAATTTAAAAAATGTCGCATAAAAGCCAAAGTCGCGTAGGTATTTAAAATATAATGATGCAGTTTTTTATTTTAGAGCATAAGGAACATAACTGCATCAAATTATTCCGAAGAATCCAAAAAAAATTTTAGAAAAAAAATGTCCATGAAAATAAAAAAGGTCGAATAAAAGCCAGAATCGCTTAGATATTAAAAATGTAATAAAGCAGTTTTTTATTTTAGAGCATACCGAACATAACTGCATCAAATTATTCCAAAGAATCAAATAAAAATTTTTGAAAAAAAATGTCCATAAAAATAAAAAATATCGCATAAAACCTAAAATCGCGTAGGTATCTAAAATCTAATGATGCAGTTTTTTATATTAAAGCATAAGGAACATAACTGTATCAAAATATTTAAAAGAATGAAAAGAAAAAATTAAAAAAAGGGCCATGAACTTAATTACTTACGAGCAAAATTTACAGTACAAGAAAATCATGTATTTTGCTATTATTTTCTGACAATAATTACAGACGAAATATAACAATTAATTGAAGGCGGAAGGAATATTCCTTTAAGACACTCATGTGCCTTAGTTTATCATTAAAAATTCAAGGTTTTTATCAATTTTAACAAGAAATGTGTTGTGAAGCTAATGTGTAACTTTTGTTGCAGATTGTTTAGGCGCAAACAAATTGGTCTGCCATCTATTGAATAAATATTTAACTACACAATTATTTTAGCTACATTTTGGCTACAATATATAATGCATAGATGATAGATGGATAATAGGCAATAAAACAAATGTGTTTTGCTTAATATAATACTTTTTATTCCATAATTTTTTATATTATCTACCTTATAAATTAAATATATTTTATTTTACGAGGATATTAGGGAAAATTTTAACAGTTTTCTTTGGTAATAGCATGGCTTGTGAGTTCAATATCTCCAATCTGAAAAAGAAACAGCTATAGTTTATGGACAGATCTATTTAATAAGTACAATACTAGTAGATGGATATACTGTTACCCCAGGTCCACACATGCATGTACACATTTATGTATCTGTATACGAACATCACACATCAAAGTGTACGAATATGCCAATCTTCAAAGAACACGAATAGGCGAACATGCGTGTGAGTGTGTGTCTACTAGGTTCCAGATACCACGTTTCATAAACAAAGTTATTTTGCTATGAAACTAATTCTAGTTTATTTTGTCACTTACTGTCTTTTCGATTGTGGGTCCATGTTTGTCTTGGGAACTATCCACGGTGCTTGTTTCTGGGAGCCATCTATACAAAAAGAGATTTATAATAAATAAAACAACATTTCAGATACACAGAAGACGTTTATTTTGAAGTTCGTCAAAATCCACCATTCGTCAAAAAGAACTCTTTGGGTAACATACTAAAAAATATGGTGAGAAATTGATTTAAAAGTATTCTTATTTTATAATCACCTGTGAATCACAGGTGTTAACAGGTCCTTGTGAATTGTCTTCGGATTCGTAGGACCAGTTAAGAACGAAACAATTAACCCAACAATTAGCGCCGTGGAGGCTCCCACTAGAGTGTAGTACAAATATGAAAGACGATACAAAGCGAAAGGTGGAGGCCTGAAACAATGTGTACATTTAATAAACAATTGTTAAAAACCTTTTAAAATTACATTATAATGAGTCGTTGAAATTTGTCATTAAACCGCCCAAAATACACAGTTGCCCTTTTTAAATGATGAATTAAAGGAACGAATTTGAGTTAACAGCGACTTCACTATTAGTACAGCAAAGATACTTACAACGGTTCTTCCAAAATCGGCGTTTCCGTAGAGCTGACTTTGAGATAGTGATTAACCAGCCAATTGGCTGCGCATCCAGCTATCGACACAGGCTTTGTAGGAAATTTAATAAGACCCTTTGCCATTGCTGCCTGCGTGCCGAAAGACATCCACCCAACCAGACACACACTAGTTATTCCACCCGCTAAAGCACCCTGAAATTGTCAACAAATTCAACTAAAACAATTTCAATTTGCACCCCAAACTATATTCAATATTTACCGTTGAATTCGCCCATGGGAAAAACATCCCTAATGAGAAAATTCCCAGAAGGCTTCCAGCTGTTATTCCAGACAAACTTTTACCAGCTTGAATTAAAGCACCCATTTTTTCAACAAGGAACACTAAAGCCACGCAAATTGTCCCAATGATTACAACCATTACCTAAAATACAAATGTGTTTAAAGTTTACCAAAATATCTAACCCCTTCCTACTAGTATAAGGCAGATACCTTCATGATAAAACTAGCTCTTCCTTCAGAAATTGGTTTCTTGTACATTGGCTTTATCAGATCTTCAAAAATAATGCCTGTCATGGAATTTAGTCCAGTTGACATCGAGCTAACATGAAGAATAGAAACATGAAATATGAATATTTGTTCTTAATTTACAAAAGAGGCATTAGCAAACCTTAATGCCGCGCTGAAAACTCCGCTGACAAAAAGTCCTGGGAGTCCGGGAACGTTTCCGGCAATCTCCATCACAAAATATGGAAGCAATTGATCAGATTTGGCAATAGCTCCAGTAGAAACCGGATCGCAGTCGAAGAACGTGGCATAAATAACCAATCCAGTGTAACAACTCATACCCACAATGGCGGTAATTCCCACAGCCAGGATTATTATTGTACTGTAATGGCCATTTCATTATTGGGATGTTATTAAACTGATGTTTTCTTTAGCTACTTACATGTTGGCAGTTCTGATTGTTGGCATGGCAAGACATCTTTGAACCATTGCTTGGTTTACGGAGCAAGAAGCCAACCAGTTGAAATAATTTCCGATTGAAACCGTCCAGAAGGTATGACGGATAGTTGGATCCCAATCCATACTAAAATCGAGTGGTATTTATCATTTTTTTTAAATTCAGTAGAAGCTAATAAGAGTGAAATTACTAAAGGCTATTGGTAAAGAATCATTTACTTACTTAAAGAATTCTAGTCTTCCACTTTCGTAGTTTCTTTCATAAACAACAGATGGTCCTCCAACTGCAACTGTTCCTAATATCATGACAATAATAACGCCACCGAACATGACGATCGTTTGAATCGTATCCGTCCACACAACTGCTTTTAATCCTCCCTAAAAATATAGCAGACTTTAACTACTTGCATGCTTAAACGATGTTCTAATATCGTTGGCTTTTGTTCCAAAAATCACTCACCAATGTTGTGTAGAATATACAAACAATGCATACAATTGGAGTCACAAGATGTAAATTAATGCCAGTAACTGAAAAAAATACATATCATTAACTCCTGCAAGTATAAGTTAGGCAACTACTATAACTTCCTACAACTCACCTTGACTGAAAGCTAATGCTGGAACGTATATAACCATTGGAATATACAGTAACATTTTTATAATAAATATAACTGATCCTAGTAGACGAACTGTCTGGTTGAATCGCAGCTTTAAATACTAAACAAATACAATACTGTTAGAATTTATCAATATTATAGAATTCCAATGTCAGTCTAGAATGTTGTTGGTTGTTGACATATGACTTTTAAGGTTATGTAAGTTACTGGTAAGTTTTGTAGATAAGGAATTGAAAAAATGTCACATGGTTGTTAGGAATGAACATTCTTGAATTTTAGTAAATAAAACAATCTGTATTATGTTATTAGCATCTTATTATTTCTATAAATTTGCTTGATCTTTAACTAGCGTGTCTGTTAATACGTATACCCAGTAAACATTTTGGAGTCACTTTGACATCATATTGAAGATGCGTCATGATTTTTTTTGTCATAAAAGAGTTCATTTATAGTTCAGTTTCTCAAATTTTTCATATAAAATGTCTACTTTATCGGCTACAGATGACGGAACCACTCCACCTGTCGGAATACAAATGAAGATAAAGTTGATGCGAACTATAATTGAAGTGAAATAGTGATAGAAACGTCACTAAATAGGGCACTTCACCAAATTGTTTACTGGGTAACCTAAAAAGACACCCACGTTCTCGCAAATTAAATATTACAATAAATCGTATTAATATAAATAATGAATGTGTCATCTACGTAACATTTACATAGCAAAACAAACGCGGTATATTTTTCCACATATTTTAATTGACGTAAATTGCGTGGGGTTACACGAGGTCGATGATTTTTCAGGCTCACAAACCTATGAAAGAGTATAATTCATTTAAGCTTTTTAAAGTTATAATTAAGATGGATTAGTCAAGGTCTTACATTTGTAAATTTAAACTAAGTTAATAAATTAAGTGCGTTGTATAATTTTATCTAGTTTAAGTACAAGGTCATTTTACGAAGTAAACCAGTAATAGAATATTTCCGAGTTTTAGTCAAATTTCAGCCAATTATACTGTTTAAATATTTTGTTCAAATTTTACATATATAATTATGTTAACATACTTATGCAATAACGATGAAGAAGGAAAGGAAAACAATGTTTTCTATAATTGGATTTTTGATTCATGTACCCATTTAGCAAGTGTAAATATGCATTACCACGCAATGGGCTTGTGAACTCATTTTCTAGGGATCGTTTTTTTTAAATTTTCTATTGAAATATCCAAAAGTTGACGAAGTTATAGCTATATCAAATTTGAATTTCAGTTTTGCTGATGAAATTAATAATCGAGCTTATTTTTCCTTTTTCACAACCATCCCAATTTATTAGTTGATGGAATACACAACTCAGCCGTTAGTAGTAAATGACGTATCACACACACACACTCGTATGCGTTTCTCTTGTATGACAAAGAGTAGTACCATGTCTTGGAATGTTCTATAATGTTGGATCCCTTTAATAATTGAAGAGACAAAATGACTTTTTGGATAGTTAATAGCTCCTAAAATATAGCGAGTTCTGGTAGACTTTATCAATATATAGTTTTATAGAAATTAAGTAATGATTCACAAGCCCATTTCTGTAGTAGAAACCCTGCAATGGGCTTGTGTCCTATGTCTTAATTTCTATAAAAGTGTACTATATATTGATAAAGTGGGTTACTAGAACCTCAAATGTTCAATTATTTTTTAATAACTCCTTATATGTTAAGAGATATTAACAAGTCATTTTGTCTCTTTAATTATTAGAGGGATTCAACGTTGTACACATTCCAAATGCATGTGACATCACAATCGCTGTCAACCTTACAGCTCATAAATCTCTGCTATATGTATTTATATATCAAAATATCAAATATTATTTACAGCTATTTCAAGTAACAATCAAATTTCAATATTATGTCTGCCTTAGCAGGGTTAAATGAAATAAAAACTTATTATTCTTTGATTTGACTTGATTATTTGACTACCAACAGCTACAGAACATTACCACAGCACTGACCTACTCAATAAATAACTGACGTTATTTAATAAAATAGACACGCCAATACACATTTATTAACATCAATTTCAATAAACAATTGAAAAATCGACCACTAAAAAATGAGGACACAAGCCCATTAGCTTGTGACAAGTGTGAATCTTGCATTGCAAGACGGCGTTCTGTCAAAACAAAATAAATAATTGCCACTGAACGCTGTTATGTATTGCATTGTATGTATTTATTGGAGGAAATGCATTGTGTAACATCAAACGCTATATGCAATTAAATGACACTGCATAAAAATATAAACATAAACCAGGGTCCACAAATGCGTGTTCACTTATTGGCGCTCTTTTCCGATTCGTACGCTTTGATGTGTGTTGTTTACCGCTTTTCATGTACAGATACTGGATACATGAATGTTTGCTCTGCTTGTGCGAACAATCGGACACGAGCACGCTTGTTTGGACCCAATATAAGACCAATGTATGTATCTATTCAATAAGATGAAAAATCTTGAAAACAATAATAAAATTACCTCATAACTTGAAGTAATCTGTAGTTTATAAAATACAGGCAAATAAACGAAGGCCATCGTAACGGAAACCAGACATTCGGAGCACACGATCATCCAGTACTGTGTCCCATAAGTGTACATCTCTGCCGGAAGTCCCAGGAGCGAAATTCCGGATATGTAACTGGAAAAGCCAAATAATGATTACCATCAAATAATGTAGGTATCAATTCTTTTTTGGTAAACAATTTTGGGAAGAAAGAAAGTAAGAATTGATTTATAGCCGATTTAGTTTTTGAGATAGAAGCTAATTTGATAAAAATGATCAGATATCCCTTTGAACAGCAAAATGGACATGCAATATTTCTTTGTTTTTTATGTCTTTGTCAGAAATGTCATGATTTAAAGAAATCAATATATACTTAACGAACCTTTCTCCTTGAATCTTTGAATCATGACATTATTGATAAGTAAAGACCAATTTCGGTCAACCCAGTGCTGATTCTTAACCTTGTTGCCTCAAAGACATACAAAAAATTGAAATTTTATATGTTCACTTTGCCATCCAAGTAGCAACTGGACCAAGTTGGACCAATCAAATTAGTTAAATCACGTTACTCTGTATCTCAGAAACTAGCCCTGATAGATCAAATTGGATGGCTCTTTTCATTCTGTGCCCAAAAGTTACTCAAAAATAGTCAAGAAATGGCAAAATTTTGTGTGGATTAGTGTTCTCTATCTATATAATTAAAAATTAAATGCTGTTCTTGGTAAACGCACCACTTGAAAACGGCTGGACCGATTTGTCTTCTTTTCTTTTTTTAATGTTCGTAATAGTCTGCATAAAAGTTGCTCGGAAAATCAGAAAATTCTGGAAAAACTGAAGGTGCTTTTTTGGTGCTATAAGATTTCCCTACTAGGTGCAGTTGAATTGTGAAAATATTTATTGAAATTTGGACAGGACAATATTTGGCGGGTCTACTAGTATATTATATACAAAAAAAAGATATTATAGTATATACATATACCGGTCTGGTAATCTGATCAAAATATTTATGTCATTATCTTGGCAGAATGTAAATATTATTTTCGTTTGATTATGCACTGAAATCTCAACATGGTGCATCAATGATATTAATAGCAATAAATAAAAATAAACATACGTAATATTTAGTTTATTGAATAATTGAATGAAAATAGAATTTACATCAATATAACATGTGTAAAAGAATGTATTAATATCGAGATAAGACCGCGCATTCTTAAACACTGACTTTTCAAGCAGAGTGAAGAAAAGGACCCTTTTATATGGGTAATTTAACAATAAAAAAAATCATCCCTGTAAGTCTGGACAACCCCTTTACTAGATCCAGCTCTTTCCAACAAGTTTATCTGCAATATATTTTTGTTTGGTTGTATTTATGAGTTGTCTGAGTATAGATTCAGATAGAGAATGCAATTTTACATATAACAGTATACTCAACTCAAATTGCGGAGTAGTCTCACTAATGAATTGGACTATATCAGAGCATCATATGCCCAATAACTTTTTAATTCGTCAAATGATATTATTTCGGCTATCCTACCCGTTTAATTATCGTCTGCGAAAGTAAATGCCGCTCTGCAATTGTTTTTGCAAATAAACAACCACCCAAAAAAGAAAAGAAATACACGCCAAACTTTAAATGACCTTTTTAACTTTCCCGCGAAAACGCCTCTGGATATTAAAATTATTTTTAAATTGCTTGCATTGGCCACGTAAAAACCATTTCAAATTATAATTATCACCGTTAACTAAAAGGTACAACCACAAAAGTAAAAACCACAGCAAATGCGAAGCACATATTTTACGTAAATGTTACATAAATATGCATTTAAATATGTCATACAACATACACCATACGTTGATGCTTACAAGGAAACAAGTTATTGTATATTAAAACATTTACCTGGCAATAAGCGACATCGAAATTGGAAAAATTCCCATTGTTTTTCCACCCATCAGATATTCAGATGTTGTATTTTGCTTTTGTTTAGCGAAGAATGCAAAATAAACACCTATCATAGCTGATATAATCAACATAACAGCAAACACTAAGTAATCTATCCAATCAAACAGCTTCTGATCTGGCGACATCTTGATTTTATATTAACACAAAAATTACAACAAAAAACTATATTACTTTTAAACCAAATATAACACTTCAAAAAACGTTATTTATTGTTAACACTTTCGCACATTTTTGAGGTTATAATTTCACTTTAAGTTTAGTCAATTTTCTTCATGTTTTTCACTTTAAAACAAAGTCTTTTTTAGACCATTTTTTATATTATAGAGTAGCGTATTACTTCCGTAGGTAGAAACTATCTGAGATTATGTTTTTCTAATGTTTCATTCTACGTTGGTTTATTTAATATTTATGCATTACATTAATAACTCCGAAAATATGTAAATGCTAAACAACAAACAATATGGTTGCATGACAGATAATAGGTACTACTGATTGAATATTATGGATATTTGAATATGTGATTACATTTCTAGTGAAACGAAGGATTCAACGTGAAACTTTCTTGGGGTTTTTAATTTAAAACTACATAACATAATGTTATGCGATAGTAGTTTGACAGTTGTCAGTCCTCATAAAGAGGTGGCGCTAATATAGTAAGTAAGTTTAATAGTGTTGCACGATTTCATTTTCAGTGTTTGACAGCCACCAAAAAAACATTGTTCTATGGCAAGACTTGTAACACCATTCATTAATTGTTTTGATTATCATTAAGGTTAATTAGCAGAATATACATTATTGACTATCCTTAAAGAGTAAATCTAGGATTGAAAGTTACAAAACTGAGATTTTGACGTTCTGAAGACTGGCTAAGAAGTTCGCGAGTCAAGATATTCGAGATAAAAGGTCACAAAAATCCGTTTTTGCAAATATCTCGCTTTCTATACACCGTATGTCATTGGAGGATATAATAAAACTTGCAGATCTTAAATTGGCTTGTGTCCTATGTCTTAATTTCTATAAAAGTGTACTATATATTGATAAAGTGGGTTACTAGAACCTCAAATGTTCAATTATTTTTTAATAACTCCTTATATGTTAAGAGATATTAACAATTAAAAAAGTCGTTTTGTCTCTTTAATTATTAAAGGGATTCAACGTTGTACACATTCCAAGTGCATGTGACTTCACAATCCTTGTGTAAGGTTACCAACCTTACAGCTCATAAATCTCTGCTATATGTATTTATATATCAAAGTATCAAATATTATTTACAACTATTTCAAGGAACAATAAAATTTCAATATTCAATAGCAGGGTTAAATAAAATAAAAACTTATTATTCTTTAACTTGACTTGATTATTTGACTACCAACAGCTACAAAACATTACCACAGCACTGACCTACTCAACAAATAACTGACGTTAAAATGCATTTCACGTCATACAAATATGGCCGACCATTCCTAGCGCTAAAACTACAATTCAAACTTTTAATTGCTATATCTCCGTTAACATTTAGATATTTAATAAAATAGACACGCCAATACACTTATTAACATCAATTTCAATCAACAATTGAAAAATCGACCACTGAAAAATGAGGACACAAGCCCATTCACCCAAGAATGTGCTGGAAGTTGAAAATCTGTATTAAACCTTTCACATTGAACATTTTAGGATTATTATTTAACGATCTACAGAATTAGTAGACGTTAAGAAATGTAATTTAAGTACAAACCAGACAAATTCGAAAACAACTTTTATGGATCTTATGTAAACAAGCTGTTAACAATGAAATTTCTTTAGCAAAATATAACCTATAAAATCACATTAGAAATGTAATCAATTTAATTAAAAAAATAGAGCTCCAATTGTAACTAGGTTCACCATCAGGTCACCATTGTCTATAACCAATGTCACATAAAAGAAATAAAATTATAAATGTTTCGCCTGGCAATTATGTCTTCGGGTTCGATCCCCGGTATATTTTCTGGGTTTAGTTGTTATGATTATGTTAAACTGATGATGTGAGAGCTCACAAATACCATAAAGTTATGGTGGTGTAGCCTATATATACGAGTCCGACGATAAATAAATATATTTAAAAAAAAATGGTGATCTCACATTAAAAAAAACACCCTGTGCGGTGAAACAGTTATTCTTTAATTTATTCGTAATTAATCGAAGATAACAAATCATATTTAAGATGACGTTGCTAGATTCAATTATCAGTAGTTCTTGTAGATGTTTTTTGTAATAATAATTATCAATTAACATCTTATGAATGAGGTTATTATTTACTCGCACTTAAATCAAACTGCGTTATTAATTTAGAATATTATTTGCGCCGTATGGAAACAAATTTAAAATAGAATTAACCGTCAGAACAATTATTAATTATTGTTTATTTTTGTGTGCAAACCATCGAACGATACCTGCATGTTACGGCATAAATTATTATGTATTAGGTAATTCCTTTTGCTAAATTAAGTTTGCGATATGGTGACAGAAATATTCCAATTTGTTATCAAAGTGAGGTTATGTTCATGTTTTCTTAATGCGCGATATATATTATAGATTACTTATACATAGTTTTAAATAATATAGAAAAAAACACACAGAATGGCCGGGATAATTTTCGCTTAATGTCAGATTGCTGTATCTTCGACTATGATTCACGAACAAACGATACATTTTCTTGTATTGATTGTTATCAGAATTAATTTGATTATAAGCTCATAACTACAAAATTTACAAGGCAGTGGTGTAGCACACACATATATATATATATAAGACCATGACACAATAAAATGTACCAAAATTATAAAAGATTGTCGCTGATAAGACCCAGTATCGGTGGCTGTTAAATAAAAGAAAAATACAAATGTTACATTATTGACTATATTAATGAATCTAATTTAATCTCTATATTTTAAATATCCATACCCGTATTTATAAAGTATAAATTATGTACTAGAAATGCTTATAAATGGGCTTGTGTCCTATGTCTTAATTTCTATAAAAGTGTACTATATATTGATAAAGTGGGTTACTAGAACCTGAAATGTCCAATTATTTTTTAATAACTCATTATATGTTAAAAGATATTAACAATTAAAAAAGTCATTTCATCTCTTTAATTATTAAAGAGATTCAACGTTGTACACATTCCAAGTGCATGTGACATCACAATCGCTGCCAACCTTACAGCTCACAAATCTCTGCTATATATCAAAATATCAAATATTATTTACAGCTATTTCAAGGAACAATCAAATTTCAATATTATGTCTGCCTTAGCAGGGTTAAATAAAATAAAATCTTATTATTCTTTGATTTGACTTGATTATTTGACTACCTACCTACTCAACAAATAACTGACGTTAAAATGCATTTCACGTCATACAAATATGGCCGACCATTTCTAGCGCTAAAACTACAATTCAAACTTTTAATTGCTATATCTACGTCAACATTTAGATATTTAATAAAATAGACACGTCAATACACATTTATTAACTTTAATTTAAATGAACAATTGAAAAATTGACCACTAAAAAATGAGGACAGAAACCCATTATATATGTACTCAAATAAACATTTAAAAAAAATATCAAATTTAAAAAAAGTGATATAACTGTTTATTCTCTACTTTGTGTATATACTGGGTATATATTTTAATATTATATGGAGTACATCGCTGCCTTATAAATGAATGTTTATATTACGTAAATAATAAATGAAACACAACCAAACCCAGAATATATAGCGCTGATCCGGGAAATTAAACTGAAAGCTTGACAGCCACGGTGTATCAAATATAATTTTAATATTTAATGATTTTTATCAAATCTAAATATTTCATATAAAACTAATTTTGTACCAAACGCACATATGTTACCAAATTCATATAATATTTTACTTTATTAGCTAAACATAATAATATTGTATCTGAAATATTTTATGATTCTATTAAGTCAATCACAAAATGTTGTATATTAGTTAACATCGCTTCCGTAAAAGGTAACTTTTGTTATGTTATATAACACTTAAATACACGTAACCATGAACATCATATTTATGTAGCCAACATGTATTTATGTAACATAACATGTATGTAAATTAAATGTAGCACATAGTACACAACTCTGATTAGTGGACAATAAATTTTAGCTGTTATTATAATTAACCTTACTTTTAAAAATAAAATATTATGGTGCCGAATATAAACTACTGTTTCTGTGCAACTAAATATGGGAACTGTGGGGGATGTGATAAAACAAATATTTCAAATATTGTATATTATTGAACACAACTTTGTTATTTTATATTACACATTACCATTTTACACATATAATATTTTTATACATACTATATTTATAAGAAATATGATTTAGTTTATGTTTAGCCGTTTTTTATAAGTATATTTATTCACTAAAAGCAAAGTTTAGTGATTTTCCCGTAATTCTACGCGAAGGGTATAATACGTGTAAATAAATTTTCTTTAAATTTACAAAATTTAATATTATTTTACTTGTAATATATTTAGCAATGATCTTGTTTCAAGATTTGAGAACAACTGAATTATTATATATTTTTATGTTACACCTATATGTCTATGAACGATAAATGACATAAGTGAATTAAGCGAAAACTAGAGAAGAATTATTAAAAGTTCCTCTAAAGCGCCTCAGGACCTAATTAAATGATATAATAAATAGATACGGTTTTGTAATTCAAGACATACTGTTATATTTTAATAAAAACCTATTTTTAATTAAAGTATGGATTTAAACCGCTCTTTCTTAAGTTTGAAATCACATATTCAATATTCTGGGGCCTATTTACCATTGGGTAATGTGGTGTATATGACCAGTCCGCCACTGCTTGTAAGAATTATATTTAAGATCGTTAGAAATCAATTTTTATAGTTCAAATTACGAGAGTTCGGCGGCGACTCATACTTAAAACAAGTTGTGGAGTATAAACTGCCGATATAACTAAAAAGCACTGACTCACTTATTTTTCTAAAATGTATATAGAAACGAATAAGATAAAATTCATTATCGTATTATAGATATTTACCGCTCTTATAACCTCTTTTAAGTATAAGTCGCCGCCGAACTCTCGTAATTTTGACTATATTTAAGAAAAAGATTACCTTTCTATCTCCTTCGGCTTTCTCTATATATTCTTTCTTGCTCTTTCATTTTCCTTTTCATCATCATTTTATGCACTTCCTTCCCCATTCATAATCTCTATAATCTTACAGGAGCTCTTCGCCGGGCCGCATTAAGCCTCCAGAGGACCATAGGCTGAGAATCAATTGTATCTAACCACAGTTACCTGCCAGCCTAATTAAAATTATCTATCACCTTAGAGTATATATATATATATGTAGAGTAAATAGTCTTTATTTCCTATAGACTAAAAATGTGGTCAAAATGTGTGCGAGAGAGAAAGTTATATATTCCTATTTGTTCTCTATGCGTCGAAAGTAACAGCTGTCTAGATATAATAAATATGAAATATCTATTAAGATATAATAAATATGAAATATGTAAAGAAATTATATTTCTCTAGTTGGTACAAAGCTCATCTGTCTGTAAAACAGTAACCGTTCAGTGAAAATATATACTCATGAACGCCATAGATGTCGCTGTAGAGATAACGGTCAACACAGTTAATATTTGGAGTGGACAGAACTCACGTTTTTAGTTATATTTATATATATATATATAAAGCTTATTTATATTTATACATATTTACATTATTATACATCAATATAATGTCATATTTATCAACTGTCACGTATTATATCTAGACAGCTTTGACTTGACAACTGTCACTTTCGACGCATGCGCATAGAGAACAAATAGGAACATAGACCTTTCCCTCTCGCACACATTTTCAGGTCCAGCATTCTCTCTCCATATATATATGCTCTAAGGCTTTCACGCAAATAAAATCAATTGTATCTAATCATAATGCTCCTCGCCTCCTTCTTACATTTCTATCACTCTGTTGTGCAGGATCTGTAGCATTGTCCTAGTATGCTAATAATTCGACAATGTGAGCATTGCTAGATGTACGAGTAGTACATGCTACTTACACGACCAGCTCTGTAATCTGCTTCAATGAATCTCATTCAAGACGGCCATTCATTTCATCCATTTCAATGTATGATGACGTTCTACTAGTTGGATATAAAGACAGGGTTAAAAGAGAAGCAAAATATATTCTTAAATAAATCTTAAGTAAATTGGTGAAATATTTCACTGATTGTCGATTTTATTCTGTGTTTCAAAAGATATAGAACATAATAGAACAGTGAATAAATATGAGAAGAGTCGTACATTCGTTTATTTATTTCAACCCGAACTCTCTATGAATTATAACATAAAAAGTCACTGAAATTTTATAAAAACGAAATGCTATCGAAGTGTTGTTCGTTTTAATGAGATATTTTGTTACGATAAGCAACATCTGAATATTTTACTGTAAAAGAATAACCGGCTATTAAGTAAACAATGTTACGTAAATACTATATAATATTTAGATGAATCGTACACTGACATTAGAGATATACCTGTGATCACAAGCGACACAAAATCAAAGAAAAAAGTGGACAGGAGCCCAATACTGCGCATGTATTCTGGAATATGAATGCACGCATACAGTTTAGTACTCGGACTCATTACGGAGAAGTGTGTCAAGATGTTGAGTCGATACTTTCGGTCCTGTACTTTGTTTTATTACACTTAATATATGTTTTACAGCATCCTGAGCTTGTATTAAATTGTACGGTACATAATTTGAATAAGTTGACAATACAGACGTAGAGAAGAACAAAGTTCAGTTTGAAATAGCTAAGCGAAATGTACGACTCTTCTTCTCAAATTTAGTTACTGTTCTATTTCTTTTGAAACACAGAATAAAATATTCACTGACAGTTAAACTAGGCTTTAACTCTCTAGTACGATTAATTCCCTAATTATGCCATTTAACGTAAATAGGTGGACGTGTTGTCAGATACAATGGCTGCATCCCAGGCTGATCTACTTCTCCAGGAGTCTGTGCTGATGAAACGGAAGGCAGTCACTTACACCAGCACTTACAAAGTGGTTTTAAAACTATTTTGCAAAAACGCGACCCTCTAAAAGATAAAATAACATTTTTATTAGTGTTTAAATTAAATATAACCTCAAAACTTTAATATTAGGTAATATTCATTCCACAAAGCCATATCTGATTCATATTGTGAACTATTTCAAGATTGTGTTACGTGTATGTGATATACAAGTTAATAAATGTTAGGATAAAAATAAGCAGCATTCCTTTCGTCGTCTTAAGTTATTGTATTACATTAATTGCACATCCTTATTAAATCCTGGCAGCTGGCACAAGGTAACGCGTATACAGGGAACATACTTAAGCTAATAATACGAACTGGACCAATTATTTAATCAGAATAGACGAATCCGCGGGTCAGTAGGTTAAAAAAAATTACCGGGTCTTTTGTCGTGCTGTCAGATATAAAAAGAATTAAATGTATATTTATTAGGCTACTAATATATGGTAGATATCATCCAGTGGCGAACTTAAGTTTTGAGAGAGAGAGAGAGAGAGAGTCAAGGCGTGACTGTCTGCTCCACTGCCAATCCTCTTTCTCCATAATCCTCTACTTATTATGTTTAGTACGTTGGAATTAATAAGATTAGCCATTACACATGTTACTTTTTATTAGGAATGTCTATTTTACATTTAATTTACGTAACATTATATAGTATTATAGTAAAATATGTATAACATATAATTAAAGTTTCATAAAACGTGTATTTTATCCTAACATTGTATGGTAATGTAGTAGCAATGTAATACGTGGGATAGTTGTCATATACAATACTTAGTTATATTAAGTATATTAGAAAACTGTAGCTAATACATTTCACACTTTAGAAATAGCAGCTGTCTCTCTGACAAGGTAGTCGTAAGCTTCCAATTGCCCTTGTTCCCTTAGAAGAGGTCCAACTAGTTCCAGACACGATTTATGGTAGTCATTGATGAGAGCAATCTGAAATAATTTGATTTTAATTCACATCAATTCTTGAGTTTTTGCTCTAATAGTAAGACAGACTTACCTCTGCGTCCGTTAACATACTGACTTCAATCAGCTTAGTCTGAATAGGAACCTTTGTGATAGTATTGAAAGTCAAAGCACCACGTCCTTTGAAATCAGCGACTCCTGTAGCTGGAATAACCTGGACAATATCTTCAATTCGAATTCCAAACTTTCCGTCTTCGTAATACCCAGGTTCTGCAACGGGAATTATTAGAGAAACACTTTAAAAATGTAGTGCTACTGTTATCTATGTCTATTACCATTAGATGTGAACATATTTGCTTCAAATCCTTGATCATTTGGAAGTTTACTTGTAGATATTCCCATGGGACCCTCATGGACGTTTAAATACATTCCTATTCCATGCCCAGTTCCATGATCATAGTCCAGACCAACGTTCCACAGATATTGACGCGCTAATGTATCCAGCATGTTGCCCTAAAATGTTTGCCTGGCTGAGATGTGTTCAATAAATGAATTCAAATAGAAATTTAAGGAAGTACCTTCAATTTGTTAGGGAATATTGCGGTTCGAACTGCGATTTGACCCTTTAAAACACGAGTAAATTTATCCTTTTCATTACTCGTGGGCGTTCCAAAGTGTAGAGTACGGGTTACGTCAGTGGTGCCATCTCTGAAAACATTTGTTTTTAAATAGAACTTCATTAACGAATTTCGTAAATCAATTGTATGTAATTACTTGAACTGCGCTCCTGAGTCACAAAGATATAACTCTTCGGTAGTTAAAGTACGATCAGATTCTGGCGTGGCACTATAATGCGCCATCGCAGCGTTTGGTCCAGAAGAGCTAATAGTTTCGAAACTCAATCCCGCAAAGTCTTTCTGCGTTCTATAGTAAACAAACATTCATTATCTCTTTAATACAACTTTAAACATTTAAGAAGGAAGTTTCAAATTACGATCTAAATCCTTCGAGTTTGGTGGCTCCGGATAATTCTGTAACAGTTCCTTTTGGTACTTCCTTTTCCAGCCAAGCGAAGTAAGTTACAAGTGCAGCAGCATCACGGATGTGGGATTGAATCATGCCCTTTAAGTACACATATTTGTTAATTTGTATTCTGGGTGGACAAAGAAAGTTTCATAAAATCCTGAACTGACATTTGCTTCAACAGAGTTTTTCACTGCCTTCATATTTTCCACTGGTGTAATTTCTCCATATCTTCTCTTCTCTGGTACCACTTCGTTAAGAGCAAAGTTTGTTGTTGCGCTGATCCAGACCTTATCATATCTTGCTAACACCTAGACAATCAAATTTTTAAAGTGGCAACAATACAAATGAGAACATTTAGTCTAGACTTTGTTTACGCAAATGGTCCCTTACCGTTTCTTTTAGTTTTTCAACAATTTGAGCATAAGGATAAATTTCAACAGAAATTCCTTCACTTGCAAAATGATCTCTGGTTTCTTGAGTAATTTTACTTTCATTAACAAAGAATAAAATTTTGTCTGCAGTTAGGATCACATAAGAGAAGAAAACCGGATTGTAGCTAATGTCAGATCCCCGTAAATTTAGTAAATCTGCAATTTGACACAATTTTTAAAATAAGGTAAAGTTGAGATGACAATAGTGACATAGTTACATGTACATCTTCTACTTACATGCAACTTCATCCAGTGCAGACAAAACCAAGACACCACAATTGTTTTCTTTCATTTCCGCTCGTACTTCCTCAATTTTCTTTCCGCTAGTTTTACCTGAAATAATTCAATTTATTTTAAATGTATTTAGATCTTTAAAAATGATTACACCGATATTCTAAACGAACCCGTATATTTAACTTCCAACGGCACGATAGGTCCAGTAGGAGCAGCTGGTCGATCTTCCCAAATGGCATCCACTAGATTTGTTTTAACAGAAACAAGAGTTTGGTTTGCTGAAGACAACCCACTTTGTAAACTCTGCCAACTTGATAAAGTGAGAAGAAAAGGGTCAACACCAACTAGTGAACCTGCTGGAAGATTTTCAGTCAACCATTCGGACTGGCTTGGAGTTTCCAGAAGACCTAAGGAATCAATAGCCTGTTAATTGTTATTGTGTGTGTCATCTTTCTTAAAGTTGATGGGTTCTTACCTGATTTCATAAGTGTCCAGTTGTTGTCCATTTGTGCAGATGCTTGTAGATAATACCTTCCATCTGTCCACATCAGAGCATTGGATGCTGTAACGATGGCTGTACCCGCGGATCCAGTGAACAAAGAAATGAAATCTTTGCGTTTGTGGTAATCCGAGACATACTCGCTCTGTTAAAGACAATATCTTTTAAGACCATGAATGGAATAATTTATCAAGATGCTGAAATTAATTACCTGGTGCTCATCTACTCCAGGAATGATGTAAGCCTGAAGAGGATTATCCACGTATCTTCCATCTGTCATCAACTCCCGCAGCTGTCTTAAGATATGTGTTGTGGATTTGATTCCGTTTTCATTGTATGGCCGTTCGATGGCTTCTTCGCAGATGCTTTAACATATTTTTTAAAATAATATATACGTAACTGCAATGTAACTAAATTAACGTAGCTGCAATCAGATAAATTTAAATCGTATTGATTCATAAGTTGATTAAGGTTTTATTTAATGCGCTTTTAGTATTTGTTTGTTGCTATACTCAAAACTTTCCATGTCTTGAGATCAAATTTAAATTAAAACCCAAACTCATTTATTTAATTTATTATTATTAGGTATTTAAAACTTGAATGTAGAATAATATCACATTTATAATATCATTTTATGTGTTGCTCGAAACAGCTTAAGTACTCGTATCTAAACTTTGAGTATGTACCAAAGTACATCTCTTTGTTAAACCAACATGGCGTCAAAGTATTAGGGCCTAATTTTTTCAGCGGTGGAAATATTTAATTTTTTCATTAGTATTTAAAATATCTAAAGTGGTATTCTGTATACAAAATTTTTCATATATTATCATCGCTTTTCAGAATTAAATCATCGCTTTTGTGACGTCATTTTACAACGATGAAATTTTTTCACCAGTGGAAATACTTTACAGAATAAGGCCCTTAGTGATTTTTTAATGATTTAAAGTGACAAAAATTCCTATTTCACTTGTTAATAATATCTCCTATTTTATTGGGACTTAATAAAAAATATTTGGATATATGAGATCCTGAAAGTCAACATTATCCATAAATCCAACTCCATTCTTGTTTGAATGATATGTAAAATAAGAAAATCAATAAAAGATAACCTTTAAATTGATAATCTCATAAATATGTATTATCAGTGTATAATCTACAATTATATACAATTAATCCAATTGTTTAATTAGTGATAATAAATTGATATTAAAATTAATCTCCAGTAAAAATTATATTGTTTTTACAATTTATTATTTCGATTAAAAAATACAGTAAATTAATTTTGACATTTATATACAAAAAAACCCAGTGCTTCAAAAGCAATGATCTGAGTATATATATACTCGTATATATATATATATATATATATATATATATATATATATATATATATATATATATATATATATATATATATATATATATATATATATATATATATATATATATATATATATATATATATATGTTGGCGTTCTCATTGCTTTAAATATCCAAAAGCTGACGGACTTATAATTAAAACAAATTTTATAAAAAAAGCAAGTTTTAGATATGTATAATACGTTACAGAAGAAATAAGTAATCGAGATTACTTTTCCTTTTTCACAACGTTCATAATATCCGGGTAATACTTCATAGTATACACAACACAGCTGTGAATACTAAAATACCATAAAAACACTTGTATTCGTTTTTGTTGTATAAAAAAATTGGTCTAATCCAAAGACTAGTCGATCTAATCCATATAAACTTTAGCATATGACATTCTTAAAATTATTAATATGAATTGAGATGAATTGAGGTTATTTTCAAAAATATTTTATTTTATTTTTCACCTTTTAATCCATAGTCCGGCAAATGTAACTAATTTCTTTTTATAACAAATGTACATGAAATAGTAAATCAAAATAAATTCTACGTACTGTTTTTTTTTCTATAACAAAAGAAATAATATTACACTACCCAGAAATTTAATTAAACAAATTTTGCAAAAAATAAAAAATGAATATCATCATTTATAAAAATACACAGCTTATAATATATAGTTCAAATTATGAAAGCCCGTCGCCGACTTATACTTAAAATACAAAAGTAGGAAAATCTTTATACAATATAAAAATTCAGACTGCGTATGTTTATGCTCGGAAAACTCAGAAAGTAGTCGGTCGATTGATTTGAAATTTTGACACAACGTTGCATTCGAATACGCGCGTATTTTCGATTCATTTCTTTCCAGTTAATCGTCTACTATGTGTGTGTATGTCTTTTATTTACTTTCCCATTCATTTCATATCAGACCGAGCCACAGAGAAGCGTAACTGAGTTTAGATAGTAAAAGCATGTAATTTAAAAATAAGATATATTTCTTACAGTGAACAATTGTAGTTGTAAACTAATAAGTTCAAGAAACTAACTGTTTGATTTATAACGGACTCTATATCAACGCACATATTAACAGCTACATATTTTGCGAGTTGGTTTGAACCGCGAAATAGCCTACGAAACTAAAGCTGCACTCACCTTGCTCCTTTGACAGCTGCTGAAGCTAATAAAATCGCCAAACACAGAACTAAAACTTCAGACATGTTTTAGTGTTAAGAATTCCAGTAGAACTGTCTATCGAAAAACACAAAAAATCATATTTATATCAACGCTTGACTGGTAAGGTCATGACTTTGAAATTATCAGTATTCGTATGTTTACAAGGTAAAATTAAAAGGTACATGTATTGATAAAAAATTTATACAGATAATTGAACAGCAATATTGTCCTTAAAAATATATCAAATCATCTAGTTCATTATACAGACACCTACTAATACTAAAGCACAATTTCACTAGTTTATTTGCATTATAATTTTGTTTGATTGCATTTATGAGTTATCTGAGTATGAACTGGAAGTTCCTGTCCTTGTCATCACTCTATTTAATATTTTAAGGTTAAAAATGTGTTCTAAATTCTCTAGAAATGCTGATGCAGAACTGACAGATAGTGAGAATTATAATATCATTAAAATTTAAAAAACAATAGGACAAAAGCAACATACAAAAATTACTAACGAAGAAATCTTTACAATCTTCTTGGTTTCAAAAGAACACGTCTGAAAGATGTACTGTCCTTAAATGAAACCTGATACTTACTTACAGTTCAACTTCAAATTTAAGCCAGAATTCGCTCTGTTACACTACTGTCGTATTATGCTATGCATTTGCCATAGATTCTTCTATTAATTACAAAATTTGACTAAACATAATAAGGGAGAAGAGGGTAGCGATAAGCTTTGTGACGTCACATTTATTCTAAAATTTTACATAAAATGAGAGTTGTCAGAATGTGTGACAAGACGTGACAAAGTAGGACACGGTGTTAGAGAACCATGTAATTTATGAATGACCCATAATTCGGGAGAGAATATTTGCTATTTTTAGTAAGAATTATACTTTTACTTAATATCTAATTTCTAAATCTAATGTAATATCTAAAGACGATACCTAAGTCTTTTAGACCAGGGTCTAGTCTCTAGACTGAGGGATAACCCGAAGTGGACTACGACTACCTTTACCAAAGAGTTATGTTTCTTTTATTTCAGAGAGCTAGAGTTATATTTTCTGTGTTTGGTTGTTATCAAGTTAAATTGATTATATGCATACTTATTCGGAACCTGTGTAGAGTGTAGTTTAAATATATGAGACCACAAATCATTGTCACACAAACATCATTCAGTTGCATCCTATTTTCCTTCTTAAAAAAAAAAGAAACTTTTAATAATTTTCCTCTATTTTGCGTGATTCAATTTAAAGTGTTGTTCATTTTATAACAGTGCTGGTGCTATATCTATACACAAACAAGTAATGGATGATAGATTGATGGGACACATATTAATTTGTGTAATAGCTTGGAGTATCAGGTGTCAATTAATGAAATGTAAATCTACTAGGACAACGTATAAATCTATCTACAACGTCTTGTTGAAATTATGCAGTTTTTCTCAGTTTACTTGTTCAAGATCAATAACTTTGGGCTGATATTAAATTGTTATTTAAAAAATGTTTGTTTACAAGTGGAAAAATAGATTCTTCTTGTACTAGTTTCTCGTTCTCCCGCTCGTTTCACAATAGTTAATATTGATAAGAGGTCATATCAGATGTCAGATAGATTACTTTATCAAAAGAAATAATAAAGTAAAAATATAAAAGTAAACATGACCCAGAAAGATCAAATTTGTTCTATATTGCAAATTGAAATAGAATATGAGTGAACAGGACCGTCTCCACTGGCAGAACATGAAATAAATCCAGAACTTAAGGAGGTACTGGACGTACCGTCAGTGTAAAAAGTTTATCTCTCGATAATACAAAATATATTTGAATTTTATTCTGAACTTTTCATTTGCAACGTTGCCGGCCCATAACCCAAATTTACTGTTTCTTACTGCTTTTATTTAATTATTTCCGGAAATAGGCATCCTTTTGATAATCTTCTTTTTGCAATAGTTTCAATAATGTTTTTTTTTATATACACCTATTTTTTGAAAATCTTGTCACCATTTTTTCATAGTTAAAAGTAATGTTATGTCGTGAAATTGAGCTAAAAGTTATTAGCTATTTTTAATCATGTATAAAAAAAACTATGAACCATAGGTCACTAAAGTTTTTACACAGCATGAATTTTAACTATTTTTATCGATTCTCTAAATTTAACGACATTTTCATCATCATTTTCACCTCCTTAAACAAGTGAAACTTGGTTGTTTGTTACGTATGATGTACTGAATGAAAAATACCGGACCGTTTCAAGGAACAATCAAATTTCAATATTATGTCTGCCTTAGCAGGGTTAAATATAATAAAAACTTATTATTCTTTGATTTGACTTGATTATTTGACTACCAACAGCTACAGAACACCTACTCAACAAATATCTGACGTTAAAATGCATTTCACGTCATACAAATATGGCCGACCATTTCTAGCGCTAAAACTACAATTAAAACTTTTAATTGCTATATCTCCGTCAACATTTAGATATTTAATAAAATAGACACGCCAATACACATTTATTAACATCAATTTCAATCAACAATTGAAAAATCGACCACTAAAAAATGAGGACACAAGCACATTTACATTTAACACAGCCTTCTATAACAAAGAATTAAATATCTATAAGCTATAAAAACAAAATTACATTCATACTTGTTTGTGCTTGTTTATTTTTCTAAACTGAATTTCATTTATTTAGAAATTTTTACCATATAGTATTATTTAGCAGAATTTTTTATAAATTTTAAAATAATTTGAATTTATAATTTGACTTAATTAATATATTAAAGATGGGCGACTTGGCGGCAATGTTGGCGGCAAAGAATTACGTGGAGCCACCGAAAAGAGTAACTAGGTTAAATGACGAGGAACAGGAAGATCTGCTAAGTGCTTTTGATGTAAGAAATTGATCATTTTCATAACCTATATAATAAGTCGACAATATTTTAGGTTTAGTCAGCATTTAAATTTTCTTTTTAATGCTACCAACAATCTATGTAGCTTAATGATAATAAATAAGATGATGATTTCTACTCTTTGATTTAGCTCTTCTCCAAGGAAGGAAGACTTAATGAACACGCACTTCCATTCTTTCTTCGAGCAATGGGAGTTAACGCAACCGACGACGTTGTAGATGATTTCCTACAACAAGCGGAAGAAATCGATGGAAGAATAGAAGATGAAGAAGAACGATTTGGAATTGTCACCATTGACCAAGCTTGGGAGATACTGGAAACCATTTTACCTGAGCCAGCTTCTGAAGAATATTTCCTTACTTTAATGGGCGGATTGAACACAGAACATTTTACCGGATGGATGTACACAGAAGATGTCAGGAATATATTTATGGCGCCAACAATTTATCCACCAGAAAAGAAGTTAGGAAAGAAAGATTGGAAGGATATCTTTCTAACTGCTGATCCTATGAATAAGAATAAATTTACTTTTGTACCTCTAGCTAATAAATTAGCTAGCTAAAATTTCGATTTATCATATTTGATTGTTAATATTAAATTTTAAATAATGTTTCAAAGAAGTTATTGAAAAAGTCAATTATTTTTGGTAAGATTTTTTTATGTTTTTATTTTTAAAATAAAGTTCTTGTTTTAATATTACACTGAGGCATTTTGTTTGATTATAACCTACAGTTATGTTCGACTGGAAACAAAATTGGAAAAGATACCAGGTTAAATTCAAGCCAGGTTTATAATAAAATTAAGGTCCAAGAGCTGGTAACGAATTTTGAGTTAACATTTTTATAGAGCAGTTCATTTGTTCATTAATTACGTCACACGGCATTATAGTGCACATTTTTTACAGTATTCGATTTTAAACGTATAATCAGTGGAATGTTCACACGGTATATTTTTATTAGTAAGAACGTATAGCCGCAGTTTTCATACGGCAAAATAAATGTACTAAAATGAAAATTGCTATATGTTTAAAGTAAGTAAAGAAATAAAAAAAACGCTGTTTCATATAGGTTCTAAGTTTTATTAATTTTGAATAGGTCGAATCAATAGAGTTCGAACTTTGAAGCGAAGGTATTGTTGTTAGATTTGTACAGCTAGAATTTATAGTAGCCGAATTATTGTTAATTTCGAATTCTTAAATAAAATATTGTCTGTAACGCCGCTTAAGTTGCAACGCGGTTTTTATACAATTTCTTAGTTTTATCCCACAAACCGGGCTTTTGCCCCACCAAAGAAATCAATAAATCAATAAATCAATTTCTATAAAAGATTCGTCGAATATTTCTAATAATAAACTTGAAACACGTGTAAATGTTCAACTTCAGCACTAAACACTTGTTCGGTTACTATTCGATAAAAGTCACGCCGTGTGAAAGATACCGCATAATACAATGCGCCACTGCAAGTCGAATTCGTTAAAGTTCTTTCGATTTGCTTGACAAGTCCGGGGACTATTCGATAAACGTGTTCGATTACTGTGTACGTTTTTTTGCAGTATGAACGTCATGCGAATGGTTCTATATGAAATGTATGCGCTACTATTTAGGCCTGTCTCAGTATGGCACCGTATTTAAGCGACGGCGTATTCGGACGTAAATCGGCGGATTGGATGAGCTACAAAGCAAACCGCCTATGTGTGTCACAGATGTCTGTAGTCGTGTATTAGGGGGTGTATTGGAGTTCTTTAGCACTTATATAATTTATCATGAGAGCAAACTTTAACTTTAATTTTTATATACGATACACTACTGGTATTAAAGAGACTTCAGCATTTATTATATATCTGAGTTCTGGTTGGCTCTCTTTCTTGAATTCAAAGAATTAATTTTTCGGTGTCCATTATTCACTGAAATACAAACATAAACTGAAGCATGCTGAACATACTCGTACAAGCGATGTCGCCGATAGATCCGAAAAGATCCGTATTGCAGCGTAATAACAAGCGATCTTATGTATCCCCTCCAGTCTGAGGCGGCTGTTTGCATTTACAAAGGTTCGGATAGGATATCGTTGTAGTAGTGGTAACGCTTAGATAAAATTCGCCTTTATACGGTTCTAATGTGCGAGGTAGTGCCGCCCGTATTCAGACGGCTTTGTAGCTTGCAGTCTGAGAGGTCCAGAGAGTTCTCATTACATTTACAGGGTTCGGATAGGTAAAGCGTAGTAGCCCGTATACGTAAGGCAGAAATTCGCTTAAATACGGTGCCATATTGAGACAGGCCTTATTCGATAAGCTATATACTGCAAGAAAACGTGTACCGTGTGAACCATCCTTACACAAATTGTGACAAGATGTGAAAGAAGAAGCTTTGTGACGTCACATGTGATTTCCTCAAAAAATGTGTTCTAAGTTTCCAAATATTTCCGTGACATCTAAAAAAAAGGGTCACTCTTCTCCTAAAAACTTATAAAATACATTTACAAATATAAAAAACAACTTTTTTTAAAATCTCGAATATGTTATGTTATTTAATGTAAAACTATATTTTTTAATTTTTAACGAAGATTATATTTCTAATATATCTTTCATTTCAAGTTTTGGATATTCGTAACAATATAAACCTATAATATAATTAATTGCCAATATTTTCCCATCAACTGCCAATTTTAGCCGCGAGATAATTAATAACAAATTTATTTGTTTTTTTCGGATCTGCCACTGCACAAAGTTCTTTCCATTCCTTCTTTTTCAGCTTCTCTTTAGGTGGATATTTGGTTTCCTTATTAAATATTTCCTTTAGATCATTGATATACATCCATCCATTAAAATGTTCTTTGTCTAACGTATTCAGTAGCGTCATTACGTATTCTTCAGATGCAGGACTCGGTAAAATATCTTCAAGTATATTACTAATCTGATCTAAGGAGATACTCTCGACATCATCTCTTACAATAACACTTCGCTTTTTGAGTTTCTTAACTCTAGCTATGATAGAATCTATAACATCTTTAGCTGGGTCTATCCCCATCGCTCGAAGGAAATAGGGCAGTCGTTGAGGGGTTATTCTATTATTAACAGAAAATAACTGGAAACAAAATTATTTCTTAACTTTATACTTTATAATAAAAATAAGTTCAATGTTTGGGATTTTGTTAACAAGAAATCTATATAAAAACAAAAAGCTTTCATATTTTAAAAAGTATTAACATCTTTGACTTAATTTATCTTATTCTGGTGCAATGAATGTGAAATTTTATCTTTATATATTATATCGTTTGGCAAGATGTATGCAATAAATATCATACAACTGCTTTCCCATTAGATGCCATTATTTGTCAAAAAGTTCAAAGGAAACATGTCGTCTTGTGATTCAAATGATAAAGATATTACCCAGTAAACAATTTGGTGAAGTGCCCTATTTAGTGACGTTTCTATCACTATTTCACTTCAATTATAGTTCGCATCAACTTTATCTTCATTTGTATTCCGACAGGTGGAGTAATTTCGCCAACTGTAGCCGATAAAGTAGACATTTTATATGAAAAAATGTGAGAAACTGAACTATAAATTAACTCATTCATGACAAAAAAAATCATGATGCATCTTCAAAGTGACTCCAAAATGTTTACTGGGTAGTGTAATACATAATTATTCCACGCTTTTTCAACTAAAACTTTATTCGAATAATCTGTCAATGGGCTTGTGTCCTATGTCTTAATTTCTATAAAAGTGTACTATATATTGATAAAGTTGGTTACTAGAACCTCAAATGTTCAATTATTTTTTAATAACTCCTTATATGTTAAGAGATATTAACAATTAAGAAAGTCTTTTTGTCTCTTTAATTATTAAAGGGATTCAACGTTGTACACATTCCAAATGCATGTGACATCATAACCGCTGCCAACCTTACAGCTCATAAATCTCTGCTATATGTATTTATATATCAAAATATCAAATATTATTACAGCTATTTCAAGGAACAATAAAATTCCAATATTATGTCTGCCTTAACAGGGTTAAATAAAATAAAAACTTATTATTCTTTGACTTGACTTTATTATTTGACTACCAACGGCTACAAAACATTACCACAGCACTGACCTACTCAACAAATAACTGATTGTAAAATGCATATCACGTCATACCAATATGGCCGACCATTTCTAGCGCTAAAACTACAATTCAAATTTTTAATTGCTATATCTCCGTCAACATTTAGATATTTAATGAAATAGACACGCCAATAATCAATTAACAATTGAAAAATCGACCACTAAAAAATGAGGACACAAGCCCACTTATCTTATTCTGGTGAAATGAATCTCTACTAAAACCATTTTTTTCACATGTACTTTACTGGCCAGTCTCGCACACGATATCTGTATGTTGACATTTTATGCCATTATATGTCAGACATTCCATATCGAACATGTCGTCTTGTGATTAAAGTGATGAACATACTATTGTAATATATAATTATTTAAGAATTATAATTATTTAAATTTATTATAAGTTATAAGTACAAATGTCTAGCCTCCGCTGACTATGAATGCTTGCAGCATACCGCGTACAAGTCGCATCGCTCTGCTATCGCACCGACCCGTGTGCGAGCTTGATGCAAATGTATTGAGCAGCAACCAGAATCCAGCTGAGTGAAATAAATTTGATTTATTAACTGGAACTTCACCTACCCATTCTATTTCACCAAAATATTTACTGCGATATTTTTTGAATGTTAATATTTTCAATTAAGATTTCCTTTTCCTACTTTCTTATTACTGTTAATTATACTTTGCACTATTTACATAGCTGATATGTAAAATAGTACATTTTTTGAAGAGTGCATTTGAAAAATCAAATGGTCGGCGTAAAATATTACATGAATGTAATATACTTTTATAATTTTATGTGAATCAAATCAGCTATTGATTTAGTTTGATCAACCTTACTTCAAAAGCAGCTCTCAAATCTTCCTGTTCTTCAGGAATTAATCTGGAAGGTCTTAAAGTACTCCTCTTAGATCTTGTAAAACTTTTCTTTTCAAATGGTAGCATTTCCATTGTAGTTAAATAACTGGCAATTAACTAATAATAAAATTAAATTAAATTAAATTAAATTTAAATTAAATTTAAAATTTAGAAATAAATTTCGTCACACCATTATCTAATTCTAATTTAAATGTAATTTGCTTTAAAAAACAAAATAATACTATATTAACGTTTTCAGTTTTCTTGGTAAGGAGGCCATGATATATTAAGGGAGGGGTTAGGGTTTCAGCGTAAAAAAAACACATTTTTTGCGACTTTTTTTCTCAAGTATAGATTGAGCAATTTTATTCGAACCTTTTGTACATTATTAAGCATACTTTTGTCTATGTTGTATAATTTTATCATGCAGCAATATTAAAGCATAAGCCGGTAACAGAGCTTTCTCCAGAAGGTCTTGGGAAAAAAGACAATTGCGGTGTTCACAATAACTTGGCCGGAAATTATCTCAAAATGAAAAACCATTAAAATTTAGTTAAATTATAATCAAATGCTAACCCCTACGGCCTCTGATAATTTTTTTTTTCATTTCAATCTAAAGTGTAAACTGTTATTTTTCACGAAAAATTCCGCCATTTTGTGGGTGGGAAACACCCTTAATGTAAAAAAAATTGTTTTTATCTAAACGTTGGGGTGAGGTATTTTATATGTAGAAAATGTGTACAAAGTTTGAAATGAATCGGTCAATTAGTTTTTAAATGGCTGTGAACACGGACTTTGAAAAAGTAGTTTTTAGAAAAACGCGTCTAAAGTTTAGTATAGTATACAGAGTGTATTGTCAATACAGACAATACCTTCAGACAATAGACAATAACTTCAAGAATATTGCTTAGATCGGCTTAAAATTTTAAGGACATATTCTTGAAATGTTAAACAATAAGATAAGACAAAAAAAAATTGGATTTTTTAAAAGTGACAACCCTAACCCCTCCCTTAAGGCACTACGGTACAATATTAACACCATATTTAAAATCTTATAAAACATTTCACAGACAATCTCGTTTAGCTTATCTAAAACTTTATTCAAACATATTAAACTACATATCACAAACTATTTATAACATTACACAATATATCTTGGAAGACAATAATACCTAATAAATTCAAATTAAGTTAAACTAATAAATAATACATAGAATAGTTAGTCACATGTTTCAGTGTATTAGAATTTTCATCAAAATAAGGTTTTATGTATTTTTTATACTATCAATTCAAAAATTTTGATGTGGAATTGACTGTCATGAAATAATCAATCCATTAAACAAAGTTATGTAGCATTTACATATTATTAATATAAACGCATTTGCTACGTAACTATTACGTATATGCTGCATTTGCGTTCCATAAGGTTAATTTAATAAAGCATTAAAAGTTCGCGCCATATTTATTTAAATAAAATATTTGTACGTCTATTAAAGGATTACAAAAGAAGACATCAGTGAAATAAAAATTCTATAAATTATTATCATAAATTTCTTTTACTTAAGATCGATTTTTATCTTTTAGCTAAAATTAACTACTAATTAAGTTCTTAATTATATTAAGATAACTAAAAATAAACAAATCAGTCACACAAAACCGCTAAACACAAAACGTAAACTCATGTAATATTTAACGTAAAATACCTATTATTTACAAAAGTTTAACATAATTCTGCAATATTTTACTTAACTAAATGCAAAAGACATTATAAATGTTTTACTAATATATTAATTTAATATGTTAACATTATATAATCTTGCATCAAAGATAACTTTTGTTATGTAATCTTACATTATATTAATCTATAACAAGAATGATGTAAACAGTAGGTAACCTTTTTTATGCTAAATAAACCTACATATACGTACCTGTGTTTAGTGGGTCATATTTAATGATATATTTGTCTTTCTCTCTTCTTTCTGTCTCTTTTATTATACACGTAAATAATTATTATAAAAATAAACAATATACTTAACTAGAGGACGGACTTTATGATATAGGCTTGCTCAAAATTAGCAAGTAACTAACCTACAACGAATACAATAAAATCAAAATAACATTTATGTAGCATTTACGAAATATATGTAAATGATACGTATATGTTACTTTATTGTTTACTGTAAAAATAATCTATATACCAATCAATCATTATACTAAAGCGTATACTAAATTCTAATATTCTAATAATATAGTTCAAATCGATTAATGAAAACCTACTAACAATAAAATACTTATCGAATGATAAAACCGGGATTAATTATAGTTTACTAGCTGTCCCGGCCCCGCGTTGCTGTGACTAACGTTTTTGTCATATTACATTACATAGCGCCATCTATTGAATATTTACTCAATCTAGTCAACAGAATATTTACTCAATCTAGTCAACAGATGTCGCCATCATCGTCGCCAGATGTCATCGTTTGGAGCTAACAGATAATTAATAATTAATAAGATAATATTGCAATCATAAATTGAGATGTAAGGTATCCTATCTTTCAAGTTGGATCAAACTGCACACGGTGTACAAATTTGATTAAAATCGGTTAAGTAGTTTAGGAGTCCATCGCGGACAAACATGTGACACGTAATTTATATATATTAAGATTAATAAATAAATACTAACTTTAATTATAAAATTAATATGAGAAGAGAATTTAGATGAACAATCTCCTGAAATGACATTCGAAACTGAGATACATTTTTTAAGGTTATGTCATATTTTTGTTAAAAGGTTTCACTAAATTTGAACTACATTGTCTACATAAATACATTAAGTAATTGATGCCGAAGGAGTCATAAATTAAAATTAATCTAATACTTTAATAAAAGAACTGAAATCCTTTAAAGATATAATAAAATAAACTGGAATGTTTACGTATGGAATTTAATATTAAAATTAATCTTAATAAATAGGTTAGTAAAAATAATAATCTTAATTATTTTAATATACGTCTATATTTATTTAAGTTTAAAGGCGTTAGAAATTCGCAGATTTGACCATAGATTATTCTGAAAGATTTGGAAACAGGCAACAACTTCGATTTAAATTTGTGGCGGTAAAACTAATGGTTTACTTTTAAATCTTTAAAATTATTAACAAGCATAATTATTAGAAAATTGTGGAAACTTAAGGAGCGCAGTGCCACTGCGTAAACGTAATTTCTGTAATAGATTTGACATATATAGGAGGTCTATTTCAGGAGCAATAATTTAGCAAAGAATTAACTCTCTTGGATTCATAGTTTAACCGTTATGACAAAAAATATAAAACTAAGTAGAAATTGAAAATGGTGGATTGTTGTGCCTTTTGGCAGGTGCTTCAACTTTGCGATAACTATGCCTTAAGAATCCCGGCATAGTTCCCGTAACTCAATATTTAAAATGAAGGTTATGTTTAAGATAACCTAAAAATATTGGTTATTATTTTAAGCAGTCAATAGTACAAACCCTGCGAGCTCCAAAACACCTTACAAAAACTCGATTTACTTATTCTATAGCAGCTTACGAAAGGGCTTTATGGTATATAAATATGTACAACTTAAAACAAAATTATAAATACTGCAAAAATATTTATGTAAGTGTTAACTAAATAGTGCAATCAGCATCTAAACGGACAGGAAATTTACAGGTTATGTCGTTGATGCTGATGTGCATTAACCGATGATTCCATTCATAGTATTTTAATGTTACAGAAGAACCTCCGAGTATCCGAAATAATTGTGACCAAGGACACGAGAAAATCCTGATGTGAAAATAAAGAAACGAAATATGTAAAATGTAATTATCTTCATATTTGGGGTACCATTCGATATCCATCTAAAGATGATAAACACCATGAAAATTACAGATTATCGGACTGCGCCCAAGGCAAAATTTAAATATGTATTGTTAATATTATTAATTGTCTTAATTTTTATAAAACTATATATTGATAAAGTTGGTTACTTGAACCTCAAATGTCGTTTTAATTTTTAATAACTCCTTATATGTTAGGACAATTAACAATTAAAAAACCCATTTTGTTCCTTTAATTATTAAAGGGATTCAACGTTATAGAATATTCCAAGACATGTGACATCATGTCCGCTAAGTTGTTATCTCTTTTATAAAACAAAGCGTTAAAGAGATAGCATATTCAACACAGAACTCTTAATAGTACAGACATGTTACGTCATAAATATGGCCGAAATCTGTAGCGCTAACGGAGTATAAATAGTTTTTTATATCTGAAACGGCTTTTTTAATTTTTTGTTCGGATATCCGGATAAATGGAGTCCAGAAAAGGGAGGTTCTACAGTATGTAATAATTAATTAATCTAATACTTATATTTAAACGAACAATAAGAACTATGTGTGTACGAAAGATTTATTTAAACATAGTATGTATTTAATTAAACCACTAATAAAGTATTTGGGTTCATATAAATGGCCTAATATATGTATATATAAGTCGATAACATGGAATCTAATACCCGAAATTTTGCGTGACCGTCTTCGAGGTATCTAACTCAAACACTTTGAAGCTGTGTGACGTGTTTTTACTTCTGACGATTGTTTTATGAAAGGCCTATATTTTATAAACTAGGTTACTTCCCTACAAACAATTTGTCGTATCTTAGCAATCTCGTATCAGAGAGCGGTTAGACAGTAGTCATCCAGTGTTCAGGAGAACTTATGTGGTAGTACTGGGTACTACCACGACTTGCACCACGGCAAACCTCGTTTGGAAAGTATTAGGAAGGCAATCAGAGGGGGTACGGAGCGTTCCGGCCGGTACAGACATGCTGTCCAAAGCTTCATGTAATGTCTCATTAATGTCTAATAGGATTCCAATCAGCATTCAGAGTGATACGATTCGCATCTAATTGGATTCCGATCAAAATTGTTTGTAGGGTATTTTTTAAATTAGACTACTTATATCCGCTAGAAGGTATGTGATTTATTTAGCTCTTTTTTGAAGGTCCCAATAAGGTAGCCAAATTTAGAAAATGTAGGCCTTTCTAAAAAGAACCGTTAGAAGATAAAGCAGTTCTAATACTGTAGAAAGATAATGAAGATTTCAGTTCTAAAAGTTACTTTCATGACGTGGAGCCTTATCAACTTCTCCTACTGGCGAAGGTGTGAAATTCATCCCAGCATTATCATAAGCGTAGTCTAGCGTAGTATCTTCTGCAGGATGTCGACGACTGAGGGGAGTACTTACTGTATTAGGGGTAGGCAAACCAGTCCCTGTCTCTGTAACAACACTTGATGGTACCCCAGGATGTCTTACTATAACCCCAGGTCCACGTGGAGGCATGGATATAGAAACAGTATCAGTTACAGATGGTGGAGAAGCCGTTGCAGGGATCTGGAGTTTTAAGTCTGCACGATGTACCTTTGGTGACTCGGTGTGAGGATTTTGATGAGTTAGATCCGTAGGAGTTTTAGATTTCTGAAACAAATGAGTTTAACTTAATTAGAATGGTTTCATGAATAATTAGGATTTACTAATTACAAATCATAACCCAGTAAACAATTTGGTGAAGTGCCCTATTTAGTGACGTTTCTATCACTATTTCACTTCAATTAAAGTTCGCATCAACTTTATCTTCATTTGTATTCCGACAGGTGGAGTAATTTCGCCATCTGTAGCCGATAAAGTAGACATTTTATATGAAAAAATGTGAGAAACTGAACTATAAATGATCTCTTTTATGACAAAGAAATCATGACGCATCTTCAATATGATGTCAAAGTGACTCCAAAATGTTTACTGGGAAGCCGGATATAATATTGGCACAATAGTATTCATTAACAAATATAAGAACTGTATATAATGCAAGATGTAGATCTAGCAGATGTAGTTCTGGTTACGTCACTCTCGAAGTGCCAGGCAGAGTAGACCAATGTGCATTCCAAACTTGTTTATGTTAAGATAAGACTAAGGTTGTTCTGGGAGTCTTTGAGTGCAATATCGCTAACAATAGATTACCAGATATCTTTTTATGTAAAATATTACATGTATTTGTGGTAGACAAATATCCATATTTTGTTTGGAATAGTGTTTGCCTTAAAAGCGCACTACATACTTAAACCAGGATTGTCAATGTGTGATATAATCATACATACACATATACATTTTCATTCAAAGAACACTCCCATTTTCGATAGCAACGTCCTACTGTATGTAGCTCAATATAACAATCAAACTTATCTATGGATTTGTTTAATTTCACAGCAAGACCTCAATATTATTGTTACTTGATAACATTAGTTATTTATTTATAAAAAAATATTGTTACGTCACAGCTATTGTTCTATTACATTACGTTCTTCTGGATACAATAATAAAATGGAATCCTAAATCTCCTATTTAAAAAAAAAATAGCATAAAAGAAACTTTTTAACTATATATATGTTTTTTCTTATTATTATTAAATACAGATTTGTGTATATAGTAATATCAAAAGTTGTTAAGAAATTTTAAAAATGGTAAAGATATATACTGTTCCGTTAAACACGTTTACCGGGAGGTTGACCGATGCATCGAAATAAAAAAAAATTAAATAATTTTCTTGCAAATGAAATGTAATACATTATTTTTTTGGTGAAAATGGAAGTTAAAACCTTTAATAAAAATAAACGAGGCATATAATCGCAAAAATCACTTGCTACTCGTTAGATAATATTATAAGGAAGATATGGTGTAATTTTTATTAAAATCGGGCAAAGCGTTCTTGAGATATCAAGGCGACCAGTTGAAAAAAATAATTTTGAGATAAACGCACAAGAAAAAGGTATTGTATAAGTATATACACTTCATATTGCTATAACTCAGATAATATTCGGAAAATTGGTTTAGGAAATATTCTAAAATATTCTCAAAAGTATAGGTAATAAAGTTAAACAAAGAAAATCATTTCTATTGTGAGTTGTATTCGGCAGAACAAAAAGAAGTTCGAAAACGATTTTAACAATATTCTAAACAGAATATAACATTTCAAGTGTTATAAAAATTATATAATAGAATGCAGACTTTGGATATTATCGGATCGATTATAATAGGATATAATAGAATCACAGACTTTGCCAAGCATTACAAATTAACACTATTCACAATGAAAATTAGATTTAAAATTGGTTCTAACGTTAAATGTACTTGTTCTTAATTTTGGTAAGTCTTACCTTTGCACAGTGAAGTTTCTTCCTGTACCAATCAACGGAGAGAACTTTGTGATCTTTTCCCCATCTAACAAACTTAATTATGAACACCAACGCCAGGACCATGAGGATTACGCTCGTAAGAATCAAAGTTACGCGTTGTTGATCCTGAAGACGCTTTACAACGGCTGAAACGCAGTAAAGGTAATTTTAAACATTGCTTTAATGAAGAAAATTTATTATAATTGACTATGTTATTTACCTTTTAGATCTTGATCATCCCCAGAAGAAGAAGATGATGCTTCATTTCTCAAGATATATCTCTTGTCATGGATATAAGCTGAAAAAAAATTTAAATAGGAAAATAAATAATTATTTTCTCCTGTCTTCTGCCAACTTGCATCAGTCGCTAAGAGAGATTAATTTCATTCAGAAATAAAGGAATATTCTAATTCGGGTCAAAATAAATCATGTACTAATACTGTACTAGAATTAAAGCAGTGTACTATCATTTTGTATCTAGATACTGATAAGCTACGTTTTAAAATACCTATATCTTTAACGTATTTAGATATACCTTACAACATTGCATTAAAAGTATTTAAAATATGAATTATTTTACATTATGTTTTGCTAATAAAACGCCTGATATATTAGCAAACAATCTAACCCTACATAATATATAGGATATAAGTATATATCCTACAATGGGCTTGTGTCCTATGTCTTAATGTCTATAAAAGTGTACTATATATTGATAAAGTGGCTTACTAGAACCTCAAATGTTCAATTATTTTTTAATAACTTCTTATATGTTAAGAGATATTAACAATTAAAAAAGTCATTTTATCTGTTTAGTTATTAAAGGGATTCAACGTTGTACACATTCCAAGTGCATGTGACGTTACAATCCTTGTGTAAGGTTACCAACCTTACAGCTCAGAAATCTCTGCTATATGTATTTCGATATCAAAATATAAAATAATTATTTACAGCTGTTTCAAGAAAAAATAAAATTCCAATATTATGTCTGCCTTAACAGGGTTAAATAAAATAAAAACTTATTATTCTTTGATTTGACTTGATTATTTGACTACCAACAGCTACAAAACATTACCACAGCACTGACCTACTCAACAAATAACTGACGTTAAAATGCATTTCACGTCATGAAAATATGGCCGACCATTTCTAGCGCTAAAACTACAATTCAAACTTTTAATTGCTATATCTTCGTCAATATTTAGATATTTAATAAAATAGACACGGCAATACACATTTATTAACATCAATTTCAATCAACAATTGAAAAATCGACCACTAAAAAATGAGGACACAATCCCGTTACATATGGAATAAATCTTAATATTAAATACATAAAGAGATAAGTAGCTAATATATGAACAAAAGAAAATAATGTTTGAATCATAATTATTAATAAATTAATTCATGTTATCATAGAATAATTGAAACGTGTTAGGTCTTTGGAATGTAATTATGCCATCACAAGTACGTTCTATCATTTATTTCGCTTTAAACTTATACGATCATGACTGGTTTGACTGGAAAGTTCAGCGAATGACTCATTCCTAGCTACAGAGGTTGGTATACAGACACGCGGAACTTCATATTGCGTGGGTTGACTACGTGAACAACGACTCTCAAAATGACCTTGATTTTAATCAAACTACACAACAATATTTCCACGAAAAACCTCGAAATTATCTCAAGGTTTAGAAGAAATATGATTGGCAGAACAAAGAATCAATTCACGGTAAAATACTACGGTTTTTATGATTGTAAAAATATATAAATTTAATTAACTAAAAATTTTGGTTTGGTTCTTTGGTTCAATTTGAAAATGGTTTTAATCTTTGCACAATATAATATTTACCTTGACAGTCCTGCTTGCAAAGGTCTCTATCAAAATTATGTCCAGCTTCTTCGCAAATATTAGAGCATGGTTCGCATTGTGTGCTGTATGTTGAACAATATTGTTGAAGGGTGCAAGTTTTGATTCCACATTTTACTCCTTGTAGAGATAAACCTGCATTACTCTCCACAAACAACACAATCAGCCAAAGAGCCAAATATAAAGGCCACGCCCATCGTCTGGTTCTAGATGTCATAGTTGAAACTTCCTGAAATTGTTGGTATTATAAATTAATGATTGGAGGAAATTGATTAAAATTTCTAAAGAGACTGCAGCGGTAGTATAAGTAACAAACTACATTCGGCGAAGAAAGTATGAGTATAATTATCAACAAGAATTTTATCATAAGAAGTTGACCTAATTTTCACAATAGAGAAATCAAGCGAAATTATTGTTAATAGTAAGAACACATTCTGTGTTGATATATAAATATTTATAGTTTAGATTTATTTTACTCTTAACATAACATGACATTACATTAACGTAACATATAAAAGAAGTATTTGATCTTCCAGTTCATTAGTGGGACAACTCCTATGTTGTGTCCTATATCTTAATTTCTATAAAATTTCTCCACTTTATATTGATAAAGTTGTTTACTAGAACCTCAAATGTACAATTATTTTTTTATAACTTCTTATATGTTAGGAGATATTAGGAATTAAAAAAGTAATTTTGTCTTTTTAATTATTCAACGTTATAGAACATTCCAAGACATGTGACATCACGTCCGCTAAGTTGTTATCTCTTTTATACAGCATATTTAACAAAGAACTCTTATCCATAGAAAAAATAACTGACTACCCAGTAAACAATTTGGTGAAGTGCCCTATTTAGTGACGTTTCTATCACTATTTCACTTCAGTTATAGTTCGCATCAACTTTATCTTCATTTGTATTCCGACAGGTGGAGTGGTTCCGTCATCTGTAGCCGATAAAGTAGAAATTTTATATGAAAAAATGTGAGAAACTGAACTATAAATGAACTCTTTTATGACAAAAAAATCATGACGCATCTTCAATATGATGTCAAAGTGACTCCAAAATGTTTACTGGGTAGTTCAGACATGTTACGTCACAATTATGGCCGACATCTGTAGCGCTAAAACGAATTTTTAATTGCTATAACTCCGTCAACATTTAGATATTTTTTCTTAAAATAAAAACGCCAATATACATTTATTAACATCAATTTCAATTAACAATTGAAAAATCGACCACTAAAAAATTAGTACATAAGCACATTGTACCTTCTATCTGATTCATTACTCGGATAACTTATAAATATCAATAGTTTTATAGAATTTAATATTAAGTCAACAGCCCAATTATCTCAAAATCATTGTAAACTTTGTTAAACATGTAAGTATACTGAAATAACTAAAAGTTTCTAAGTGCCGACCTTCAGTTAAACTATAGTTATGACGTTAACCTAAAAATGGGTTTTTCAATTGTAGTTTTGTCAAAGACTAACCACAGTTAACTAACGACAGATTTATCACAGGTATTTTACTTGGTTAAACTACAGTTATATTCAGCTCTTAATAGCATAATTCATTCGTATAAAACATTAGAATACTAACATTTCAATAATATTATTAAATTCTTTCGAAAAAATAGCATGTACGATTTTGTCTAATTCTTTACTTTAAACAACGCGACATTTGTTTATTAATTACAACAAATATGCCATTGTACTCATTACTTTTCTCGTTAACGATAAGTCTTATCAACAATTACTCATTGTCAGTATGGATATATATTTTTTAAAACATTACATTACGACATACTGTTTAAAAGTGTTAAACTAATAATAACGGAAAAATGTGTCCCCAGCGTGTAATTAGAAATGCTATAATTTATGCAAGATCAATGCTACATGTACTCCTACAGAAATATTAATGATGATGACTAATAAACATAAATAAAACATTGTTTGTACAGCTTGTTTTTGTTATAAACAAATAGATACGAAAGCATTTGTGTATATATATATATACAGTTTATAACACGTTGCTCTTTCAATGCAACAAACTGACAACATAGAAAATTATAACCTCAAAATAAAACGTTGGTAAAAAAGAAATTTATCTTTTATGATTTTGTCTTTTTGGCATTTGACAATTAAAAAAGTCATTTTGTCTCTTTAATGATTAAAGTGATTCAACGTTGACACATTCCAAATGCATGTGACATCACAACCGCTGCCAACCTTACAGCTCATAAATCTCTGCTATATGTTTTTATATATCAAATATTATTTACAGCTATTTCAAGGAACAATCAAATTTCAATATTATATCTGGCGTAACAGGGTTAAATTAAATAAAAACTTATTATTCTTGACTTAACTTGATTATTTCGACTACCAACAGTTACAAAACATTAGCACAGCACTGACCTACTCAACAAATAACTGACGTTAAAATGCATTTCACGTCATACAAATATGGCCGACAATTTCTAGCGCCAAAACTACAATTTTAATTGTGAAGTCCACCTGTCGGAATACAAATGAAGATAAAGTTAATGCGAACTATAATTGAAGAGAAATAGTGATGGAAACGTCACAAAAAGGAACGCTTCACCAAATTGTTGCATTTTACGTCACAAGACAGAAATTACTGTCTTACGAACTTATATATTACATAAACTGTTTTACTATTTAATTAATGTCGAGAAGAAATGTCACGTCACGTGCCGATGCAGTTAAATTATTATTTAAGTCACGTTCTTCATGAACGGTGTGGCACCCAAATAAATAATTATTTTCCATATATGTTTTAACTTATTATGAATTCTCGTCCGTTTCTGAATGAAATTACAGATGGGTTTTCAACTGTTTCTAAGAACTGTCTTTTGAATCTATTGCGCAAGTGTTAGTAAAGAAAACAAACGGAAATACGTTTTACTTGTTACGCATTATTTATTTAAACAATATAATAACAGATCTTTTTTAACGAAGATAAAAAAACACTTGTAGAAAAGTTGAAACTAATTTTTGATCATGTTTGCTAGACATACTCGGTAAAGATTTTGGAGTCATTTTGCTATCATATTGAAGATGCGTATGATTTTTTTGTCATGAAAGAGTTCAATTTCTCTAGTTGCTATATGCACTTGTTACATAGCTGCTACAATAAAAAAGTATTAAAATATTTTCTTGTTTATTACTAGTTCTTTATAAGCGTTTTCTTTGGTATAGTATTAAACATAAACATAATTGCATTAAGCAGCTGTGTGGTCTACATATATAAGGGCTACCATAGTAGGACGTTGTCAGTGATAGAACTCAGCATCAAAAATAGGCAGACGGTAATAAAATAAATAAAAAAGTAACATAATTAATGTTTTGTTAATATTAATTAATTAAAATGTTCATTAATAAATAATGAATATTTTATATAGAGTAGTGATCAAACGGGACAATTAAAGGTGCCCCAATTTAACCAATTAGCTCATCACCTGAAAATTATACATTGGTGTCGAATTGGAAAAGGGCCGAGTAGGTACACTCTCAAAACTGTATAAATTTTAGAACAGTTCTAAAGCATATTTTAGAACCAGGTATTAAAAAAAATTCAGATTCCAGAATATTAATTTTCAGAACATATACAGTACATTTTCAAAGAATTTTTTAACAAATTCAGACAAAAATGTATCTTAAAAAACATTAATCCCTTCACATAGGGATATTTGAGTAGCTGCATCATAGCCCAATAAATACAATTACGTGATTAAAGATTCATCTAACTTAAAAAAGTTACCGGTTTCGTTAAAAAAAATTTACCTAATATATAACGCTTTGTGACTTATTTTAATGCTATGCTAATGGTAAAATGAATCTTTCTACTCGAATTAAGTAAGTTATAATACTTCTTAAGAAGCTATTTTAAGATTAAATAACATTGAGAAGACGTTTTCAACGTATAAATAATATTAGGAAGACCTTTTCAATGATTAAATATTATTAGAAAAGCTATATATTAATATAAGAACTTTTTCAATTAAATATGTCTAGTTTTCGCTTAAATAGCTCAATAAACATTTTGGAGTCACTTTACCATCATACGGTAGATACGTATGATTTTTTTGTCATGAAAGAGTTCATTTATAGTTCAGTTTCCTACAGTCGTTCATATAAAATATCCATTTTATCTGCTACAAATGACGAAACTACTCCACCTGTCGGAATACAAATGAAGATAAAGTTGATGCGAACTATAATTGAAGTGCGTCACAAAACAGGACACTTCACCAAATTGTTTACTGTGAGAATTGATTTTAAGGTAATATCTAGCCGATATACTTCGATTAGTTTGGGTTCAATTTCCTGAGACGGTATATATTAATTCCCTGGCTGGTATACAATAATCTTAATATATATAAATGACGTGTCACGTTGTTTGTCCGTGTTTGTCGCCGATGGACTCCTAAACTACTTAACCGATTTTAATCAAATTTGTACGCCGTGTGCAGTTTGGTCCAACTTGCAAGATAGGATAGCTTAAATCTCAATTTATTTATCTTATTGCTAATTATTTGTCTATTAATTATCTGTATATGACATATGACATCGGGCGACGATGATGGCGACATCTGTTGACTAGATTGAGTAAATATTCTGTTGAGTAAATCGAAATCTGTTGACTAGATTGAATAAATATTCAATAGATGGCGCTATGTAATGTAATATGACAAAAACGTTAGGCACAGCAACGCGTGGCCGGGACAGCTAGTAGTAATATATAGTATAGTAAGACCTTTTTAAATTAGATATGAGTAGTTTTTGCTGAAGTAGAATTGGGTTTAAGGTAATATCTAGCAGTTACTTGGTTTGGGTCCGATTTCCTGAGACAATAATAATAAATATTTTTTAAATACATCAATTACAATATGCAATAGACGTTTTAATGTATAGTTAACGGGATTGTAATAGAATAATCGGCATATTTGTGAAGTCTGTAGTCTGTGACAAATTTATGATAGATACAATGGATTCTGAAGTGTTACCCTTTCCTATTAAACTTAGACTAGGAAGATAGACTTAAAGTTATAATATATCTACATACAATTAATATTGATAATGAATTTATGTGCGATATGCGAAAATAAGTACGAATTGAAACTTACCTAATTTGTTCTAATTATAAAACTAATTACTCCAGTCCTGGGCATCATATTTCAAAGAAAAATCGCACGCAATTTTTGTAATTTTCACTTTAACTTTCACTAGCACTATTTTACATATTCTTGGAACTTAGTTTAATAAGTCGCACTTTGTAAATTTTAAAAAAAAACTCAGATAAATTAAGGTGTGATATTTTCTGACCAGGTTGGATGATGATGGTAAATTGTAACTCTGTAGATGATTCTGACTTTACAGTAACCTGACTTTACAAATCTCTCTGTAATAACCGGTAACAATTGCCTACCTGACCGATCCCCCACCCTCCTTACCTCTACCCCCTTCCTCTTTCCGTGCCAGGCAGTTTCTCCCACTAGCAACCTGTTTGATATTTTTACAGGTATTCACGTTATACATACGTAATAATTAAATGAATTTATCTGACAATATTTCTATAAACTAGAAATTTCTATTTTACTAGAATTATCCGCTAAACCCAGTTATACAAAGTACAAGCAAACCGCAAAATACAAAACATGGAACTAACCTTACATTCCTTAATATCTTACTTCATTTCATGAATCTAAAAACATTTTATTTTATAGCCATTCTAAAAGCCATTAAATATTAAAAAGAACTTCTTAAGGTTGTATTATCCTTAAAAAGATGTTTCAACAAGTTTTATGAGTATGTTAATACGCAATTGGTAGATTTACTTTTCCAAAATAATAAAATAAGGTCTTAAGATAAACATTAAATACATGCACGTAACCACACGTAACTGTGTTACATTAAAAATATTATAGGTTATGTACAAAAATGTTTTATTGAACCAAAATTCGCACATGAAAGTTTTTATGTATATTTGAAATTCCTTTTACGTGACCAAACGATTAATTGTATTTTTGATAACCTTCTACAATATGGACAGTGTTTATGATGTGGCCTGATATATGTAAACAACACTGTATGCAATGAGCTTTGTTCTCATTTTTTAGAGGTCGATTTTTCAACTGTTGATTGAAATTGATGTTAATAAATGTGTATTGCCGTGCCTATTTTATTAAATATCTAAATATTGACGAAGATATAGCAATTAAAACTTTGAATTGTAGTTTTAGCGCTAGAAATGGTCGGCTATATTTGTATGACGTGAAATGCATTTTAACATCAGTTATTTGTTGAGTAGGTCAGTGCTGTGGTAGTCAAATAATCAAGTTAAGTCAAGAATAATAAGTTTTTATTTTATTTAACCCTACTAAGGCAGGCATAATATTGAAATTTTATTGTTCCTTGAAATAGCTGTAAATAATATTTGATATTTTGATATAGCAGAGATTTATGAGCTGTAAGGTTGGCAGCGGTTGTGATGTCGCATGCATTTGGAATGCGTACAACGTTGAATCCCTTTAATAATTAAAGACTTCTTTAATTGTTAATATCTCTTAACATATAAGGAGTTATTAAAAAAATAATTGAACATTTGAGGTTCTAGTATCTGCCTTAATTTAAAAGGTTTTTAATCAAGAAAATTGTAAAAGATGCCTAAAAACATTCTTTTTAATGTATGTTAAGTAAAATGTATTAAGAAACCTGCACACGCTATTTGTAAATAATATCAAAATTTAAACACCATGTTTGACGCTATCTTGAATTTCTTAAAATAATCAAAGTTAATATGTCATCTAGCGCTTTCTATTTATAACGTAAATACTTTTATGTCAACATGCGGTTTTCTATATTTGTAGTGTATTATTCCTTTAATATTCTTGACTATGAACGGGTAAATTAGCTTCAATATACTGTGCATTCACAAGCCAATTGACATCCGTTGAAAGTTATGTCATAAAAAAAGGCATAACACCGCAAACAATGAAAAGTTAACTACAGGTATTTCTGTTCAATACAAGATGGGTTCAGGTTATAAAATAATACATTTGTATAAAACTTCACGGTCTGTCAGTTTATTCCATGTATATTACTAACTGTACCTGTAACAACGAAGTATTCACTTTATGGTGAACACTCTTTCTATGTTTCACCATATATGTGCTAATTAATAACATATAACAAAATTATTAATATCAATACTCAAACACACACACGCACATGCACACAAACACACACATGCATTAGTTGAATTCAAAATATTTATTTTTGTTTTACGTTTAGTTATGTAGAATGTTTTGTATTTTTAGAATTTTGTCATATTATATTCTAAACAATTTAATTAATTATAATTATTGTAATATTATAATTAGTAAATGTGATATGAAAATATACTTATTGGTTAATATTTCTGAAAATTACGTGACAGTCAGCGTCTGCTTTTAGGGAGAAGCCAGATTTCTACTTGATTCAATTCTATCTAGTTACAACACGATTATTATGCGATTGAACCGACATTACTTTCATTACCCAGTAAACATTTTGGAGTAAATTCTACTTAATTTCTATTACGTATCATGAATTTTTTGTCTGGAACGTGTTCGTTTTCTATTCAGTCGTTCAAAGGAAAGGTCCTTTTTATGAGCTACAGGCATTGCAACGACGGTTCACTGCTGAATTAAAAGCGGAGTAGGTTTATGATTTATGACCGGATAATAAAAATATACCCATGTGGGAAAGAAACAGAAATACTTAATGAATGATGTTGGAAAAAGAAAGAATATTATTATGAAAAACTAACACAAAATCTGTGACAGGTAGAGAACTTGTAAAGCGTTAGAATAGAATTGTACGAGTGACTCGAACTTCACCAAATAGGACACTTCACCAAATTGTTTACTGGGTAATAACATCATTTTTTTATTAAAGATCGATTTCACAATAACATCCGTTTATATACGATATCTTGTTTCCATTAATTACAATTCCGACAACAAATGAAACCTACTCCTAAACAAATATCTCGGAATAAACATAGTTTAATCCTTATCACTAGGCGTGCTCAATTATAACTCTGGTATCTTTACTACTTTATTACATTTACAAAACATAAAATAAAAAAACCGTTTTTTAAAGTATCACTCACTCACTGTTTTTAGTTTTAATTTAAGGTTTTAACCTTAAATATAATTTTCAACTTGTGAATCATGCGTCATGCGTCAGTAATATACATTATTTTGTAATAACTATTATCTTTATTTAATATAAATTATTGTATTTAATATAAATAATTTTATTTCTTTATCTTTCACAAGCTGAACTTACATTTTAGGTTAACACACTAAACTCATTGACTTGGAAGACATCGTAAAAATTTAAAATATTTTTTTAAATTTTATTTAGTAAAATTATTTTCAAATTCGTACACTTAAGTATATTAATTACATTATATATTCAAGTTTATAATATTTTCATTAATACTACACCCTTAAAAATGTCAAGAACTTTTATTTAAACTTTGTCTATTTTGCGCACTGTTCTGTGTTTTTGTCATTTTTGACAGATTATTTTGAGAACTTGTTAACATCGCTTCAAGCGGTTTGTTCCATTAAAAGCGTCTCTTTTTTCATCAAGATCGTTCCATCGTTGCCAAACCTCGGCCGGTATATTATATTATACATATAATATATATCACAGTAAACAATTTGGTGAAGTGCCCTATTTAGTGACGTTCGAGTCACTCGTACAATTCTATTCTAACGCTTTACAAGTTCTCTACCTGTCACAGATTTTGTTTTAGTTGTTAGAATTTTTTCATAATAATATTCTTTCTTTTTCCAACATCATTCATTAAGTATTTCTGTTTCTTTCCCACATGGATATATTTTTTTTAAGTTCACTTTCATCTCATTTATTCCAAAGTGAGAGAGAAACGAGATGCGGTTAGACAAGTAAAATATATTTTTCACCGTTACACTTGTATACTTGTATAGTATTTTGTTCAGGACAGTACGTTTAAAGTATATGCTATCCTTTTTCAACAAATATTTCTTTAATGGTAATAGACAGACGCTATCTCCCTCAATCCCCGAATAGAATGTATTTAAACGAAGATACTATCTAGCGATGGTAAGACAGAGGTTTTAAACCTAACGCAGACCTGAATTTTGAATCACCAAAACAATGTAAAAAACTAGGTATATACCTTCATACCATTCATATATGTGTTGAGTAACACATATTTCTCTGAAGTAACAAATAAATTATTTTTATTTGTAAAGGAATTAAAGTGTGAATAAATGAAAAACCAGCGCATGATTCACTGAATGCAAAATAAGTTAGGTTAGAATACCTGAAACTCTTATCAGTACATGTAGTGATAATATCAAGTAATAAACGTGTTAAAAACTAGTTGCGAGTTGCGAGTTGCGGCCTTGTCTATGCTGATGTAAGAACAGTAACATGTTTATTTAACAAACATGGATTAAGTTATAAAAAAAAATATTTAAAAATAATTGTGAGTCACAAAAATTGTACATATAATTTTGTTATACGTTTGCAAATTGATTTGGCGCCTAATTTCGAACTAACAACGATCATACCGCATACGATGAATTTCTGTGCATTGATGTTTCTGCGATAAACTATTTGCGACATCCAAGTATTGTTTCCACACTCCCACAATTTACATAATTTAAAATAAAACAACATAACTTAAATACTGATAAATAATTTATTTAATATAATTATTTATTATTAATTTGTTAATTATATTTTAATTCAATAAACACTATGGCTCATCGGAGTATTTTTATTTCTTGGTTAAGATATGCCTGAAATAAAAAAAAATGTTTTAGTCACAAAATTGTTTATTCTCAAAAAATTAGCCCATCCATGAATTAGACATATATGCAATTTTTTGAATAACAGAGAAATAAGTTACCACCACTCTGACAATGGGCTTGTGTCCTCATTTTTTAGTGGTCGATTTTTCAATTGTTGATTGAAATTGATGTTAATAAATGTGTATTGGCGTGTCTATTTTATTATATATCTAAATATTGACGGAGATATAGCAATTAAAAGTTTGAATTTTGAATTTTTATGACGTGAAATACATTTTAACGTCAGTTATTTGTTGAGTAGGTCAGTGCTGTGGTAATGTTTTGTAGCTGTTGGTAGTCAAATAATCAAGTCAAGTCAAAGAATAATAAGTTTTTATTTTATTTAACCCTGTTAAGGCAGACATAATATTGAAATTTTATTGTTCCTTGAAATAGCCGTAAATAATATTTGATATTTTGATATATAAATACATATAGCAGAGATTTATGAGCTGTAAGGTTGGCAGCGGTTATGATGTCACATGCATTTGGAATGTGTACAACGTTGAATCCCTTTAATAATTAAAGAGACAAAATGACTTTTTTAATTGTTAATATCTCTTAACATATAAAGAGTTATTAAAAAATAATTGGACATTTTAAATTCTAGTAACCCACTTTATCAACATATAATAGACTTTTATAGGAATTAAGACATAGGTCACAAGCCCATTGTTTGTAGGGTTAATGTCAAACATGACAGGCAAAAAACAGAGCAAAGATAAGGCTGTAACAGTGCACTGTACTTACTGTGACTGCAAGTTTTCTGTCTATAGTCCTGTGGCACATCTTCTCATTACAACCAGGAGGCCATGGCGCTTTATCTAAACTTTCTATCAATTTAGTCTTTGCTTCTAATCTTACTTTTACATTGGCTGTTCTTTCTACTGCTCTCAATTCATTTACAGCTAACAGAGACGATTGTAAACGAGATGCTCGAACTTTCTCATAAAATGTTGTTATTTCTTTCTCATCCTGAAAGAGAAGACTACATAAAAAAAATTAAATTTTTTATGAAAAATTACATAGATTTATAAAAAAGAACCTTTTCTATTTTATTTTCTTTGAAAGATTCATATTGTAGACCCCGAACTTCAGTTCTTGGTCCTTGATATTCTCCAATTTCCGACAATTTGACTGCTAGATAATTTTCTGCATCGATTAAAGTCACCTGCAATAATATTAAATTTACCAGAAAAGTTCGTTTGTATTTAATAAGTGAAACGGAGGAGATCAGTTGCATCTTGTTTGTATCAGCACATAAATTTTACTTTTTGTATAAAATATATAAATATATTTATAAAATTCTCGTGTCGCAGTGTTTGTTCCCAAACTCCTCCGAAACGGCTGAACCGATTTTGATAAAATTTTGTCTGCTTATCGGGTAGGTCTGAGCATCGGCCAACATCTATTTTTCATACCCCTAAATATTAAGGGAGGTCCACCCCAAATTATTTTTTTTTATTTTTTAGACAAAATTATTTGTTTTTATTCTTTCATGATTTAGCATTAAAAAATACATTTAATTATAAATTTTCACCCTTATACGATCAACCCCTGATTTTTAATCGCGATTTTTATATTACTCTGTTCCATCCACAGATCCACAAGATGGCAATCGAATATAATAATTGTAGTATACTATAATTTTCATATATAGTTCTATCAACCAATCAGTTATCCGCGCCAGGTGTCTCCCGTTGTCACTTTTCAACCAACAAACATCATGGAGTAGGGGTGAGAACGAAGCCGGCTTCCTTTTTCTCACTCACTATACAGCTTTCGTCAATTCTTTTTTTGGTTTTATTTGTGTCTCGATCGTAGCAGTGACTGCTATACGTATCATTTTAATTTTTCAGTGCAACTCTCAAGTTAATTATTACCGATTTTAATTTATTAACTTAAATAAAGTATACTTTAATTGTCTACAACACTTCATTCCTCTTTGAATTATAATGACATCCCCACACACTTATAGTGTTAGCTTAGTATAGTCTGTGGTGTTAGCTATTTTTAAAAATATTTCTTAAAAAACAATATTTCCTAAAAAAATATTTCCTAGAAATAACGTATATGGCAAAACAACGTTTGCCGGGTCAGCTAGTAAATATATATAAGTCTTGATAAATAATAAAACATAAGGTTGGATAAGGATTAGGGTTTCTTTATCATAAAATGATTTGATTGACTTTTGTCGCACCTTATCAAATGCATTTAGCGTACTCTTTCCTGCATCTAGTCCTATCTTATCAGTGACTATCTCTGCCCAATCTCCCCACGTCTTCATAATGCTAATCAGAGAATAAACCTTGACGCGAACATTGTGAGATGTTGACGCAAGAGCCCGTTGTCTGGATTCAGTGTTACCTAAAATTCATTGACATATCTTAAGTGTACAAACCAGTACGACATACAACAGTCATGTGATTTTTGATCTTTCTTTACTTACAACCAATAAATCCTTCCGAAGAAAGCGTGACGTCCATTTGAATTGCTTCCTCTCTAAATAATTTCATTAGTAAAGGATACAAAGCGGCACCTGTTTTCTTACTCCTCCATGATAAAATATGGGGCACTGCAAGACCACTGTGAGCTATATCCACTAAAATGCCTAGCCATGGTAGTAAATATGGATATGGGGTGACCTAACCAAAAAAATATCTACATATTTTATTTGTTATTGAATAGTTAAAAGATTTTAAATTATTACTAACTTCAATAGTATCGATAATTTTATAGGGTCCACCAACTGCTATAAAATTTTCCAGAGTTTTTTCTTGCCAAATGACTGCTTGCCAAATAAAATCTCCAAAGCAGATCATAAACCTGAATACAGTATATAAATATTACTCTATGCTTGTGTTAAAGGATTTGTTATAGCAGTAGTTAAGGACATACCTATCTGATATCATTGAATCATTACATTTAGGAGATACAATCCTCACCATCCCATCGAGAGCAATATCAATAAAAGCACAACAATACTTTTTTTTAAGTTTGTCATTATTTTTCACCATTCTTTCCATAACAAAGAAGCTATATGTCATAGCTTCCTGTATGGCCAATGAAAAACGTGGCGAACAGAAACATTCGCAGCATAACGCTGGAAAAATAATAAACTTATTGTATATTTCATCTATATACATTACACTCTGAATTTGGTAAAACAATCTGTAGAATTATATGAAATTTCTAATACAAATAGCAAATAAGTACCTATTCGTAATGTATATGTAACTACAATTTCACTAGTAAGAATATTTGCGCCTGAATTATATGCAACTACTTCTACAAAGTTTCTAAATTCTTTGAATAACTAAATGAATAAATGAATTTCTAAATTTCTAAATTCTAAATGAAATTTAACAACAATCGGCAATAATGATTTTACTGCAACCGGTTGCCAGTGGTCTGAATTTTATAGAATGTACGCCTGTACATATACAACTAAAATTACAATTTACAAAATTACAAATTACAACTACAAAGAATTGTAAAAATTAATTGACTGTAGAATAAGTTATAAGAGTTTGTCTTAGTTTATAGTTATTATGGTAGAATAAGTTCCAGCAAAAATTCTGTGGCGAGAATAGGATTTTTGTCTTAAAACATTTAAATTTAAGAAAAACCAGCGAGAGACTTCTTTTCTTAAAATAAAGTAATTATTATTTTAGTAAAGTGCAGTTCCAGTAAACCATTAATTAAGAAAAATATTTATAGTAATTTTAATCTGAGAGAAATAAACATTAAAGTAAGTTACTTAAGTATTCATAAATCCCCATTAGCCAAAATAAAAATCATGTTACTTACATAATATTGGCGATATTTCGCATCCACAATTTAATTTTGCTACATTTTTTAAATATTTAATAACATTTTTACACTTAAAATATGTTGACATGTCAGAATATATAACGTCTACAAGTCCAAATCTTTCTTCATTTTCTTCCATTTTATATGAATTGAATAAAAATTTTACAAAATAGAGAAAAAAAAGTTATCAAAAAATAAATTAAATATTAAAATAATGCAGACGTAAAAATAATACGTATTTTGTAACCCAAACAATATTTCCCATAAATTTGGGGTAAAAAATATCAAGTAGGTAATTAAAATTTTATATATTTAAACAACTAGCTATAACAAATCTAAATTTGAAGTCTATAATTTGAATAAAATAATATAAGAAAAACAAAACGCAATCAATATATACACATGTTGATGGAAAAATTTAAAAATAAATTAACGCTACAAAAAGTGTTTCGGAAGATATCGGCAGATCCCTAAAAATCGGACTGCTAAAAGTCGAGTGGGTATAGTTAAGTTCATTTCCTCGATACTGAGTTTTAGTTTTATGTTTAAAGTAGCGCTGAAATTTAGGTTATGGCTAGGTTAAATTTAACGTTAAGTTAGTTGCAAGCGTTGTATAGATAACTATATCAGAAATTCAAAACCTCTACGCACGAATATCCACACTACTATTAAATATGGTTGAATCATTTTGCGCGCAGCGTTGCCGGATCACCATTGACCATGAAAAAAAACTTCTTTGAAGTAAAAAACAATTATTATATCTCGAATACAAAACAGAGAAGTGGAAATTTTTTTAAATTTATTTAAGAAACATTTTTCTTTACTGTCCAAGTTGTTTTCAAAATTCTATCAAATTTTTTTGTGTCTATCCAAAACTGAATCAGTTTCAATGACAAGTTTCAACTTGTGAAATATAAAGAAATGAAAATAATTACATTAGTTATAATAATTTATATTAAATAAAGTATATTATTGACGAACGATAAATGATTTCACAAGCAAAAACTTACATTTAAGGTTAAAAAATAAAATTAAAACTAAAAGTCAGAAGGTATTAATAAAGCATGCGTTATGTACATGTAATGGTCTTGTGTCCTCATTTTTTAGTGGTCGATTTTTCAATTGTTGATTGAAATTGATGTTAATAAATGTGTATTGGCGTGTCTATTTTATTAAATATCTAAATATTGACGGAGATATAGCAATTAAAAGTTTGAATTATAGTTTTAGCGCTAGAAATGGTTGGCCATATTTTCATGACGTGAAATGCATTTTAACGTCAGTTATTTGTTGAGTAGGTCAGTGCTGTGGTAATGTTCTGTAGCTGTTGGTAGTCAAATAATCAAGTCAAATCAAAGAATAATAAGTTTTTATTTTATTTAACCCTGCTAAGGCAGACATAATATTGAAATTTTATTGTTCCTTGAAATAGCTGTAAATAATATTTGATATATAAATACATATAGCAGAGATTTATGAGCTGTAAGGTTGGTAACCTTACACAAGGATTGTGATCTCACATGCACTTGGAATGTGTCAAACGTTGAATCCCTTTAATAATTAAAATGACTTTTTTAATTGTTAATATCTCTTAACATATAATGATTGGACATTTGAGGTTCTAGTAACCCACTTTATCAATATATAGTACACTTTTATAGAAATTAAGACATAGGACACAAGCCCATTTCTATTTTTTGAATAAGGAAATGAAGTAAATAATAAAACAAATTCAAAAAGGTTTTAAAATATATTGAATTCATCTATCTTAAAAAATACTTTAAGGATTATCTTGAATAAAATAAGTTTCGATACTTAATTCTTCGTGTTCTTTAGGTGATACTATATTATTATAACCTAATTCTAAGCTATCTAAAGTTTCTATAACGTAATCTTCAGAATTTTCTTCGTCATAAATAATATATTCTACAGCATCATCATTATTTTCTGGCACATTAGGAGCAATATTATGATTAACGCTTTTCTCTAGCTTCATTTTTTTTGGAGGTCTGTTGTGTGTCTTCATATGATTCTTTCTTCTAGTATTGGTACTATATGCTTTGGTGCATCCTGGAAACGAACATGGGTAAGGGCGTTCACCAGTATGGGTTCGAATATGAATTACCTAAAATACAACAATTTGTTAATAACTAAAGGATAAATATATGAAAAATTAAATAAGAAGTACTAACTAAGTGATCTTTAGTACAAGATGCATAAGTACAATAAGGGCATTTATGGGGTTTGTCATTCATGTGCCTCCGGATATGCTTTCTTAGAGCAGTATGCAAGGCGAATCGTCGATCGCAAAATTTACAGGGATATGGCCTTTCACCAGTATGTGTTTTGTTGTGGTCTGATAAGTTACCTTTAAAAATAAAATAAGTTAATGAATGTCAAAATTAACTAAAAGAAATTATTATATGCCAAAACCAATTACTTTTAGTTCTAAAAGCCCGTTGACAAACTGTGCATACAAACGGTTTTTCATTAGTATGGACCTTCCGGTGTAGATTTAAATTTGTAATAAACGGAAACCTAAATAAAAAAAAGAGTTAAGTCATGTCAATAATATATGTAATAACTGGTAATGTAGTATAATATAGCGTTTAAGCAATGTTTCTTGCCGTTAGGCTTTACATTCCTTAATTTACAATTAATTTATTCCTTACTTACTAATTCAAGAAAGGAAACAGTAATAGAGAGAAATGTTTCTTTTTTTTTTGATATTAGTAAAGAATTGTAAATTAAAGAATTTAAGACGTAAGTGGTAATTCAATTCATACATTTTTCCACAAAATTCGCAAGTATAATTTTTTTCATTTGTGTGTCGTATAAAGTGTACTTTTTCTTCTGCAGCAGTTTTAAATTTTTTTATACATCCTTCAATTCGACATGCAAATGGTTTTTCATTAGTATGTACCCTATTATGCTCCATCAAAGATGTAGGTCCTTTAAAACCTAAAGAAGATATTATAAACCTAACTGATATTATAAACAGTAATTTCGTAAGAGAATAAATTTATTAACTGTCTTACTTTTTCCACAAACATTACATAAATAAGATTTAAAATTAGTATGTGACTTTTTATGTTGATTCAAAGCTCCTGTCGAATTGAAAATCTCTTTACATATGGAACAAACAAAAGGTAGGGAATGATGTCTCAGATCGTGTCTCTTAAGATTTACTGTTCCAACTAGTTCAGTTCTACACTTAATACATTTAACTCGATCGTGAAAATATATCTTGTGTTGGACAACTTCATCTTCAGACACAAAATTTTTAAAACATTTTGAACAGTTATATTTGTACTGAAAAGAATAAAAAAAATCTTAAAAAATTGAATGCCAAATATGTCTTTTTACTGATAAATTACCCGCAAAATAATGTTAAATATATTTAAAGTTTATTTGAAATAAAAAAGTTGACCTGTTAAATAACATATTTTAGGTTTATATAATGTAAAATAACAGAACAAAAGTTATCTTTCGACATAAAATTACTCTTTCTGATGTTAATAAAGCTACTTATGCAAGATTATTTATTGTTATATATTAAATTAAAATATTTGTAAAAAAAACTCTTAATGTCTTCTGCATTTATTTAATGACAGTAGTAAACAGAATGATGTGATTCGGTAATTAATACTACGTAACTTTATGTAAAAAATATTATGTTAAAAAATACATGAGCACGTGTTGTGTTTAGATTTATATAATTATACAAATCTTTTCTTGTAGATACTATAGAAAAACTGCTTTATTGTCATATATTTAATTATGCGTCATATTTCAATACCGCAGATACTCACTGGCCCAAGCAATCCTTCAGGGTGTACCTCTCGTTTATGTTTTTCGAGATCAGATTGACGAGAATAGCTATAACCACAAAAACAAACAAATATCTTATCTTCCTTTACACTTTCAAGTAACATTTTATTACCCTTATTTCTCTTTCTACTTAAATTATTTTTTTCTACAAAAGTTTCAGTATTTATAATACCATCTAGTTGAGTTTTATCCATGATATATTCATCATCTATTTCAATATTTTGATATCCGACTTTACTGCTTTCTTTATTTTCGCTTAATTCAGTTTCCGATATTTGATCCATATCAGCAATGCTAGTGTATACATTAAATATTTGTCCTTCAATACTATAGTTCAAATGCATATGATTTTTTAATCTTCGATGTCTAACAAGATCGGACTTTCTGCAATAGTTAAGACCACATTGACATTTATAAGGTTTGAGATCTTCATTTTGATCTCCTTTATCTTCATTGGAAAGGGTCCCTAAAGGAAGTTTAGTTAAATTTGCACATAATAGTTTTTTAGACTGAGAAGTTCTTTCTTTATTATTTAGAATTTCAAAGTTTATATTACTAATGTCATTTTCGACAATATCTTTCTCTATACTTTTATTCTTTGTATCTAAGTTTTGCTTTGAAGTCATTAATTTTAAACATGCTTGTATATCGTGAAGATCATTGTCGAGATATTCAATATTTTCAAGTACATCATCATAGTTTTCTATTTTAAAATCATATTGTTCTATTTCAGATGTTAATTCGCTATCCATTTTTGTATTCAATTCATTATTTTCTTCGTCATTATTTAAATTAGATATTTTACTCATATTATACATTTCTAAGGTGGATTGCGATTCTAAACATTGGAGGCGAAAAAAATATGAGTCCCTCAGAGAGACCAAACATTTTAAACACACCGATTTTGGCAAATCATCTTCAAGTACAACCTTTAATAAAAGAATACATATTTAAGAATAATTAATTATGTATATACAATAATAATAAATTGACCCCATAATATCATACATACATTTATATTAGTACATTCAAATAACATATCGCTTATAAAAAACAATTGCCCGTTAACCTCAAACTTCGATAAAGTAGTAAAAGTTGTATCAGTTGTCGTTAAACATGTTCTACAGAGATTTGCTAGATTCATAATAGGATGTAATAAACCCAATTAATATATATTACTTAAATATTCTTTATTGCTATTGAATATAAAATAAACCACTTGAAAACAATTTGTATATAAGAGACTGTCAAACAAATGTCAATGTCATTACCAAAGATAATATATACTAGTCATTACTATTTTTACCTAACTTCTCTCTTTTAATTTAAACACGAAAATTAATATAATTCAATTTATATAGTGTTAATATCGTGACCTCATGTTAGTAAATACTTACTGTTGTATAATTATAGTGTTATTAATTTGCAACTACTGGTAAAGATTATTTTTGACAAATTATTTTTGTTTAAATAAAACACAAAACAAATCAGTTTGTACAATTAATAATTAAATCAATTTACACACATTCTGTTGACACTTAACTATTATATATTTAACAAGAATTCAAATACAATACAACTAAAAGACAAAAAGTACAACAAATATAAAACATAAAGTAATTTAACTCAAATTCTATACCATGTTTGTAAATCTATCTCTAATAGTATTCTCCTATGGCATGAAATAAATTAGCTATCCTGTTGAAAGTTTAGTTGTGATTGTTTCTTCTTTAGCTCGTCTTGCATTTCCAATGCCATTAATTTAAATTTGTTTCCCAAATCTTCATTTTTTTCTGTACCATCACCACGAAGATACATTTGAGCTAAATTCGCACACGCATACATATTTTTTAATTCACAAGCTTTCTTGGTATAAGCAAATGCTTTCGCCATGTCTTTTGGTAATAAAAATTCATCTGGTTTTTCTGGGACTATTAGAGATGGATCGTTTAAATTCTTTGGTGACGTTTTCTTCACACCAGTTATATACATTCCCGAAATATAATAGCACGCACCAGCATTCTTGGACTCACAACTTTTCTCTAACATTTGAAAACCCTGCAAGAAAAGGATCTTGATTTCTGAAACCTATATAGTAAATAATTTAAATAAAATAAGATAGTTGGCAAACCTTAAGAATATCACGCTTAATGTTTTTAAACAATGTATTAGATACACGCATGAGGCCTCCATGTAAACAAGAATCTGGATCATTCAATGTGCAGCCCTTTTCAAAATAATTCAAAGCCTGTAATTTATAATGCAAATACATTATATTATAAACTATTAATAAAAAGAAAAGAATTTATAATATACCTCTTCGTGATTTCCTTCATTTGAACGTTTTCCTTTACCCATGAAAGCATAATTACCGTATTTGTAACACGATTTCCCAAATCTCATATCATCACAGTTTGACTTATAAACCCTAGCAGCTTTCTCGAAATCTTTTTTTACACTCTCTAGATAGTCGGCCAACAAATGACATACTATAAACAAATTTAACAAATATTTAAACTCTTACATAATATATTTTATTAATTCCTTAAGGGAATAGCCGGTTGCTAAATACCTTCTGGTTTTTTTTCATGATAACATCCAAATCGATATTCAATACCCAAATTCTCAATAAACTCTTTAACTTCTGCTTCACTTTTAAGGTCATATGCCATTTTTATTACTTAAATTTATGTAGCAAACATAAGATAAATATTTAATACATTTAAGATTATGTACACTTTAATTTTGAATCCTAACCTCAATCTTGGATATTTTATCAAAACTGAAGACAATAAACTCAGCCAGATGGCAGCACTAGCGATATATTTACAAAATGTAACTTAACTTTTAATTAGAATATTTAAAATAATAACAAGTTTATTATTTTGATAATTTTAATAAAAAATCATTTTTCTATTTTTAAATAAAGAGCGAACGAATACTATACATTAAGTGCTTTGCACTAGTCCATACATATTTTTATTCATACATACATACATCACATGTCGAAAATATTTAAAATAAACCTAGAAAAATAAAATTACTTGGACATTTACTAAAAACTAATGAATTTTTTAAATTTATAACATTTTAACAGTCTTGCAGGTAGATTTACGAACACATAATTTACATTATTCATGCTATACAATATAGATCATAAATTTATTTTACACATTTAAAGATGTACAACAAATAAAAGAAATGTATGTTCGCGGATCGCCAGCTTAAATAAAAAATTATACTTCTATTTGTGATAAATATACTATTTTCCTATGTTTCATACTGAAAATATAAATTGTCTATTTTAAGTGCTTTAAATTATTAAATGACAAACACACGAAACCAAATTCTGATAATATTTTTAGTTACCTAAGTTATAATATACATGAGATTATTTTATTACTAAAATTAGTATTGAATTCATTAAATCATTTTAATTAAAAGTATTGTATTCATACAATAATTACGTATAGAACATTTAATTTAAATTAGAAAAACCCACCTATAGAAACACCCTAATACAAATAAACTTGTAAAAAAAACTTACAAATATGTATATGAATATATTCTTATGAACCTAGCTTACTTTTATTTCCTGCGATTATTAAACTTGTTGGCTACATTTAATGAAAGATGATAAAAACATTTAAAGACCACGTTACTTAATCAAAGAATTCATCATCTGAAATACTGTCCAGTTTTCTATCTTTAATGTTTGTTGATGTGTCTACTTTTGGTTTATTTTTTGAATCAATATTTATACAAACAGAAGTGGAAGCTATATCACTTACACACATAGCAGTTGTACTATCTCCACTAATGCTTGAGAGATTCTTATCTTCATTCTGTAATAAGTCCATGGAATCAGCTTCATCAGTTGGTTGCACACCCATTGGACTATTAGATTCTTTTTCCAAAAAGCTGAAATCTTCATCTAACCATTTTTCAGAACTTTTGGAACAAGAACCTGGTGATTTTGCTGTAGTAATTTCGGTATCATTTGTTTGTTGTAATGCATTTTCAATTTCCTCTTGTAATGTTTTATCGAAATCATCATTTACTTGAACACTACTTTCATCAGGTATATTTTCCAAGTCATCTAAGTTAAATTCTTCTGTTAATGAAATATCTTGCTTTGAAGGAACTTCTGATGTGGTTAATAGGTGCTCCGTTAGAATTTCATCGCGTTCTGTAGAAAGTTTTCCTGTATTTACACTAATCATTTCATTTGTTAGTTTGTCTAAATCATCCAAAGCAAAATCTTCTGAAACACCCATGTCTTGATCAATATTAGTTTCATCAAGTAATAGGTCTTCTTCATTTAATTGATCTCCAGTATAACTGGTAGATGGTTTCTGTTCTTGTGTACTAATGGTGTTCTCGGAAATACTTTTTGAATCACCTATACCAAATTCATCACTAAATTTTTCCAATTTTTTAACATTGTCTTGTAAATTTTGTATGTTTTCTATATTTTCTATTTCATTCAATACCATTTGATTAAACGATTTATTAGTACTAAATTTGCTAGGTTCCGTTACTTCATTAAGTAAATCTTCATCACCCTGAACTTCAGGAGAAAATCGTTCTTGAACGGTTGCTTCAATAGTTGAATCTTCAAAAACATGATGCTCGGTTTGCGGTATTTCATTAATTGTTTGTTGTTCAGCTCGTAAATTAATTTCTACTGCCATAGAAAGCGAAGTCTCAGACACTAATAAGTTTGGAGCATGTGTTTCACATGTTAACATCACCGAATCTACTTGTTTATCACTTAAGTCTTCTTGAGAAAATTGTTCTTCACTAAAAAGAACTTCAGTAGTTTTATCTTTATTAACACAATCTTGTTCTGTTTGTAACAGTTCATCACAACTTGTACTTTGAATTTCACAATCCGATTCTTTACTGACCTGCATTTCTAGTTTTGTGATTTCATTTGATAATTTATCAAAAGCTAATTCTTCGCTTACCGGATGTTTAATTATCGCGTCTTCAACAGGAACAATGTTTTTACTAAGGAGTTGAATTTCAGGAGCTGCGTCGACACTGCACAAATTATCAGAAACTAAATTTACATTAGATGAAAAATTATCAATGTTTTCACCAAATAATTCATCAATAATCGGTTCTTCATTGACTGATATTTGATCATCTTTATTAAGTTGTTCAGGGGGAACATGTTCAACATTGCTTGTTTCAGTTTCTAAAACTTTGCTACACGATTCTTCTTTAGTAATTGATGATTTAAGGATGTATTCAGCACTAAGCAATTCATCAGCAATCACTTGCTCTGTGACTTGTACTTGAATCACATCTTCACTAAATTGTTGATGGGGAATATGTTCAACATTCGTTACTTCAGATTCTAAAATTTTGCTAGTCGATTCTTCTTCAGCTTTGATAATAGATTCAGTAGTAACCATCTCTTTTGCAGACATTTCTATATTTATAGGCTCTTCAGATTGAGTTGTGGGACATGATTCATTAATAAGAGATTCTAATTCTTGTTCATAATTAGAATTACTTGATAATTCTTCTTCCATTTCATTAACATTGTATTCAGTTTCAGGAAGTGTAGATTCGCCTAATTCCATTTCAGTATTAGAATCCACCATCTCAATATTTTCATTACCATAATTTAGTTCAGGTTCTTTTAATACCTCATTATAATTTGGAGAATCTGGTCTACTTATCGCACATACTTCCATAAATTCATTTTTAGATGTGTTATCAAGTTCCATTTCTAAAGAAAATTTCTCTTCATTAACTAAATTTTCATCAAAAGCTTTATCAGTAGTCCGCTCCAAAACTGTTTCTTCTGTTAATTTATTTTCTTCCGATTCAATAGGAATATCATTATTACTTGTACTACTAACACTTGCAATAACATTATTTGTAATTTCATTAGATTCACTAGTTTCAAAAATGGGGAAAGTTGTAAGTTTACTTTCATCACATTGGGTTGCCAAGGTTCCAGATGACATGGAAATTACTGTATGATTATCGGAAAGTTCAGAACGCACATCTGCGACTGCAGAGTCGAGAATCAATGTATTATTCGTTGAATTTAAATCAGTCATAGAAATATCTTCAGTTTCGGTTTGATTTTGAGATTCAACACTTTCATTGACTAAAATTTCAGCGCCATCTTCTTTGCTTGTACTAGCGTCAGTTTCAGATGATAAGGTATTTGTAATTATGTCTTCATTTGCATCCATATTTTCCATACCTTTAGAATCTTCGTGTTCCGGTTCTTTTATAGAATCATTAGTTCTATCTATCATATCACTATTACTACTTTGTAAATTACTATTAATACTTAAAACATTATTCATTATTTCATTTATGGAATCAAACCTATTCTGATCATTAGAATCATTCGGATCATTTATAATGCTTTCATCATTTTCATTTGTTGGAGAATTAATTTTGTTATTTTGTTCACTCTCATGTTCCGACTCCATTTCCGCAGAACAATTGGCATCGGTTAAAACATTTTCATAATAATCTTCATCTATTATTTCTTCCTTTATTATTAACACAGATGTACAAGGATTATTGGGATAGTCAGCAACTGGCAAATTTATGTGAGAATCGTTTATTGCTGAAGGCTGCAGTTCTTCAGAATTATTACAAGTGGTCACCACATTTTCTTGACTAGCTTCAATTTCTGTGTTAGTGCTACTGCCGGTTAACAAATTCAAATGTTCAATAGTTGAATCGACTAAGGATTGTACACTAGTAATACTGATTTGTTGTGTAGTATCAACATCAGATTGATCTGCTACCTTCACTGGTTGTAATTCATTTTCTGACGAATTAGTAACTAATGAATTTATATCAGCAACTGATCGAACATTAGTTATACATATGTCCCTGACAGATACTTCTTCTTTGTTAGAAGTATCAATCTCTTGAACAATATTTTCTGCTACGTTTTGTTTATTTGTTTTCTCATTTATGACTTCAGATTTGGATAAATCATCCGATTGTTCTGTTTGATAGGAACTCTCAGGCAACAAATTTGATAGTTTTTGATCATCACCCATTAAAACATCTTCTGTAGTATTTAGAGAGTTATCAATTTGACTCTCAATATTCTCAGAAATTTGAGAACTTAATCCAAGAACATCACACTGAGAATCATCGACGGGAGTTTTACTAACTAAATTATCAGATTCAAGACAAGAAATAGGAAATTCGACCATACAATTATTACCAAAAATTAAATTTCGTTCCCTTGGTGTATCGTTCGAGGAAATAATTTGTTGATCTCTTACATTACTCTCTTCCTCAGAATGTATACTTATAGCACCCTGATCTACACTAGTTACTAATTGCATACTATCATTGGTACTTGTAGATATATTAGTTTCGGGAATAGGTATTATATTAGCTAAACTAATACTGCTTTCGGTCATGGTGTTGATATTACATATTTCTTCAGGATTGTTCATATTATCACTTGCACATGGTTCTGTTTCAACTGGTTGATCAATTATTGTAAGTGAAATCTGACCACTTGTTGCATCGAATTCTTTTCTTTCAATTGTTTGAACTTGACTAATTGATAAACTTAATTCTGGCATTTGTTCAGAAATATTTGTAAATTGTGGAGAAACTTCTGCATGTGGGGTGGAATTATAATTATTATAAGGGCTTTCCACATCATCTTCAATAATAATTGAATTCAAAGTGCCATGTTCCTTCTTTATTTTTAATTTTAAATGTGGTTTCGGCGGTGAATTTTTTAAAACCTCTTGGTCTACCTCCTCCTGTTTAATGTTTCTTGCAAGTTCTTCATTATAATCTTCACCTTCCTCTTCATAATCCAGCGGCTCATTTTTAACATGCAGTGGATAATTACATTCACTGGGTTCTGTGGAACTTGGCTCTAAATAAGAGTCATGACCATCATCCACATCCATCCTGTCAGCCGGTTCTTCTTTTATAACACGTTTGGTTATACCACTAGTGCGTGCACGATTTTCTACATCATTGTAATCGATATCAATATTTGAATCAACTGCTTCTGTTTTAATTCTGGTTCGAACTAACTTCTCATTCTTTTCTTGTTTCAAAAGAGGACTGTTTAATTTCGTCAAAGATTTCTTTGATGATTTTGATGGTAAATTATAATCCGGATCATTTGTGTCATTCATTTCTGAATCTTCATCATCAACATCATATGTTTTATAATTGCGAACACGAGCTTCATCTAACAGATATTCACCACGGCAATGCTTCTCATGAGATTTGAGTAATCTCTGTTTCGAAAAAACTCTTCCACAAAGATTACAACCTCCACTACCATCCGTGGAAGATGTCTGACAATTGTGATTGCATAATAAATGCTGTGTTACAAATTTCTTTCCACAGTCCCCACAAGGAAAATCTTCTACTTCATATTCTTTTATACATTGATTTCGTAGAAAATGTCTAGAAACAAATATTTAATTATTTTATCTTCTATAAATAAACAGCAGGAAAAAAATAATGCCGGTTTCATGTAATGTACCTGTTATACGTTGTAAATGATTTAAAACTGCCAATACACTTAATACAACGATACTCTGTGCCTGAATGTTTATGCCATCTATTATGCTCCCGCATTTCTTCTGGTGTCAGAAAAGCTTCTCCACAAGGGGTACATCCGAACTGATGAATTTTAGGTGAGTGTACATCGACTAAATGTTGTCTGAAATGAAAGAAATTAAAATTTTTGATACACCATAAAATTGTTTGTCTAAAACAACATAAAATGTTTATACTTAAAAACTCCCGCTGCTGCAAATCCTTCGGGACATATTTTGCATCGGAAGGGCCATACCTTCTGCTTGCAAGCTGGAGGTTTAAATAAAGGTTTGCTAGAACTGGTCCGTTTCTCGGCTACTAATCGTGATATTGAAGCAGGATTTTTTAAAAGCCTGGGCAAGTCTTGTAATCTATAGTGTTTTTAAGTTTATGTTATTGCCCTAATAATTTTAATATATTTACTTTAAAATTTACCTTGGCTTCTTAGCATGTTCTCTACCACGGTTACGTTCTCTCTTATTTGGTGTCTTCACTTTCAATAATGGTAGTGGTAAAGGAGGCTGTATTATTGGTTTAGATTCCGATTTTAATGCACTCTTTATAGGTTTTACTAAAAAATAATAATTCACATAAGATTCATTACTAAATTCACGCTTCTGTAATATTTAAAATAATTTTCAAGTTTTACTTTTTTGTACAGTTTCACTTGAGTAGCGAGTTTCTCTTTTGAATTCCTTTATTTCTTTTTTGATTTCTTTTTTAATTTCCTTCTTGATATCTTTCTTTGTAGGTTCTTTCTTAATAGTAGTAGTAATCTTTGGCTTATTACCACGGGACACTCTGGTCTTAATAGATGAAATTGATGTTTGAGCGCTAAAGAAAACTGGTGCATCAACGCCTAGAATGCAATCTGAGGGATTGTCTTTACGACCACTCTGAAACAGATACACATCAAGCGTTTTAATTTATAGAAAACTCAACGTTACTGAAACAACTTCACTCCTCATTCATTTAAACTTTTTTAAATATATATATAGTGAATTATATTATTAGACAGTATGGTAATGTAAAAACTTTCTTATTGTATTCTCCGAATAAAATAAATGTAGACCCGCTAAACACAGTTACGTATATGTTAAGGCTTAATCTAAAATAACGAAAGTTACCTCTTGTGTAAATAATCTTACCGAAATAAGGTTTTGTGATCTATTATACTGCTTTTTGAAAATTAAATCTATCTTATTGTGGATTAATAGAATCATAAAACATAAGAATTACAAATTGCAAGAAGTCCTTTATAAGAATTATAGAATTAAGTGGTAATAAAGTATTTTTATACTTCATTTTAAACAAATTTGGACCTTCTTAGATTAAATATAACTAGATTTCTCTTAGGTAAAATAATAGGTGTCGCTGACGGTTTGTGTTTAATAAGGAAATTATTTTTAAAAATAGTTTCGAACTGATTTCAATTAAAGAAAAAAGTGAATGGTATCTTAGCAACATTTATATTTGAAAAAATAATGAAAGTAGGATGGTAAATTACAGCTATTCTGAACCAACACAACTAATACTCACCGATACGACCATACCGACAGGTTGAGGTGCTTCTGTGGCTTTTAAACCAAGACCTAACACTTTTCGTATGCGTATATTTGTTTCGCAACACATTTTACGAAATTCAAAAAAATCGTTTACTTTATCCACACAAACACCACAAATTAAAGGAGGCATTTTGTCATTTTTGATCACCTGCAAGAAATAAACAGAATCAATTGAGAATGCAGCTGTGGTACAATTAAAGCTAATGTAATTGAGAGATAACTGATAAAATTAACATTAATCTAATAAAACAAACAATAAATCTCAATTCCTTCTGTTGCTTATACAAAAGCTTTTACCTCAATTGAAACACAATCAAGTATTTTTTTATTTAGCTCTGTGTCAGTTTCTCCCTCATCACTGTCATCTCCTTGTGCTAAATTATCTTGTATAATTGGAACTCTATACCCTCCAGCACTCCCACAAAGCCTACAAGACTGTAAAATGGCATTTTTACGTTCAGATTTTGATGAATGTTTGGACATATTTTATGAATTAAAACTAATCATTTGACACAAACATCCATTGAATAACTGTAATGAAGTTCGGAATCATTTCTCTTTTTAATGTTAAAAAAGTAACAGACCGCCAACAGAAAGATTAAATTATTGACCAGACGACAAGTAGCAATTTCAAATCGTAAGAACTCGTGAATTCTCGGACGAGCTTAGTAACTTAAACTGTAAAAACATGGACAGGCTATATATTTTAAATTATTATAATTATAATAAATACCAAATAAAGATAATATTAAATAAAGAATATTACTGATTACTATTATACTAAGTACATTTAAAATAAAAATTAAAACAGTAGGTGGAAAGTGGTTTGCTTCGTTGCTCATAGAAGCTGCATAATACCGTCGCATGTATTTCTTGTTGTGACTTTTTTTTGCTCTCTCTTCTAAGAGTCTATTACAGAGATAGACCTATATCTATCCACGATAAATTGCAATTTATACATTCAATATTTCAATATATAATTCAGTTATATCGAGTATTACCTAATTAAAATGATTAGTTCCTTATAATATTTATTCAAATGATATAACATTAAGAACTATACTTAATAATAATTTAATATTTCTTCAAAGTTCCAAAATTTTGAACAGGTTGAGAAATCCTTTTCTGTGTAGTTTATGTTGTTTTAAAGTAAGAGCTAGAAATACCAACAAAAAAATACTCAAACTTCAAGAATTTCTGAGTGATGTGAGAATGGTTACTCCTTAATTTCATTTGATTTCATTACTTCGAATCACTTCGAATTTTACATGTTTTGTAACGCGTCTGTCGAGAATCAATTCTGTCATTTTCAGTGGTTCTCTACGTCAAGCAGTGCGGTCTGGATAATTACTTTTGGAACGTCACATTTATTTAACAGTTTGCTTCATTTCCCAACTGTTGAGAATCATTCGTTAAATGTCAGTGTGGTTTGCAGTGGTTAGATTTTGATATAATCTGACATGTTTTTTTAGAAGAGAAAGGTGCTAAATTACATTAATAAGAGTGTATTTTGTAAATATAATCAGTAAATTAAAAGTTATTAAAAATGTTCAGTTGGCTAAGTAAAGAAGGTGAAAAGCAAGAATTATTTGAAAATGTCGTCGAAGGTCTCAAAAAAATATATAAGCAGAAGCTACTCCCCCTTGAACAACACTATCAATTTCATGACTTTCATTCACCAATGTTGGATGATCCAGATTTTGACGCAAAGCCGATGATATTACTTGTGGGACAGTATTCCACAGGTAAAACAACATTTATTAAGTACTTGTTGGAACGTGATTTCCCAGGAATTCGGATAGGACCAGAACCTACAACTGACAGATTTATTGCAGTTATGTATGATGACAAGGAGGGCGTCGTTCCAGGCAATGCTCTAGTTGTTGATCCCAAGAAACAATTTAGGCCTTTAAGTAAGTTTGGAAATGCGTTTTTAAATCGTTTTCAATGTTCGAGTGTTGCATCACCGGTACTTAAAGGTATATCAATTGTTGATACACCTGGTATTTTATCTGGAGAAAAGCAGAGAGTAGATCGTGGTTATGATTTTACTGGAGTACTGGAATGGTTTGCAGAGAGAGTAGACCGTATTATTTTGCTCTTTGATGCTCATAAATTAGATATTTCTGATGAATTCAGAAGATCTATTGAAGCTCTTAGAGGACATGACGACAAAATTCGAATTGTTCTTAACAAAGCTGATATGATTGATCACCAACAATTAATGAGGGTTTATGGAGCATTAATGTGGTCTTTAGGAAAAGTTCTACAAACTCCGGAAGTAGCTCGCGTTTACATAGGCTCTTTCTGGGATCAACCCCTTCGATATGATGTAAATCGAAGACTTTTTGAGGATGAGGAGCAGGACTTATTTAAAGATATGCAATCTTTACCGCGTAATGCTGCACTTCGCAAACTAAATGACCTAATTAAGAGAGCGAGATTAGCTAAAGTGCATGCTTATATTATTGCTGAATTAAGAAAAGAAATGCCCTCAGTTTTCGGAAAAGATGGTAAAAAGAAAGACCTTATTAAACATTTGGGACAAACTTACGATAAACTTCAACGAGAGCACCAAATTTCACCTGGAGATTTTCCTGAAATTAAAAAGATGCAAGAATGTCTTCAGCACCACGATTTTACAAAGTTTCATCCCATCAAACCAAAATTACTGGAAGTTGTTGACAAGATGTTAGCTGAAGACATCGCCAGGCTTATGGCTATGATTCCCCATGAAGAGATAACAACGACAACAGAGCCCTTAATTAAAGGTAAATAATTTTGTATATTTTATTCGTCTGTAATATATAATTCTTTTTAAAATCAGCTTATCAATTTACATAATGCATTTGACCTGATCTCTATAACCTTTAATAATTATCATCATCCTCTACTCTTCACTGTTAAAATAATTATGTTTTTATTAATTATTTTATTCCATATAAACAAATAAACTATTTACACAATTTGTCTACTTTTATAAACCACGTTTTTATACTTTTTATCTGAAGCATCTTGTTGGCATCTTAATTATTATGTAATGTTGTGTCTGGCATTATTTTAGCTATTATATTTTTAAGCTCTGAGCTCTTGTGTTTTATTCACCATATTATTCTGCACAAGTTTTCGTCCTTTACTTTGTATATATTTTCATTTTGATGTTGTAAACAGTTGTAAGAAATTTTGGGTTGGTTTATTATATAATATTACAAAACCTAATCGTAGTACCATACATAGTATCTATTTTGTTACATTGTATATATATATATATATATATATATATATATATATATATATATATATATATATATTTACTAATAGTTCATTGATTTTTAATGATCCTACTTTAAATTTAAATATTAAACTAGGTAAACAATGTGACCTTAAATACTATAATGAAGTCTACCCTTAGTTCAACAACTTTTTAGGAATAATAGAATCTTAATATGTCCTTTTTAATGGTAATAAATTCTCTTTATTTGTACACGTTCAAATAAAAGATTACACGAATTGCATTTTTTTTTTAAATTACTTCATACCATTCCATCAACTATCTTAATTTACGTGACCCTAAGTCTCACGTTAGATAAATAAACAATTTAATATTGTAAAATGATTTAAATTAAAAATAAATGTTGATTCATATTTATAATAGTAATAATCATAGATAAAATTCCATACAATAAGAATTTCTATTATTAGAGGTTTGGTCATGTACTATAAAATATATATAAAATACAATGTAAAATTTAGGCGAATCAATATTCTATATGTTTGTTTCTTTTGTAAACTTTTTGTTTTATAAAATAACTTGCCTGGGAACATAGTCATATCAAAAATTAGAAAATAATACTTTTGGAGTAACAGTGAGACTGTCACAAAAATAAAAATTATATTATAAATTATGTAAGGATGTTATGTATATGTAAGGATTACTTTACATAAAAATCTTTACCATTTACGTAATTTTTATAATGTAAGATTATAGAACGAAAGTTTTCTGATTTTAATATACTTTTTATGCGAAATTATATTATGTTTCATAATGTCTTTTACATATATTTAATGACTATGTAAGGAAATTATGTTAAACTTCGGTAAATAATAAAACATAACGTTAGGTAACAAATATTACGTTAATTATTACATGAATGTACGTTTTGTTCTTTAAATCTCTCTTTAACCCGTAATATCTTTTATAATATTGTGGTATTAGTAAAACCTAGGCTATAAAGACAATATTTCCAACTAATTGTGCATTTAATTATCGCTTTATTTGCAGATATAACGAATCGTTAGTCGGTCACACTATTTAGCGATTGTAGTATAATATATACGAACTAAATACGCTTAAACACGTAATTTGATTATATAGCGTACAGAAGATAAGGTTTATGATTCTATAATTAAAACCGTATATAAATTTTTTTGTTGCTACATTTATTTTTACATTGATTAAATAAAATGCAATCTTAAGGTATATGACCTTCTTAATTACCTGACTTCTATAATAGTCATAATTTTTTTTGTTAATTTAATTTCTTGAAATATTACTTCCTTTGATTTTAGTTTAGTTTTATTTACACATAAAACCGTTACTACCTCTCGGCTGGAACTCATGCTTTTTGCATATAACAAAAAGATTTATTTTTTTAAAATGCATAAAATAATTAATACACTACAAAGAGAAAAATAATTTGTCATAATAAATGCGATGAGTTCATAGTAAAAATGTGGGGCGTTTTTGATAATAATATACAATATACATCGTATCTTAGTTACATATTTTCCTGCAAGCAACTTAAATTTATTATTTACATAGTTGGATGCATCAATATATTGACTCTTATGTAGTCATTGAAGTTATTAGGAAATCTTTTTAATATTAAAAAAATCAATTTTACATATATCGGTATCTTAGCTTATCACCAGTTTTTCTGAACTGTTGCAAATTTCAGACCAGTTGTGTTGTAATCATATGTTATTAAGAGCAATTGATCTAGCATACATTCGAGGTAACTGTATGACTTGACATCATAAAACTTGCCAACATAATGGGAGGTAGGCAATGTTGGAAGAGTACAGAAAATATTTTAACGTGAAATAAAATATAATTGCCATTTTTGCTAGTTTATATATATAGCAACATTACATTGTTAATTTTTTTAATAATGATAATATTTTTAGCTTACACAGAAATATTTTCGATATATCTATTAAGTGTTACATAACTAATAATGTTGGATTCTCGAAAAAATGTTAATTTAATCTATTAATGTTCGATAAGTTATCATTTTATGTTACTATCAGGCTGTCAATAATGTTTGTTAATATATAGACATAGAATTTATATAATTCAATATACATCCTTAAATTATTCCTAATATTATTGCAAAATACCGACGGTATACATTTTTATTTAATGGACATACGATATTAAATTATCTCTGATTAAATTTTAAGGAAAATAAAATATAGTTCGCATGAAAACGTAACGATTAAAATCTTGAAATATTGATCTACTAAAAACAATATAACATTTTAAAGAATTTATTGATTGTAACATTTTTAACTAATAATTTTAATTCTTTTTTATTAGCTGAGCACAGTAGCGAGGACTTGGTACGAGGTAAAAATGTTGTATATTTGTTTAGACACACCTTGTAAATGCACCAATACATTTTACGCAAACATGCTTCTGCAAAAAATGCTTATTTTGACATGATTCATTTATTAATATTTTAAAGTTTAGAAAAATTAACCTGCGTAGAATGCTAATTTCATGTAAAATATAATTAATCTTTATCATCGAATATTTCGTAAGTTTATTAAAAGAAGATATCAAATCAAGAAGAAATTATACCAAGTGCCTCAAGAAACACAAATTAAGTGACACAAATTAATGTATCATAAGGGCAAAAAGAGTCTCACAAGAACCTCCTATATCTTAATGCAACTCTGATTACAAGCAAGGAAATTCAAATAAACTTTAGTTATTTAGCGTGCATAAGCATAGGAAGTGATATGATAGGAACAGCCTTGACTCAGTTGTATAGATTGTTGCAATATATACGTAATGAACTTAGCAAAATGTAAATTAGTGGACAAGTGAACAAAAGATAATCTGTATGTATCAGTTACATTATTGGAGGCCAAATCAACAACAAGACTAATACATAGCTTATATATACAAGGATATATTAAAGTTCGGTATAAAAGTTAATTATGAATATCATTTATCTATGTTAATTAATTGTTTTATTAAAATTAACACGTGATTCAATTAAATTAGTTATATAATCAGTTCAATGAAGAGATAACAGATATATTAATAATATTCATTGTATTTTATTTGTTATAAATAATTAAAATTTGTCATCAAATGCGTCAGTGTACAAAGAATAAATGAATTATTGTATTTTGTCAATCTATAGATTTATTGGTCATCGGTCCAAATATTACTTGATTCTTTGGTTCATTATAATTTAAAATTAAACTTTGATTTATTGATAATAATTACCACAGATACTTATCTAATGACTGACACATTATTGCACATTAACAACGACACTATTTTGTGTGCATTAAACCTTATATTTACATAACATTTATGTAGCACATACATGACTTACTCTACCTCAAATTATTTAGATGCTTATCTTAATTATTAAGGATATTTTTTGCATTAATTGTAATATAATACTTATAATTGTATATATATGGGATAATAATACCATAAATACTGACAACGTAGTAAGAGGTCGTCTTTGATTAAATATAATAAATAGAAATAATGAAAACAGCGCCACATTAGGGTGGTGTGACTCCTTAAATAATTTTATCGCCTGAAGTTATTAGTTCACTCTATATAAATATGAAAAATATTGTCATTAATTTTTTGAATGAACTACAATAGTTTTATTTAACTACTCTGTAACAAAAGAACTATTTCTGTTATCGGAACACTCCCTTCCTGTTACGATTTCATTCAAATTAAGTATTATGATTCTACAATTTTATTTGATGATTCATTAATCTTCTTGATTAACTTTTCTTACATAATAGAAAAAAGGGATTTAACTTTTTGTGTTATTTTAATATTTAGGATTAAAAATACTCGTATTATGTGATTTGAAATTATATGATCTGACTAGCTTGCGTGACAACTCGAATGCGGAAAAATTACTTTCATAGAACGTATAAAATGTTTTTTTAAGAAATTTGAAGTGAAGATTTTCATCTAGGGGCTTGTTAAATATGTTATTTTCTACGATTTTACAATTAAGATTTTAATGCTCTACATGATTTTTTTACAATTAATTTATATCACATAAATATTCCATTTAAAATACACTATAATTAAATTTAATCTTTAGTTATCGGAAATAATTCGTAATAAATTTCTATCAATTTACTTCTATTCTCTTTATGTGAGTTTATGCTGTTTCTGATACTTTGATTTTATCTAATATATATATGTACATAAATGAATGTATATCATATTATATCAGTAAAAGATATAATTATAAGGCCATTGCACTTGACTAAAATTTAAAAATATCAAAAGTTTAAATTATTTTTATAAAATAATAATATTATAATATACGTAAAAATATATTGTGATCCATTTAGGTATATTTGTAGAATGATAATACATTTTTGTGTAAGATATCCAGGTCGGCTACTACTTACACTATATCTGAGGGTCTTACATCATAACAGATATACTGATACCAAGGCATTTAATGAATCATATTATTTGAAAAAAATGTGAGTAATTATAAAAGCCATAACACTTGGAGGCCCAGTGATGTAGTCGATTTAACAAATATTTTTCAATTTCTCCTTAAAATACAAATAACGGAAAAACGTCTTACTGGGACCAATAAGGTTTTTGTTTTGTATAATTATAACTGGTTTCACAGATCAACCTATAATGTTTCTATAATTTATATTATTGATAGACTTTTAATTGTTAAATATCCATAAATCACTTAAAGGAAGACCGTTTTATGGTTTTATTGGTGTAAGTAAGAAGGTATTTTTATGATTCTAATAGCAATAAAGTAGGTAACTGTACCATATCTTTAGATAATATTTACATAAACGCTAAGTTTTTACGTTACATAATTTGTAACTGTGCTTAATGGGAAGGGTTTTTGTTTAACCATGTAATTTTATTTGAAGTATTCTTTTTTATTTTTTTTATTTATAAATAATATAATATTATGAATCTCTGAAAATATGAATTTACTTTTACAGTAACAGCGGATATGAAAATACATTAATGGTCAATAGTTGGTTATCTACTATATGTAGTTATCTACTTATCAGTAGTATTCTTGTTAATTTCAAAACAAAATTGTAAAAATACAAATTATCACTGTTCAGTACAAAATTAGTACAGAACATAAGAAGATGTCTCTGTTGGCATTCCAACATTATAATGTATTGTTGTCTCTAATAGAAGTAATGCGCATGACTACAATACGACGACTGCTGTACGCTACAGCGATATGGCATTCGTGTCAGTTGTGTTTTGGGCTTCTACACTGTCAAGATCATAATTCCCAACCATCTTGTTATTATAAGAATGTTGGTTCAAAGTAATTAAAAAGTGTAAAATTATTTTATCATTAAACAATTGAATAATTATTCAATCTACAAATACTCGCATGGTTTTATTTCGTACATGCGAAGCTGGTCCTTCGATGCCTTACAAAGCCGATCCTTCGAGTTTATTAACCGCGTGTGTTTTTCATTGTGTTTTTGGCGTTTTTTTACATTTGCCCCTTGGCGATTGCCATTGATTGGGTAATTGGGACGCTCTATTTTGGCGGATTCACGGAGGATTTGGATATTTTACAATTACATTTCCAGAAGCCTTACAAGCGAAGCTGGATATTTTACAATTACATTTCCAGAAGCCTTACAAGCGAAGCTGGATATTTTACAATTACATTTCAAGAAGGTTTTAATTCCTACAAAAAAAACTGGCCTTACAAGCCATTTGTACCCGCGTGTGATTTCGTGGTGTTTTGAGGTTACATCTGTATAGTAACCAGCACAAGTGCAAGCTATTTTGTTACATTTACCCTATGGCGGCCTGGCAAGTCATCAATTGCCATTGATTGGGTAATGCAACGTTTGATTTAAGCGGATTCGCATATAATTTGGATTACTACACGTTTATATTTTAAGAAAAATTATTCATTACGGAAGAGGATACATGGATGCTGGAGGAGAGTAAAATACTTCTTTACTCATGAAGGTACAAAGCTATTATTACTATCTACAAGTACCGATTTATTAAAAACTTCTTATGTTGCTGGATTAACCTGGATTAGTTTTGTCATCCACGTTTCATCTATCATATAAGTACGAGATTATCACCTAAGCAAGATGGAGGGATTGAAAAGGCTCAGAACGGCGCGGACGACTGCAAAAAGTGCAATATCACGGATGGACAATTACGTCAGCGACCCAAGGGCTCTCGACTCCGCTACAGTGGAGGTGCTGCAGGTGAAAAAAGAAAAGATGATGACTACATTCCAATCGTACGAGCTCACGCAGTACAGCATTTTAGAAATTGATGATCAAGATGAGGAAGACATTGAAGAAGTTGAAGAAAAGTATTTTAATATTATTGCAAAATTAAATGCTAGCATCAAGAAGTTAAAAGAAGTTAATAGGCCTGAATTAGTTCCATTGAAGCTCCCAGCGGTGGAAATTCCAACCTTCGATGGCAAGGATATAACCAGGTTTAAGCCCTTTTATGAGCTCTTCCAAGCAGTTGTTCATAATAATACCTCATTGTCTGATGTACAAAGACTTTTTTATTTGAGAAAGTATCTCGTTGATGAGGCTCTCTCAATAATTATAAATCTGCCGCTTGTGAACAGCTCATACAAAGAGGCTGTTGATTTATTGTTAGCTCGGTATGAAAATAAGGCGAGATTAATCTTTTATCACATTAATATAATACTTGATATTCCCAACATGCAGAAAGGTACTGCAGTCGATATAAGGGCTTTTTTATGTCAAGTAAAACAGCAATTACAAGCGTTAAAAAATCTTGATGAGCCTGTAGACAAGTGGGATATGATTTTAATCTCGGCCTTAAGTAGAAAATTAGATATCGTTACTAACCGCACTTTCCACATGGAAAGAAATTTAGAAGAACTGCCTACTATGGCAGAATTTATTTCATTTTTAGAAAGACGTGCAATTGCACTTGAGTATAGTTTAGATTATAAAAATATGTCACATGACAATAATAATAAAGAAAAATTTATTGATCCACAAAACACATTTGGAAATGTGGTTCCAAGAAAATTGTATAATAAAAATAAGTATTCACATAATAATATTGTATGTAATCTTGCTATTTGTGAATATACAAACCTTGAGAATGTTATGAAACAATCTTGGACAACTGAGAAAGTCCCAGAGGAATCAGATAAGTTTTCTGAGGATTACTTAAAGGCTGAACATAAATTTCAAAATTCAGTAGCACTTAAAAATAATTTAACTGTTGATTTGCCATTACTCAGCCTAGTAAATAAAATAGAATTGGAGGATTCTTTCTCAGTTGCCCCGCAAAGATTTAATGTGTTGGAAAAAAGATTTAGACACAATCCTTCATTATTGGAGGTTTATAAAACATTATTAAACAGATCAACCAGTATTATGACATTAGGTTTAAAACACAATATTATTTTTATAAATATTAAAATAAAAACAAATTTAATTTGCTACAAGTCCAGTGTAGCTCCATCAAGTAAGGTACTTACAATACCCCAGCTTGAGATTATTAGCGCAGTGTTGCTGGTGCGAATCAAACAAGCAACAAATAAAATTTTTGATTCAAATACAATACTTCCATCAGATATTAATTGCAATGTTTACAACATTGATGTAAAACAAACATCTGTACTGTTGGAATTGTTAAAAGATAATTGTTTCAATAACATTGTAACTATTGAGTTGATGATTGTTGTGTACATTATGCAAATGATAATGTATGCTACATTGATAATTATGGTTTCTGTTATATTTAGGATAGTAATTAATTTGTTTTATATTATTTTCACAAAATTATGTAGACTACCATAGAGTTAAGAAGTTTATGTTATTTTGTGTAATTTTGTTTATAATAGTTTTAAGAAGTTCACATTATTTTTTGTAAATTGGTTTATAATAATTTTATGTAACATTGTATAATTTGATATTGGTTGTGAGCTTATCTACTTCTGCTGGCTGGCAATTTATGTTCAGTACAAAATTAGTACAGAACATAAGAAGATGTCTCTGTTGGCATTCCAACATTATAATGTATTGTTGTCTCTAATAGAAGTAATGCGCATGACTACAATACGACGACTGCTGTACGCTACAGCGATATGGCATTCGTGTCAGTTGTGTTTTGGGCTTCTACACTGTCAAGATCATAATTCCCAACCATCTTGTTATTATAAGAATGTTGGTTCAAAGTAATTAAAAAGTGTAAAATTATTTTATCATTAAACAATTGAATAATTATTCAATCTACAAATACTCGCATGGTTTTATTTCGTACAATCACGTAGAAATTTTGATATTTTCTATTTCAGAATTTAGATAATATTTTTGAATTGTAGCAATGTGTAGATTATTGTTCTTCTTTAATGTTTAACACTAATGGAATGACAATTTTGTGGTAGATAACAATATACTCTATATTTTTATAGAAATTTTCTCTGATATAACTAAAAGTATCGTATTTTACTAACCACAACCACATTAAATTATATTTCTTTTTATATGAAATTTAATGAATTTGCAATTTAAAGAAAATTTACTATTATTACTTTATTTTCTATAGTCTATATTACCAAACTTATAAAACGTTTCTTTTGACCTACTTTATGTACTTGGTCTGAATACACTACATGGAATAATAATTATGTATAACTGTTTTTAATTTAAAGAAATTATTTGCTTTGTGATTTCGTATGTATATTATCAAGTTATTTAACATAACACTGAAAAAAATTGCTTAGATTGTTCAAATTGATAACTATTTATTTTATTTGTGTATTTAATAAATAATATTAAAGAAATTAAATATATAAAGAAACAAATTTCTTCATCAAAATTTCTTTTATTAAAATGGTCAAATATACTGAGATATTAGGTAGTGATTTTAACATATTACATTATGTAAATATTTTCTTGGTCCTGTTGTACTCAAACTAGGCAACTAATATAACTTGATATGCTACTTATTAAAAGCAAATATCATCAAAGCATGGCTTGACAACAAACCGGAAATACATTTGCTATATATATATGAAATATTAATGTATAAATATTGAAAATTGATTTTATTTTTAGGTGGAGCTTTCGAAGGAGTCGAAGACACCGTGTCTCCATTTGGCTATAAGCGTGGTGAAGGTATTGATGCTGGTTCAGGAGAACCTGAATGGATTGTCAACAAAGAACGACATCGGTATGATGCTACCTTTGATTCGTTAACCCCAGTAGATGGAAAAATAACAGGCGCAGGTATGAATTTATAAATAAAAAGAAATATTTTGATGTCTTTTTTAAATGGAATTTATTATAAACTAGGCTATTTAAAGATTAATTAAAGAGTATTTAAAGTTTAATAAGTACTTCGTTATATAGTTAATATTTATTTATTAATTTATATTATCATATAAATGCATAATTACAAAAATTCAATGAAGTACACTTTAAAGTAGAAAACATCTGAGGTTGCTACCACGTATCCATAGTTTCATGATCAATTTGTACATCCCATAACATTTGGCTGCGAAAGAAACACAGGACATTATCAATTCCAATTTATTTGTCTCTTAACATTTCATTAAGCAATTGAAACAAATACCTCAACGCAACAAGTCAACACTTTAACATTATGCAAATTATGTAATTAATAGCATCATGTAAGCATGTGTAATATACATTTTAACAGGATGTTTTTATTTTAGAGACGACCTAAAAAAAGATATCATATGCAAATTACACTAATCATATGAAAGAAAGAATATTAAAATAACATAATTGTTCATATTATTTTAAATATATTCGTTAAATAATTTGAAGTTTTAAATAGAAATGACAATTATGCCATAATTATTTATTAATTTTCAGCTGCAAAATCGGAAATGGTGAAATCAAAACTACCAAATTCTGTATTAGGAAAAATTTGGAAGCTTTCCGATATTGACAAAGATGGTCTTCTAGATGCTGATGAATTTGCGCTGGCTATGCATTTAATTCAGATTAAAATTGATGGACATGAGTTACCAACAGAATTACCAGAACATCTGATTCCTCCAAGTAAAAGAGAATAACCTTAACATCCATAGAGAATATATTGATTTGATAATGTAAATAAATAATTTGTAAAAGATCAAGTTTAATTAAATAGTAGAACTTCCATGATTCATATTAATTTTATAGATAACTTTGAATATGTTGGTTTAATGTGTATAGAAAATGATATATGGTAATTTATATATATAGAGTTATACAACTGCCTTTAATTTATATATGTTTATATTTTTATGTATATTATATAATCAAAAAATATATTTTTGTAATATTTTTTACAAAATTTCTTTGTAGATATATCTTTTATATAATTTTAAAATGAAACATGGCAAGAACTATTTATTTATTATTTTATTTTAATAAAATAACAAAAGTATTTTTGAAAATTCCATATTTTATACATTTTCAATACAAAATTTATAATAAAATAAATTTTAAGACTTATATTTCTTACATTATAAAAGTATTTATTTACTTTTTAATTATGTGTGCTGTAAATACGTACTAAAACCCACAATAACTGCAACACACCAAAGGTTACCTTATTTAAAACATTATCATAACGTTTTCAAAGACTATACATTTCATCAATCCTAATCTAAACGACTAATTAAAGGCCTATTGTTCCTAAAAGGCGTTTTATGTCGATACAAGGCACTATTATTAAAGCACTTAACATAAAGTGATTATTATTGAATCATATGATAAATATGGAATCAAACCACAATGTGATGTGAATTATATTATCAAATAGATCATTTACGTATAAAATCGCCATTTAACTTAAGTGATATAATACAAAACGTAATATTAATAGATTTTAAATTATTATGTATAATTAAATATCAATATATATAAGTTCTCGTTATAATAAATCAAGAGTTCAAATCGAATTAAGTCATCATGCTGTAATATCTCACATTGTGGTTTGTTAGACTTTTTTGTTATACATATTTTAATAGTTTCGTTGTCAAGTTTATATTATTTACACATTTTAAGTATATTTAAATCATAAATCAGTTTATAAACACTATATCAAAAGCATTAATTCAAAAGTAAAAAAATTACAAAATATTTAAATAACATTTTAGTAAAACAATTAACTGTTAAATTTGAAAACTTTAGAATTATATTTTAGCACGAAAATAATATTACATTTAAAGAATTAGTTATGTAAAAATTATGTAGCAGATACGTTCGTGTTTACTAGATATGATCTACAGAAAATGTTATAAAATGGTCACAGACTAATAATGTGAGTTTTATTCAAATAGTCTTTCGTGCTATTTTAGGGTCAACAGAGAAGAGATACTAACACTTATTTTAGAATAAGTCTTTATATAAGACGGAAAATAATATCTACAAAAATGTTATTTAAATGAAAAAATAATATATATTAAAACTATATGCATTAAATACAAGCAATCAATTATTTAAACAAATATTTTATAAAAACAAATATATATACATATACATATGTTGCTTATAGTAAAATACAATAAATTATTATTGAATACATCTTTTAATTTTTTTATTCATTTATTTAAATTATAATTATATAACTAAAATGAAATTAACGTTGTCCATTCGAAGTAAAATTATCTATACCATATAATAAAAGACATCATTTGATGATAGATTAACTATTTATGCGGTAAAAGAATGGGCATTATTTTTTTTACACGACTTTATTTATCAAACGCCTTACTATATAAAATTAGATACGTAAATATAAGGCAACGTGCAGAGCAAAGACTAGTCGTGCAGAGCATATATTTTAAGTTATTAATAAAATTGAATTCCAAAAATAAATCTGCCTGTAAATCAAATAGACTTTATTAATTTATTCGAGCAATGTCTAGAGTCAAGGAAGCTTTCTTTTAAGAAAAATATTGTCTATGCAATGGTCTTTGTTTTTTATTTTCTAGTACAGAAGACATTACGTTTTTTGTTGCAAAACTAACTGCACTGTCTGAAATTTAACCGAAAATATTCAAAACGAAGGCAACATTTTTCAATAATTGAATAGAACAAAATTGGATTACAGACAAATATAATATTTTGATTTGAAACGTCTACAATGTTTAAAGGATAATTTAAATACCAACAGGGTTCGGTAAAAATATCTTTTGAGGATCGAAATTAATATGTTTGATAATATAAAAATAATAATTGTGATAATGTAACACTGTCATAATACACACTTTTATTTTTTAGGCACAATTATGTAACTTTGTAATATTTATTTAAAAAATATTTACTATAAAATATAAATGGTTAAACAATAAATAATCTATTTATTAAGAATTAAATACACAAATAAATAAATCTATATGTCTAATTGTTAATGTTCAAGAATTTTGGCTATAATTATTGTGCCTATAAAATATACAAATATATCTAAAAAAAAGTTCACGTCTTTTAATTACTTTTCTGGTGTTTGTCTTTTTTTCAATATATAATTATTTTTGCTCTAATTAACTTTTTGATGAGTTTATCAATTCAAATTTCAAATTCTCAAGATAATTTGCCGCCATCGTTAGTTACGAAACTGCATTCTGGGTATATTGATGGCTGCCTCAAGATAAAATGAGATAATGTAGAAATCAGTAGAAATGTCATTAAATTTGATTTGTTTAACCTCTAAAAATAAGGACAATTTTGATAGAAAGTAAGATGAAGTGTAATAATATGTTACATATTATAAACAATTGTATAAGATTTTCAAAAACAAATTAAGTCTGTGATAATTATAAATAGGTAGTCAAAAAAAAAAATTTTAATTTGTTATCATTCCATTGCTAATTGTAAGAAACATTGATTATTTGATTTGTATAAAAATATACTTATATATTATGTATTTTGATGACGTAAAAATATTACTTCATGTTTTTTAATGATGAAGCACTAAATATTTACGATTCTTAATCGTTGAATAAGTATTATAAAACACATACATGCCTATCAAACAAACTCATAATAGACTTTGATTTGTTTGTTTTAATAAGTCACAAAGAGAGATAATAAAGTGTTAGAGATCTTGTTGTTTATAAGTTACAAATTAGTGACTTAGTAATTACCATAATAATGGTTTGTACATTTTGTGGAAAGCGATGTACTATGGCTCATTATGTTTGCATTTTGGGAATATTTATTGGAATCGTATTAGTTGCATACGCAAGTTATGCCTTACAAATAGATTCTACATCTGTGGAAGCTCAAAAAAGTCAAATGGAACCAGCTGCAAGTTCTGTTATTATGACCAGCTTGGTTAGTATTCATTCTAATATATTGGTGCAGATACACATTATACTCTTCTAGTTGTCAATAGCATGAACAGATCAGCATGGGATAAATAATATTTCCAATAAACTACTATAAAATGACATCGCTGCAAGATACATTAGCATATTTTATAAGCATGTTTTTATTATTTTAGATATTTAGACATGGTGATCGAACCCCAACGAGTTTTTATAATAATGACCCACATAAAAATTATAAGTGGCCTGGTGGACCTGGTGCCCTGACAAAAGTAAATACTGAAACTTACAGTTAATAATTGTTTCATTATAAATGTTAAATAATATAAATCATATTCTTTACAGAAGGGAATCCAGGAGCTATTTAATTGTGGACAAAAGTTGCATATTCGTTACAAAGCCTTACTTCCAGAAAAAGAATATTTTTCAGATGAAGTACATGTATTAAGCAGTGCCGCTGATAGGTAAAATCAAATGACAAATGATGCAGTGTTTATAGAATTAAAACAGAATGTATAATGAAACAATATGGTTTTCTTCTAGATGTATTGCAAGTGGGCAAGCTTTTATAGCTGGTTTTCTTCCACCACCAGATGATTGGATTCTTCCTATTAAATGGCAGCCAGTACCTATTAAATATTTTCAAAGGCTGGAAGATTCTGTATGAATAAGATATTAACTAAATTAACTTTTTTGAGTGTAGAGAGATCGTAATAATAATTTTATTTTTTAGTTACTTGCTCAAAAGAAACCATGTGCTAGATATGATAAAGAACTTAATGAGACTTATGCTAATGAGACGATTATAGAAGGACAAGATATGCAATTTGATGATTTTTACAGTTATATTTCGGAACATACAGGCGATCACATATCAAATAAATTGGATGTAGAACTTTTATATAATACATTAGAAATTGAAAGAGATGCTGGCTTAACTCTTCCAGAGTGGACACAAAAAGTATTTCCTAACAAAATGCTAAATGTTGCTATGAGAAATTTGGCGTTATTAACAAATACGCCATTTATGAGAAGAATTAAAGGAGGTTCTTTAGTCGCAGATATTTTAAATAAAATGCAACTGCGTGTAAAGGGTAGCAATTTAAAGGCTGCTTTGTATTCTGCGCACGATGTTACGTTAGTAAATTTTTTGCGAGCGATTGGATACACAGAACTAATAAAACCTGAATATGGTGCTACTATTGCTGTGGAACTGCATTTTGAGCCAAATTCTAAACCACAAATACAGGTTTGTATTTATTAAACAAGTTTTGTATTTAATTATTTATATAGAAATAAATTAACATAGTTTTCTGTTTCAGGTACTATATTTTAACAATTCTCAAACTGTATTTCCAACCGTGATTCCATTAACAAATTGTGGTACTGATTTATGTGCTCTTTCCGCTTTCATTAATAACATGGAAACAGAAAAGGTTCTTCCTATTTCCGATTGGGAAAAAGAATGTAAATTGTCATAATTTACACGCCTATATATATTATTTTAACTGACTATCTCTTGGGTGATCGGCCTAATTTTAGAATCTTGTGAGAAACGCGTTGAGATATTAGTTTCCAAATATAGTTTTTAATTAACATGCATCTAAGCTAATGCAGTTTCTTGATATGAATAGATTTAATTATAAATGTTGCAATTTTTTGATTCAATTCACTAAAAAATTAAAATTAAAAAATTCTATTCTGTGTTTTTTGGTTTTTAAATTATACTATTTTAAATGAACGCATAATTAGTGATGCTCAAATAATAATATATTTTTTTACGGTGAAACGATATATGTATTTATTATATAAGATAATAATTTATTACTTCTTCCATTGGTATAATTTATTAAATAATAATTGAAATAATGATTCTTAATATTAGAAGATATTATGTTATACTTTTAGGTTGTTTTATGAATTATAAGTCTTTGGGTTAATGATATATCAACATTTAAATAAACAAATCGCATATCTTTGGCTATTCGCTATTAGACTTTACTTATGTATTTTTATATATTAACATAAAGAATTTAAAATACTGTTTCCATATATTTATGTATAGATTTTAGTTTTATATAAATAAAAAATGTTGATCAATCATGATATGATATTCCTATACGATCTTTAAATAACAATCAGTATAGTATATGGTGCTCCAAAATTACCTGTTCAATCAAAAATATATACAAAATAAATTTATAATATAACTAATAAATATAGCAGTATTAAAATATGAAACAGCGCATAATGTTGAAAATCTAATAGAATCTTGTTATATATTTTGTTCTATTAGATGTAAAATATATATAAAATACTCGAAATATACAGGTATTGTTATTAAATAGTTATATTCTAGAATATGTAATATTAAAAGAAGTTAAAGAAGCAGAAATAGTAAGCTTACTATTAAACTTACTATAAACTATTTATTATTATTAAAATATATTATAATGAGAACAAAAGAGTTATGTTTTTATTTAATGGCGACTTATTTCCAATGCTTAGTCTTCGATGACCTCCTACTATGTTGGCAGGTTTCATAGTGTAGTGTCCTTGTATATGTCTCTTCACTGCTGCCTTATATAAAAAACTGACGTAGCAAACAGTACATAACTACCTATTACTGTTGCAAACAGTGATAAGGAGAAATTTCTTTCCTATCATTATCTTTAATTTAGGAAATCTTGATCTAATAAGCCAAAAAGTTATTTCTATTTTTGAATTTAAACTATAATTAGTGACGGTAGAGAACGACGCACAACGGCAGAGATTGTAAATAATATTTCATTAGAGTCTGTGTATTAGATATTCGTTATTAATTTGTAAGCTAGATGGCTAACTTAACCAAACGTCATCTTTGTCTGACGTTTATTTTTGGAGTCTGAAAATTGTGCCTTTATTTATAATGTTTTGAGTAAAAGTGTAATAAATATTTAATACAAAAACGTTTTCATAAACATGTTGTAAATATATAATATACATTTTTGTAAGTACCGATTGTATTTATATTATTATTTTATCTGTAGTAAATAATATTATCAATTTTAGTTAGGTGACAAAAGTATTATGTATCATTCACTTGACCATGATAGTGGGTTAATTTGTTAAAACTAGAGCTGTCAGACCTGAAATAGAGAGCCTTGTAACAATTTTAACATAATATTTATTAAATTAAAAGTGCCCTAATAATATTTACTGACAATGTTTGATGTAATGCACTTAACATATTTTATAACCTCATTATATTTAAAGGAGGTAAAAGAATATTGCGATTTTTATATTTTTCTGTACAATATTTTGTAATATACATCTTGTAATATGTATTTGCAATAAAATATAGCATAATAATCTGTATTTATGAATGAAAAATTCATATGAATTGAATATATTAGTTTCACTGTAAAGGTAGAGGATATTTACAAAGTGCTAAAGAGCTTGAGTCTATATTTAAATATTTAGACATAACAATATTATAAAAAGAACATGAATTATATATAATAATAGTCTAAAATTTGTTGTTACAAGACATATTTCTATGTTATATTTATATACATTCTTTTAAATAGATATTCTTTGTGTGTATGTAACTAATGAATAAAACAGAGTTTAAAGTTATATCTTCACCATAAATAAGCAAAAATATTGATTATAATGAAATATGATAATATCGGTAATAAAATTAATTTTTCATTGCTTTTTTAGACAGTCAATTTTGTCCTCAAAGTGCTTTCGCATGGGTATAACATACGAGCTAATTTTTGGCATGGTGCCAAAATTCAAAATTTGAGCTGCCAAGAATTTGTGAATATTTGCAATATACGTATATTATGATCAAATACGGATTCGGAGAAAAATTTGTTATATTTGTGCTATTTAAGTTTTTGTGAATGAATTTTTAAATATTTCTGAATAGAATACATCTTATTCTTCTGAATGGATTTTTCTAAAATTTAATTATGTTGTGTACCAACAAATCTGAGTTTCGCTCTGGATTATTTATTCATTAATTCTTAAATATCCACAAATGTAAGATATCAACAGTCCATTTAGAAATAGCTGCAATCATAAGAGTTGCTTTTTTATTGCCTAAGCTTCTTAGAAAATGGTTCAGATATCAGTAGAGTTTAGTTCAAACAATTTGAAAACAGGATTTACATGTTTTTATAAAAATAAACTTTTCTTTATATTTTTAATAAGGTGGTAGACATATATTTTGATTTATTTATATATGTTAAAGTCGATGAGAAACATAAAATTACAATCTTTGAGAACAATATCTAATTGGTTTTCCTGTAGAATTAAAATTAAACTACTACGAATTCACAACGCAATTTTTAAGCAATACTTCTTCGCAATATAATTTATTGTTTTTTTATGCGAACTGTCCAATGGTCTTACAGCAGTTAGACATCACTTTACTGTAACTACTAAAAGATATTTAAATTATTTAAAAGTCTTATTTATAAGTCACGCTTTGTAGAAGATGCTCTAGGGCAATAGTAATTGTTAGTGAATTGATACAATTTTAAATAAAATTGTGAATAAAATGTAATATATTAATTTATTGTAGTAATATGAATAATACAAAAAGTGATTAATTTTTATTTTTTAATAGAATGTGTCTTAATATAAAATTAAAGTGTATATAGTTTATGTAAAGAAATTAAAATACGTGTTAAATAATATTTAGAATATTTTGTTGGTATATATATAGGTAATTATTTAATTGATGGCTCATTTAAGGGTGGATCAGTTAAAGGAGTTTAATTTTTTTATAAAATAATCCATAATATGTATTTATTAACAATATTAATACAAATATAAATAGTAACGCTCCAGCATTTATATAATATTGATGTAGCAGATACGTTTAAGCATTAATATATGTATATACCTCTATACCTGTTAGGGTTAGCAAAGATAATATAATTGTTTATTGTAGCTATTCTAAATTAACCTTCATTTGCGTTTATATTTTGGTATAAAAAATATTGGCAACCCTTTTTAGCACGTTGATATTGAACTTGGCACGTTTAAAACGACGTTGGTCCTTCAATGGGCTCTGAGAAAAATAACTGCAGCTTTAACTGAAAGAAAACTAACTGTAAAACTGAAAAAATAACTGTAAGAAAGTTTTCATACAAAATGTTCTTCTTTACATTAAGTAAATTTACATTTTACTTTTTCTGTAATAATTTTAATTTAAACAGAAATAATTATAATTTTTTATGTAGAATTTTATGACTATTTTAAGTAATATATTAGTTTTGTTTTTGTTTTGCAGTTATACATTTATATAACAGCGATGTGATTATAATTTTTTAATGTGGCAAATATACCACTCCTATCGTCGGAAGTAATAATTTATTTGAGTCTACGTTTTGAAATAATTTGAATCATAAAAGTTATTACAAATAATCAGATGTTTGGAAAGTTGATAACGTTTGAAGACAACACTGTTACATTAATATGTTGTTTTAAGTAACATTTGCTGATATTTTTAGAATATGAACCCACCGGAAGCTCAGATCTTTCATTACGAATAGAAATAAAGTAAACTTTTTGGCAGCTGTATTGTTAAAAAAATTTAATATCTCATATATTATCTAAACAATATTTTATGTTTAGAGTAACTATAAAATAAAATTCGAAGATGTTTTGTTTCTAACAAGAAAAGTATCTTTACATTTTTATATCTCTATAACATTGGTGTATTTAAAAATAAAAAACAGATATTCTCTTAATACATTTCTTAAAACTAATAACGGCTTTATTTTCAGATAATTCTAACTTACACACTGTTCTCTTTCTCTAATATTTTCCTTCTTTCCCTATTTTACTTTTTATAACCTTTAGTTTATATAAGACTTATAATTTCTATTTATATAAAAAGAAAACAGATCCGAAATGCTATATTTCTATGTTTAGACAGAATTTAACACGTGTTTTAAATTTTATTTCATACATTGCATACAACCAACCTTGATTTCTTAAAATATGTTTGCATGTCTTCGTATATTTATTTATTTTAAAGTTAATTAAAACATGCAAACAAAGTAACCATCGTTTCCCAAACTGAAATATTACTGTTAGCTAAAAAGCAAACGAATTAATAATAAAACGAATTTGTAAATTATTTTCTTTTAAGTAGCCTCTGCCAATAATTGTTGCCTTGAATGAAAAATGCTAGGTATGATAAAAATGTATTTTTCTTATTTAAATATTTAATGTACAATCAGAGTATTTTTACGACCTCACTCATAAGATTTTAGAAGAATATTGACGCAGGAAAATGAATTGGTGTTAGGTAAATAGAAATGTGGAATATGCTTGCCCACCAATTTCTTAAAGTAATTTTTTTAATACATTAAATATAAGTTAGAATAGGTTTTTAAATATCCAAAACTTTATGGAGATGGAGTTAAAATTCGAATTTTTGTTTTGTGTCAGTACTGCTTATGATGCCACAGAACAAATAAGTAACCCAGGTTATTTTTCTTTGTTTACAATAATTATAATTATATCTTTATCGTGTTTCTTTTCGGGTTATTCATAGAAGAGACGCAGGGTTATGTTTTATAGATGTTAATGATTATATTCTATAATATTGCAAGTTATTTATATATATTTATGGTCCTCATAGTCAACTTTATCTATATATAGTGCAGTTTTATAGAAATGAAGACATGGTTTACAATCCCATTGAACTTCTTTTGCACATAAAACGAAAAATAAATATTATCAAAATCCATCCCGCAAGGTAAAGTTGATTTTCATAAATATTTTACAGCTAAACTACTGAATATTTTTTATATCCGCGTAATAATCCTTGTTGCGTCTTGTCGTATAATTCGAAGAAATTGAAAAGCATATTTTATTTTTAAAATCATTACATTTTACATTGATATTCATTTATGTAGCATGTGTCACCATTAAAGACTTTAGGGAACGCTATATACCGTTTAAAAATAGATTTTACTAGAAAGTCGACTGCCAGGACTTTCTGGTTAATGAAAAAAAAAATCCAAATATAAAAGACGATTTACTAAAATAAATTTTAACTAAGAAATGTACTGATTTAAAAATATAAGTGTATATACTCGTATATAATTATTACATTTAACAAAAAGAAAAATTAAATGAATAGAATTTCTAGGTTGTGGCACCTACGTTAACTTAACCTACTTCTTAAATTATTTATAAGAGCTTACTTTTAGATATTTGAAAATTGTTTATACTGGAAAGATTTATGTAGGGTTTCTTAATAAATATCTGAGGCAATATATTCATAAATTCGAACATAATAACAATTTGTTTATAGTGATTAAAGATATAAAAAATGTATAAACATTTAAATTTAATCTTACGTAATAACCATAAAATATTTAGTATCTTTAATGTAATTGAAAAATGTTCGAATTATTCAACAATTTTTGTAGTATACATATATTAAGTACCAGGGTAACGCCTGAATTGAACGCAACCATTTATCCATTCTGTTTCAATCATATTTTAATGTATCAATTCTATTCAATCTCAATTTATCAATTTATTTCTTTTTATTGGTTCAACACCAAGTTTACAAATGTGTAAGTCAAGTAATGAAAAAGTTTATTTCAAATATTATTGATAATGAATAAAACGATAAATAAATAAAATATGTTTATTTGCTTTCTTGAAAGATAATTTATTTTGTGTTTACCAAAGCTTGTTTAATACTTATTATAAACAGTAATTATATTTTAATGTATATTACTACATGGGCGTCCACAAATAAATAAATTGACATAGTAAACCTTGAGATTACATGTTATCCAGTATAATTCTTTTTATAATTTTCTTTCTTTACTTTATCTATTGCATATTTATCAAAAACTCTATTCTATCAAGGGTAACCCTATCTTTTGACCGATGAGGTTATATCTAAATCTGTATGAAAATATTTATCGCTAAATCAGCTGCACTTAACATTTTATGTAATCAACATAAGTCTGTTCAAAGTCACACTCTACAGTCTGTTCTGTCAGATTTCCAAAATATTTTTAAATATCGATATCCTTTACGTCTTCAACAATTGTTGGAAACTTCTGCTGCTAAATATTTTGTAAACATGATCGTTTTGATACCGGTTTCAAAGTAAATAGTAAAAGGAAGCACGGAAGTTTAAAAGGAAATGTAAATTTAATTAAATTCACCATAACAATTCATTATTAAATATCATTTAAATTGAAATTTTGAAGTTCATTTCATATTTCTATTTATATCATTTCTGAACCTAATATTTATTATCTTATTTATAAAACTGCCAATCTCCTCCGACTTTAGACACATAAATCTGTCTGATATATTTATAAATCAAAGTAAATAGTTAAAAATATGTATATATACTAAGTATAAAGTTGTAATCAGAAATATATTCTGTGTCAAGTTTAACTATAGATTTCGACTTGAATCTTATAATTTCAGATGTGCTGAGGACGAATTAAAGTAATTTGTAATGGAGGCTATCACAGTACAAGCCATTTACTCCTTCAAAGGCACCAATAATGATGAATTATGTTTCAAAAAGGGTGACATTATTACTGTCACTCAAACAGAAGAAGGAGGGTGGTGGGAGGGAACATTAGGAAATACCACGGGATGGTTTCCAAGCAACTACGTCAAGGAGTACAAAGGTTGAACTAGTTTATCTTCGAAAATATATTGATTGAATGATTTATATATGTTAGTATATATTTTTTCTTCAGAAATTGTGCCTGCAGCGACGACCGTGCGAGCTGTAGAAGAAGTCCAAGCTTATAGAACTGTAGTATTGAAAGATCTGGCAGATTCCGAAAAAGCGCATGTTGCTGAATTACAAGGACTTGTTAATAACTTCCTAACTCCATTGGAAAACAGCGATATGTTAGTTCAGTTATAAATTACGTAATTTTTGTGTTTGAAATTGCTGTACTAATTCACGTGCAATTCTAGTTTAACGCCTGACGAGTATAGACAATTAACTGGAAATATCTTAGATGTATTGAAATGCCACGAACAACTTTTAACTCTAATTGAAAGTCCTAATAATGTGAGCGGCAATTCAGATAGAATTGGTAAATTATTCATGTCTTTTGCACCTAGAATAAAATCGGTACATATGGCGTATTGTGCACAACATCCAAGAGCAGTTGTTATTTTAGATAAATATAAGTAAGTAAAATATAAATATTTGATTATGTTAGTTTTACTTAATTTAATTACTAATATTATGTACTTTAACAGGGATGATTTAGGAAGTTTTATGGAAAAGTCTGGAGCTGCTAGTCCCGGTTTATTAGTACTTACAACAGGATTAAGTAAACCTTTTAGACGACTTGATAAATATTCTGCTATGCTACAAGAACTAGAGCGCCATATGGAATTGTCACATTCAGATCGAGGAGATACCCAAAGATCTATAGCTGTTTATAAAGACATTGCTGTAAGACATAAAACTGTAATTTGTTAATTATTAATATTTTTTATATATCATTTATTTTGTAGAGCATTTGTGCAGCAACTCGACGACAAAAAGAATTAGAGCTTCAAGTATTGACAGGTCCAGTAAGAGGATGGCAAGGACAATTGCTTAGTACACTTGGTGATATTATACATATGGGATCTGTTACTATAGAACCTGATCATAAAGACAGGTAGATATCTATTATATCAAATATATATAACAATAAATAAATAAGTGTACTACAGTTTTTGTTTATTTGTAGGTACCTAGTTCTTTTCCCTTCTACATTACTTATTTTAAGTGTTAGTCAAAGAATGAGTGCCTTTATTTATGAGGTAATATATCTATTTTAGTTTTCCCATATAAAAACAAAGTAGTGCTTTTACTAAATTCATATTTTTCTAGGGAAAACTTCCCCTGACTGGTATTATAGTAAATCGATTGGAAGATACAGAAACTGTTAAAAATGCTTTTGATATAAATGCAACTTTAATTGAAAAAATAATTGTTACTTGTCAGACACCTGCCGAAGCAAATAAATGGGTAAGAAAACGAAATGATTTGAATATGTATGATTTATTTACAGTTTGAAAGATAAGTAAATAATAATTGATTGTCTTAGATTGAACTACTCGGTGCCCATGCGTCTCCAATATCTCCGAAGAACCATACCAATAGTGTAGCAATTCCAGCACCAATACCACCTCCTCATGTAAGTGTATACAAAATCAACTAAAACATTTTATCCAGAAATAAATTTGTTTCACGTTAAGTTTTAATATTTATACGAGTAATACCTTCCATTTATTTAGAAGACATTTATAGAAAGTTATTTCTGTATTGTATAGCTTATTATTGGTGTTGTTATTCAAGCTTGATATTCGAGGCTACTCAACCCGTTCATCAGTTTTATCTTATCGTCTTCCCCAAGCGCGAAATACAACTCTCCCACCCCCATCGCACCCTTCAACAGCACCTTACGCATTATTAACTGCTCTGTATTCTAGACTCGTCAAACAAAAAGTGATTACAAAGACATTATTAAAAACATTATTATATCCAGAATGCAGCAAAAAGATCGATGTTGACAATGTTAAAAGACGAAGAGGGGGATACAAAACGGAATGTTACATAAGGACGAAAAGTGAGTCATGGACAGAAGACTCTCGCAGTAGCAGTATAAGTAGCAGTGATTTCGAACCAGAGGATATTGCACCAAAGTCAACAACTTCTAGTGAAAATAGAAGTTTGGAAAGACAAAATGCAGTTGATTTAGGTTCTGGCATTAGTAGTTGTTCCAGCGCACCTTTTGGATTTATTAAATATTACACTGGCCGTAAAAGCAGAGACGACGAAACTGAGTACGAAAGTTTTATCGATTATGGTGAGGATGTTCAACAACCTCATATTCAAATTTCTGATTGTGATAGAGTTTGCATGAATCCGAATCCAAAATTAAGTAGAGATTCCAGCGAATCAAATACTGAATTCCATTCCAAACCGCAAAGAATATCAGACAGAGAAGTCCCTCGTATAAGTTTGTATCATACAAGTACTGCAAAATTAAAATTAGGTTTATTGAATCAATGTTCTGAAGGTTCTGATAACTCCAGTTTCGATTGTTGTCCTAAACCATATATGGCTTGTGAAGATTTGGTCAATATTGACGGAAATGTAGCAATTGAAACATTAGGTAACAACAGTTTAGCGGTGGATACTTCCTCACAAATGCGTCATAGTATGCCTAATCAATTTGTAGCAAATAGATTTAATAAATCACCTAACACTGAAGTATATATACCAACATGGGAGATTTCTTCTAGTGAAGATAATAAATTAAAAGACAAAGTCATGTCACTACCAGATGTAGATAAATCTGAATATAGTCATGACCGTGATAGTGGTAGTACAACAACACATTCTAGTAGTTTAGATTTAGCTGTGAACACCATTCCAATGCCTGATGCAATGATTGCTGAATTGTTATACAATTTTGAACCTTACGATGATAATTTATTAGGATTAGATTTACATTTAGTTCATCAACCAGAATCTGGAGCTACAGATAAAACTGAAGATACTGTTCGCAGTGTTATTAGACCTCCATCTATGTTTAGAAACGAGCCCATAAAATTAGATCTAAAACGGGATAGTACTCCGTTTCGAAAACATTCTATAAACTCTGACAAACACATGAGAATTTCCCAAATGAATAAAAACCAATTGTTAGAAACATCAAGGGGTCTAGATGACAAAGCCAGGGCTGAATCTTTAAGAAGATGTGTTAGTTATCAATACATACAAATGTCTGGTAATTCGAATATGAGCACTCCGCCGATTCAGGAAACGAATATTGGTAAATGCGATTGTTGTAATACTTCGCAATGCCATAGTCCCAGATCTTCTGACTCTGGAATGGCTGGAAGTTGTACAATTGCTTCTCCCGATCCTCCTTTAGGATCTATTTATTCAAATGAATTTCGGCATACTGCTGAAAGTTTAAATAATTATCCGTTTGATAGAGGTGATGTATCTATGTCGGAAATAGAAGCAAGAAACTTCGAAAAACAATGTCCGTGTACTTCACCGTTTGGATCAACTCCTAGAACGTCGTGTCAAACAAGTCTGACGGAAAATATTTATGTCGGAAGTAAAAATACTTCAATAACTTCTAGTCATGATTCGTATTCATTTACTGCTCCTCAAGTAACAGTAGCGGCTAAGAAAAAGAGTTCCAAACAAAAAGATTTACCTCAACATGAAATTTGGAAAGAGTATTTTGAAAACAAACACAAAAATACTAGAAATCGTGATGATTCTGAATTTGCCACAAATATTAAACATTCAAAATCTCACCACAACATGAATTTACAATATAATTCAGATAATAGAATTAGGAAACAAACTCAGTATGATAATGTCAACAAATGTCCTAGTAAAAGTCACTCCAGAAAAGCCAGTGTAAAGAAATCTGTTGCTAAAGATAACGGAAGAAAAGAAATGGTTTCAAGAGAATCGAGATGCCACAGTGAGGAATCTGATATAATGGGGGCTGGTAACTCAAAGGGGGTGGGAGAAGTGTATAGAACAGGACTTTATGCACATTGGTGGTTGAAAGCCCGACTGCCAGCAGCAACTTTAAAGGATATCGCTGGAATTTCAGGCAAGGCAACAAACAAAAGGCTTGCACTTGCTATTTAGGCTGTAATTATTTAACAATAGTGTTTTTTGGTGTTTTTAATTGAAGCTAAATATTTTATAACTATAACTTATTGTTCTTTCTTTATTAAGTTTTCAGCTTTAGTGCAGTGTTTGCCTTGCCTGTAGCCTGCATTCCTACCAACTAACAAGTAATCAACCTGCTGCTTTAAAAGTGTGTTATCTGCAGCTATTCGTTGTTTTGAACTAACGAGTTGCACTTAATATAGTGATCTGAGGCTTTGTCACTGGAAGACATGGCTAAATGTGAAGTTTATTTACTGTAAAGTAAACAACTTTCGGAATAGGAGCGATAAAGTCACATTTATTATAAAGATATACTGTTTTCATTATTAAACATCAATTGAAGTAACAAACAGAAATTGATGTTATGGCAACATCTTGTTGATATGCAAGTAAAACGAAATTAATTTATGTATAATATAGAGGGTAATCAATGTAATGAATTCAATATTATTGTAAGATTATTAATCGTAATCTATTTAATTTTTTGTTAAGAAAAAAAGTTCCAATCGTTTAGCATTTTTTTCTAAAATTTTGGAACAGTGAATTTCGAAAAATGATGCTCTGCGAAATTAAGTAGAAGTGCAAATTTTAAATATTGTACAATCGCTTCTAACGTTCAAAGCAAAATAAATAAACTTTTCACATAAATCTAAAAGTAATTTTAATAATATATTTATTTGTTTTACAGATGTCTCCCCTGTCAGCCAGCAACCCCAGTCGCGGATTCGTCCCCGCCCAAAACCCCGTCCCACCTTCTCACCATAAACGTTCATATTCATTTAATCATCATCACAGTTACACACAACATTTAGGTAAAAATACTGCCTCTGGGATCAGCCAAAGTACTAAAGGTTAGTTTGCTTTTTTCTATGAAATTTCTATGTTTATTCCAATAACATTTAGTTTTTGATGACTTATTAACATTGTTTTCTTTCCAGTGTTTTTTTTATCTTTTATTCATGTAATCTTATTGTTACAGTGACATGGAATATGACTTGCCTTCGACCGGCTCCGCCATCACGTCCTTGCATTGGTTTACGTTCTAATGATCGTTCTGATGACTCCATGCGCGGAACTCCATACATGACCCCTAGTAGGAAGTCAATATCATTTGAGGAAGACGCATTGATTCTTAAAGTCATTGAAGCCTACTGTACGGCTGCTAAATCTCGTAACACTACAACTTCAGGTCAGTATTATTTTATAACATATATATTTTGTAATTATAGAAAAATATTTAAAACTATCATTGGTTGCGTTATTAGTTTTAATGTAATAACTACACATAGGCGAATATTTTGGAATTCTTTCCAATTACAAGTAACCGGTATTGCTAGTTGTTTCGATGTAAGGTCGTCCGCACACTAGAGACACTGCTGGAACATAAAAGGACGAGAACATTTGCGAAAATTTTGTTTTAAGAGAAAATTGTTCGTGTTGTCTCTGTTTGTTCGATGCGTTTATATAGTGTTGTCTCTATCTTTCCGTAACCAGTGTGTCTCCAGTGTGCAGCCGCTTTAAGTTATAATATACAAAATACGTTGTCATTACAAAATATACATACGTTTAAATTTGTAAATATGTACCAGCAAAAAATTGTATATAAACTCTTCATTTACTGTATATTTTATGTGCTTTGTCACTGTATATATAAAATATTCTATTTATAATATACTTTATTAAATTATTATATATTGCATTTCGTCTCATGCTTAGAAAAATCGATTTCGCGAAAGAATACTTAAGTACTATTCTTTGTTGCTTTGCTATCGGGTTCGAGTCCCGGATCAGTGCTTTATATTTCTGGGTTTGAATTATTCTGTATCGATTTAGTACACAAAAGAATTTTCGTAGGAATAAATAAGAAACATCTATATTGAAATCTTTGAGCGTTATATTTGTTTATTTATTAGTGTTGCAAATCTATAGTTAAAAGTTCATTATTATTAAAAATATATATATTTTACATTATCAAAAATATATTTTACAAAA